>CM051235.1:557704090-558337090 GCA_027917425.1 Gastrophryne carolinensis
CCGCACACCGACTGAGTCGCTGTCAACAGCCGAACAACGGCCAAGCACAGCGAATACTAGCGTGCGCTGTGAAAATAACGCTACTGGCGCTCATCTGTCGCTACCTGGCGCTATTAATGAATCGGCCTCTATGTTGAATGATTTAGCACATATATCTAGACATTTGATATCAGTTAGTGTGGTGAGACTCTCCCCATCGCCTACACACCTTTATGTTGGTTTGTCCTGTGTGTTATTGTTCGATTTTTGTGTTTTTTAAGGGATTTTAATATGTTGAGTGTATTGTATGTAGTGATTATAAATATGTAATTGAGTTGAGAGTGGCTCCCTACATGCTTTTTTTGCACATGGCGATACGTGGCGCTAGTAATAAATCAGCCTCCACCTGTCTTAAGCTGTCAGCTCGGCCGTAAGCTTCCTTGCCAGTTCCAGAATACGCCTCTGCCTCTAGTCATGTGTACGCATGGTGATTTGAGGGGTGCACCGAGTTGCTTTCTCTGTGTTGGTCAGCCTGGGCTCACAGGAGACGCCTGACACTGTCAGCACACAGGAAAGACAGATGATGGGAATGTCATTTTGCTGCATTTACAAAAAATTCCAGCGGAAATAACCTCTTATGACCAAGGATAAGGCCCAATTTCCTGTGACATAATATGCCTAATGACAATACTATTAGTATCAAATAATAAACAAGAAAACTACTGTGGTCATATCGATATTCACACCCTAACCTCCACTTAACATTATACAAGATAAGTTGACCTTTATATTAAATGACTGATCTAACTTGACACATTGAATTAACATGTATAGCGAGCAACAACATTGTTTCCTGTGTGCTGCGTCTATTTTAAAATTTCGGAGAAAAAAATGAGAAGTATTCTGTGATCATCTGGGCTGCCAAAAATAGTGGAGACAATGGACTCTCCTGACCTTGTGTATTTATATATAGATGCTGATAATGGGAGTGACGCTGAGCTCTACATCTCACCATGCTGGGAGTCTCCACTTAGGAAGCTGCCACTTGTCATGGTGTCACGTCTGAGTTTCCAGATGCAGATAGCGACTGAGCCCTTCCTTGTTTATTAAAAAAAAAGTCTAAACATTCCAAAAAAACTCCTTACCAGGCAGTAAATATATTTGGATCACACTAATGGATGGCTAATAACAATATATATATAGTGGACCTAAACCCTCTCTGGAAACTCCAGTTCTGCAAGCTACCCCACTCCCACTGTCTGTGAACCCTGAACATAGGAGGTCTATTTTCTATGGCGCTCTTTATGATGGGGACCAGAAGACACTTGCATGCTGCAGTGCCGCATACATTAGAGTAGAGGAGTAGCAGCTGTCACGTGTGTTTTTTATTATATACCATTCATTTTCCTTTGTGTTTCCAAGTGTAATTTGTTACCTTCATTTAAAGTAGACCAAAACCTAGGATTTTGCCTATTCTGGGTTATGCCTCTTTACCAGGGGCAACTTGAGTTGGGATGTCCCGCTGTGTGAAACCCCTTCAGTTCATTAGGTCTGCTTACCGAATTCTCGCTTCCAGAGCGCATATGCAGGTTCCTTTCATAGTAAACAGAGCCCGGCACAGAGCAATGAGATGGCATCCCTTCCAGCTTTTCAGAACTTTGCTTTTGCATTAGCTGGATATGTGCCGGGGATGCCACTGCGGTCCACATATGTATGACCCCCAAACACACACTATAGTTCATGGCAGCGTCAATGCTATTGACTGTGGGACGTCCCGATTGCTGATGCCCCCTGTGCATAGCCCCCATCCCCCTCCGCAAGCCTGGTTTTCAGAGCTCAAATATTCACCTCTACCGGGATTGCATCAGCAGCAGCCAGTTGCAGGATCCACATGACCGCTGGTGGCCAATTGCAATTGAAGCAGTATCCCAACCAGAGAAATGTTTTGGCTGCCAGAGCCTGGTCCCATTGGGAGGGAGGATAAGGTGAATTTGGGACTTGCCGGTGGGGAGTGGGGCTAGTAGGGTATCACCAATCGGGATGCCTACCTCTGGTTTCCTTAAACTGGACCTTCAGCATAATTTAATTAAAAGCCCAAACCTTTAAAAAACTATTCCCTAGCATCTAATATTTTTACGTTTTTAGCCATTTAATTTTTATCACATACTGAGCAGAGGAGAGTAGGCATATGTACAGGGGGCGGGGTTATAGCTGTGCTCAGAAAGAGCAGAGCTTGGGTCAGGAAAAGGACAGCAATCCCAGAATGCAGAGTAGTACAGTCAGAAGACACTTCCTGTTTGCAGGCAGCCTGAGACTCCATGTGCCGCCATCTTGGATGTTTAAACTCATAAAATGTGGTAGATGCAGGTAGGATGATTTTTAATGTGAGGATTCTGTATGTACAGGTGGTGGAAACATATAAGATAGGCTCTTATTCAGGGTAAGGGTCCACTTTAATTTCATTGATCCCAAATCTGATAATTCCAAAACTGTGTTGGATTGAGTGTGAGGGCTGGTAGTTAGAGCATTTTTTTCAACAGCTCTTTAAAGTTTATATTTGCACATTCAGTATATACTTTGTATTGTTATGGGCATAGTTTGCCATAAAATAATGTTCTACATCTAAGAAATTATGATGGAGATTGTCAGTTTGTGTCTTGGCTCCAACAAGCAAATCATGTGGGGAAGAAGGCATTCTTAGGGTTTCTATTTCCTACATGTGTACTATCAGCGGGAGGCCTCACTTGATATTGGATTCTTTGGCTCGTCAGCGAGGTATCATTAAACTTATACGCAACGCTGGAGCAGTTCCAAAGAAGTCACCTAACCCTGCAGCCCTCAGACACCTTGCAGTCTTTGCTATCAGGCAGCCTTCAGGGTCCAAGGCGGTTCTCAAACATGAAATCTAATAAGACTTTTAATACAGAAGTTTATAGTCTGTCCATAAACCTCGGGAACACGCAGCTGTATCATTTCCCTGTTGCTCAGGAATGATCTCTGAAAAGGTGTCTTTATGTTTTATCTGTCCTGGAGAAATTCATGGAGGCAGAAGGGCATGGCGGAAAAGCAGCATACATTGCTTTGTAGAGGAAGTTTGTTCTGTATGTTTGCCCAGTGGAAGTTATTGTCCGCTTTAAAGTGATTGCAAGATTGAAATTCTTGTAACTGTTCACACAATTTTTCAGGTTCACTTCTTATTGGATACTACTGATCCTATCTCAAGCCCATCCCCCCATAACAAACACAAGAATTATAATATAATAATATATATATAATAATATATATATATATATATATATATATATATATATATATATATATATTTATTATATTTTGACATATATATATTATATATCAGTATATATATAATATATACAGAGAGAGAGAGACAGGAAGTAGGCAAAGCTGACCACATGGTTACCCGGAAATGCCCGGTGGGCTGCACTGCTTTAGGGCAGTGTGAGCTGCTACATTTACTAACACTCTCATCCAATCCCAGCCCCCCATCACCTTCACTACTCTATCCCCTCACTTAAGCAACCCCAGCCTATGTCCTCAGCCTATGTTGGACGACGTCTGGCCGTCCAACATGCATTTGGTACTATTTATTATTCTGTATGATTTTTTGAATAACAATTCCTTAATAATTAGCCCCGGCTTATCCTCCTCTATGTCTTTTAAACATTGTTGTATATGTCAGTCTTGTCTTGAACACGTTTTATGCAGTGGATATTTGGATTGAATAAACTTTATTTGGATTGTGATTACATTTTGTGCGGCCAATTGTGTAGGATTTACAGTGGGTCAGCTCTAGAGTCCCATTGATTTGTGATAGTGATTTGTAATGTGTTTCCCCCAGGGCCTGCACCATCCATATATGAGGCTGTGCATACCCTCTTTTTGTGTTATTAGTAAATACCCTACTGATATAGCCTCAGTCTTGGAGCACGCTGGTTGACTGGCCAAGAAGCAGCAGAGATGCCATTGGCTGGTCATAGACAGGCCAGGTTACGGGTAAAATCCCGGACTGATTTTTGGCCCCAGTCCGCCACTGCTTGTGGGTATGGGTCACATACAGCATAGTGATACACAACATCTTGTCTTGATACAATATAGAAACACACATATAAAACCCTCTTGCTTGTTACTTGGACTGCTTCTAGCAAAGTAACTGCTTATAGATTGCAAGCTGCAGGGTACTCCTTTTTCTATTGTACTTGATTGTATGGCCTGCATTTGGTTTTCTGAACCGTACAAAATAGAAGAATCATTAGTATTTGCATAGCTATGGACGCACTGCGGATAATGAGCCATGGCAACTCTTGGCTCATTCAAACTCCTGCAATGTTTTGTTCTAAAAAGAAACTTGTGCTTTAAAAAAGGTGGCCAAACTCCAAGCTTGTTAGTATGTTGCTTGTGCTAAGTGTAGGCAGTATACTGTTTACTTTAGTCATCCGTTAATTGTTCAAAGTGTATATGTGTGCGGGGGCAGAAGATGGTTGTCAAGCCTTGTTTGCAAAGAAGCACAAAGTGAATTTGTCAGCCGACGCATCAGATCACGTTTGGGCAAAAATCTTCTATTCTAACTTTCCCATAAAGCATTTTCATATACATTTCAATGGATCTTTTTTTAAAGGGTTTTATCGTATTATTTATTTAGCTTCGTTTTAGATGTGTAACCCCTTTGTGATGTTTTAAGGTCTCCTACATTCCAAGTAACACGTCAAAAGGCAGAGCTTTCCACATGGGAATAGTGGGCCTTTGTAGAAGAATCCCTCGGCAAATAAGATGTTTTCTTTTGTTCTCTTTCATGCGAGGAAAGATAGTAACTTTTCTGAAACAGAGATAACATTGGTGCTCGCGCTGTCATTTAGGACACGCAATACATTCAAGCCAGTGACACAGGAATCAATGCAAAATATTCTTTCGGAAACACTGTGATTTAGAAAGTACTCAACCTTAGCACATACATTGCTGGCAATAAGACATAGTGCATAGCTAACTATACACTACTAGAATATATTGGCAACAGGCTTCCCAGATGAGCCAGATTAAAATAAGAGTACTAGTGTGATATATTGGCCTCGATTCACAAAGAGTTGAAAAAAAACTTAATGGTAGTAAGAAATTCAATTCATGAGAAAAAAGCCTGGGAATGTCACTGTTAGTGAATCACCAGATAGGAAGACTTTGGCCTTGATTCACAAAGAGTTGAAAAAACTCTCATGGAAGTAAAAAATTCAATTCATGAGAAAAAAGCCTGAGAATGTCACTGTTAGTGAATCACCAGATGGGAAGACAATGAAAGTCAATGTCACTTTTTTACTACAAGTAAAAAAGGGTAAAAAGTTCAATACCTTTTCAGGAGTAAACAAGTGCCATTGACATTCATTGTCTTCCTATCTGGTGGTTCACTAACAGGGAATTTCTCGTGAATTGAATTTTTTACTACCATGAGAATTTTTTTTTTCAACTCTTAGTGAATCAATGCCATTGGTCTCGATTCACAAAGAACTGAAAAAAACTCTCATGGTAGTAAAAAATTCAATTTATGAGAAAAAAGCCTGAGAATGTCACTGTTAGTGAATCACTAGTTTGGAAAACAATGAAAGTCAATGGCACTTTTTTACTCCTGAAAAAAGTAGTGAAAATTTTACCTATAGTAAAAAGTGCCATTGACCGTCATTGCGTTCCTAACTAGTGATTCACTAACAGTGACATTCTCAGGCTTTTTTCTCATGAATTTAATTTTTTACTACCATGAGAGTTTTTTTCAACGCTTTGTGAATCGAGGCCTATGTCTGCATGCTCTCTGGATGAGCCAAACTGAAAAGGTAGTACTACTATAATATACTGCCTACATGTTCCCTGGAGCCAGATGGGAATGGGAGTACTAGTGTAATATATTGTCTATATGCCAGATTGAATCAGAATTACTAACATAATATATTGTTTGCGTTCCCCCTGGGTCGGACTGAATGGTACTACTACATACTCCCTGGATAAGCCAGATTGAAACAGATTTACTAACATAATATATTGTCTACATGCTCCCTGGATGTGCCAGACTGAAATGGGAGTACTGCTGAAATATATTGTCTATATGGTCCCTGGAGGAGCCAGACTGAAATGGGAGTACTACTGTAATCTATTGTCTAAATGCTCCCTGGATGAGCCACGTTGAAATAGATTTACTAACATACTATATTGTCTATATGATCCATGGATGTACCATACTGAAATGGGAGTATGGCTGTAATATATTGTCTATATGCCCCCTGGAGGAGCCACACTGAAATAGGAGTACTACTGTAATATATTGTCTACATTCTCCTGAATGAGCCAGACTAAAATGGGAGTACTACTGTAATATTAATGTATTGTAGTAGTACACCATGTTTGGCTCCAGTTTGGCTAATCCAGGGAGCATGTAGACAATATAATACAGTAGTACTCCCATGCCATACTATCTGCATGCTCCCTGTATGAGTCTGAAATGGGAGTACTGCTGTAATATATTGTCTACATGCTAAATTTTCCAAGCATCAAACAGCATTAACCATTGGGCTTAGCTCAGGGGGGTGAACCAGGGGATGAGGGGGGTTCAGGCTCTGCAGAAGGCTGGGGTCTTCCTTAAACTTTAAATATGACTCAATTTAAAGGCAAACAAGTACCAGCAAAAGCAATCAGATAGCAGAACTTAATTTTCGCAAATGAAGAAAAAACAGGAAGATGCCTATGCTAGTTGTGGCCTTTTTGCTATTTCCTCAGAAAAGTAGGCCATGTTGCAATGGTATCATGTATATGATAAACACCAGCCAATCCCTTTTTAGCTATACAAATAATTAACCCTAATAAGTGACCTAAGCCAAAGACATATACAATACATAACTGCAAAAGAAATCAGATACTTGTGTACCCACTATTCATGACCATTCAAAAAGGCATTACCCAATGTTACAGTCTTGCTGGGACCTACCCCATGCTGTAATAAAATATATGACTATATGAAACTCATCAACAAATGATTTTTGAGCAGCACTGGTCCTTCCAAGCCCTTGATCACCCCACAAACAACTGTGCCCCCCCCCCCATGCCAATCTACTCCTGTCAGCGGTCAGTGTTCCTTACAAATGTGCTCCTGCCAGAGCCACAAAAAGATGGCCACTGCCATGAATGAGGACACTCCTAGTGCCAGCTGGCAGTGCTGGGAGCAGCAGCTATCCTTCTGTAGCCCCAGCAGAATCCATTTGTAAGGAACGCCAACCACTTACAGGAACGGATCGCGGGGCTCAGGTGAGTTGTTCACACTTTAGGTGAAGCTGGTTTAAGTGCTGCTGAGCAGCAACCAGCTTTTCCACAACTCGCACAGTTCAGTACAAAACGAACTTTGCGGTTCAGGTTTGCCCAACACTATTACTGAAGCATTAGTATTGTAGGCCAGGAGGGGTAGATGGGGTGAAGTTTGGTTTGAGGGGTTTGGGAAGACATAAAAAGCAGAAGGTGGTAGGGAGATGGAGGAGACCTTGAGTGGGGGGAGGTCTTAGAAGAGGAATGTGTGGGAACAGAAACTTCGGGTGAATTGGTCTATGTATGAGTTGAGGACTAGGCCCAGCCCAGTTGGCCCCAAAACAGTGCAGCGGACCCTCAGTTCTCTCTTCCTTCTATTGCCAGTTTGCCTCTGGTGATGTGACCAAAAACAGGAGCTAGGTTCAGACTTCATTGCACAGAAAGATGGTAGGGAGTTGGAGAAGGCCTTAAAACAGGAATCTACATAGGTTTTACAGGGCTCCATAGCAAAAGTCATAGTGGGCTCCCACACATACAAAAAATGGAGCTTACCTCCCAAGCATTAAAATGGACCAAAACCCATGGCACTCGGCCAACTCCAGGGCCGGGAGAAAGCCCTTCCCAGAGGGCATCCCGAATTGAAAACCCCAAAGTGTGTAGCCCCAATGCCCCCCCCCCCCATAATCTTACCTTTATTCCTCAATTTCAAAGTGCATGTGCGGCCCTCTGGCGGCATCCCCTGCTCCACTCCATCCGATGTGCACACCCTTGCTGGTATTTTGTGCACAGCCAGAGGGAGGAACCCAAAGGTCAATTCAATCAACATTGCTTGCTGGATGAGTCTGTGCATGCGTCATGGGAGCGGGGATTGGAAAAAGAGTTTGGATTATCCTGGGGTTTCACATACACTTGGGAACATCCCAAATCAGGTCTGTGGTCTTATTGTAATTCTATGCTGTGTAAAGGTTTCTTCCCAGGTCTGCAGAGCTGTAGTTACCACAAGGTGAAACTTAAATGTCAGCACCTTGTTTCCTCCAGTCCACTACTAGTGCTGGTGCTAAACAAGGGCCTTATTCATGAAGGGATAGCGCCAGGTAGTGTCCGTACAGCGCCACGTAGCGGCAGCTGAACGCCGGACACAACACGCAATTACACATTTATGAAGCCGAATCTGGTGAGCGTCTAGAACAACGCCATGTAGCGATTCATCATTATACCAGCCTCAGCGTACAGCGTCAGCGTTCAGCCTTGCAGAGCGCCACATATTACCTGTCGCTACCTGGCGCTCTCCCATACATTTCTATGGACGATCCTTAAATTCCTTTGCTGATCCCAATTTTTTTTTAATTTTCTTAAAAAAAATCTCAAAACTTTCAGACATGTATCCTGGGCAAGAAAATGACATTTTTGAAAACTTTTTGGATTTATAATATTTTTATGCAGAATTGTCCTTAAAGGTCTGGTATTAAAGTGTTCATGTTACAATGTAATAATAACAATGCAATTCCATATGTTTTCGCTTTCTTACTAGTGGATACATATTCAAAAACAAACTTTAATCACACAGCCTCTGGCGCTATGGGCTACAATTGCATGATTTTGAGCGCCGGCGATGTTTGCGGCTATTTTTTTTTTTGTGTGAGTCAGTCGCACTGAGCTGGCGCTACCGTTCGCTCCCATACAGCGTAGTACTGTGACTCACACATCATATTCATCAATGCCGGCCAGCAACTGAGGCGCTCTGAAACAAAGAACCATGGCCGAGCACAGCGACTACTAGCGGTCGCTCTGAAATCCGCGCTACAGACGTTCATCTGGCGTTAGTAATGAATCAGCCTGCCTGTTTCATCCTGCAAAACCTATCATTATTATTATTGTTTATTTATATAGCGCCATCATCTTCCGTAGTGCTGTACAAAGTAGTAATTAGAGACAGGGTAGAAACATATAGTACATAGACTATTACAAATGCAGTGTTACAGAGTTTACAATGGATATTCTGAGTACAAGATACAATAGAAGAGAGAGCCCTGCCCTTGCGAGCTTACAGTCTAAAGGATGAGGGGTGAAGACGAGGGGGAAGGATCACAAACAGCCAGTATTGAGCTTTGTGACATGTGCCCTTTAGAGAATTGCTTAAGCCAGATTGTATGTGTGTCTGAACAGGTGAGTTTTAAGGGCACCTTTGAAAGCTTTGAGGGTTGGGGAGCGGCAGATTGGGTGAAGGAGTGCATTCCAGAAGATTGAAGTTGCACGTGAGAAGTATTGGAGGCGGGAATAAGTGGAGGTGACCAAGGGGGAGGACTGGAGAAGGTTGTCAGCAGACCAGAGGCTCTGTCCCCTGGCACTCCTAGCAGACAGCGTGCCAACACTGCATACTGGGGTAGCATAGGCAGCTTGTATGGGGCCCCCTTCTCCCATGGGCCCAATAGCAGCCGCCTCACCAGCCTCTCTGGTATGTACGCCCCTGCCCTAAAACCAAACAGCATTAATAGGAAAGTGTTGCATCATTGCTCATGCTTCGCAAAGATTTGATGCTTGTTTTTTCCAAGCATATTAAAGTGCAAAATCGTATCTATCGTTTCTATATACACAGTTTTTTTCAACCTAAGCTAAAGAAGCTTTCACTCATTGAATAAGCAATTCTTATTATTGTTTATTTATAAAGCACCATCATAATCTGTGGCGCTGTACAAGGTAGAAGTACAAGGATAAGACATATAAAATATATGCATTTATGACAAGGCATATAAGACACACTGTATTGATTTTGTCCTGCAAACGAAATGTCAAAAATATTAACGGCTAAGACTAAAAAGATTGTGATTATCATCCATGTATAGTGTTCTCCTTGTGTCGGCTTAGTGGAAGGAGAGAGCCGAAAATACAGAAATATACTGCTTGTCCTCTAGTCTAAAGGAAAAGTGATTTCCAGGCTGCTTTCTGGTCAATGTCCTGGATGATTTAATGCTGAAAATCCATCAGAGCACAGAAGATTTTCTCAAAATGTAATTGTTAGAAATGTGAGCGCATTTATCAAATAAGGCTCCATCATTATAATGTAGCAGATTGTAATGTAAAATGTTTTCATTGGTTGTTGTCCAATATTTATTTCCCTGCTCGGGAAACAAATCCGATTTGTAATAGAATAGTGTGCTTGCATTTCTTAGCCTTGTGTGTAGGAGCCCTCTAGTGGCTGAATCTGCATCTGCTGCAGGTATCAGAAAGGCCGCCACTGCCGCTGCTAAACCTTGTGCCCATTGCATTTGTCATGTTGTCATTCTGCTTATGTGTTGGTCCTGTAGTGTCAAACATGACAGTGTCAGTTGTTCATTTTAGAATATATAAGTGTGAGCATTTAGAAGATTCATTGCTAAGAGGCCGATTCATTAATAGCGCCAGGTAGCGACAGATGAGCGTCAGTAGCGTTATTTTCACAGCGCACGCTAGAATTCGCTGTGCTTGGCCGTTGTTCGACTGTTGACAGCGACCCCGTCGGTGTGCGGTAATGTTGAATACGGGGTTAGGAGTCGCTGTTTGACAGGTTCCGCGCTGTATGGGAGCGCATGACAGCGAACGCCCATAGCGAACGGCTCCCAGCATATTCATTAACAAATCACGCTCCAAAAATTCTCGCGCTGTGAAATGCTTGTTTAAACCCCCGAGCGCTGGCGGCGATGGGTTAAAAGTACCGTATTTTTCGCCCTATAAGACGCACCTGCCCATAAGACGCACCTAGGATTTGGGGGAAGAAAATAAGAAAAAAAAAATTTCAATCAAAAACGCACCATTACAGACAGTGTGGCATTCCCCTATCCAATTCCCATAGGCCGTGTGGGATGCCCCCATTCCATAGACAGTGTAGCATGCCCCCATCCCATTCCCCGTATATCCAGTGTGGCATCCCCCCCTCCCATTCCCCATATACCCATTGGCTGTGTGGCATCCCCCTCTCCCCCCATTAGTATAGGCTGTGTGGCATCCCTCTCCCCACATTCCCATAGGCTGTGTGGCATCCACCTCTCCCCCCATTCCCATTGGCTGTGTGGCTTTCCCCCTCCCCCCATTAGTATAGGCTGTGTGGCATCCCTCTCTCCCCATTCCCATAGGCAGTGTGGCATCCCCCTCCCCCCATTCCCATAGGCTGTGTGGCATCCCCTATTCCCATAGGCTGTGTGACATCCCCCTCCCCCCATTCCCATAGGCTGTGTGGCATACCTCTCCCCCCATTCCCAAAGGCTGTGTGGCATCCCCCTCCCCCCATTCCCATAGGCTGTGTGGCATACCCCTCCCCCCATTCCCAAAGGCTGTGTGGCATCCCCATCCCCCCATTCCCATAGGCTGTGTGGCATCCCCCTCCCCCCATTCCCCATATACCCATTGGCTGTGTGGCATCCCCCTCTCCCCCCATTAGTATAGGCTGTGTGGCATCCCTCTCCCCACATTCCCATAGGCTGTGTGGCATCCACCTCTCCCCCCATTCCCATTGGCTGTGTGGCTTTCCCCCTCCCCCCATTAGTATAGGCTGTGTGGCATCCCTCTCTCCCCATTCCCATAGGCAGTGTGGCATCCCCATCCCCCCATTCCCAAAGGCTGTGTGGCATCCCCATCCCCCCATTCCCAAAGGCTGTGTGGCATCCCCATCCCCCCATTCCCATAGGCTGTGTGGCATACCCCTCCCCCCATTCCCAAAGGCTGTGTGGCATCCCCATCCCCCCATTCCCATAGGCTGTGTGGCATCCCCATCCCCCCATTCCCACCCCCCTCCCCCCATTAGTATAGGCAGGCGCCATAGTAAAAAAAAAAAAAGTTACTCACCTGTCCGCTGACACCACTGCGCTGAGCGCCCGGCTCCGTGAATGGGGTGGGCGTGGCCTGCGCCGCAGCGTCGACGCAGGCCACGCCCACCCCATTCACGAGTTGGCTCTGTCCCGGCCCCGCCGCTGCGATCGCTGTCTTTTCAGGCAGCGATGACAGCGGCGGGGCCAGAGACAGAGCCCCTGCCGCTCCTCCATCTGCTCCCCCACATGCGATCACGAAGGTCCGGACAGCGGGTGGGCGTGGCCTGCGCCGGTGCAGGCCACGCCCACCCACTGCAGGGGACCTTCGTGCTCACGTGTGGAGGAGCAGATGGAGGAGCAGCAGGGGCTCTGTCTCTAGCCCCGCCGCTGTCATCGCTGCCTGAAAAGACAGCGATCGCAGCGGCGGGGCCGGGACAGAGCCCCCGCCGCTCCTCTGGCCTCTCGCAGTGTGCCAGACAATGCGGGAGCGCCGGGGACGGGTGAGTTTTTTTTTTTTTTTTTTTTACATTCGCCCGATAAGGCGCACTGACATTTTTCCCCCACTTTTGGGGAAAAATAAGTGCGTCTTATAGGGCTAAAAATACGGTAGTTTTTTAATCCCCAAACAACCATATTTTTAGAAAAAAAAAAAACATGTTTTTCAAAACATTTTGTAATATGAATACATTAATATCAGACCTGTAATATCAATTCTGCACAATTTATTTATTTATTTTTTTTAAGCTTAAAAAAAAAAATCTAACATAGCAGAAGTGGTCACAGAATTTTTGACATAAAAAAAAAAAAAAAAAAAAATTAATAGCAATTAATTATGAATATTTAAAGTTAGCTCCATTGAAATGCATTGGAGAGCGCCAGGTAGCGAGAGGTCATGCCTGTCGCTGTTCAAGGTCGCTCGCTGGCGCTGTGGGGTGAGGCTGGAATAATGATGAATGATTCACTATCTGGCGCTCTGTCAGTCGCTAAGCAGGATCGGCTTCATAAATGTGTGATTGCGGAGGGGAGCCGGCGTTCTCGTGGCGGTGACCGTCATTACCGTTCGCTCACCATTCGCTACCTGGCGCTATCCCTTGTTAAATAAGGGCCTTAGATAATACCGTGTGTTATTAATGTTGGTTTATTTTAAGGACATTTTTCAAAATACAGTTAGTAACTAGTAAATGGACTGCCCTAAGAATTCTTTGGACCCCATACAGTATACAACTAACATCAGTGATAATAAAGCTATGTTCATTACCATAAATTAAAGTACTACAAAACCCTTAAAGGTAAACTCCCTTTTGTCAGGTTTTTGGTGTTTCCTCTTTTGGAAAGTAAAATAAACATTTGTGTTAGAATTGTGTGTGCATACCCTTGATTTACTTATCAGCATGTTGTTTCGTTGTGTTTTTTCCCTGTGGCTCCGTGTTAAAGTGTGCTAAAGTGGAGCTGCTTTCCTGGCCTACTGACTACAAGTCCCAGAATGACAGGTGAGCTAATCAGCAGCTTTGGCAAAATCAAGGAGCAGTAATGATTGTGATCACCGGAATAAGCTGAATTACAGCAGTAGGGGTTAAACTTGTGACCTGAGGAATGTGGAGCATTGTCTCTGCCATAGTCATTCTGATGATTAGCAAGTCAGAGTCAGGAAGTTTCTGTTCTGATTCAGCATTGATTAGCTAAACATATTGTTGCTAGAGAAAACTGTTTTCTTTTATAACACAGAAAAAAATATAACAGATAAACTCAGCACCTTTAGGATATCCTTTCTGCGCAAAATAATGAAAACTTTAAAAAATACCATTGAAAGTAGAATGACCCTTTAATGGGTGCTGCAACACATTGTGATCATTTCGGAGGGTATCCAGATTGCTGGAGTGCCCCTGGTCATAGACCTCTGCAAACCCCACTTTCACTTACCTCCACTATGGTCATCTGGTGAAATATGGTCCGGCTATTAGCCGCTGCTGGTGATCACATGATCCGGAGTCGCTTCCACTTTTCCATCTGCTAAGCAGCCAATAGCGGGGCGGTATTTAGCCGGGGAATCACAATGGCGAAAAGTGGATGTGGGGTTTGTGGGGGCCTGTGCACAGGGGGCTTCAGTAATCTTGCAACTATCACAATGCGGGCTAGCACCCGTTCAGGGCAAAATAGGAGTTGGACTGCTTTAAGTTTATGTGTGGTAGTAATGAATGTATCTTTACCAACCATCCATCTGATGTCCAGTCACTGATACCCCCCCATGTGCCCAGTCCTTGACACTCTCCCAATCTACCCACTCCTTGGCACCCTTCTTCATGTGCCCAGTCCCGGATACCCTCCCCCCATGTGCCCAGTCCTTGACACCTGATCCTGTATGCCCAGTCCCTGATACTCTCCCCCGTGTGCCCAGTCCCTGATAATCTCCCTCATGTGCCCAGTCCCTGAGGCTCTCCCCTATATGGCCAATCTCTGACACCCTCCCCCGTGTACCCAGTCCCTGTCATTCTCCCCCATGTGCCCAGTCCCTGACACCCTCCCTTTGTGCCCAGTCCCTGACACTCTCCCCCATGTGCCCAGCCCCTGATACCCTACCCCATGCCCCCATGCCTCCCTCATGTTTCCAGTCCCTGACACCTTTCCCCATGTGCCCAGTCCCTGACACCCTCCCCCGTGTGACCAGTTCCTGACACCCTCCCCTATGTGCCCAGTCCCTGACATCCTCCTCCATTTGCCCAGTCCCTGATACCCTCCCCCATGCCTCCCTCATGTTTCCAGTCCCTGACACCTTTCCCCATGTGCCCACCCCATGCCCCCATGCCTCCCTCATGTTTCCTTGACACTCTCCCAATCTACCCAGTCCTTGGCACCCTTCTTCATGTGCCCAGTCCCGGATACCCTCCCCCCATGTGCCCAGTCCTTGACACCTGATCCTGTATGCCCAGTCCCTGATACTCTCCCCCGTGTGCCCAGTCCCTGATAATCTCCCTCATGTGCCCAGTCCCTGAGGCTCTCCCCTATATGGCCAATCTCTGACACCCTCCCCCGTGTACCCAGTCCCTGTCATTCTCCCCCATGTGCCCAGTCCCTGACACCCTCCCTTTGTGCCCAGTCCCTGACACCTTTCCCCATGTGCCCAGTCCCTGACACCCTCCCCTATGTGCCCAGTCCTGACATCCTCCTCCATTTGCCCAGTCCCTGATACCCTCCCCCATGCACCCATGCCTCCCTCATGTTTCTAGTCCCTGCCATCCTTCCCCCATGTGCCCAGTCCCTGACATCCTCCCTCATGTGTCCATTCTTGACAACCCCCCCCCCCCCCCAGGTGTCCATTCCTTTGAATGAAGTTCAAGGTTATCAAAAGATGTCTTCCAGTAGTTAATGCAATTGCTACAGCGGATACAATTTGTATGGGCATCAGTGAGCTTTAGTCTGCATCTGACTCCTAGGGCAATAGCAAACTTCTAGCCAAGAGAGGGGTGGGATGTGGCTGCATGCTTTTGTATGCACAATAGCTTTCAATTGTAATATTTAATTACTAGCTTATAATTATAAATAATATTCCACCTTTAAATATTTAACTACTTGCATATTTATTGTGAGACTTTTTCCCAGGTTAAACTTTAGGATTATTAATCTAGGCTACACTATAGCAGAGAGTTGTTAAGCTGTGGCCTGATTTTAGCCACTGGCTTGAGCACTAGCAAAGATTATAAGGAAAAGAAAAATCAGTTTCTCACTTGCACAAAGTGGAATATAAAGTACTTTTATTTGTGCATACAGCTGTCCATTAAGCAGTAGTTAAGTGGCTTGTGTCAGGCTTTGGTGCTCCGCAAAAGTAGTCCAAGCAATTCGAAGAGGTCCGCACTCCTTAAAACATCCAATACTTTATTCGTCAAATCCATAAAAAAAATCTCCAATGAAATGGCACAGCCTAAAACCAGTAAATGACCCCGGCAGTTCAAACGTTGCCACGCATTCTAATGCGTTTCGGACGCTGAAACGGGTCCTTATTCATAGATAAAAGTGTGGCAACGAGAATACATATATATAGAAAGATAGTAACTTACCACAGCCGCAGGAAGCGCCGAGCGTGATCGTCACCGCCGGACGCCGGGTGACGTCAAGGGTGACACACCCCCAATGAGGGGCCGGGCCTGAAGACCAATCAGAGAGGAGAAACCCTCTTGTGATGGAGTGCAGAGCTGGCCCGTCAGGTGCTTTGAGCCCACCAATAGAACTAACTTGGGGTCCTACCTGTTTGTTTTCAGTGATCAAGCACCCATGAATCCCAGTCCCAGGGAGCCCTTTTGGGGTGGGGAGTCTCCTGTTCCCCTTTTGGACCAGTCTGATCCTGAAAGTGCTAGCAATGTATTTCTCTTAAAGCGGAAAAAAAAATTTTTGAACCACCGGGCCGGCTAGCAGTTTTGAGATCGCCAATTTGCTGATCTCAAGGCTGCTGGATGTTGTGCACCAGTCGGCTGAACATATCCCCGGTTTTCCTTTGGAGTGCTTGCTGATGCGTGCCCGGCCTATCTAAATGTCTGTGCACAGGAGCGTTCAGCTTTTGGCATCCCGGACATGTGGACGTCAGAAAACACAGTATTGCAGGAGTCTCCGGTAAAGGTGAGTGTACTGGTGATCCCAGGGGTTTCTCACAGCCGAGCATCCCAGTATAAAAGATTCCAGGGCCAGCCGCAGAGGGTTTTGAGCCACTTTAAAAGTATAGAAAAACAGAACACCAACCTTAAATTCCTAGCTGCTGATTGCTTCAGGTCTACAGTGTAAGATTACACACACACGGGGAGGCTGATTTAAGACTAGCGGCACGTATTGCCATGTGAGCGTCTGTGTAGTGGCGCTTAGAGCGACCGCTAGTAGACACTGCAAGCGGGTGTCTAGCGCTGTGACCTAGCTTAGCGGGCAGACAGGTGGCGCTGTACTATCCTGTCCAGCATTGATAAATGTGATGTCTAGAGGGGGCTGTAGAAGCTTCTCCCTGATTCACTGCAGAGCCAATCGAGACCGCTAGGTGGTGTCCCAAGGTCATAGGGCCCAAGACTAGCATTGAGCGCCAGAAGCTACGTGATAAAAGTCTGTTTCTAAACACATATACACCAGCACCAGAGCAAAAACACATGGAATGACATTTAACACTGTGACAATGACACTGCAATGGCAGACCTGCATATACAATTCTGCATAAAAAAAAGAATTAAAAAAAACAATAAAAGTGTTTGGTTGCTGGGCAGGAGAGGCCACACAATGATTTGAGCAAAAAATGTTAACGTTTACCTTAGCAACACACTATTTAAACATAACCAAATGAAACACCATTGAAATGTATGGCAGGGCGAAATTGAGCAACAGGTACAATGAGCCACTGCTAGTAATACATGTGACGCTACATGGCGCTGTTAGAGGCCCTCATCAGATTAAATGTGGTTTTCACATACCGCGCCCAGCGTAAACCCGACTCTACCTGACGCTACATGGCACGACCTGGCACTATCGTTTCTTAAATAACCCCCTCAGTCTTCTAGTTGGTCCAGCCATGGTCTGCTAATAGCAAAGCCATAGTCAAAATGCTGCTCCCTACTGCTGATGCAGTGTGGGAATGTGTCATTCTATACACTGTGTGCATTGGGGCTGGCAAGACACAGTGTTATCACACTCCCTCTGCAGTGACAGGTTTAAAGTGGACCATCACCCTCCCGTGATCGGCCCGGGAATCTATAAGATTCCCGGGCCGATCACCTCCCTCCCCGCGGGACATCCGAGATCGGGATGTCCCGCGGGGTGAAACCCCCCCAAACGCCCCAAATCCCCTTACCTTGGGCCGCCGCCTCCCTCGCGCCCCTCTAGACGTGCGCGCGCCCGCGCCGGCCGTCTGTGAATGGCCGGCGTGGACGCGCGCACGTCAAGACTGACGCGCGGGAGGCGGCGGCGGAGGAGCCGCTTGTCCGTTGCTGTCAGATCGCTTGTCCGTGGCCACGTGGGAGCGGGGAGAGGTACGTTTTCCGGGTGATCGAGGGGGTTTCACAGAGTGGGACACCCCGATCGGGCGTGCCCCACTGAAGTGGACCAAGACCCAGGATAGTCAAAATCCTGGGTGTTGGTCCACTTTAAGGCTCTATTCACACCTCTCTGCTTGCGCTGCATTGGGCAACGCAGTCATAGCACAGGGACAAAATGCTTCCCATTGTTTTAATGGGTCAGTTCACATATATACGCTGCATATATATGTGAACTGCCCCATTAAAAATAATGTCCAGCATTTTCCTTTGTGTTGTGACTGTAATGCCTAGTGCAGCGCAAGCGGAGAGATGTGAATAGAGCCAAATATGCAACTGAAGAACAGGATTGAGGTGGGTCCTGCTATGTTTTATAATCTGGGAAAAACTGTATTCAGTAAACAAATCAAAAGCAACATTCTCCTGTTAGATTAATTGCATAACCTTTAAAGTCATCCCTGTAGCATTTGCTACATTTAGTTTTGTTTTTGTGAATATCTATTTTTTACCATGTACAATATAGCACATTGTTGTTTAGCTGAAAGATTAAGGGTTTGCAAACTCTATTCTAAACATCCAGATGAAATGTGTACGACACAATAACAACTAATAAACCCACAAAGAAAGTAGCCAGGTTTTTTTTTTTACAATTTTTTTACCTTTAACTTTGTCACTGACTTGTTTGCACAGTGATAAGAGTGGCTGTGGGATAAGTGCATGAGTCAGATGGAGGAAAAGCATGAGATTTCAGGATATAATGCTGCCGCTATACAAGGAAGGTACAGAAGTACATTGCAGATAGCCTGGCTGACAGCCAAACCGAAATCATGTAGAAGAAGAGGCCGCCCACGCTTCCATCTCTTCCTGATGTCAGTGTGTGTGTGTCTGTCCACACTACGTATTCAGGAATATCAACCTGTGTGTCTTCACTAGCCGGGTGGCTTCCGTAAGGGAATTTTGTATACCATGAAAATGAATAACTAAAGTGGACCAAAACCCAGGATTTTGACTATTCTGGGTTTTGCCCCACTGTGTGAAACCCCTCAGATCACCCAAACTCACTCACCTCCTCCTGGTTAAGGAGTATATTTAAAGGGTAATTCCACTTTTAATGGCATTTTTAAAAGTTTCTATTATTGTGTGCCAAAATTATGGCCTCAAGGTACCAAACTTATCTGTGAATGTTTTTCTATTTGTTTGGAACTTTGTTATAAAAGAAAACAGTTTTCTCGAGCAACAGTGTGTTTACCTTAGCAACTTACACCAAGTAGTATGTTTGGTATATATAGCAGAGACTTCCTGTCTCTGGCTTGCTAATCATCTGAATGCTCCACACTCCTGTGCTCTGAGGTTTAACTCTTCCTGCTCTAATTCAACCTCTTCATCACAATCTCAATCTTGTGTTCCAGTACCTAAAGGATAACTGGCAGCATTCTCACTGGGGGAGGTCATTACTGCTGCTTGATTTAGCCAAAGCTGCTGATTAGCTCACCTGTTGCATTGGATGGATTCTGGGACAGTGGGGGGTGTGGGTCTGGACGAGCAGCATTGTGACAGGACATCGCTCCCACACACATCGCACCCCCCCCCCCCCACACTGCAATGCCCACAAATCCGTACTTTTGATCCGTGATATTTCGCTGAAATGCGGCCCCCTAATTGTTCACAAGGGCCAGACACAGGTCTCTGTTCTGGCCTCCACTGCTCAATGTATATATATTAAAGGTAAATAAAAAGCAGGTCAATTGCCTCCCCCCTGCAGTACCTCACATGGCCTCATTATAGGTGCATCCCTGCCAGTATTATTTTAGTTGAATCAAATACTGGGATATTTAGGCTTTAGAATATTTAGGTAATAATATTCATAAGTTTATTCTAGTGTACACTCTGGTGACACATAAGGGTCGATTCAAAGAAACATGTAACAGCTTTGATTTTGGTGCCGATCATCCTATTTTTCCCGTCCGCTCGTGCGTTCGTATGAACTTGCGAGTGATTCTATAAGCAAATACGTTTCTATCCTAAAATGTACGTCCGTTCGTATGGCAGTTCGGGAATCAGACCTATGTCAGTTTCCATCCTGAATTTTCCGTTTCATTTCTCAGGTTGCAACATTGGTTTTGCCCTTTTTCCTTTTTTGTCTGGACGTAAATCCTTCTGATCTTGCGGCTGCGCACTACAAACTTACCTCATTAAAGTGCATTCTAAATATTTGGTCTTTTATTTTTCTTTATTTCATTCATTTTGTAGTAACCAACCATTAATGAATGCATTTGCATAAGTAAATCTTACTTTGTTTAATTTTTAGTTAACTTGCATTTTTTACTTGTGGATTTAATTTTAATATTTAGGCTTCAAATGGTACAACTTAAAATGTTGTGTGTGGTTACCCACACCCTCTCCATACAGATTGCTCTCAAATATAAAAAAACACCCAGCAACTTCTGCATGTTATGAGCCTAGAAACAGCCAAGATGGCGGCTCAGGTATTATCGGGCAGCCTGCAAACAGAAAGGGCCTTGTGACTGTGTTGCTCTGGATTCTTTGATTTCTGACCTTTCCGTGCCCCCAGCTCTGCTGTGTCTGTGCAAAATACAGCAGTAACCCACATCCTGCACTTTATCCCGCTCTCCTCTCCTCAGTAAGTGTGATGCATCTGACCAAAGATGTGCTTAAATAATTAAACAAAGCAAAGGTAAACAACTACACCAATAAATGCAATCTAAAAATATTATTCTAGTACATCAATTTAAAAATAAATAACAAAGGACATAAGTTTCTTTAATTAACGCAAATATATTGCCAAATAAAAGTTTCCATGCAAAGGACTAATTAAGGTCCACATTAAAATGCTTTTATAAGGCATACATGAATCAGGTATGCATTGCCATACAATTTATGGGCTCGGCCATGCTGATATATGCAGTTCATTGGAGCTCAAGACGCGCAGACTCCTCCACATAGCCAAAAAACCTGTTCAAGAACAGCAATACGACTGCTAAAAGGTGTCGGCAGTGGCTTTCTTTTAAAACGTATTTAGAGGTTTGAAAACTGTTCTCTGAATCACACCGAAACACATCCAATTATCCTAAGTTTTACGTTTTCATCCTAAGTTTTAGGATTTGATCCTAAGTTTTACGTTTTCATCCTAAAATTTAGGAACGAACTTGCGATGATCGTAAGAGCATATACGCATTCGAACGTAGGCTCGTGCGAGTCGTAAATGGCCAAAAAAACAGGAAAAAATGACTAACACCCACCCAAACTTACGATTCTCGATCCGAAATCAATTAACTTTTGCTCTTTGAATCGAGGGGATTGGCTATTAACCAACTCCATTTTTTAATAGCACCCCTCACTGGTGTTTTTACCTTCCATTCACCGTTTATATCTAAACCAGGATTTCTTAAAGGGGTACTTACCACCTTTACTTGCCTGCATCTGCCACCACTAAGCCCTATATGCGGACAGGCCTTTTCTGAGCACAGGGTGTGCCTGGGCTAAGGCCTGAATACCTCTCTCTTCAGGGATCTAATTAATGCAATTACCATCATATATTTTTCTAAAAAAAAGGGCATTGTACCCATCCATATACATGTCCAGTGCATTCAATACTCTCAATTGATAGGACCTGATGATTATTATTGCTACAAATGAGAAGCAACTGCCTTTCATAACCAGGTAAATAGAATTGTATTTCTTTATTTGCAAATCATGTTTACAATCATCTTTAATTACCTTGTATTATATAAAAGCATACATTCACCCCCACTTGTCTATAGAATTTTCGGAGTTCCAGCAGACACTGAGGAAGCGTAGTAAGAAGCGAAACTAGTCTGTTCTGCGGGATATCGCCCAATTTGTTTGAAATATCTGCCAAGTTATTCTGAGTACAATGGAGTAAATATTTTCCCCCATTAGGGGTTTCTTTGCATGAATGTGTACACAACATATGTATATTATGATTTTAACGAGTCTTTAATAAATTTATTCTAATAAAGTTATTCTTAACGGGGAGGCCGATTCATTAATAGCGCCAGGTAGCGACAGATGAGCGCCAGTAGCGTGATTTTCACAGCGCCCGCTAGTATTCGCTGTGCTTGGCCGGGGTTTGCTTGTTGACAGCGACTCAGTCGGTGTGCGGTAATGTTGAATACGGGGTTAGGGGTCGCTGTTTCCCAGGTTCCGCTTGTATGGGTGCGCCTGACAGCGAATGGCCAGAGCGAACGGCTTGCTGCAGATTCATTAACAAATCACGCTCAAAAATTTCTCGCGCTGTGAATTCCTTGTTTAAACCCCAGAGCGCTGGCGGCGATGTGTGTAAAGTAGTTTTTAACCCCCAAACAACCTTTTTTTTTATATGTAAAAATTATACAAGTTTTTCTAAACATTTTGTAATATGAATATATGAATATCAGACCTGTAATATCAATTCTGCACATTTTTTTTTTTTTTTACTTTAAAAAAAAAACTAACATTGCAGAAGTGGTCACAGAATTTTTGACATTTAAAAAAAAAAAAAAACAGTAATAGCAATTAATTATGATTATTTAAAGATTGCTCCATTGAAATGCATTGGGCCACGCCAGGGAGCGCCAGGTCATACCTGTCGCTGTGATGGGATTAGCAGCGGCGCTGTTCGTTGCAGTCGGCTACATGTTGAATCCCGCGCTAGCTGACGCTGTCGCCGGCGCTAGCCTCATTTAGCGTGATAAATGCGTCATTGTGACCGCCGCCGGGCGTACTTGATTCGGTAGCCGCCGATAGCTGGCGGTACCTGGTGCTCGTCAGACACTACCTGGCGCTAGCCCTTGATAAATAAGGGCCTAAATGTATGTTGTGATTTAGGCGAGGTTGTTGAGCCCTGATAGATACCCCTTGACCAAGGAGACGGTCCATTATACCTTGGTCTAAACTTTTTTGCAGTATTTAGGCTTTAGCTTTAAATGCAGCCAGATGAGAAAAGTAATGATGTAATAATTGATGTGATAACCTTTAACTTTATTCTGAAAGCTGAAGAATGGAATTAGCATTAATACTGATTCACTGTTCGAATATTCTCTTTGATCAACTTTAACATTTCTACGTACATGTTCAGCATTGTCTGTTCACATTGGATGAATGTATTTTTCAGGAATGCATACAGGAATTCTTTTTGCAAAATAAAAAAAGCCATCACAATGTAATTACCTAAACTTAAAATATAGCCACAATTTCCTTTGAAATCATTTCAAACATTAGTGTCGCTGGAAATTGCTTCTACAAATGCAACTACTTCATAACCAGAATATAGCCATCATTATAAACGAGTTGCATATTTATAACCAGTGAGTCATTGTCCCAATAGAATTTAAAGCCTCCGCACAGTAGCTCACTCTGAACCTCCTTCTAATGGAAAAAATAATACAAGTCGTACGTTAGGTTTTCCGGTACAGTGTCGACTCATTCCAGCCGCTGTCCATGCTTCACTGACTTGTCAGACAGAAGGAAGTCTTGGGAAGTCTACAGTATTTTCTCTTCTCCCTGTTGTAAAGTAATGTACATTTTGTGGGGGTGATGGTGGCCGTGTAGTTTGGTGTTATATTAGATGTGGACGTTTATATGCAGAACCCTAAAAACTCCTATAATTATGTATTGTATCTATACTGTTGTAACATGAACACCCCAGGGGTTTGCTTATGCTTAATGGGGAGATGGGAAGTTGACCCTCTGACAGGGCCACATTTGCAAAGAGGGTATTCCTGGGTTTGGGGTAGTATTAGAAGGGGGAATAGAAGGGGTTCTATTTTGGCCCTCTCTCCAGGACTCCAACTCAGCTCAGTGTTCTCTCATAAACGCACCTGGGCAGTGCACAACACAGCACTTCTGCCCTGTCCGTTCCAGATTGTGGTGGTGTGGGGAGGGGGTATCTTTGTCTTTCTCTCTCTTGCTTTTGAGGTATACTCCAAAATTTGTCTAGACATGTCCGGCCTTGATTAAAGGACTGGAACCAACCATCTACTTCTAACTGCCTCACCCTGCTCTTGATCTACCACTTTTCCCTGTTTAGCAAGGATGACACCTAGTGTCCACATCCCCTTACTGCAGTTCATTTTCCTAACCTGCTGAAAACTGTCTGTGTCCCCAACTAAAACCTGCTGGACACTAAAAGTTCCCCAAAACTAAATACCTACCAGAACAGGGGTGATTGCTATTCCATCACCTCCTTACACCATTATCCAGTTTTTCAAAATATAATTTTTTTTTAAACTGTTCTCCGTCATAGGATCTGAGAATGTAGAATCAAATTTTTAATTGTTACTCCAGGCAAAGGTAATTGTTACACCATTGTGTCAAGCTACATTTGGCACTGTTCTGTTTTCTATTCTTAAAGTGAAGAAGAATTTGCTGAGACTTCAAGGTTTACAGGTTCAGCCCATGACATTCCCTTTTCATCCCATCCCCCAATCAGCTCAACAGGGAAAGGATTGCTGGTGCCCTCCCTCCTCCTGCCCCCTTCTCTGCCTCTTCCTCCTTCCTCTTGTCTCACCTCATACGCAGCTATATGCTGGGGAATTAAGAGCATGAATAAGAGGCCCAGTCATGGCGTATGAATTAGGGCAGCGGGCTGACAGAGCACAGGCTGTAGAGGGGAGCAGCGTGGCTGCTTATGCTAGCTCTGGAGGAGGAGAGCAGTGCTGCACATTGGCCACACCTGCACGACTATCGCTAAGGTAAGCCTCCGCCCTCTTCCATAGCCAATTTGGCAGAGCAAGCCTGCAGCCACCTGCCCTTTATGTGTGGCTCCCTGCTGTGTCCCAGGACAGCGTCCCTACCTCTGTTATCAGCTGTGCCCTGGGCCATTGTCCCTTCCCTGCCTGCCCTGTTGTGCCCTGTTCTGCATGTTCCCCGCTGTGTCCTGGTATATGTTTGTGTCTTCTGTGCTCACACGCCCACCGAGCACCCACCACCACTGCAGAGGCAGCGCAGTTCTGCCAAAAACCACCAACATGGTGACATGGTGGTGGGTACTTATGCTTTCCAGGTGCTGCCTTCCCTGTGCCACCTGTGTCCCATAATTGCCTGTCAATTATCAATTCTGTATGGAGGGGAGCCCACTCATGCACTATGCTAGTGTAGATTGATGCAACACTTCGGGCGAACTTTGGGTTTTTTTCACAGCAGGGCAATACTTGGAATACCCCTGTAAAGCAGATCAAAACCTAAGCGAGTCGACTTGGTCCACTTTAAGGCTAAACCAAAAGAGTTTTATAAATAACCCATAAATGGCACATGGAAAAATATGAGGAAAAGCTATTCAATGCAAAATTCCATCAAAAGACGAAAGACAAGGGAGCACTTCATTCTTCTGGAGAAAAAGAAATCTCCAGAGGTGACAATACTTCGTCACCAAAAGATTGAAATAGTTTGCCACAGGAGCTGATCCCAATATCTACAGATGACAACTTCAGAAAATCCCTAGTAGTGTATTAATAAAATTGAGAAGTGCGGATGAGTGGTATCAAGATAACAGAGCAGCCCAAGATTACGTTATGTATTGAATTGCTTTAAGAGCACACTAGACATTGAATATATATATATACAATGAATACATACATATACAGGTCAGTAGAGCGATGACTAGTTGTAAGTTACAATCAGAATGATCAGATGAAATGTGTTACTGGGAGATGCAGGGCAACAGTGAGGCTTGGGGCAGCCTGCAAGCTCTTGGTTCTTCGGCACAAAATTCTATTGTAACCTCCCCCAGGGTGTTCCTTCCCAGAACATTTAAACACAAGGCAGTCTGTCCTGTTTCAAGGGTTGTGGTCAGAGCAGGCTCGCGGCAGGGAGTATGTCAGACCATAGGCCTTCTGTCTCCATTCCTGTATGGGTGTGAATTTTGTCAGTGGAGAAGCCTGTGAGGCCAAGGCTAACATGTTTCCCTACCTGTTAGAATCTGCATAAACCCCATGCATGGTGCTGACAGAGCCCAGCCCTCTGAGCCATGTAACCCACAGCCTCAACTAGACCTTATCTAGTGTACTGTTCTAATAGATAACAGACAGGTAAGCCACACAATGGGGGATCGCTAGCCACATGTGATTCCTATGTTACAGGTTACTCTAAACAATTAGCTACATTTGTGAATCTGCCATTGTTGTATAAATTGATAGAAAAGTCTGCTCCAATAAGGCAGAATCACATCTTACTGATATCTAAAAAAGCTTATTATCAAATCAATCTTAGTTTGAATGTCAGTTTAGCTCCAGCTGGGAATGTTGCCTTGATGCAGAACAGAACTGGAAGGTGGCAGGTTGCCAGGCTTATGCAGCGCTACACAAATGTCAAAGCACAAACTAGCTAGGAAACAGGTTCGAGCCCCCCACCGCCTTACATCTGCAAAGGGCTTGTTTATTACACATACTCTGTTTCCTGCGCTACTTCAGATGTCATCGATTACTGCAAGTTTGCAGCTCAGTCCCTTCTTTTTGTGTTGACTTCCCAAAAGAAGTATTGATGACATAACAGGCATGAATAGATGCATAAAAGAGAGGAAAAGGCTCTTTGATCCTAGCTGACATTTATTTACATTGCAGGGTCATTTTAGGTTCACCTAGTAATTGAGCTGTATAATAGTAATAGAGCTACATTCGCAACTGCGTATTTCTATGGTAGAGAATACAATTATACAATTAAAAATAAATACAGTTTAAAAAGCAACATGTACATGTAGTCCAGATTTCTTTTAAAGTGGACCAACACCCAGGATTTTGACTATCCTGGGTATTGGTCCACTTCCCCCGATCGGGGTGCCCCGTTGTGTGAAACCCCCCAGAAAGCCCCCAAAACTCACCTCTCCCCACTCCCACGTGGCCGCACCGTCCAATCGGCGCCGACGGACAAGCTGATTGACAGCGACGGACAAGCAGCTTGCCCGTCGGCGCCTCCCGCGCGTCACTCTTGACGTGTGCGCGCCCGCGCCGGCCATTCAGAGACGGCCAACGCGGGCGCGCGCACGTCTAGAGGAGCGCGAGTGAGGCGGCGGCGGCGGAAGCAGCGTCTGGAGAGGTAAGGTTTTTCGGGGGTTTTGGGGGGTTTACACCCCACGGGACATCCCGATCTCGGATGTCCCGCGGTGTGTGAGGTGTTGGTCCACTTTAAAAACCTACTAGGCACTTAAATGATATAAAAGTCACCCCGGATTGTCATTTGGATGCTGCTATAGAAGCTTTTGTAGTAACACAAGGAAAAACATCAAAAACCATCAGAAGAGCATTTGATTTTTGACAGGCTGAGTCAGTTCATTTCATTTGTTTTTCTGCACCTATTAATGGACTTTAAAAATAAAAACTTTGAAAAACATTTGTCTATTCAAGGACAATGTCATATGGTGTAGATGTCAGAATGTATATTAGCTGCATTTGAAGGGTTTTCTAAATGTATGGTAAGGCCCTTGGATTGTTCTTCTATCACTTTTATCACTAAGGCCTATAGAATAGAGTACGCTAGATATCTTGGAAATCTATTTTGGCATGCTGTCACATAAATGCCATTCTCCTGTGGACCTCTACACATAGACAAGACTAGCCTAGCACCTCAGATGGCCAATCATATTATAAATGTGAAGTTAAAGAGGAGCAACCACTGGCTCAGAGTATAAAAAAATATATGGGGTATCCAGTAAAATTGGTTTCACTTGTGTGTATATTTTATGTAGGTGGAGAAGTTATTTATTCTATTTTTTTAGATTCTTTTATGTTCTTGGCTTGGCTATCGGAAGGTACACAAATCTTGTCTATGAAAGTAATTTCCTGACACACAAACTTAGCTACATGTTCAAGTCCATGGTCTGCTGGTTTTGATGAAATAGGGATCTTGTCTTACAGAATAGTTTTGGATGTCCGACGGACGAGAGGGGTTGATCTGGCACAGGCGTCCCTTATTTTAAGTTGGGGACTACTTTTGCTTCCAATTATTATAATTAATATACTTCTAATACACAGGGTATTATAGTGTGCTCCAGATACACATCAATACAAGAGTACATTAGGAGAGAGGGTCCTGCCCTTGTTGTGACTTATAATCCTATTGACACTCATAATTTTTTTTCACTTAAACTTTTGTCCACAGTGAGCAAACACAATCTAACAGCCTTACGTAATAAGAATGGTGTGGGAGGCACTTAAGTGTCTGGTGCGAGACACTCAGCTGTGCCCGCACGGCAATGCCAGGTACAGAAAGCTGGCGCTATCAGCTGTAGCGTTCCCGGGCAGGTAGTGTGTGTTGCGCATGGCTTTTATAAGCTTATGCGCTAGCGACACCTAGGGCCGGCTGGGAGCGCCTGTATTCTGATGTATTTAACAGGAAATTACAGTGCCTATTGTAATCCCCATGATGGGATTTTATGGGTGATAGTGGCACATAAAAATAAAAAAAAACACCGGAAACATTGGGGACATTTGGAAGATAGGACACATATTTTGCATTGCCCAAATCACAAGTTTGAAGTGCAACACAAAAGTGGCAAAATGTATACAAAAACAATTCCAAACAGCCCAAGGATCCCGTGGCACATGCACAATCCCCCCCCCAAAAATTATTAAAAAATGGCTAGAAAATTACAACCATCCCAACCCATTGAAATCTATGGGATAAGGTCACACAGTGCAGGGTGAGCGTCTGGTCCTATCAGGCACTGTAGAGAACTTAGCGCCGGCTCTCATCCCATCGCTGGCGCTGATGATAGATAGGACACTACCTGGCTCTATCAGAGGTGCTCTGGATTTTTGACTTGATAACTACACCTTTTGCACTAGTAACTGATATTCACCTGACGTTCATCTGAGGCCCTTATTTAACAAGGGATAGCGATAGGTAGCGACTGGTGAGCGGCCGGTACTGACGGGCCCCGCCACGAGAACGCCGGCTCCCCACCACAATCACACATTTATCAAGGCAATCCTGCTTAGCGACTGAGATAGTGCCATATAGCCACTCATTCATCATTATTCCAGCCTCAGCCCACAGCGCCAGCGTCCGACCTTGAACAGCGACAGGTGTGACCTCTCGCTACCTGGCGCTCTCCAATGCATTTCAATGGAACAATCTTTAAATATTCATAATTAATTGTTATTTATTTATTTATTTTATTTTTTTAATGTGAAAAATTCTGTGACCACTTCGGCCATTTTAAATAATTTTTTTAAGGTAAAAAAAAATTTAAAAAAATGTACAGAATTGATATTACAGGTCTGATATTAATGTATTCATATTACAAAATTATTTTAAAAACGTGTTTTTTTTGGTTTCCAAAAATATGGTTGTTTGGGGGTTAAAAAACTACTTTTAACCCATCGCCGCCAGCGCTCTGGGGTTTAAACATGCATTTTACAGCGCAAGAATTTTTTGAGCGTGATTTGTTAATGAATATGGTGGAAGCCGGTCGCTCTGACCAGTCGCTATCATGCGCTCCCATACAGCGCGGAACCTGTCAAATTGCGACTCCTCACCCAATATTCAACATTACGGCAAACCGACTGAGTCGCTATCAACTACCGAACAACGGGCAAGCACAGCGACTACTAGCGGGCGCTCTGAAAATGCCGCTACAGTCGCTCAACTGTCGCTACCTGCCGCTGTTAATGAATCGGCCTCTGAGATTATTTGGCACTACTTGGCATAAGTGTTTCTTAAATAAACCCTTAAATCTCTTAAATGGGGTCACAGAGAACTAAAAGCAAATAAAAGTCTCTATAATCCTTTGTCACACTTAAAAATGTGGTTGGGTTTAATGACATAATAAATCAATTTACATTATTGCTAAAAAGGCTGTGAGAAACTCATGAATACACAAGAATTAAAAAAAAAGAAAAAGAAAATTATTTTATTAAATGAACTGCAAAACAACAGTTACATGAAATCATGCTGCATTTTTTATTGTAAGATAATAACTATAATGATAAGGATAATGGCACTGGTGAGGCGCATCACATTCATTTTTATATTACTGACATTTTTTTACTGAGGCACAAGCCTGTTTTTGTGTAAAAAATGTCATTCATGCTCATGCAAATTTTTTTGATGAAGCAAGTTTGACTTTGAGTGTGCTTGTGCGTGTGAATTGCAATCTACCGGTACATGTCACAGAGAATTTTAACTTGGACCAACAGTGCATGTGCAGGCATCAGACGGCATCCCCTCTATGTGTGCTTGCCACTCCTGGCAATAGGCACTGTAAGGGCTGGGGATGCTTAGCTGCAGCCATGGGATACATGATTAAGGTAAGTATACAGGCAAACCAGGTGGATTAACACTGCAGAGCATCCCAAATCAGTATAGCCCTAGGGCAATTGCTTAAAGGGATTGAACACCCTTTTTTGGCATTGAAAAATTGACCTATAGAAAGAAGCTAGAAATACACACATATTAAGCAGGGAGCAGCAATTCTCCCCTGTGCACACACGCATTGGTGCGTCAGGTGAATGCCGGGTGCTGTATGTGAAAACCACATTTAAGAAAGCAAATCTGGTGAGCGCCGCTAACAGCGTCATGTAGCGCCCCATGTATTACTAGTGTCGGCTCAGTGTAAAGTGCTGATGCTCTAGGTTCAGCAGCGCCATGTAGTACCTATCGTTCAGTAATGCTCTCCCATACATTTCAATGGTGTTACATTTGGTTGTGTATAAATAGCGTGTTGGTCAAGTAAACTGTAACATTTTTGCCTCAAGTCATTGTATGTCCTCTCCTGGCTGCAAACAAACACTTTTATTGTTTTTTTTTAATTCAGAATTGTATGTACAGGTCTGACACTGGAGTGTCGTTGTCACAGTGTTAAAACAATGTAATTCCATGTTTTTTCGCTCTGTTGCTGCTGTTTATGTTTTGATAAAAAGACTTTTATCACATAGCTTCTGGCGCTCAACGATAGAGCGCCCTGTTTTAGAGCGCCGTCTGAGTGTAGTTTCTTCTACCTATCGTTCGCTGCAGCGTTGTCCTCTTGTTAGATGTAGCGTAGAGTTTTGGGCGCTTTGACTCCGGGACACCACCTAGCGTTAGCGATTGGCTCTGCAGTTAATCAGGGAGAGCGCTTCTACAGCACCCTGCACACATCACATTTATCATTGCTGGACGGGATACTACAGCGCCACTTGTCCTCCCTCTACGCTAGGTTAGAGCGCCCGACACCTGCTTACACACGCTCTAAGAGCCGCTACACAGGCGCTCACATGGCACTACATGACGCTAGTGTTAAATCAGCCCCCAAGTCTGATGCAAGAAGGGCAGAGATAAATCCATCTTTCAGTGCAAAAAAAAGGTGGCCATGAAGAAATAGAAACCAGGGCCTGGGATACAGGAACTGGGATAAACATCAACGGCTTTATTTAGCAGCAAACCTGGCTCAATCTCCTGCATAGGGGGTAAGCAAATAACAATTTGTTTTTAAACTTAGCCTGGACACATATGATTTACATGATATTTGTTACAATGAGGACAGCAGCGCCCTGTTGTCTATACAGAATAATTTGCTGCTTTTTCCTGCTTATTCCTTAGGGTGCTGTCATTTCCAAAAGTAGACCATATCTCTTAAAACGTTTGCAGGTACAGGTGACTTTTCTTTGGGAAACATTAGAATAAAACTTTTTTTTAAAAAACTCACCTAGATGCGGGTTGCAAGTTACACCCCAAAACGCACCCAAAGTTAACCTTGCTTCACCAAATAATTAACTACCTAGGAGTTGATTAAGCACCAAGTGTAAAAGAAGCACATTGATTTCAATTTTCACCCATAGTGCACTGGTTCTGAATCAACGCAATAAAACTGATGATCGATTTCAATTTTAAAAAAATCCTTCTACTAGCAGTATAATTGCTGTACCTAGTTCACATGCTTTTCTCCAGTTTTAGCACTGGCTTCTGTTCCAGTAGTCTGTAGCGTTCATGGATGAAGAAATAGTTCAGACTGACTCAGGTGTCATCATGGCTGAAAAATGCCCTGCTTTAATTATGCTGAGTGTCCTCAGAGTAGAGATCAACAGGAAGGGTAATGAACGCTCTCTGCCTACATATGATCACTTTTCAGATCCGCTGCCAGCTTGTATTATTGGCTCTGTGTTTTGAGTCTAGTACTTAGGTGTGATGAAAAAAGTTAGGAAGGACAGGAGCAGGCACAGCAAGCCTGGGAGATGAGTGGGTAAAGAAAGACAGATCATCTGTTAAATCCATAGCTGCCTTTCCTATTCCTTCCCATCCCCCCTCCCAGGAAAATTCTATCCTTTCTTTGATGAACGTCCAAAAAATAGTTCTTTCACATCCTAAACTTGTTAGCACCAGTTAATAACCTTAACCTCCCCCTTCTGATGCACACTCCAGAGAGTTTCTCATCTCCACAGGTCATTAGAGATGCTAGGATTCCCTTTATTAAGAAGACCTGCTTGATTAATAATTAAGCTGTGGTAGTGACTCCATTATCAAATAACATAATTAACTACTACAACAAGTACATTAGCCCATTTGTAGATAAATCATAATATAGTTCTGTATTTTTATGGTAACCTCCTTCGTCATCAGTGGTTATTAAAGCAAATGTGTCACCCCAACCTCTTTGCTTATTTTTATTTGCAATTTGTTGCCACAAGTGTTCTATGGGGTCACAAGCAGTTGTTTCTGTGTTGCAGAGGCACTGGAGGTAATGGTGTTGAGAATGGCTCATCAATTCTTGTTATAGTGGACGACAAATTGCTAAGAAAAAATTAATAACTAGGACCAAATCTTTGCTGTGTCTGGAGTTGCCAGCATAAATTGTTACTGGTCTCTGTACCCAGGCGGGGTGCACCAAGTCCTCTGCTGTATGGTGCAACATGTGTTGTATAGAGTGCAAATGCTCCTCCAATTAGGTGACACTGCATTGGAGATGGAGAAGGCCCCAGCCTTGAATGAGATTGAGACTGCACACTGCACACTGACTGGCTGACTATGCATTCAGTCACGTCTGGGACAGACAGCAGCGGAATCCTGTGGTGGCTGGAATCTAGGACCGCTGAAAAGATCTTATAGTCCTGATTAGGGATGCCTCACAATGTTAGTAGAAAAACAAGCCCGAGAACAAGCTAGAATACTTACTTCTGTGCTCAGTTAAATGGCATCCTGCACTCCATTGCTGCAATTAAACTGCATCTTGTTTATCCTCTTCTCTCCACGTGACCGCATTCTGTTGTATTCACCCCATACATTTCTAAAGACCAGTGCTCACAAGCAGACAGAGGAAGTCCGGGGCTCACAAGCAGACAGGGGAAGTCCGGGATGCACTTTTAATTCACAACACCTGCTGTTGTTAACCGCTTTGCAGAAACGGAAAGTGAGTAATTATTTTAATCTGTTCTCAGGCCTGCTTTTTTTTACTTAAACATTGTGGGGCATCCCATATCGGGATGGCCACCTGAGACACTATTCACAGGGCACTAGTCTTTTCATACTTTAGAGCCACTTTAGGTATGATACTATTTGAGTGATTACCTTACCCAGGGGAAAATCGAAAAAACAAAATGGCCCTATCGATATTGTTTTTACTCTGCATGAATCCATTATGTCAGGAGTAGTGTGTTGTACCGTGTTAGTCAGAGTAAACAGTAGTAGAAGATGAAGAAATAAGCCAAGACCTTTTATAGAGAATATTTTAGGCGAAGCTTTGGAGAATACTTTATCATTTGTGGTCATGTTAAAGATCTGGTGAAGCAAGTTTACCTTTGTGTAATCTGTAAAAATTATTTGTAAATTTTCCCCAAAAATCACCTACCCCGGTGATGGGGCATATTTGCAGGTAAATACCTTACCTGTAAAAGCACCCCATCGTATGGGGTAGGTGATTTTCCAATAGGGTAAGGATATTTTTATTTAATTTGGAAAAAGCAGGGACCTATGGACTATGCTAGTAGTCCATAGGACTTTGCATAGTTCTGCATAGCCCACAGGGTGCTGTTGTTTCCAAATTTGAAAAAAATATCCTTACCTCATTGGAAAAAGGATTGACCTCGCCTGTAAAAATGCCTCATCTCAGGGGTAGGTGATTTTTTGAGTGGTACTAGAACATAAATGGTTTACATACATAAATGGTTTATATATATATATATTTTTTAAATAAAGCTTACTGAGTAAAAAAGTTCACTGAAATGTAAACTTTAGTTCACACCAGAAAGCACACCCAAAGGTAAGCTTGCTCTTTCAGACGTTTAGCTTGACCATAAATTGTAGGTAACTGTCAGGGATTGCCGGACACCCTTCTTGCATAAGACAAGCAATCCCCAATCTCCTCCGCCTCTTGTGCCTATAGTCAAGCCCCCGCTTGCTGGAGACACGGGTTATGCCTCTCCAGACTCGGTTGCCCCCAGATCTTACTGGCGCAAAGTTTGCTGGCTTAAAGACTGGTGAACAGCGGGGTATCCCAAATCAGGAGTCCGAGCGAACAGGGTCCCAAAACGTCAAATCCAGAGAGTTAGGCAGAGAATGGTCAAGACAAGCAGGGGTCAGAGCTGGGTGGTCACAGGGCACGGTATGCAAAGGGTTAGACGGAGAGTAGTCGAGACAGGCAGGGGTCAAAGCCGAGTGGTCACAGAAGTGCGGTATCCAAGGGGTTAGGCAGAGACAAGGTCAGACAGGCGGATGGTCGGTGCTGGAGCAGACAGGAGTGGTCGAAGATGGAGCCGGATTAAAAAACACACTAAACACTATTCCAACAGCACACCCAAGCTAATAATGGCTATAACGAGCACCGATGGTCAGGGCAAGGACACTTTTAAGGGGGAACTGGCAAATGGGAAAAGGGGAATGTCAGATGGGTGCAAGTAGTGATTGCTGCATACTTTAACTCTGCTCCCGATAGGAGCCCCCCAGGGACTGGACCGCCCTGACCAGCCAGGCTGTCCAGTCCCTGGGTTCATTGACCCTGAGGACCCCCCCGGACCTGGATAGGTCCTTTTAAACTTGCCCCCGGCGATTGCGCTGGGATCAGCACCGTCGGGCGACATAACTAGAGGAGGAGGAGGGGGAGGACGCGCCGGCAGACGCTGCAGAGCTGTCGCCGCTGCCGCCGGGCAGGGGGCGGGAGCCCCAGTGAGGGGGAGCGACGGCGAGGCGGCCATCCTGCGCGGCCGCCAGAGGACGGAGGATGGCCGGGACTGAGCGGAGTCGCCAGGTAAGTACCTTACAGTAACATCGTGCCTGATTAAGGAAGTATTCTCAAAAGCTCTCCCTTAAAGTAGGTGTATTGCAAAATTGTGTAATATTAAAAATCCATATAAATGACTAATGAATACACCCAAACTGAATAAAACTCCTGCCAAGCTTGTGTTTTTTTCTCCAGGAAGGATTAAAATCAAGGGTTAACAGTTTTTAGTGTATCGGGGGTAATAGAACCTGTCACCCCTGATGTCATTTTCCTTCTATTAAAAGAAAGAAACAAGCCTGGCTAAATATTTCTTGATAGGGAGTGGGTAAGCGACCCTTCCTCATTGGCCCATAAAAGATATTTTTTCACTTTCCACTATGTCAGAGTCAAGTTAAGAAAGGTCCAATTTTTATAACTACTTTAAAATGTACCCAGTCTCTCCAAAAAATCACATGGCACATTCTACCCCCAAAATCCTTACATGAGGTGGCCCTGTGGACTGGCCATGGACTATAATGCCAATGTCATGGATGCATGTAAGCTTGGATGTGTTCCAGTGCTGCCTAATGAATGCCAGTATCCTTTATCAAACATTTCCTCTTTTTATATACAATTATTGTTTTGTGGTATTTGTTGAGGACCCATAATGTCCATCTTCTGGTTTATGGAATGTGGCTGCATTAAACACAAACACCATTATTCAAGCCATAATATTTAATTAAAACTCACAAAATCTGTCATCGACATGGTAAGATGTGAATCTTTCATCCTGTTCATTATATAGACATTCTTGGACCAGAAAGCCAATGAATAAGAGGAAGGTGCAGATGTTCAAATAAACTTATACTTGGAGAGTGATGAAAGAGAGAGGATATGTGGGAATATTGGCAATACAGCAAATGTCGTTATGATGTTCAAATTACTGGGGCATTGAGTTTATTTTATACATTTATCATCACATCCCTTTCATGTGTTAGGTTACACACCCAACACCAGTAAAAAATGATAGATAGAAATAACACCAGAGCCACAGATAAGACATAAGGGGCACCAAGGCAAAGCCATGTTGCATTGTTAGAAAAATAAAAAAACATTGAAAGCTAAGGCCACCTTCTGGTTTGTGGGAAATTTCCACTAAGAATAATGGGTCTAGCTTGTTCTTATTCTGTCTGAGCCATGTAAATACTTTCTGTTTTAGGGAAGAGCTATTTACCTTGTACTTTTAAAAGGGGATTTTCAGTCTCTTTTAACCCACCATAGTAAGCCTAACATATTTCATACCATAAGGTGGCTTGCTCTTCTGTTTTGTATCTCTAATTTGCTTTTTCACTTGTTAACGACCTTAATGGAAACCAAGAACCAATCTTCTCTCAGCAATGTAACCCCCAAAAAACACAAAGCATGTCTAAAGCAATCGGGTTTGGATTCACTTGGAATCCCAATGGATGTTATTATACAGTTTGTCTTATCTATGTGCAAACACTGCAAATCATTGCCTTTTTGTTTAGCCTCAGACAATTTCTTCAGCGTGTTTTTCTGGTGTCTTGTGAGAGAATCCTGAATCTGTTAGTTCAGCTGGGAGAATTTAGGAAGATCTCGGAAACCACGCAGAGAAAATGTTTGTGGGGTAGGCGTTTGTCAAACATGTCTTCACCACAGGTTGCAGAAAAAGGCCAACAGATAATAAAAGACCTTCTCTCTTGAGTCTTGGCTGCTTAACCATTACACTAAAAGTGATTCTGACTGTCGGGGTCTGGTAACATGCTTAGCTGCTCAGATGTAAATGGAGCAGTCTTCATTCAAGCCTCAGTTGAGCCAGTTAATAGTAGTTTACTCTGTAAGTTGTCTATTCTGACTAAGCTAATAAAATATATAAGTTATGATTCTACCACCTCACCAGGTGATTGTCTGTCTAATATGTTACAGTTTAGGCTGTCTGCAGTAAGACTGTTGCCTACACATGTTTTAAATAATCAGATATCGGCCTTGGTTGAATAAACTTTCCCTAAAAATCTTGTGAATATAACAGTATTCTTATTTTATTTCAAAATGAGACATTAGTTACATTAAGCAGGATTCAAAAAAGAGAACATATTACAGTCACCAAGGAACGTTCTAGGGTTCAGAAGGACTCATGTACTCCTCAGCATGGCTGAGAATTGTGTTGACAGCAGGCCTTGTATTGGCAGTGGTGGTCAAATGCAGGTTAGACCCAGTAGTGGAGATGTGGGAACTCAGACGTGGTCTAGATATAGCAGCCGGAAACTAGGACACCAACTCAGAAGTAGTGAGGACATAGCAGGAGTCAGAAAGAGGGAGGGCAACTTGGACATGGTTACAATGTAGCATAGGTCGACAACAGGAATGCAAGAGGCAAGTAAGGCTGGGACTTAAGTTAAACAGCATGGAAAACCAACAATACAGTCAATGATGTGCTGCTCCTGGAGGCAGATTTTGAATAAGCCACCCCCACTCAACTTGGACACTGGGCTTGGCAGTGTCTCCCATTGCTGGGTAATGATATCTGAACAGTTTATAATCTGCTCACAATAGTCTATTGGCTTACAGGATTTATAAGCTGAGAGAAATTTTCGAGGGTCCACCATCAATCTTCTATGGCCTTTGCTAACCAAACCTGTTACTGATTACTTCGGTGGCCTATGCACTTTGTAGAGTTCATTGGCTTGTGTTAATACTAATATTTATTCAAGATGCATATTTAAAATCGGGCTAGAATCTGCTATTGTATGAAATATTATGAAAAAAATAGGCATCATCTAATAAAGTTTTCCAAAAATATTAGTAGGATATTTGTTATACTAAATATATACTATTGTAATAAATAAATTCAGACTATTGAACCTTGCAGGTAAAAGAACATCAATTCTTTTCAAGGTGCTGCTTTATCAACATTTACTGTATACCATATTTGTGGTGTAACAATGTTTTCTAATCATTAATCTTTATACAATCACTTGCAATTTACATGATTTCAAGGATCAGTAAAATTACCTAAGCAGGTGGTAACAATCAAAATGGAGCATCACTGTCAGGTATTTCCAGCCATTCTTCCTAGTATTCCCAGGCATATTTGAGTGTGTGCAAGCATGTCCCTATTAATGGTTGGAAATTCCACTTTTTATTATACCATTAAGTGGTAGTGATTTCCAGTTCACCATGTCCTTGTCAGAATAATCAGAAGGTATAGAGCAAACTATGTGCTATTAACTAAATGAGTATAGATTAGCAAAATGTGGGTTTGTCCAAATCAAATATTTAATGAATCACTCAAAGAAAAAAAAAAACCCATGTCACACCTCACTATCCTTCAGTTCCTTCAGTATCCTTCTGCTCCCAGCTCTGCAGCTTGGCAGAGGACACAGATCCTCTGCCCTGTGAGCTCGCCTGGCAGCGCTTGCACCCCACTGTGGGTTGAAGGGGAACAGAGGAAGTCCATGCTGTCAGCTGTCAAGAGCACTTGCCACCAGACCAGACCAACCAGGGAGCTGGAGTGCAGGTAAGTTGAATTACATTTTTCCTGAAATTTGGAGCAAATTCCAATTCATAAGAATTGTTTGCTCATCTCTACAAATGAGTTAAAAATCAACATTCAATTCACATAATACATAATAATATGTAAATCTTAATCTAGATTCAAACCCCAGATGAAGAGAGAATTGACCTGATTCACTCTATCCCAGATCCGGCAAGATGCGTGTGGGTCAAATTATCCAGCATGCCACCACCAAAGCTGGCTGGTGGCATGCCGCCAATCACTACCCTGTGAACTAGTATAAATGTCCCTTGAAAAAAATACTTTTTTTTAATAAAAAAAAATGAACTCACCTCGGCCGCTTCTTCCTTCATCTGTCCCCTGCCAAGGTTTATCCTCCCTGCAGGTCCGCTGAGTTGGGGGCTCCCTTCTGGTTCTATGGACTATGATCTTCTTGATGCTGGGGAGAGGCTATTGCAGTCTTTTGTGATTTTTCTAGATCTTGTAAAATAGAAAAAAGCAAAAAAAAATGCAAAACAATTCAATTCATTTCAAACATTCATCTCACACTTCAGAGCAAACTCACTTGGACAGAGACAAAGAGAGGTTACTAAAGTCCAAAGCTCAGCTCATTTCTGAGCTTGTATTAATGCCATTCAAACAGGAACAACATACTTTGAGCTAATCCGCAGCACTGTTTTGTCCAATTTCAGGTTGAGATTTCCTCTTTCTCAGTCTAAATATCATCCAGTCTGTCTCTCACTGGGTCACAGATTACCAAACAGCAAGACAGGCTGTATAATTGTACAGCTAGATGATCTCCGACATCTTTGCATATTAAAACCTCAGCAATACTTCTCAAGCTGATGGGCACTTTATCTGTGGTCCTTTGCCCAACCAGTGTTTCCAGCCTAGGTTCCTGCATCCTGCCTGTGTCCTGCCTGCATTAGATTTAGTCTGTGTCCAGCTATGAACCTACACTCAGACTGCTTGTGCATCCACTTGTAACAGGTACTTCATCTCCAGGAAGTCATGCTCAGCCCATCTAGTGTGCTCTCGTATCTGTATGATGTACCCCTGGAGATTGTTATTGCCCTAGTTATACTGGCATACAACAAACCAGGAAATCTTGGGGGTTGCGATCTGGGAATAGTCATGTCATAAATCACTTACCTGGGTCACGGTCCAGCGGTGTCCCCGCCGTGCAGCCGCGCGTTAGGCTGCCGCGTCAGGTGGCTGCTCTCCTCTCTGCTGGCGCTCCTGCGCACTCCTCCTCCTCAGCCGGCGTGCCCGGCTCTCGTGCACGGCTCTCGTGCACGTCCTGCCAATGAGCCCTAGCTAGTGTGAGGGGGAAACGCCCCTTGGTTGTGCGGGCCAATCAGCCCCACAGGAGCTTTTGGGCTATACGCCCTTTCTATTGTATAACCAATGAGTATCAGAGTTCTGAGTAGCACCAATCACGCACTCACTCCATGCATATCTGGATCCTATAAGAGCTCTACCCCGTCAGTTACTCTTGAATTACTCTCTGTTGCGACCCCTGCCTGAACCGACCATTCTCTGTCTGATCTCCGTTGCCGACCCCTGCCTGAACCGACCATTCTCTGCCTGATCTCCATTGCCGATCCCTGCTCCGTACCCCTACCTCGAGCTGCCTCATCCTTCTGTACCGTCACGATCTCTGATTACCCGTATTGACCTATGGCCTGTTTTTGGACTTCCTAGTGAAACCAGCTCCAACAATTGGACTCGCTTTGTTTCCGCTCTCGTTATTGGTTCTCCTGACCTCCAACCAGTAAGCTCCCATCCTTTGAGCCATCGAAGTCCTGGGGGCAACCGATCCCGGGCAGGCGTGTACTGCGTCCCGGCAAGCGGGGGCTCCTACAGGTGAAGCTGGCTGCAGAGATTGGGGGTTGAGGGCTTACCTGGAGGGCTGGAGTTACCTGAGCGTGACATTAGAGTACCCTGAGCGTGACAAGTCATCTGTTTACAACAGAAAGGTTGAGTCTTTTCCCCTTTCATGGTCATAAGGATGAGTTTATTTCTGTTTTTACGGAGCACTTTTTAAATGAAGACATCATAAGTGTCAGACATAAAACAACAGTAGGTTATTGTCTCAGAAAATATAAATAGCATAGACATAGAAATAGCATAGACATTTGTAAAGAGCCCTCACAAAGCTTCCAGACCTGTGACCTGTGTAATTAGTGCCTGGGTATAATACTCAATGAGTTCCTTACCTAGGAAGAGACCAGATATTTAAATACCAATCAGACGTGTTCAGAAAGTTGAAATTTAAGGTTCCTATTGATGTCAAAGTAAATCCTACAACCGACTTTTAAGCAGTTAAGTTGGATGGTTGTTTAAAGTGCAAGATAAGAAGGTCCATCAACAAAGATGTACTACATGGTTAACTTCCCAGAAAAAAAAAAGAATGTTACTGTGTCACCCTCATGGGTCAGTTCATTTACAATATGCCAAACTGCTCCTAGATAGTCTTCCAAAATGTCTAAAAGTCATTAGGAGTGAAACGTTTACTTTATGGTCATATGGATGAGAACTGCAATGGCACAAATAACTCAAAAATTATGGCAGACAAGTGAATACTTCACTTGAGTTTGTGGAGTGGCTATCATATGGTTTTAACTATAATTTACCTGAGCCACTTTGGGGACATTTTAGTTGTACAAGAAAATCTAAGCATTTACAAGACCATTTGTTTTGAGTTAACACCTTATGTCATGTCTTTTTGGGAGTCTTATTAGGCAGCTGATAATTATGGCAAGTAACAAATTACATGGGGTGCTAAACCAATCAAATGGATATGGCTCTCCAAACTTTAGAAGGCAGGCGTTGAGTCATCTTGCCTTATATTAGTGGTATAGTCAAGAATTTTTCAGAAAAGGCTTTGAAATTTTGGAATAGCATTAGGTGGTTAGTAGTGCCCTACAAAGTATGTATAATCATAAAGTATGTCGATCACACCTAGATTTACACCTCTGAGACCAGTAGGTTGTAATGTGGGATACATTTTACTATTAGACCATTTTACATCTATAATCAGCATCATTAGCCACTCAGCTATTAGCAAATTATCCCATTTATGTCACCATTTTCCAATAATATATTGTGATTCAGTCTGAAAAGGACAAAGAAAATGACGTTTAATCAATAAATGTGGCCTTTGCAATCTTTTCATTGTACTGTAGCACAGTATATTAAAAGTAAAATATATTTTCAAATCTTAGTTCCCTGATATGATGGCAATTTCCTTCCATAATAAGTGTTTATTATGAAAGAAACCAATTATGACTAGGCAAGGAATCAGCGAGTCACTTGGTTTGAAAGGATTTCCTAGCTTTCTAGGGAAATAATCCTTTAGCGCTAAGCTTGTATGTTACATATCATGACTTGTATAATGCTTGTGTTTGGTAATGCAAATATGCTTCCATTGGAACATAACCACTAATTTCCTCAGAAGACTAGAAAAATAAACTGTTCTCTCATATACCATAAAGGGAATTGTGCTGCTTTCTTGGCTTTTGATTGTCAGCCGATGACCTCTGCTGAACTGACGTCCTCCTCTAAGCGAATGTGATTAGTTTACCCATCTTGCTGGCAGCTAAACAAAGAGGACCAAAGAGCTTAGTGAGAGGTGAGGTGACATACTCAGGATCACGCTCTGTAGAAGGAAACACGGTAACGTTTTTTAGGCAGATGCTACATTTGATCTAAATTGCTTTTATTGGAGTATAATTAGCCAATCAGAATTTTGCCTGGTGTATAAGCAGGATATTCTGCAATTGTGCAACCCGTATCACCTCTATCTCCAGTTCTGTATTTTAACCAGAAAACAAATAATACACGTCAAACAAAAGTCAAGATTAAAGAACTATAGGGCTATAGCAGACAATCTAAGGACAAATCTGCCCCTATGTAGGTTATGTCTTAAAGCAGACCAAAACCTTGTTACCCAACCTGCTGTGTGAAACTTTATCGGTTTGCTATAATCTTATATCCCTCAATCCCGGTGGGTATGTTTGTGCATCTGACAGCACCCCCATTCTGCTTGCTGGCTGCAAAAGGCAGACCTGAATGGCTGCCTTCTGATACCAAAAGAGCAGATCGAGGCAAACTATCAGAATGTGCCTCCACCCATCTCATCAAACTACCTGTATATACAAGAAAAATGGCATGCAGTGATGCCCTGATCCCTGATGAGCCACAAAGAAACTGGTAAAAAACTGTCCAGCGATTGCCACCCCCTCTAGATGGAGCTCTACAGGTGCACAGGGATCTCTTTGGAAGGATACGCACTCCAAACGGGGATGCCAAGGGCATGAGGATCCATTTTTGACTTGATGTGCTTTTAACATAAGTGTAAAACATTGCATTAAATGGACATGTGGCTGTGGTAGGAAATCTATTGCAGTGATGATAGTTTCACATCTAGAAGGTGGTATTTGTTAACATTGGTTTTAAATTGAAGTTAAGGTCTTAAATTGAAGTTAAGGTCTAAAGTAGATTCTTCCCTTATTTAGGAAGCCCCTCAATGGAAATCTCTATCTAGTGTATATCTAGTTATACTCACCTCCTTCTGGGGCTGCCGTATCTCTGTATTCTCTCATTAGCCTGCATGTCAGTGATCCCCAGAGTAGAGATGCAGCAGTTCTTCAGCACCTTATAGTGCTGCGTTTTTCATCATCATGTGAACCCTGAAGAAGGGAGTATAATGCACAGTTCCCGGGATCTTGATAGAGATTCCAACTTTCCAAATCAGCATGCCCCCTATGAAAATGGAGCAAGAGTTTATTTTAGACTTTTGGTTCCCTTTAACTGCATCCAAGTTTTGCACAGCCTGCTCCGAAGCAATACGCAGTTCAGGAATTCTGTTTCCTGTGGGAGTCTCAGTAGGTGAGCTAAAACAGAAAATGTATAGTGTCTGTCTCCTGCCAGGCACACCTGTTCCCTAAAGCTTGTCTTGCTTTAGGTCAAACATTTGGTTGTTGCCTTGAGGCATAGCACTCACCAGGTCCCTCATTAGGCTTCCAGATCTCCCCCTACATTTTCAGTAATCACTTTACTCCTATCTATTAAACAGGTCTGTCCAGTGTATTGTGTATATAAAATTCCTTTACCGTGTAAGATGTATTAATCAGCAGAGTAACAATGTTATTATTCAGATGATTGATAACTTCATTTATATATGAGCACAGCAATGAAAAGCAGAGGGAACTTTTTATTTATTGAGTAACTGTAAAATATTAGCATGTGGGCAAATGATAATGAAGTCTCTCCGGCTTTCTGTTTGAGAGCTTTGCCAAATTTCAAGTGTGTAATGTGGGTTTACATCTGTGCCTTTATTCATTTTCTATTACCAACATTGTGCAAAATGGAATTATATGACGTTCCTTGGCAGGAAAGTTCTAAAGAAGAGATTACATCTTTTCTTAAATGTCTTTAAATATGAGGTTAAAAGTAGCCCTGAATTTTAACCTGTTAATGTAATCATTAATAAAGGGCGATAGAACACATTTCTTTGTTACAATCAATATAAATCACTATTCTAGACAGCAAAAAATTGACTTTAAATTGCTTGGGATCATGTTAAAGCATCCAAAATGACAAGTACTGTCAGTATAGACTGGCCATAGGAACATTGGAAAATTCTGGATGGGCCACACTGCAATGTGCCTTACAGTCTCCCCCCAACCCTTCTCCTTGTACGGGGGGTCAAGACACTCCAGCACATGTGTCCATCCTTACAATGCTTTAACCTCAGCAGGGGATTTCACTTTTTGTGGCCTTTCTAGGATGGCTGCGTCCACAAGCCAGAGGGGTAGGCTTTTTGTTTTATTATACAACCCACTCCTCAACTTCAGTGCCAAGAGACATGCACTTTAAGGGGAAGCAATAACTTTATTCAGTGTCATCTGGCCCAAAAGGCCAATTTCTATGAACAGATAAATCGACCATTCATCGGCCAACCAAGCCTGTCTGTTAATTGTAATCATGCATGGGATCCATTGAGCTGTGGGCTCCGCATCCTATTTATGATCAGTTTCTGTTTCCACATGTCAATGGTCATTCAACGAATGAGAAATTCTATGTCAGCCAAAATGAAACTCGCCTAATGAATTCTCCTTCATCTCTTGATCACAGTGGGCATTTTCTGCCTGATTGTGTTCGATTTAGCGTATTTTATTCACAAATTGGTGTGTGAAATAGGCTATAAAAACTTGTCAGATTATAGTTTTGCCCTCTCCTACTTCTCTAGTAGACTGGTGCCTCAGGCAATTGCCTGCTTGGCTTGTGGCTATAAATGGCCATGCTATTGTGTCACCCCATAACATAATTATAAGTCTTAAATTAGCAAAAACACACTAAAGGTCACCGCTAATATTTTCTACCTTCTCTGCATCAGGTTAACTATAAAACAGTACCCCTTTGTGGTCGCCTTACTTTTTTCATATATTAGTAACAAATGTAAAATTGTACACTTGATATATATATATATATATATATATATATATATTAATATTAAACCATATCTTCCAGCTGACTCCTCCACCCCTCCCTATTTCTGAACCCAACTTTTAGCTATGCATTGAGCAGTGTCCATATCGTACATAATTAATTAATTAATTTGTTTGCAGTAAAGAAATATTGCTTTATGCAAAGTCATTTATGTTACTTGTAGTTATTGTTAGTTCTTGCCATTTATTATGCTGTGCCACCCTGTGAAGACACTAAGGAGATTGCATGAACAGTCTTGCATCACGATGGTATCCATGACCTACAGAGTTGTGTATCTTCATGACTGTGGCATTCCTGCTGGATTCATCAGACATAATCTAAGCACTTGACCCATGACATCACATAATTCCTGGTCCTCGGCACATCTTTTAAGGCAGATCATTTTAAAGAGGGTGAAAAGGATGAATGTTTGGTCTATTGCTGAATTTAAAATATGCTCTGCTGTCAATAGTCCTTTCCATTCATGTTGCTTTGTTAGGTTTGAGAGCACATAAAGTTTATGGGGGGGAAAACAATTATTTGGTTATTATAAAATAAAAAGTATGTCCCCGTCGTCCCCATAGGCTACTAGCCCAGCAAATGGGGCATATAGTCTGACAACCCAGGGCTCAAAGGCCGAGTGGCCATTCCCTGTCCCTGGCAAGTTATCACTGTTCATCATCTTGTGAACAGGTAAGGGGTCTTGTGGATCCCCTCCCCTCGAAAATCTGGCTTAACAATTTTACCTGAATATAGCTGCTATTCGGATCTAGCTGGACCAAGCCGTAACTCCCACCTGATTCAGAAGCCCTTTTCAGTTAAAGAATATACGTATTCTGTCTGTATGGCTTTGTGTTTGTCTTTATGGCTTTGTGTGTTTTCATTTGCTGATTGCTTCCATCATTTGCATTTAATTTCTTAGCATTTCTCATCATGTTCCAGGTCAGTGTTTGATGTTTTTTACTTGCAGTACAATATTGCTAGAGGTATCTCGAAATACGTATTATATATTAAAGTGATATAGCATATAGCATACACCATGTTTTACGTTTTTACATTGATGAACAAATATCAATATATTGTGGTTTACACTTCAGAAAAAAGTGAGCGTGGCCCTTGGCTCTGTGCTGCATAATAATCAGCATAATGGGTGGGGTCTGTAAGATTCCCATAACTTGCATAAGTCTGTGCAATGTGAATCTGGAGGAGGAGGAGGTGGAGGGAGGGAGGGAGGAGCGGGAGGAGGAAGGGACCAGCAATCCTGTCCCGCTCTGCCGAGCTGATTGGGGGGTCACTGACTGAACCTGTAAACCACATTATCTTGACTATTTCTGCTTCAATTTCAAAAACTGAAAAAAAGCGCAGTGCCAAATGTAGCCCAGCATAATGGTGTAACAATTACTTTTGCCTGCAATATACTTTAACATATGCTATCTGAATGATTTTTTAAATTGCGTAAATTGCACTCATCCTCCCTGCTTTACTGTGATCTGACATTTATGATAGGACTACCATCTGTAATGGATGTTTCAATCATTTTACATGGATAATAACAGTTTGTGGTAGAGTAGAACAGGGCCAAGAACTTGCATGAGTAGATCTCCAAACAAATTGGGCAGCCAATGGGTTATAGTTGGGTTTAAGTGCATAAGGGTTTTTAGTTTTAAAGTGTTTTAAACAGTATTGCTGACCATCCATCATCTCTTCATTCCCTATAAACATTTTATATGATCCTACTCGTTAACTGGTACAATTTCTTCAAACCAGGGCCTCCTGGATCAAGGGGAAAGAGAGGACAAAATGGGGAACCAGGTACTGTATAATGCTTCCGAGTGGCTTGTGTTGTGCTTTCTAGAACAGCTTGAGCACTTTGTTTGTGCATCTAAATATCATAATCACCAAGAATAAGACTGCATTAATTATCTATGTAATACTGTCAGGGAAGTTCACTGTTAATTATTAATCAGCAACTTTGGAAGTGAGTTTAGGTGCCAGAAGGGCAAATGTTATAAGAATTCTGCACTAGCTTATTCACCTTGGTTTACAGGATTGCCATAGACAGTAAGAATATTGGGCAATTATCTTTCGTATTTTCCCATACACATTTTTGTAAGGAGGACATTGCTGTTAAACTGAACCTAGAGGGGAGCCTGGCACTGCAGAAAAGGCTTTGCCTCAATTACTGAATTTTCTGTCCTTCTGCATTCGCATTTCCCCCCTTCTTCTTTCACCTTGGTGACAAGAAGCTAGAGCTTTTTTTTTTTTACCAATGATCCCTCAATAGGAGGCACTGTAAATTCACCCCTAGCAGACAGAAGGTGCTCCTGAGAGGAGACATGCAGCTTTAGAAATAATACTAACTGGGGGGCAGCAAGGTGCAGAGAGGGAAATCAAGCTGTGCCACAGGTTCAGACTCCCTGTCCTTTGGCTTGTGTATTACGTATATACAGTCAGTCAGTAGCTATTTATGATTGACCTGATCAAGTTTCTAGACATATAGCCCAAAACATGTTAGTAGGTTTTGCCATATACATACATACAAGGTTACCTACTCTTAACTAGCAATGGATTTCCTAAGGTGGTCCTCATACACTGTCCTTAACCAAGTACACACTGTCCCTGGACGCCCTTAAAGTGGACCATCACCCAGGGGTGATCGGCCCGGGAATCTATAAGATTCCCGGGCCGATCACCTCCCTCATCGCGGGACATCCGAGATCGGTATGTCCCGCGGTGAGGGCCCCCCAAAACCCCAAATAAACTCACCTCATCTCCCGCGCGCTCCTCTAGACGTGCGCGCGCCCGCGTCGGCCGTTTGTGAATGGCCGGCGCGGGCGCGCGCCCTGTCAGAGCGACGTGCGGGAGGCGGCGGCGGGCGCACTGTCTTGTCCGCCGCTGTCACCCGCTTGTCCGTGGCCACGTGGGAGCGTGTTGAGGTGAGTATTGGGGGCTTTCTGGGGGGTTTTACACAGCGGGGCACCTCAAATCGGGGTGCCCCCCTGAAGTGGACCAAAACCCAGGATAGTCAAAATCCTGGGTGTTGGTCCACTTTAATTAGTGTCACCTTCTTATTGCAACAGTACTAAGAAGGTTCTCATTCATCCAAGTCAACTGGACCTGCTACATTTTCTTGATGGCATTTGAATTATCTTGCCTTTTCAGTTTCATATATACATGGACACTGATTGTCATGTCAATGAACATATGATGTCCAAACATTTGGCACCGAAATACAATGTTAAGTATAACTACCTAGGGTTAGTGCAGTAAACTAAACACAAAGCATCTGTAAGTGCGTACTCCTGGTGGTAGCCATCTTCGGAGACAGGAGCTTGAACTATTTTAAGCTTTTAATCTGTAGCCAGTAACCATTGGAGGTTCTTTCCATATCTGGTTACTCTCTCTATGTATGTGAGGTATCAGTTTTTATTTGTCAGCCGTACACATTCCACCCCAAAGCTCCTCCAGGGTGGAGATGGCTAAAGACACCTGTCAAGGCAGATATATATATATATATATATATATATATATAGTGTATATATTCCACCCCAAAGCTCCTTCGGGGTGAAGATGGCTAAAGAAGCCTGTCAAGGCATATATATATATATATATATATATATATATATATATATATATATAATGTTATCTCAGAGAAGGTAGCCTTTAGAGCAGGGTTTACCATCCTTTTTTCTCTAAGTATAACTTTCCATATTCTGATTATCCTGAGTACCACCCAATACAGACTACAGACTTTCCTGGGGGGGGTGCTGCATGTGTTCATACTGGCCCAATGGTGCTAGCTCTTTTGTCAGCGATGCTGCCATCTCAATATCCTGCACTCCTGCAGTTCGGTGACCAATGGCATCATTTTTAGGAGCACCAGAGCATGTGTAGTATCTTTGGATGCCAGCAGGCTAGTTGAAGAAACAGAATGGCCACTTTCTAAAAACTGTTGCAACAGTGAGGATCAGGAGAGGGACCAGACTGTCCATGCAGTGTAAGTCCTCCACCCTCCCTGGGAAAACTTTACTAACAGTAGACCTATACTCACCCTGGGGCTAAGTGCCCTCTCCTGCCACTCCCCCCTAGTACCACTGGTTGGGAAATACTGCTACAAAATATTTGTGTCTGCAGTTATTGCCATCAGTCTAGATACTTACTATGAATATGAGAAAACACGCATTTAAAATTGCATGTTATTTGCATGTAATATATGGCTACAGAATGTGATCACATTATCAATGGAAACCATGTGACCTTGACTGTTGCATAGGTCATAATATGCATGATGTTTTACAAGCCTCTCCTCCATTGCATTAGCTCTCTTAATTAATCCGTAAACAAATATGCACGCTTTAGATTTAAAATGCATTTTTTAATTAAGTTGTGTTGTGGACATGTTATTGTCATTGTTGTTGTTGACCTTTATATGTTTAGCTGTAAATATGTTACTGACTTGAAACCAAAACTTTAAAATGTGGCGTTCTGCTGAGCCACATGGGCTGATGTGAGGATGAAGAGAACCGAAAGGATAATGAGAAGAGGTCCAGGGTCAGGACAACAGAAGGAAATGTTACAGTTACAATAAGAAACAAGATGTTCAGACATTTCAGTTTTGGATGTTTATAGCGTATGAGGCTTTGTCTACAATCAGCCTTTCCCATCTTGACAAGACAGACCTCAAAACCAAGTGTTGTAAGGCAGCTGGATACTTTAAACTTGGCATTGTTCTGTGTGTAGGTGGAGCTGTGAATAGAAAATTGCCTTGAGTTTATTAGATTGTGTAAATATTTGTTGCTAGTCAAGAAAATCTGGACTCCACAGGGAAGATTCTCATTGTGTTTCGGACATGATGATATCTGTTGTCAGTTATTTTTGAGCAGTCTAAATGTATTGAGCAGTCTAAATGTATTGCATCTCAAAGTGTCCATTAGTAGTAAAATACCAATAAATCAAAATATAATTATCCTAGTAAATGTCATGATATAGGTTTATTTTCTCTAGCAAAATATTCCAGAGCACATAAAGCAGTTGACTGTAATTGAAGAATTTAGAATCAAGTGTGGCTACTGCTGTCGAAAAGGTCTTGATGCCCTTGAGATGTAATTATTGCTGCACATATAACCTATTATATGTACATATAACCTATTATGTTTTACAGCTTTACAATACCCCTGCCACATGTGGGGATACAGGGTCTAAAAATACAGCTTACCATATTGCTCCTACCAGTCACTCATTTTGAGAAGGGCTATTTCTATGGAAGGGCGAGCCTGGAAGCCAAGGCTATTGGGGGAAACGCTATCCCAGCCATCCTGTTTTCTGTAGATGGGTCAGAGCCACAGTTAGTGGGGTCTGACTTATGCCAGACCCCTCATCTCTCTACATTGGGCTCAGTCAGGGGGAGGGGGCAATGCCTGCTGCTAAGAGAGTGGCACTGCATTATATGGTAAGAGACAGCAGCTGCAGCACAGGATGGCCAAGGAGGGGGCAGAATATGTTTCTTTCCTGCACTGATCACTATTCCATCTGGAAACTGCCCTAAGCATGAGTTTAGTAAACTTTACTTATAGGTATAGCAAATATTCCCGATCGATGGCAGAAACCACACCAATTGAATAGGCTTCTTTTGATGTCTGTTATGTTGGAGAGAATATTCTTACAATGATATTTGGCAGTATGGGTAGATCAGTTTTGTTAAAGTGAAGGTGGGGCACAAGTGTTCTGATAATTGTGAAGAACCAACCATCTCAGCATCCATTGCATACAGGTTTTCAACCTTCTAGTTTATCCAACAAAACTCATCCTGAACACTGCATTTAGTAAGTATGGGTTAATTTCATGTAGTTTATGATCATTTTTGAGCTTACCTAGAGTAATATGGCATGATGGGAAGAACTTTTTATCTGGCATATGGTTGCTCAGGTTACTGTGCTATAAAGGCCCCTACTGTATGCATTTAGTTTGCCACCAGTCTACAAATAGACAGGCAGCACTGCTCTTAAAAATAAAACAGGGACTTCCAAGATTTGAGGACAATGCTGGTAGCTGCCAGCATGGCATCAACTTGAATACAACTAGTTTTCTTTATCTTTTGCAACTTGTAACCAATACTGTTAACATGTAGACAAAATACATTTATTGGCTACATTTTATTGTGCAAGTTATTAATGTTCTATTATTTTCTCTGTTTTCTTCCAGGACCACCTGTAAGTAACTGGAATCCTCTTGTAACTCTCTGCTGTGTCCCTGCTGATAACCAATTTATGAGGGTCGGGGGTGACTGAAAGAAGAAAAGCTTCAGATAATGAACACGTCAATCTTTTCACATAAATTGCTGTGCCTGGAAAACAGATTGACACCATAAAATTAAATAAACCCGTAAATGCTGGTTATAGACACATAATTCTATATCAAGTCTGACAACTGAGAAAAGCTTTTAATATATTTAAGAAAGCCATAATCTGATGTCTTCATTGTATATGATTTCATAATTGTTTTTCCTATGTAATGGGCATTGTTGTACACAACTAACACACATACTGTATAGAGCAATGTACAGCTACTGACATAGAAGAGTTATGGCAAGAGCATGGGTGATATTTTAGTTGGGATTATACTATTTTCAGATGAGTACTGTACATGGTACTAGGATTGCCAACCCAAAACACTAAATACAATTAGCTGAAATTGAACAGACTTACCATGTAACAGAATCAGCTCGATCACAGTCAAAGAGATATGGTGATTAGCCCAAAACTAATTTAACATTTTTATAGGAAAAGTTTAAATGTGTCTAAATTTGCTTCCATTCTGTTTGGTTAGGCATGATAATGGGCTTCGATTCTGGGCCCAAGCCTTTTTGGTCCGGTTCACCCCATCCCAGAAAACCGGCAAGATATGGGCCAATGCTGGCAGGTTAAATGCAGGCCATCACTACCCTGTGAACTGGTATAGGGATCCTTGGATCCCCTTACCAATCCATGAAGTGATAAAAAAAAAATATATATATATATATTTAAATAAAAAAAAAGAACTAGCCATCATCGCATCTTCCTTTATCTATCCCATGCCGTGCAGCTGCCTCTCTGCAGGTCAGCCGGATTGGGGATTCCCACCAGCCCTGATCTTTTGCTGGTGGGGAGCCACTATGGCAGCCACCCCGCTGGCATCTGAAGGGAGACACGGGTCCTTGCTCCTCCTTCCTTGGTGTCCCACCAAGCTAATGCTGGCCTGCCGGTGCAGGGAGACTTTTATACCACAGAGACTCTTCCTCTGTGGAACCCCCCAAAGTTTTTCAACAGTAAAGGAAGTGCTATCTTTTCATTATAGATTTCCTCTTATTTACTAATACAGCACACAGTGGGTGGATTCAGCACCGGGTGCAAAAAGTGCATAAAAATAAAATGGAAGTTATTTTTTTTTTACTCCTGGTGTTTAGTTACCACTAGGAGCAAAGAAGAAAAAAATACTCATCGTCGTTACATCTTCCTTTATCTATCCCCTGCCAGGCAGTGTCCTCTCTGCAGGTCAGCTGGGTTCGGAGCTCCCACCAGCCCAGATCTTTTGCTGGTGGGGAGCTGCTATGGCAGCCACCCCGCTGGCATCTGTAGTGAGGGGGACACAGGTCCTTCCTTCTGCTTCCTTAGTATCCCCCCCAAACTAATGCTGGCCTGCTGGGGCAGGGAGACTTTTATACCACAGAGACTCTTCCTCTGTGGAATCCCCCCCAAAACTTTTTTGTAACTTCTCCTTATTTACTAATAAGGCACAGAGTAGACACATTCAGCACCAGGTGCAAAAAGTTCTTATTTTTTTACTCCTGTTGTTGAGTTAACCCCTAGGCAATGAAAGTGAATGGCACTTTTTACTCCAAAAAAAAAAGTAGTGCACTTTTTATACCTGCCTGAAATTGAAATGGTGATTCCACACCAGGTGCAAATAAAGCGATACAATTTTATTTTTTTCCCAATATGTACTTTTTGAACCTTTATATGCAGAATTATCCCTAATAATTCAATTAATTCTGTTAATTACTGTGAAAATTCATGGCACAATCAACTTGCATATGCTGCAGAATGAAATGAGTAAAGTGATCTCTGATTAATCTACATGCTTTAAAAAATATTAGAATTAGCAGCAGATGATCTAATCTTGATAGCTATATATATTAATACAATAATATTTACAGGTACAATTTAGTAAATCCTTGTAATGCTTTATTGCATTGTAATGTGTATAATTAGGTTGCTTTCCGTCTCAGTTTCTCCTAATCAACATTTGCTTGTTTTCAGGGACCCATTGGTCGACCTGGTATTCCGGTAAGCACTCCTTTTCACTTTTTAGCTAAAATACTGTGCAGATCAAAGCAACCTACTGTATATTCAATGTTGTCTATATGCGACCGATGTTTTTGGCTGGCTTTGTAGTATATTTGTTGAGCACTGTCTGTTTCATTGCATTGTAGTACACAATAGCATTATAAGTCACAATAGCATGTCGTGCATAGTATTCCTTATACTAATAATGGCATTCTTTCCATTGTTTTGTATGGAATACCATAAAAGTAGAAATTACCTCTCTTGAACTGCACCATTTTTAAACACAATAAATGCATTTTGTTAAATTCCTCAGATAATATACATAATCAGATGGGAAAATGGCTGTTCATGAATGTTCCAACAAGCTTAAAAGACTTGCAGTAAGAAAATAGCTGCTTACATCTCCCTGGAGTGTACACATTTAAGCCAATACAAATTATAGTGTATTTTAAACATACACTACTAAGTATCTAAAACATGCCTGCGGGTGGAAAATTGTGTAGACGAAGGTCTTGTGTGTGTCATTTTTTTCTTAAAATACTTCCTACCTAACAATTTGGACTTAGGCAGATTATATAAAGTGGATCTTTTGTTGCCCTGTAGAATCCAGTTTCAATTACTGTGTCTAAAATTGTTCACGTTGGTTTTATGTTCATTTTTCATTTGTTCGTGACTGCATTTATGTTTATTGCATAGTTTTAAAAAGTGAATTTGAATTCCGGGAAATTTCTAATATGCTGTTAACCTTATAGAGTAGTAAAAATTGCTTTGCCTTCAGCTAAACCAAATCAATCAACATATAAACTTTGCAAATAGGATTTTGTGGAGGATATTTGTTATTCACCATAAGTCTTGACTGAAGCTTTCTTCTCATCTTCCATGCTGACTTCCATGTAGGTTTCTCCCTAGTCTTCTTGGACTGACACAGTTTCATCAGGCTTGACCTAAGGGATAACTATCGTTTGAAACCTCTGAATATATTACAGACCTCAGAAAAAGAAACATTTTATCAATATACTTTCCTACTGTACTTTTTTCCCACGTGAAAATCACGAAACTAGCTGAGTCAGCAGTTTTCACTATAACTGGTGTGCACAGAACTTGCACTTATCACGTTGTGACAGTGGCATTCATAGCCTTGATGGAGCCCCATAGCAGGGCCCCGTCCAGACCCCCATCAGCCCACCCCCCCAGATGGACATCACCGGCCAGCCTGAGGCGCAGGCGGCAGTGAACATTCGAGAGACATGCTCAGTGGTGATGAGAATGTCAGAGGCAACGGCGTACACAGCTGCTGGAGAAGTGTGTACGTCAGCGAGGAAGTTGCGTGTGCAGGCCAGCGATGGAGTCCTGCAGCATGAAAGAAGGAGGCGGCATGTCTGGTTAAGTATGCATAGGTGTAGACTACATAATACAGAGGCAGAGGAGACAGCTTGCGGATGGGCCCCCCTGTTCCACGGGCCCGGGGGCCAGTGTCTGCACTGCCTCTATGTACATCCCTGGATTGTGATGTGTGTGTCTGAAGATACAGCTCCCCCGTCCTCCCCTCTATCTATTGTATCCCGCCAAAGCAATGATGCTGCAATCTCAGAGAGATGTTTTATTACCTCGTGGCTGTAGCTTCTTGGGATTTTGCACCACAGGGAATACCACAATCTATAATTAATGCTCCAGCTGCAGAGCCCCAGGAGACGGCAACACTTAAATAAAAGGAAAAATTACATACAAATAAGTTCTGCACTACCACAGGTAAGTAATTGGGTGCTGGCCTAAAAGGGGACCTTGACACAGAATGTCAATATAACAAGTCTATACACAGTAAGCTGCCAGTATCAGCTACAATTGGATCCCCCCAAAAAGCAAAAGGTCGCACAAACCAAAATGAAAAAATTACTTAATTAAATAATTGTATCTTTAATTTCAAAAAAGTACCAATTTACAATGACAAACACATATACTAAACACACACACAGACAAGTTAAAAAACATAAATGACAAGGCCCTAAGAAGGCTGATCCAGATGACTCTCCTTAGAGAATATTGCACTATGCCCAAATCAATATAAGTATACAACAACTATATCACTACATGATTGGTTAAAACATAATACAAAACTGTGCAAAAGACTGAGAGAAAGTGCACATGATGGAACAATCTCAAGAGGATCCAATCTATATACTGTGCAAAGTGAACTGTGCTACTAATTAACTAAGTAAAGTGCAAACAGTGCTTGAGTTAACAAGATGTGCAAACAATGCAATGTGTAACGTAATCAATACAAAAGAATCATGATTATAGACAAGAATACATTAAACAGGGAATAATGAGGAAGTAAATCAAGCTCATATCACCATAATCAATAGGAGTCCAGGATCACCGTACATGGGGCTACAGCAGCATCGATGCGTTGCGTGGGCGTAGCCCAGCCCACTTCCTCAGGATGCAGATAACGTCCCATTGTCACCCCTCACCTTTTAACTGTGCTGCTGTTCCAAATGCGCAAACACAAATGAAGAAGAGTCCCCCACAATAGACTTTAATATGATTCAGCCAGCCTAAATTCAAAAAGTTGTGCAAGTTAGTTAGAACAGCCTCTAAATCAAATAAAGGCATGTTTGGCTCATCAATAACTATGTAATTAGATATCCTATAATGATATCCTAGGGTGCCTACCTGCCCATTTGAGCAGCCATGAACAGGCCATTTTGCTTGTAATCCCCAATCTCTCGTACAGGAGTTGTGTGTGTTTCCTGTTTAGATTTTTTGGATCGTGTTGCGTAGGGTGTTGCATAGAACACATCTGCCTGCCCCTAAATATGTTCCTTATGAGAACTCTTCTATGTTTTAATAATTACATAGGCTGATTGTAGATGATTTAGATTTAGATGATATAGACTAACATCCCAATAAAGGCTGACTTTATGAGGAAAGGAAATAGTTTAGCGATCCGAATGTAGCAATTTGACGCCCATACAACATGGAGATTGACATGTAAGGAAAGTTTAAAAGGCAAATCCTTGAAGAATTAATGCATCCCAGGCATTAACCTGCTAAACAAAACAGTTTCATGTCATGCCATTATTGCTACTTTAAAGAAGTGGGAAAAACAAAACAGGAAGACATTAAGTGCTACAAAAAGGCCAGGAAGATCCTTGCAAAGCTAGCCAGATGTTCTTGTCTAGGAGCAGCGTACAGAACCGCTTCAAAGGAAAATGTCCTGGGCTGCCATGTGTTTATTGTGCTGTTTTAGATATTGTCATCCATTCAGTGCGTGCCTTTGTTTTTACAAGTGTGTGCAATGTTTGATAGGCAGCCAGAGTCAAGAATCAGAACAATTAATATTATGTTATCAAAGCGGGGCATACGTTTTGAGCAAGTGTTCATGGTGGAACACTCTAAATAAATTAGATTTTGTCATGAGCCACTCTTCTGAGTCACTATTTTCTTCCCTTGCTTTGAAATAGTTGCTGCAGGCAAATTTATCACATTGCATATCCAAAACATAAAATGGAGAAATAAATAGTGTTAGGCATTGCCATGGCAGAGAAAAATAGAAAATTAATGTTAATGTCAGCTCTCAGTGAATCATTACATTACTTTTGATGACTGAATAACATTTTGTTCCTCATTAGAATTGTTTTAAAAGTTTTCATCAACCCCCCCCCCCCCCCCCCCATAATCTGTTTCTGTTACACATTTACCTGGGAGGGTACTAGGTAGCAATAGCTTCTCTTGGGACTGAGTAATTCACTTGTCTGAAAGCAAATATGCACATGGGTCATCCTCGTTATTTGCTTAACTGCCATGCAGATGACGTATCCTGGCAGAGGAGTAGCTAGGTTTTCTGGCACCCGGGGCAAAGGTTCAAAATGGGGCCACCCTTTTGGCACCCCCCTGACCTGCTGCACCCGGGGCAAGTGCCCCCCCTGCTCCCCCCTAGCTACGCCCCTGTATCCTGGTATGCTGCTGAATTAATCTGTTGAAGCTAAGTTCCAGACCCTCTTCTGTAGCACAGCACCCAGATTTTATTTATGCATGAACACTTTTATACTCTAAACAGAGTTTGTATTCTGTCCCCTCTTGCATCAGATACACTATCTTCAGTGACTGTTTGTCTGGCTTGGCTGTGCTTCTGAGCTTATTACAAGTATCACTGACCCCTAAAAAAAGAAACCAGTTCTTGTGTTGATGAGCAGGGCCGGCCTTAGTATGGGTGGCGCCCTGTGCAAGACTACAGGATATGCCCCTCTCATTACACTTCTGTACCTTCTGTGCACTACCGGCCACTGTGGGGTGATGAACTAGCAACCGATAGGAAGCAATGCATAAGTGGAAGAGCTCCTCTGGTATCAGTCATGATGCCTGCAGTCATTTTTCAATTCAGACCTGCTTCAATGTGGACTAAAAGCTGATTCTCTATCTCTGGGGCATCCCAATGTGGGATTCCCCAACTGTGATAAACCATCCAGGATTGCTGGCATACTTACCTCATAAGCCATCGCATGGCACATACACAGGCCACATCTCTGATTTTCTCGGCTAATGTGATCCCACATTGAAGGGATGCTAGAGATGCTCTGAAAAAGTGTAATGATATATTTAGCAAGGGGGGCTGATTGGATGAAATCCTGCACATGTGCCATGGGATTGTTGTCATGATGGGGATGCCAGTGATACTACTGGGTTTAGCACAGTAGGACATCCCACATTGGGATGCTCTAGGGATAGGGAATTAGCCATTTGGGTCCAATTTTAGGGGAGACCCTCCTTCTGACCCAACCAAACATGCACCCCCAGCAACTCCAATTGACGACCCCCCCCCAAGCCAGAGAACACGTGTGGGGGCAGCAATCGGCTAACTAGTAAGCTGAGCAGACGGGAAAGGGAAGAAAAACAGACAGCCACGGAGGGCGAGTGAGCAGCAAACCAGTTGACCACGTGGACGCAGCTGTGTGGTGCCCACCTGACCATGGTGCCTCGCACACCACTGCCCTGCTGGTGAGAGAGTGAGGACAAGGTACCTTGGTTCATTTGTCATTTTGCTTCAATCACCAATATTTTTTGGCTGGCATATATATATTTACTGGCAAAACTGAAGCTAAAATGAATAAATCCAAAAGCAGTGAGTAACCGGCACACCATAACCAATTTAAATCCACATGTATTAGATTATCCAATATTCACAAGTGTGTAGGAATACCATAAGCATGTATCACAGTGTCCATATAGTCCATCATAGTCATAGCCGGCATTTCGGGGGTTCAGAGTCTCCCTTCCTCAGGGCTAGATGGCAAGCAGACTCCCAAGAAGACGTTAGATACAGGCGGATTCTCGCTTGACATCATCAATGAAGTCATACAGACATAAATGTTAGGTATTCAAAAATAAATGCAAAGGTGATAATACACTATAAAACATAATTCATCATATATATATATATATATATATATATATATATATATATATATATGTTGTTGATATATGTTATAACACAAAAAAATGCATCCAAATATTCACCTCTGGGAGCATCTAATACATGTGGATTTGAATTGGTTATGGTGTGCCGGTTACTCATTGCTTTTGGATTTACTATAGTGCCTCCGCAAACCTGGCACCCTTGGACTGGTTAGAATGCGACTGTCACTTTGGCATTTGTAAAATGAATAAATGCAGGCTTTTTCTATGGTGACATAAAATATCATCCAGCTTCAACTTTTTGGCATATAACCCACAATTGGTTACCCTACCTCTTGCCTTTATCTCTCGTTAATTTCAAATCTGATTTGAAACACTACACATTGTACAGCAGCTGGGTATGTGTTTGTTCTAAGCTTTGTGGTCTGGCTTGTCCTAGGTATTCGCATTGTCTATACTCATTACTACTTTATTACTCCATGTAATATTGATGCCATAGAAATCAATGATATTAAGGTCAATTTAGCATTAAACGAGATTCAGCATCAGGTCAGAAAGCTCTACTTTTAAGGACAGAAAACTGCCATTCCTTTTCATTGTCTTTCCTCGGGCGAATCCAGCAACCGGGTGTACATTTTCACCTTGTGCTGAGTCAGCCCAAATTTAGACAATGAAAGTGAATGGCAGTTTTCTCTCCCAAAATTTAGTTTTCTTACTTGGTGCTGAACCAACCCCATAGGGATTCTCAATGGCAAATATCCAATAAGTTGTGGAAGATCTTAAAATCCCCAGTACCTGATGGAATCTTTAGAGTTGCCCTATGTCTTCAGTAGATGACCTACATGCAGGCTGATTCATCATTAGCAGCAGGTAGCGACAGATGAGCGTCTGTAGCAGGCATTTTCAGAGCCCCCGCTAGTAGTCGCAGTGCTCGGCTGTGAGTCGCTAGTTTATAGCGACTCAGTCGCTGTTCAGTAATGTTGAATACATTGTGAGGAGTCGCTATTTGACCAGTACAGCGCTGTATGGGAGCGCATGTTAGCGACTGCTCATAGCGACCGTCTAACACCATATTCAGCAAAAAAACAGCCTCACAAATCTCTGGCGCTGAAAAAAGCTTGTTTGAAGCCCAGAGCGCAGGAGGCGGTGTGTTTAAAGTGTGTTTTCCAGGATCTATCCACTAGTAACAAAGCGAAAACATATGGAATTACATTGTAGCAACATTGTAACATGAACACTTTAATGCCAGACCTGTAATGTCATTTCTGAAGAAATGTATAAAAAATGAAAAAAATATGAAAAAACTGCTTTTTCAATGCCAGAAGAGGTCACAGAATTATTTGTGATTTTTTTGAAAAAAAAATAAAATACCCAGTTTAAATAGAAGAAAAGGTTCATCCACTGAAATGTATGGCAGAGCGACAGGTAGCGAGAGGTCATACCTGGCGCTGTGCAAGGCTGAACGCCGGCGCTGTTCACTGAGGCTGTGACAATGATGAATCAGACCCTACATGGCGCTATCCCAGTCGCTAAACAGATTCTGCTTGATAAATGTGTAATTGCGTGCCGTGTCCGGCGTTCACCAGTCGCTACCTGTCGCTACCACTCATTAACCAGCCACTACCTGACGCTATCCCCTCTTAAATAAGGGCCCTGGTCTTAATTGGTGATGGTTTAAAAAAACGACTTACATGGTCTTTATTCTGGTGTTTTAAAAAACACGTCAAAGAACATGCTCGCTAAAAAGTATATTTACACAGTCAATCTAATAGAGTTTGGCATAGCATAAATGATAGTATAATATAAATTAGCAATTTGCATAACATGTTGCAATTTGTAGGACAAATATATTTTTTATCTGCTACATCTAGTTTCTTAAACATTTATTTAAACATCTTTGTGTACATAGATCCCATTGTATTATATACTCTCACCCCACACATGTTTACCTTCCTTCGTCTCTGGACATTATTCATGTTCTCATGTGCACCCCTTTCCCATCCTTTACTTTGTATATGTCTGGAATCTTGTCTGTTTTCAAGTGCAAAGTACTCTGTAATGTAGTGATGTCTGTTCATGTCATGCAAGCCCAGCCTCTGCTATAATCACAGCACTTCAGATTTCTAGTTTAATTATCTTCAGTATAACATGTACCAGTTTTTCCACTTAAACAGAGACAGGTGTTAAAACACCCCATCCACAGATTGTTTGACTGATGTTTTCCTGTTCCTTATTTTAAATGCAATCACAACTTGAATCTTAATAAATGTAACTTCAAGATAATGCAGCTGCACATATTATAATCCAGACCACAGTGTACGGTGTGAAACAAACCTCCAAAAATTGCATCAGGTGGTATGTAAATACCTTAAGTGTGATCAACAGCCTACGCAAAACCCACCAGGCCAAAAGTAATTATAAAGAAACAAACTAATACAATAAAGCAATAGATAGATAGTTTGGTTTGAAAATAAAGTATATATTTTTATATATTAAAACACCACTTGGAACATTGCTCTGAACGGTAGGCAAATACCCTAAAGGAGCACTATCGCAAAAAACGTCCCAATAATAAATATACTTATAAATATGCTGGATGGCTGGATGACAGGTCACTTATACACCCGGCATTAAGAAATACCCAGTCAGGCTTGTTTCTTTCTTTTAATGGAAGGAAGAGGAATCGGGGGTGAAAAGTTCTGTCACCCCTCATAATTCTGTCACCCCTCATACAGAAGAAAACTACAGGCTTGGCAGGAGTTTTATTCAGTTCGAGTGTATAAGTCACTCTTTTTGATTTTTTTATATTACACAATTGAGAGTTCACAAGTGAGACCAATAAACTCCCCAAATCCCCCAGCCATGCCAAAATTAAATATATAGTAACAGAATAATATTATATATATACATTTTAATTGCTGCACCAGTTATAGAGACCACTGATGTATAACACAAAACAAACCTCTAAACCAATGGAAAAGTTCTCAGAAATGTGGGCCAACAGACAACCCAATGGCCATCATACCAAAATAAACTATACCAAAACAGAATAATCAATTTTTAATATATATATATATATATATATATATATATATATATATATATATATATATTAAAGTTTATCTTTTATTGTATTATTCTGTGTTTAAATAAATGTGCCTCCAAGGATGTTTGCCTGTGTTGTTGCTTTGTAGAGATATCAACTACTAACAAGCTATTAATATTTATACCAGCATTTTTATTTAAAATGGAGCTTCAGTTAAAACACGGTAAAGAGCTTGGATGGGGTAAAGCATTAGCTTAGGGCAAATTACCTCTACATCCCATGCTAAAGACACCCACTATCCATGTACATCAGTAAGACCATTAGACCATAGTGCCAGTAAAAAATAACACATATATTATTCTGTTTCTGCATAGTTAATTTTGATATAGTGGGCTGTGGGCAATCATTGGTATTTATGCACAATACAGATTAATATGAGCTGGGCTTATTTTGGTACTTTGGGTGTCTCCAGGACAAACTTTTTCCAAAAGAACTGTAGATTTATTTTCACTCTCAGGTGGATTCCAGGCCTTGGTGTATATAGCTTTGTACTAACTGATCGTTCTACAAAGCAACAATAGAAAACAGGAAAACATGCTCGGAGGCACATTTATTTAAAAGAATAAAAGTCTGCTAGTAGTTACATGTGATTTGTATGTTTCAGAGAAATCTCAAAGACAATTACGCAGGAATTAAGACCACATGTTACTGAGATATAGAGATAGGCAAGCGTGCTACACAAAAACAGGCAAAGTAGGTATTTCTATACAAAGATGTGGCATTTATGTTCGACAATTCACAAGATCAAAAGTATTATTTTAGGATATTTATTTTTAGCTTTATGAATGAATACGTCATGGTCTATATCAGTGCTTTTTATGTAAGTACTCATGCCACTGGTAAATTTCCTATTTAACACATATGTTAAACAGCAGGGTTTAGGGCATTAACAAAGTCTTTCTGGAGGTCTTCAAATTGCTGCTACCAGTAGCAGGCACTATGATCCCCCTTTCTGATCATTTTTCATTGATGCACCTGACTTGAAGCTGACCTAAACCTCCCCATCGCAACTCTGCCAGGCAGGGACTAGGTCTACAAGAACCTAACCAGACAGAATGTTCAACAGGACCACAGAGAGGGCACAAAGCCCACTTCCCCCAGATTCTGTGCCTGATTTAAATCATTCTTTCCCCAATCCATTCTGTCATACCCACCCCATTACATGCCCTAGCACATGTTCTGCCCCTGCAATCATATATCCTCAGCAACATGGCTGTGCAGAACCATACTTACCCCTGACACAATTTCTGCCACTACAGTACTAAAGGTACAGTACCATGGTTTTAAGTATAGGCATCATATTGATTGCCCCCCCCCCCAATCTACATCTCGTTTTGTGTATGTTATTGTGCATTTTATGTATTTTAATGGTTTTTACTATCGTCATGTGATGAGTTTGTTCTGTACAGTAAATCTAAAATAATTTAGATTTTTGATATATTGATGTGCCTCCTGTGATACCAGTTTAGTTTTGTAGCTATTTCAACCCACCCCTGACCTAAACAAACTTGCTTCATCTTCATGTAAATCCTACATTTTGACCTTTTCCTCATAAAACTCTAAAACTGTATGATGGGGTACCAGAGAATAGATGCACACTATAGTACTACATGCCTCCTGTTGCAGGAGAGGAGACTGCGGCATGTGCAGCTGCCTCTTGTTCCCTGTTGGATTGAAATCTAGTAGGAAAGGGTGAGCATTTCCCTATTGTAAGGCTCATGTGTATCAGGAGGAGATGGGCTAGGTTAGTTTAGTGTCCCTGTTCCCCATTACATTGCCTGGAACAAAGAGAGGGTTTAGGTGTTTTAAGGGTAGCATTCAATAAATGACCCAGGCTCAAATTATTAGAAGATTTATTTGACAAATGCAACACTCCAGAAAAGAGGGCAGTTTATTTTTTGGACACAGACAGTACCTCATAGCCTGTCAGGGTGGTGATGGAAATGAAAATGATAGAGATAACACACTGACACCCAACAAATTATCAGGGTGGTGATGGTAATGCAAGGGTGATGTGTTGACACATTTCTTGTCAGACTAGAACAAATAAAGTATCAGTATAGCGAGGTAAGGAAAGCAGAATGAAATGTTCAAAGTTAGAATGCAGTGATCATTAAATAGCCCTGAACCACATTTGCTCAACCTGTGGCCCTTGGAGCCATCTGGTGTGGCCCCTGACCTGCTGTGGGGAAAATGGGATGGGTAAATAGAACTGATATGTAAAGGTAGTGAAATTGAGGCTCAGTAAGGTTGAGAGGTTGTAAAGAAAGTCATATAGGAAGTGCCAAATAGAGGTGGCAGTGGTGGCTTGAAAGAATGTGGGGACAATGATAGCGCAACAAGCCCCTGGGGGAAATCTCTAGCATTAACTAGCAAAATAAAAATGTTTTCTATATTTATTTGTATGTTTAGTAATGTAAGCATTTAGATGGGTTGAGTAGTTGGAATAGGGTTATGATTTAGGGACAGATGGGGGGATGAGCTATAAAAATGAAAATTAGAAATTCTGAACCTATTCATTCTGGCCCAAGACCAGTTTCCAAATTGCTTAAGTGGCCCGCACTCTTCAAAAGGTTGAGCACCCCTGCCCTAAACTTTACAGCATTGATTGTAGAAATATAGGATAAACTAGGCCAGACAGCAAAATCTGAAAAAAACCTAATCCGCTTGATTACCAAACATAAAGGGATAAACATAGTATGTAGAGATCAGCCAAAGTGGGGACAATTCGAGAACTCACCATTGCTGCATCCTCATTCATCTGCCTCCACTGGGTCGGGGCTCCCTTCTGGTCAGGTGGTCTATGATTTTTTTAAAACCGCAGCACCGCTTTTGCAGACACCGGCATCTCTAGTAAGGGGGGGGTGCACAGGCCTCCCTCCTTCCTTGGCGTCCTGCCAAGCTAATGCCATTTTACAGGGTAGTGGTGGCTGGCAGAAGGCATTCCATATAATTTTACCCAGATCTTGCTGGTATTCGGGATGGGGTGAACCAGATGGTATCTCATAGATACCTGATCTGATAGATCTGGGTGGAATCTAGCTTCTAGCTGTCACTAATTATATGCTTTATAGTATTATAAATGGCAGATAATACTGTAGATAGTGTATATTCAGTATACCTTCAAAAATAAATCTATGAAATATTAGGGCAAGCTTCAATTTGACAAACATAAAATTCATTGTGCATGGTTAAAAATTGCAACTGTTTACAATTTTGCATCTAAGTATTGTTTCAGTTTTACTTACCATAAATTTAAAAATGTGTAAAACTGGCCCCAGAGCTTCAGAAATACTGATCTATTAATCATCATGTCTCCTTTGTACATCTTTACATCATAAACAGATTGGTTATAAAATTGAACTGTAATCTCCATTGCTTATCAGGGTGAGAAAGGTGGTTTCGGGATGCCGGGGCGGATGGTGAGTTTAACGCTTTGCATTATTGTGTGTGATGGCTGTAAAATCTTGCAGACATGCAGGAAAGGGCTGGCAATATTCAGTGGTTAAACATTTTCACATAATTTTTAATAAAGGGACAGTCCCGACAATTGCAATAATAAGGCATCAAGGAACTCACCTGAAGCCTGTCCCATGTGGCTCTTCCATTCAACAGGGCTTAAAAATAACAAATATGGGCACTATCTGGTGAAGGTCCTAAAGTTTCCCAGTTTATGGTCTACATTGTATTTTATAAAACTTGGAGAGAATGAAATCTTGTGTTTTCAGTAGCAAATAATACATTTCATTATCTTATTTAAGGAAAGTTTTAAAAACAATTTTATAAAAGTTTTAAAATAAATCCCCTTGGTGGTTTTAGACAACACACACCTTATTTAAAGAGGATGGGTCCACCGCTTATCCTTTTGGCCCCGGTGGCATGGTTTTCAAAGAAAGTCAGTTTTCCCGCCGCCGAAGCCACACCCAGTGGCACTTTTGAGAACGGCAACTTAGTGATCTTAAAGGTGCCGCAGCGATGAGGTACAGCCAACTGGCGGCATCCCTGGTACGGTGTACAGACGTGTGCGCTCCCACACCCAGCCATTCTGAGAGGCTGGCCACAGGAGCACGCACAGCTGCAGGGAAGCCGGGGATGCAGACTCGGTTGATACAGCATTGTGGGACCCGCCAGGATCAGGTAAGATTACCGGCATCCCGGTGCTGCCTCTGGGGGCAGGCTAGTGGCCGGGCCTGGAATGTTTTAGATTTCAGATTCCAGGGCCCGGCCACGTGGGTTTTGACTGGCTTTAATCATTCTTTTATATGTGAAAAAGCTTAAATAGACCTATGGGATGTGTGTTTTCTCGACTCCTCTTGCCAGCTCTCCCCTGTGAAATGATGCTAGCAGTATTGCATGTAGTTTGATGTATTTTCTTGAATTTATTGTGGACTTCTTGAAATAGCATGCTTGCACAATATGGAACACACTGTTTACCATAAAAATAGTCAATCACTTTGACTTTACGTGACCTGTAACTGGAAACTTTTATGTTAGGCTTGTGGTTGGAACTCAATGTTTTGTTAACAGCATGTAATATGTGTGTTAGAGCACGATAACCTGCTGAAGCACATTAACTTAATTTTCTGGTCTGAATCTTATAGCCACAATGCAGAATTTGATACCCGTATCAAAATCCCTCTTTTCCTTGGGAATGAGGAAATACATGTTGACATTTCCTTAATACTGGTGTCATGAACTTGTTGAGTAAGCTAGAGATATAGACAGGCACTTGGGATCCCGCTACTATATGTAGTTCCTGATAAACATGAGAAAAATCGGATGAATGGGAATTAAAACATACTATTATAGATGGTATTTGGATTTATCTCTGGTGAAATCAGAACATTATTCACGTTGTATAACTTAATAAAGCTTTCGTTTCCATAAAATATTTATGTGTTACACATAACCTTTCCTTGCTGTGATGGGATATTTCATTTCTAATATATCGGTTATTTTAAGTCTTTAAAAGGCACCCGTTCCCAGCCTAGAACTAAGTTACCAATATTGAACTGACAGAAAGCTGTCATTAGACTGCTATGGCTGTATATGGCTGTTTTGCAATTTATAGCTATGATTATTAAAAATAACAATAAATAAACAATTTTAAATGTTTTAAAAAAGATCTGTATAGAGCAGGGGTTCCTGCTCTATACTACATTTTCTACAAGTAACACCCGGGCACTCGTGGGTTGTCACCAGAGACCTTGGTAACAAAAAGCAAGCCATTTTAAGTGAATAAAAGACACAGAGACACACATACATACTTAGAAATGCACTTATGGAGTAACCCAGGATTGGGTAATATATAGATGAAAGGAGATAAGGGTATAACTCAGTCTGTAGAATTGTCCAGTACCACTTGTTTGGCACTTAAAGCGGACCTTCACTCTAAATAAGAGTCTATCTTATATGTTTCCCACACCCTGTACATACAGATTGCTCACATTAAAAATCATCCTACCTGCATCTACTGCATTTTATAAGCCTTTAAACATCCAAGATGGCGGCTTATGGAAGCTGCCATTTTTGCAGGCAGCCTGCAAACAGGAAGTGCCTGCAAACAGGAAGTGACTGTGCTGCTCTGCATTCTGGGACTGCTAACCTTTCCCTGACCCCAGCTCTGCTCTGTCTGAGCAAAGCACAGCTATAACCCGCTCCCCTGTACCTTATCCCACTCTCCTCTCCTCAGTAAGTGTGATGCTTCTGAGTCAAGATGGCGGCGCCCGTATCCTAAATTCCCGAACAGAGTTGCAGCCCAGTGGGGGAAAGTATAATAAATTAGTGACTAAACATGTAAAATATATTAATTTTAGATGCTGAGGAATTGTTTTTTAAGAGTTTGGGCTTTTCATTAAATCATGGTGAAGGTCCGGTTTAAGTACTACCAGTTATACTAGCACCATTGGTTGGGAACCCTTGTGTTAGGGAACCGCGGGTCACGTGATCCAACTATCAACCAGGGACCTCCGAACACACAAACCGCATTCCCAAAAACCCTTGTCCGAGCCCTCTTATCAGGTATGCCAGGCCCAAAGCCTAAGGACACACAGATTCTTGGCTAAGGCAAAAAGATCGCTCAAGTTAAATATAAGTTTTAATGCTATAGCACACTAGGCAGTGATAACAAACATTTGGCTATGATGGAATATGAAATAATACAAATGCTGTTCTGAGAAGTGGGTTACAGGTTACAGTGAGTTACACAGAGAGACTTTTACACGGATTATTAATCATGAAAATAAAAAGACTCACGTTGTGAATCATAGTCTATGAGGTTGGAAAGGTGTAACCATTTATTTTTAGTACACTAGCTAGGCCACTGTTAAAACAAAGTCGAAGATGCCACTAGCTTACGTCAACAAAGATAAATGACTAAATACTATTTATACATGATTTTTGCTTTCAGTTTTTTTTCCTTTACTCTGTATTAACAGGTACTTATTTACCCATATTGAGCCAACTTTCCCCACTAGGTGTTTACTATTATTATTTATGTTTCAAATAATATTTTTACATAAATTAAAATTGTTTTATAATTGCATTATGCACTAACTTTATTTACATGGGACAAGCATTCGAGATCTGCCATTTTGTAAAGGCATGTTCCTTTTTATTGTTTTTAATTGTACTTATATATATTATTGTATTTATCAGAAATACAGAGAATGTGGTTTCCTTGAAACATTACCACCTTTTAGTTGATCAGGACAACAGCAAACTGTCGATGTCACACTGATCTTGCCTAAATTGACCGCCTTGTGAAGCACCTTGTTAATTAGATTTATTGTCAGCACAGTAATCCCATATCCTGCATAAAGTCATCCTCAGCTGATAGAAACCTTTTTCTAAACAAAAAACAGGCCAAGCTTTTGCATTTGTGTTCATTTAATGAGCAATAGGGATATGTCACACGATATCATGCCAGAAGACTATTGCCTAGGTCACATCTGTATCACACATTGATGGGCTAGATTTGTATGAGTAACATATGTAAGTGTACCAAAGGAACTGGTTACAGGCCAAGCCACAGGAATAATTTTATGCAATCACCATTTAATACAGTCCTCAGTAATGTTACCAGATGCATATCTGATTTGAAATAACCAGAAACAGCAATTATTTTATCTAAACATGCAATGCTGACATTTAGTTGAGTTGCAGATGCATTGTCTACAGTTGCTTAAAAAGGCAGTTTGAGTTATTAACCTTTAAAATAATTTGAATATCTGGTTTTATATTCTGTATACCTTTTCTAGTGCCTGTCAAACTATCTGGTAGGTTAGGTCAGGTAGCGAGAGTCTCCTTAAAAGAACCACAAAATAGGCAATACTTTAAAAATCTATATAAACATGTTAGATAATGAGAGGAGGGGTTACTTATACACCTGAACTGTAGGAATATAGTCTTTGAGTGACAGGTTGTGGGGCATACCTATTCACTTTTACAGGGGTGATCTGCTGTATTCATGTGTCTCCTGAGATGGTAGTTCTCCAACATAACAGCAGGATGGCCTATTCCAAACAGACAAATTTGGTTGTTTTTTTTTTAATGCAGGCCAGCTAGCATGTTTCTGTGGATTTGTATTATTAGATGTTTTTTTCTTTTGCAATAGAACTCCTTTAAGCATTGTCCTGCTGTAGACCAAAGCCCACTTGTTTATGAATGTTCATGAATATGCATGAGCTAATCTACCAGTAAAAAGGTTTGGTTTCAGAATGGTTAAATGCCAGAATGTATACCTGCAAGCATAGTCACATCCGCTCTGTCTGTTGCAAGAACGTAAATGTTTGCATGTAGAAGAGAATAGAAATAAAAGAATACTATCCTCCTAAGGGCAAGAAAAAAACTATATGAAACATAATCCATTAATAACAATTTACTAATGGTGCATACAATCATTTCTGAGGATAATATTTCTTGGTGAAGAATAGTCAATCCTTGAAATTGGGACGTACTGTATATTCTAATAGGTTCATTAAAGAAAATTACAAAACTAAAAAAATGGTTTGGAACCAAGCTTCACTTTCGGCCTTGTACTTCATATACCGACCACTTATTGTTGGCCTGGATACTAAAGGACAATCATCAGGCCAATCAAAACATAAACTGTCTGGCAATGATTTTCCAAGTGGCCACAGCAAAAGGTTAATAAGTATCTTTGTGAGTGGGATATAAATAATTAAAAAGTTCATCATCTAAAATTGATTTTTTTACAGATTCATAAGCATTTGGGTGAGGGGGGTATAAATACTTAAAAAGTTCATCATCTAAATTATTTTTAAGATACAGGTACTATTCATGCTTACTTAAAGGAACTCTATGAATCTATTGGTTAATATAATCCATATAAATGTTTTAGATAGCAGGATAGAGGAGGTGTTAGTTACATACCCTGAATTAGAAAAAAAACATCTTGCCAAGCTAGTGTTCCTTTTTTTTACTAGATGAAAGAAAAATTGGGGAAGACAGGTCTTTGGATATACCATTCTGCTTTTACAGGGAGGAGTACTTGACCTCATCTGCTTGTTCCTTAGGCTCTACCAGAAAATAATGGACTACTGCCATTTCAGTTTTTGTGTTTGTGGGTGCTTTTGACAACATCATGCAATGCTTTGGGAGGGTATATATATATTATATATATATATATATATATATATATATACCCCTCCTATTGCTATCTAGCATGCTTAAACACATTTTAATAGTACTATTTCGCAATTAGGCTCCTTAAATGAATAATTTTGTGTAGTAAATCGATTTGAGCGTTCTTGTATGTTAACCAGTATTTCTATTATCCCTCTAGCTAATCAAAACGAGCAACTTAGCTCTCAGTTTTCAAATGGTGATTGTTTTGTAGAAGAGTTTAACTCACTTCACTTTTCCTGTAGTTCTCACGTTATCTCTTTTCTCTCTGTTTTAATCTCTTTCAATTTCCTGATCTCGCCTTTTGCCCTATTTCACGTTTCTATGGATAATGAAAATGATCCAGGGATTAAAGGGTCAGCCAGGAGAGAAGGTGAGTCAGCTCCTACTTTTCCCAAAAATACCCTCTAACCACAAGTTTAGCCATCTGGAAATTGTTTACGTTGAGCAAAACTACAAAACCACTCTCTTTACTCCTTGCTTCCCCACCACTGTCCTCTTTTAGAAAAGGGCTTACTTAATAACTCTCATCCTAAATATGTTCTTATTTAGGATTAATTACGACAAAAAGCTGCCACATGGCTTGAAAGACTCCCGTTGAACTAATTTGCTCATAAACATCCAGACAAGCGATGAGTCTGTTTTGTGTGGTTGACATTTTAACATAGTAGAAAAGTTTGTGTGCTGATTTTATAAAGCACTGGCAATGTACTATTACTGGCTAAATTTGCTCATGTGCTTAGATTATATCACAACCTAAGTATGCTGATAATGCAACTCAAGTGGCATCAAACTGATTCCTCATTACTACTTTGTTGGAAATGGGTGCTCATTTGGACAGTGGTGGCTCCACATTGAATGTAAACCAATGGAAGAAGTAACTAATACTTTTAGTTACTTTAGATTTATTTCATATTTTCCGTCTGTAGAGTGAACAAAATGAATAGAAGTAGTTTATTAGAATAGAAGAAGAAGAAGACATTTATAACCTATTGATTATAACAAAACTGAACACATTGCAGCAAATAACAGCAAGAGTATGCAGCAGAGCAGGTACAAATGTCTCCTGCAGATTTTTGTTGCCCGCTTCACATTCTTTAATTATCAATACATATTACTATTACGTTTTTATTTTAGTATCAAGTATGGATTCTGCCCTAAACCAATTTTTAAAATTACTCTAGACTTCATAAATTCTTAATTATCCTGGCCACGAAAATTCAACAACTCATTCCTTCCCACAGCTGCAAGCATTGTAAAGGTTTAGGTCATCACAGAGTTACTATTCTAGGAATATGGGAAACTCATAAATATCTTGAGTAAGGCCTTGGGAAATCTTGATAAGCTTCTTTCCTTTTCCAAGATTGCTAGCAAAAAAGCAGGTTAATTAATGTTTATTAAGATGACCTGATAAAGTTAAAAATCACTTGTTAACATTTTGAAGAAGGAGGCTTTAAATCCATCTTGCCCCAGGCCATATTTGAAGGTCGTTTTTTAGGTTCATAGATAAGGCAGCCATTCCAAAATGTAACAGCATTGATCTTAAGGTACCAGCTCAAGATGAAAAGTTTGGATCCACAATCTACCCACTAAACATAACAATCAACCAGCAGTAACTAAATGACATAAGAAATATATGAAAATAAAAAGAAAGATGTTTGGTCCCGATTTCACATAACTAATCACATGAGTGTGGCTCCACATGAGGAAGTGCTATGTAGTGACTGCCCAAGAAGGGGCATGTAGGGGCTATGCACCGGGGCATCAACTACTGGTTGCTTATTTTTTTTTTAAATGAATGATAAATAAATGTAAAGTGGTTGTATAAAGAACAAGTATTACTTTCAAACCTCCATTACAGTTGATAGTGAATTGTATTGAATTTAATTATAATTACTAACATACTCAGGGACAAAATAAAAACAACGTGAAGACTGTTGTTCCTTAAAGAAATTGACCACCCGAAGAAACAAACTAAAGGGTACTTACCTTTTGGCTTACCTTTTGGCCCCCCGCAGCTGATTGTTCCTACTATGGCACTCCATGCTGGCCAGGTCAGATTCCAAAATTCCGTGTCAGAATCGCCCCCTCCACCATGACAGGGGTGTGGCCGCGCCTTCTCTATTAACTGCAATGGAGCAGGCATGTCAGGCATCGGCACTCCTCCTCTATTACAGTGAATGGAGTAACTGATGGTGGACAATCATGACACAAAAACACTGGTGACTGAAATTTGGAACAGCCAGCACCAGAGTAGGAACAATCAGCTGGGTGAACAAAAGTTGAGTAACCTTTTGTTTCTTTATTTGGCTGGTCAGTTGCTTTAATATCTTTCTTGGATCCATAACAGCTCTGTAATAGGTCTGACAATCTTGAAAATCTTGAAATCTTAAAAAGGCCAAGCAAAACACTACAAAACATTTCAAGAATCCGTGCTCAGACAGCCAGAGTACATAGTGATTTTCACGCCTGAACCAATATTTAACGTGCCATGTCAAACGTTAACTAGTAAATTAACTGACAATTTAAGTACTCTGCATTGATCAGTTGATCAGAAAAAAAAATTCCTTCAGGCCATGAAAAGGTTTAAATGTCCACACTGATGTCAGGATCACTGAATGATCATGCTGCAATGTCAATGCTATCGTCAGCGTTTCTCTCTAGGAAGGGGCGGACTGGCCATAGGGAGACCCGGGCAAATGCTTGGTGGATTGCACTGCTTTGGGGCAGTCTGGGCTGCTAACTTTCCCATGCAATCCCAGCCCCCCATCCCCTTCACCACTCTATCCCCTCACCAAAGCAACGACAGCCCATGTCCTCACCCTAATGATATAGCTTCATTCTTGGAGCACACTGGTTGACTGGCCAGGAGGCAGCAGAGATGCCATTGGCTGGTCATAGGCAAGCCAGGTGCTGTTAAAATCCTGGGATCATTTTTGGCCCTAGTTTGCCACTGTCTCTAGGCCTAAAGCACAAGTCAAAGAAATCATTCCTGAAAAGATGTGTTGTTACAGACAAACCTCAGAAACAAAACCAAATGTCTATTTTACTGGCATTGGAGGACTTTACTGAACGCTAACATCTGCTGACACATTTAGGAAATGAGAAACAGCCCATAAACGTATAAAGGTTATTTTTCATTTGACTGGATTTCTTATTCCGAGCAGTCTTATGCCAGTAACCCACAAAGCTTTCCACATCAGATCTAAGGTGCTTTCTATCACACATCTGTTCTAAGGATCACTAATCTGGAGTCATGTATAAACATAAACTGACCCCAGTTATATATATATATATTTCCTGATTTGTCCATAATGCAGGAGGTGATGGGTTTAACATTTTGCAATGTATTGTACTTTGCACTCTCCAATGGTTATCACAATTTTTAACCTTGATAAAAAAACAAATCTTTAAATACGTGGTAGCCTTGGCCTTGGTAGCCTTTTACAGTAAACCAATGCCCTTTTACTGAAGGGGCAGCTCCTTTTATTGGCATATGGACTGTGCCAATTTCAATTTCAAGAATATTAAAATTTTTCAACAGAATCAATATTTCTCTCTGAGATTTAAATTTTGTTAATTAAGGTTATCTGTCTTTATATCTTTTTTTTTCAATGGACGTTCCTTTTCTTCTGTTTAAAGTGGACCAACACCCTGAGGTGATCGGCCCGGGAATCTACAAGATTCCCGGGCCGATCACCTCACACACCGCGGGACATCCGAGATCGGGATGTCCCGCGGGGTGTAAACCCCCCAAAACCCCCAAAAAACCTTACCTCTCCAGCCGCTGCTTCCGCCGCCGCCACCTCACTCGCGCTCCTCTAGACGTGCGCGCACCCGCGCCGGCCGTCTCTGAATGGCCGGCGCGGGCGCGCACACTTCAAGAGTGACGCGCGGGAGGCGCCGACGGGCAAGCTGCTTGTCCGTCGCTGTCAATCAGCTTGTCCGTGGCGGGGAGAGGTGAGTTTTGGGGGCTTTCTGGGGGGTTTCACACAGCGGGGCACCCCCGATCGGGGTGCCCCGGGGAAGTGGACCAATACCCAGGATAGTCAAAATCCTGGGTGTTGGTCCACTTTAAACAGGTTTTTTTTCCCTCAAATAATTGTGTCTAGAAAAAGTCGTTTTTGAAAGCCTTTTTGATTTTTTTGTTTTTTTATACAGAATTGTCATTACAGGTCTTGCACTAAAGTGTTAATGTTACAATGTTACAACAATGTAATTCCATGTGTTTTCGCTTTGTTACAGGTGTAAATATGTTCAAAAACAGACTTTAATCACACAGTGTCTGGTGCTCTATGCTATATCAACCAGATTTAGAGCGCCGATGATGTGTGTGTGTAGTTTTTTGATAAGTATAGTGTGGAGCATTGAGAGTCGCTGAGAGTCGTTCGCACTGAGCTGGCGCTACCTCTTGCTCGCTGCAGCACTGTACTGGTGTTAGAGCGTCCAACACACATCACATTCATCAATGCCGGCCAGGTTACCCCAGTGACTGAGGCGCTCTGTTACAGCGCCTGATACCCGCTTACATAGTCTACAAGCGATCTCTCTAAGCACCGCTATACAGACGCTCATCTGCCGATACCTGGAGTCAGTAATGAATCAGCCTCCACGTACTACATATTTCCCTTTTGCAGCCATGTATCCGTCTGAAACAAATCTGAGCCCCCTTCCTCTGTGGTCCACAAACCCCCTGTACCCCCACCTCAAACTGTGCATGTTCCAGCCTTAGGCACTACACTACTGCAGCAGATGATCTGCCTGACAGTTCGACATTTGAAAGTTTGACATTACCTGCCTAGTATTTATGGGGTTTGTATAAGAAATGCTAAGGCCACATAGTAGTGCCAGGTAATGCCAGATGAGTGTCAGCCCCCAGTGAAAAAGGTGTATTTATCAAGTTAAAAATCCAGATCGCCCCTACAGTGCCAAATTAGACCAGGCACTCACCCTGCACTGTGTGGCCTTATCCCATACATTTCATGGGCTTGAATGGTTACAATTATTTAGGCATCTTAGAATTTTTTTTGGACTGGTGCATGTACCACGGGATCATTTTTGGATGCATTTTTAGCACCTTTGTGTTGCGTTGCAAACTTGTGATTTGGTCCATGAGAAAGCTGTGTCGTGACTTTCAAGTGCCCCCAATGCAATTCCCATTTACAAAGAAATAAAATTACATGACCCTAAAAAAATAAAAAATTTGGATTCCAACAGGCGCTGTGTGAATCCCGTTTTTTAAGCACGGCTTTGGCTGCTGCCGAAGTGTAGGGGATAAGCTAGAGTGCTTGCCAATATAATGCCCATCAGATTCAAGGATGATATAAAGAGGGTTTTTTTTATTCAACCATCCTGTCCCTCCTCCCCAGATAAGTGTGATATAGATAGTACAGTACTGATCACCCTGATCTTTTTGAATTTACGGTGAAAGCAGGTTCCTGTGTGCCAGATTCCTGCTGCGGTGCAGACTGATTAGTTTTTTATATTTTGAGTTGGTTACCAACATACACTATTATCCATATAGCCAAAAAACCAGGAGCATGAAGCCGGTACACCTTGGGGGTGGCTATGGCGACCATAGGAGTCAGGGAGGTTCAGATTAGGGGTGAGGTAAGGTTTTTTATTTGAATACCCTCCGCCATGCCAGGGGATGAAGGAAGGGTTAGGGGTGTTAATTCAAACAACCACTTTAATGCACATTGGCCGAGGTTTGGATTGGATCACTTTACGCCCCCTTCCCCAAGTGATGGAACTGATTTGAGGTATTAAAAAAAAAATGCCAGATGGCTGATTCCTCAGTGGGAGCTCAGCATGTGCAGCTCCTTTACCATGTTACAAGCTGCCTCACTAAACTTAAGTAACCACAGTGGGCCCAATGCTGTCCGCTGTCACGCTGTCCACTGCAGCTCCAGTGGCGGCAGCAGCCGCAAATGCAGGTAATAGCAGGATCTGCAGGTAGGTAAGTAATTCCCCTTCCCCCAAAAAATAAATCAGTTCAAGTGTGGATGGAAGGGGTGAGAGGAGGGTGAGGGGTTGTTTGCTCGAACTTCACTTTAAAACACATATTGGGGGAGTGCATTGGGGCCATTAATATTGTGTTCTGGTCCTCTGTTAGGGCTCACCCTACCCCTTACATGTTCTTTACCTCCCTCTCTCCTCCGAACTGTATATATAGTGTAGCCTTCTGGCTACTAAGGAGAAGCACTGGAGCCTGTATCTGAGCATCTCACCCACCTGATGTGGCAGTGCTTCTCCCAATAGTTACTCAAGGGTTTTAAGGGAGATTTCCAGCAAGCCAGGTGATGGCTAGGGAGCCCTCTGTGCAGTGGCAACATTAAGGTTTTCCAGGCCCCTCCTTAATGGCCCGGGGCCCTAGCCAAGACTTGGCTGTCCCCTCCTGATGTCAGCCCTGTATTCACTAAATTGTAAATTTAGGACAAGACATTAGCACTGTTTTATAAAGCAATAACTGATTCCTTAAAGCTATAGGTTTTACTCAATAACACATTAGCAGTGTTTAATGTGGCAGATAGTGTAACTTTATGACTGAAATATAACCTAATCTATTAGGATGCCATATCACTGTAAAATTATATGAGCTTCAAACGTTCAAATACAATACGAAAAATGGGTGTCCTGGGCTTGTTTCAGATTAAATTCTGTAACCTGCTTGAAAAGGAAATTGACATGTTATTGCGGTCATTGGCATCATATAAATCACTAGCATTCTTTTCTTAGGCAGTAAATCTGTGAAACCACATTCTGATTATATCCTCCACTTTGTTGTCTGGAGAAAGGCCTTTCCTCTACATAGGCAGCTCTTTCTTTAGGATTCTTAATTCCAGAATGAAAATACATGAGAGATGTGACCCTTGTCATTGGTTAGCTTACCCTTACACATATGTTGCCACAGCCGTTGTACAGGAATCTGCTTTCTGTGCTGGTCCAGCATTGTTACCCAATCAGAGTGACATTCCACAAGGTGCACCATAAACTTTCTGGAGCTTGCAGTATTGACATGCTGATAACTGCTACAGCACATGGCAGACTGTATTGTGCTCAGCGTTTGCCAGGAAGATAGTAAATTATTTAAAGAAAAGGGGGTCATTCAGTAAGTAAACATGGCTGCCCAACCTCAATCTATGTGCAGCAATCCACGTAAAAGCGTTTTCTGAATTCTAGATGAGGGGCTGATCTAGTCGAATATGTTACCAATCCTTTGTTTTTTTTTTTTTGGATGAGCAGCTCAGCATAATGCAAACAGTATGATCATTCGTTATGCCATTCCTCTGAGCTTCCTAGTTTTCCCTGATAATCAGGAATGCTATATATTTATGCTGACAGGTCGGGTTAGGATATAATATTGATTCGATCCAGGCTACATATAACAGTTCTCTCTGCCATCTCTAAAAACGAGCAGTTTTGGAGGCCCAACACATTTTTCTTCCTGTAAATAGCATTGAGCTCTCTACCTTACCTAAACTCTTAAGGGAGTGATTTTGTGATTCAGAAGGACATAGATCCATAGTGTTAATATCTATTTCGCTCAGGGCATAGGAAATATTTTCTTGTCAAAATTGTCTTTTCAAATTCCCATCATAAATATAGATGTGTGATTGTGTGTTGGCTATATCACCATCAGATGGTAGGAGGGAATTTAGCATTCCAATCATTGGTTAGATAAAACCTAATCATCATCAAAACTTATAGTTTTTTAGTTGTGCTAAGTAAGAGGAGTAACTGTGTCCAACAAATTCTGTCCAGAATAAGGATCCAATGATTTAATGTCCTTTTCTCATTTCTTCAAATATGATGTTTCTTTAGCCACCCTAAACATAGTATGATAGTATTAGGCTAGAGGTGCTATATTTAAATCTTTTTGTATGAAAAGTTCCTGATAAAATGATGGAATGAAATTGGATTTTCCAGTTGTGCAATTCTTTGAAATTATATGTAAAATCTGTCTTTTTTTCGAGCCAGGATCGTACCTGGATCATCTTTTATTGTTGTTGAGCTTTGAGGGGTGTCTAGTAGCTTAAAGTGGAATAATCATGAGTTGAGTTCAGGCTGTGAATCTCACCAACCTCTAACAAAAACATAAACCATGGAGCCAGGACTGGCCCCAGGTTTATGTGGGCCTTCGGCAAAATAGTCTCAGGGTGCCCTTTTTCAATATGACACATCACCCTGCAGCTTTGCACAGGTCATCCCCTGCTGCTATTCGCCTCCTAGTTCTTACTGTCCACTGCCACCAATTGTCTTCTTGTCCTTCTCTGCTGTTGCTGGCCCTCGTCAACGTCTATTGTTGCCTAGTAACGCAAACCACATGGTGTGCGTTACTAGGCAACAATAAATGGTATTTATCTGTCCCTTGGGTATAGGGACCCTAACCATTTATTCTCAACATTTCTGAACAATTATGGTGTGCTACCTTCCAACTCATTAACCAGCCTTGTCACCTTCCCCACAGCCATCAATTGCCCTGCGAAAGGGTTCACCAATTTGTCCTCTAGTCCTCATTGCCTTCTGCGCTGCCACTGAAGGGTCTACTGCTTCTGCCGATCATTCTCAAGTCCTTTCCACCTTCTGAACTGTCAATCTCTCTCCATTTCTCACCACCGTCTCCATTGTGACTGACTGTCTGCTTGCCCTGAGGCCAAACATTGAGCTCATAATTCTGCTTATCGGAGAAACATGCCACTGCCCAGTATTAGCCCGAGTGGGACCCTGAAAACACCAGGGACCCTAGTGCTTGTCTGAGTATGCCCAATGCTAGAGCCGCCCCTGCCTAGAAAAAACATTAACCAGGGACTATCCAGATCACAGCAGCTTCAACTCCCTGCAGCAGCTGTGACTGTATGATGAGGCTCATTTCTCCCTGCAGCTCAGAAAAGAAAAAGTTGGAACAACAGCGGCCAGCTTCCAACATGGGATTGGGATACAGTGAGTGATGAGTAATGCCAGGAAATGCAAAAATCAGGACATTCCCTAACCTCTTTATGTTAATGCAATATTTTATCCACACCCATGTGAGCGGTGTTAGCCACAGGTGAATCACCTGACCAGCTACAGTGCCACAGGAGCTTGGAGATGTAAGTAAAGTCAGCAAAGTAACTAGCAATGTCCAGTAGCCCAGTTAGCAACACTTTTAGTATTAGCCAACTATCAGGTTTATATTTCGATCAAAGGACTGGAACCATTTTTTTCAAATTTTAACTTAACTTAACAATTGTTTTCAAAAATTTTTCATAAAAATTATTATTTTCCTTTTATGTATCTTAAATATAATTGTATTTACATCTTTCTAGATCCTCCTTGTTCTTTGTGACTTTTCCTTTCTTTCTGTGTTTTCTCATTTCCTTTCCTTTCTATCCACTCTTTCTGCAGGGCGCTCAAGGAGATCCGGGCATGTCTGTTATAGGACCCCGAGGCCCTCCTGTAAGTGTCTAAAATGTTTAAATTAATTGATGTTACAAAATGTACAGTAAACATCAACAACGATCACACATCTTATTCTTTCTATGTCTTCCTAATTTTTAGGCATTTTACTCTCTCTTTGTCATTACACCCCTAATACTATTTGATGAAATTGAAAAAATAAATATCATGTCAGTTTTTAATATTGTGCTTCTGCAATGGAGGGACATTTTATGTTACTTTTGTCGCTTTATTTTCCAAATCGTATTCTTGGGATGTCCTTATATAAATAAATATATATATATATATATATATATATATATATATATATATATGCATTCTGATGAGCTGATCGGAGTAGCTCAGCCCAAATCATCGTGTTCACATTGACCTCTTTCTTCTATATCAAAGTGTCAGTATGTAAATGATGTCTGTTTTAAGATTAGTGATTAGATTAGTGATAGCCATTCAACTGGATTGCCCTTAGTATTTGCCATTCAGTACTCCAGAACAAATAAACAAACATAAACCCATATTAGATTATTTTTTAACAAAAGGGAAGCAAGGGAATCGAAAGAGTGGAACAGGGAAACTATACATATAATTATATATATATATATATATATATATATATCCACAAGAACTGAAAAAAACTAATAAAAATAAGTTCACGGTCAGAACCAACACCCTCAATTGTACAGAAACAGCCACCCCACCCCTCATCTGTATGTTTTGAATCCGGGGAAACCAAACATTAAGAATACCGTAACATAGGTAATTTACAATTCCAAGCAATAGCTCACTTTAGTTGCCCCTAAAAAAAGATTGCCAATTTCTACTGAAGGCAAGAAAGAAGGTAGATGTCATCTGTCATCTGTCAATCTTCAATTCTCCAATTTACCACTTACATGTCATTTACATGTCATTAGTGGTAAAAATAATTATAAAAAAAAATTAAATGAACAGTACTTCTCTGGGAAACCAAATAGGCTCTGTGCTAGAAACATATGTTTTGCTGTTTTATTGACATTGCCATTGAACATCCAAATATTCATGCAAAGGTTTAATTAAATAAGGCATGCTTGACTCTGTATTAAGCATTTATTAAATTTAATAAAAAGCAGCAACCATATTATTTTTTCTTCATCTATCGCTAAATGAAAAAGGAGTCTGTGTCATGCTGATTTCTCAAGGAGCAGATCGAAGTCATGTGGAAGTAGAGCGGCAGGACTTGGGGGTGCAACATCTGGTTTTGCCATACATGTCTAGTGTACGGTAATAGGCAATGCTAATAAGAAACACTTTATCCCCCCTTTAAAACCCCACCTGTCTTTTCACTCAGTACTCTGATAAACTATAAATATACCCATAAAGCTAGGGTGTTGTTTTAACCTAAAACATCATTTTTAAATGTTTTCTTAGTCTTGTTGAGAATTGCAGCTTGAATGAAATGAAACCATATAAATATGACCTTACAGAGTCTAGACACTTGTGCTTTACGCTGTTAGGCCTTTGACTTCACCTGCTCATCAGTGTAGAATAGTCATTGCACCAATAGCAGGGCAGTAAATAACCAAGATGGGGAATGTTCAGTATAGAAAGAATTCATTTCTTTAAATGCACAATGCGGCCATTGTCTATCCAGCTCATACTGAAAACTCCAAATATGTGTTCCAGCTGCTGTGACACTATCGCAGCTTTACCAGAATTTACTAAATAAGGAGTCATGGCATGTTCTGATTCAGAATAGTGTTTATTTTGTTTGCTTACAGTAAAATGTTTTTTTCATTCTTAATTAACTTTAACTTTTCTTTAAACTATGTTAGGTCATTTAATGTGATACTGTGGCTTGATGTTGACTGTCACACTGACAGTTGTTTTAAATTATAGACTGTGCAAGGCTCTAATTCATTCATTTACCACCCTTCAAGGGTTCCATTTCTCTGTGACCAAGAGCCACTATTCCTCTGACCCTTCCGCTCTTTACATATTTGGGTCATTTGGGGCTTTCCAAACCAATAATGAGTTTTATATGGCTAAGGAGGTGAGGTTTATGACCAACTGAATCCTAGAGTTTGATAAGTGCTGCTGGTCCTCAGAGACAAAACATTTATAGGCACTACACAAATGCTAACATTAAGCCACAGGCTCACTTCAAAGCGGGTGGGGCCACATGGTGACAGGCTCGGGGGGGGGGCAATTCAGATTGCTAAAGCCCCCTGATGCAATACCCCACACAACACCTTGGCTGAAATGTGCTCCTCCTATTGGCCACCAGTGGTCACGTGGGCAATCTTTGCCCACCAGTGGTCAAGTCCAGCCCATGTGACCACTGGCGGCCAATCAAAGGGCTATTTTGAGGATTAAGAAGAGTAGAGTGTAGTCCTTGGGTGGTCAGCCACTTGCATCTTCAGTAGCATAGTTGTAAGTACTAGCCACTGCTATTATTAGCTGTTCCTGGTCAGTCCCCTGGTTCTCAGACCTGGTTCTCCCCATTTTTGATCCTCGGCTGTGGCAACTTTGTACACATGCCGATTCCCCAGTTGTCTTCTCTCTTAGCCTACCCTGAGTTCACACTTCTCAGACGTACCACAAGCCTCTGCATCCCTCAAGCTCAAGCTTGACATACATTGTGGTACATGTGTTAAGAACAGTAAGCAGCACAACGAGTGGATGTCTTGGGGAATGTTGTATATTTAGGGCTGCTATCCAATCCTCTAAGCAGCTGAAAGAAGACACAAGGAGCTATAGCGTGATACAAAGTCTAACATGAATTTGTTTCACAGCATATTGTTACATTTTTATTTTGGTCAATGTATTTTTTCTTGTAAAAATGGTCATTTGGTGTCTTTGTTTAGGAATACATACATTTTATTTAAAAGTAGTTTATACAATGGCATACGCAGCATTAACTACACAGCTAGTAAAAAAGCATAATCTGTTTCTTTTGGCTTTAGGCCAGAGCGGGCCTCCAGCTATTAATTGATTTAGTTATTATGCTGGACAGTAGAGCATTAGGTTTTTTGTGATACTGTTTATAATGTATATAGATGTATTGTAGCAATGAAGAATCAGCTGCTAAGAGTTAATACAAACATTTAAGACACGTTAAAAAGTAAAATCTGAATTACAGTAATTATCCTAATGTAATTTATATTTCAAAACATGTCTATGTCTAGATTGTTTTACATCTTAAATAAAGGATAGGACAGCCTACAGCTCTTTTAGCTTAATTGTTTTCAAACGACTTGAAAAAGGTTATGCATGTATGTATTGCTGTGAATTGGTGATGGTATCCTGGAGCGTGGAAGCATCTCAACTTGGGATGCACCTTGCAAGCCTGGTGACCAGACATCTGGAATTCACCCCCTCCTGGGTGGGCTGTGCCCATCTACCAAGTGACAGGCGGGCAACAAAAATGGTGGAAGGACTTAAACTAAATCTTATCAGGAAATACTTAAACTGGACCTTCACCATGATTTAATGAAAAGCCCAAACTCTTAAAAAACGGTTCCCCAGCATCTAAAATTAATATATTTTATGTTTTTAGCACTTACTTATTATTCTTTCCCCCACTGGGCTGCAACTCTGTTCAGGAATTTAGGATACGGGCGCCGCCATCTTGACTCAGAAGCATCACACTTACTGAGGATAGGAGAGCGGGATAAGGTACAGGGCAGCGGATTATAGCTGTGATTTGCTCAGACAGAGCAGAGCTGGGGTCAGGTAACGGTCAGCAGTCCCAGAATGCAGAGCAGCACAGTCAGGAGGCACTTCCTGTTTGCAGGCTGCCTGATAAGATGGCGGCTTCCATAAGCCGCCATCTTGGATGTTTAAAGGCTCATAACATGCAGTAGATGCAGGTAGTATGATTTTTAATGTGAGCAATCTGTATGTACAGGGTGTGGGAAACATATAAAATAGACTCTTATTCAGAGTGAAGGTCCGCTTTAAAGAACATAATCTGTACAGTCTAGAGGACAATAGGGAGGGAGGGGACATGATTGAGACCTTTAAATATGTGAAAGGATTCAATAAGGTTCAGGAGGGAAGTGTTTTCAAGAAGAAAATTAGTATTAGAACAAAGGAGCACAACCTAAAGCTAGTTCGAGGGAAGATCAGGAGCAATGTTAGAAAATATTATTTTACAAAATGAGTAGTAGACGCTTGGAACAAACTTCCAGAAGAGGTAGTTATAAAAATCAACAGTCACTGAATTTAAGAATGCCTGGGATAAGCACACATCTATCCTAGGATAAAGAGAACATAGAGTATACACATAAGGGCAGACTCGATGGACCGTAAGGTCTCCTTCTGCCGTCACCTTTCTTTGTTTCTATGACTCTGGTTGGTTGCCGGAGGTCACATGTTCATTGTAAAATAAACCCTTATCCATTACCAGGCAGAGTAGTTGTGAGCAGAGAAGTATCACAAATTTGAATCCCTCCATGCTGTGGGGTACAGGAACCAACAGTTTTGGGACTGTTTGTACTCTTTAAAGGAAACATCCTCTTATAGTGTATCTGTAAATTGCCCCAGATGGTTTAGGGTTTCACTTAACACCTCCATCCACCCTTGAACCTGAAGCACAGAATTACACAGCCTGTCCCAGCAGGGCCCTAACAGATTGCAAACTGGAAACATTGCGTCAGCTCAGAACTACAGTGCACACTGTGTTGGATGAAACCCACAACGCACAGGGAATGACCAGCTCCTACTCCATTTGGAGAAGCCCACTTGAGTATGTTATAAAGAAATAATTTATGTTATATTGCCAGCAATTGAATAGCATGGCCTAATCTCCAATTCCCTTTTGCTTCGAATATGGCACTAGATGAAAGTTATTAAATGTTCTGTAAATATTATACCAGAAATTAGAACTGACATCTTGTGCATGTATTCATAATGTTTTAATCCTCCATGTATAAGTTCTGAAAATTAGGATGATGGGTATTGCTGTGCTCTCGTGACTTGGCAAAGCATCGTCCAACTCATATGAAGCAGAAAAGCCAAACCAGGATAGAGACTCATTATAACCAGTGAGCCTTGAAGCGCAAAAGGGGGTAACAGAGCTGGAACACATTAGCTGATGTTATTAACAACTCTTTCTGCTGTCTGATTAAAGCAAGAGGTGTTTCCTACATTCCTCATTGCACTCCTGAAGTTCTGGCATTAGGGCACTTAATGTGTGCCAAAAGGTTTTAATGAGGATAACTAACAGAAATGTATAAACAGTTTGATTCCAAATGTATCAGAACAATTAGTTCTATTTTCCTATTGTAGATGCCACTTTTTATGTGTTAAACTATTTTTACAGAAAGAATCAACATTACTTAATATAAGTAATGAGGAAAAAACATTGCTAATAAATACTTGGTAATAAGCGTTCAGTGCATCACACTGGTGTAAAAACTGCCCAGGGGAGCAAGCACAAATTGTATTAATTATGTCAAGATCTAAAATTCCATCTAAATGAACTCTATTAAAGATTGTTTAAAATATGCATACTTGATTAACATACCATGCAGTGCTAAAACAGGACATTCAGGGCAATTTATCTTAGTTTAAATCTTTTTTTTTGTATAGGTTTACTACTTATTTTTTATTGAGACAGGATTTTGGCTTTTTGCTGCTGTTTACCTTCACTTTGTTGTTCACAATATACAAAGTAATACTGTGTAACATTATAAGTGATGAGGTCAATGTTTTATGGACAGTTATTTTGGGTTTGTAATTTTAAATAAATGAATGTTTTTTTTTTCATTTTAATTAAATGTAATCATCAACAACTAAAAATATTACAACAAAAAAAAAGATGCCTCGCTGTATAGCCTTAACAGTTTTCTTTTGAGGCAAGAGAATCCATTTTATATTAGGATATTTTTGCCATTGTACCCATTGTGATTTTGTATCAAATAAAAAATGTGTATAGTCATCCAGCCTCTACCACCAACACCACTAGTGTCTAGGTTTATTGAAAAAGACTATGGGGATTATTTAAAAAGGCTAACGACAGGTAGTGCTATGTAGCGGCACTTAGCGTCTGGTGAACACGGGGTGCTGTATGTCAAACCACATTTAAGAAAGCGAATCTGGTGAGCGCCTCTAAATATGGTGGGGAGCACTGAGTGCCGGACGCACTGAGCTGGCGCAAGCTATAGCTCGCTGCAGCATTGTCCTCTTATTATATGTGGTGTAGTCTTGGGCGCTTTGACCTTAGGGCACCACCTAGCGTTTAATGGGCCCAATCACACATTAGTGCTATGCCTCTCACGCTGGTGGCTATGACAGGACAGAACACTACTGGAAGGTGCTGCTTTTCTATCCAAGTTTCTGCATATAACTTCTTGTTCCCTGAGCAGCCAATCCACTTCCCCGCCACACTTTGCTCCATTAATGCCACACTCCCCTGCAGCCTCACACAGCCTGTTAACCCCCCCCCCCCAGGATAGGTTACAGCCATGGGCAAGAAATGGCCCTGGGGGACCAAAAAGGGGGTCTAAAAGGTGGGCAGAGTAGCACGCACCCAGCCTGGTAGCAGCTTCTTCCCCTGCCTCTATGCTATGCAAATTAAATAGAATTGCCCACAACCTATGGTTTGAATCATGCAGGACCCTACTATATAAAAATCAGGTATTCATGCCATTTTAATGTCATGTATTGAATAGTTAATATACCCAAAACATGTTATGATTTGGATTATTATGGCTATAAGCTCTAGCATTTCTAACATCTTCTTTTTGGTTTTAGGGGCAGCCCGGGACACGAGGTTTTCCTGGATTCCCAGTAAGTTATATGTCTATTATTTTATTTGAGGGGATAGAGTAAGAATCCTTAGTTGCCCTTAGTTGTCCTTTTTGATTTCGATATGATTTGAATAAATACACATTTCAAGTTTTGAGATAACAATTTTATATTCCGAATTTTGAGTAAAATCCTAATATTTTGCATGGTTGTACTCTTTTCTAAATGTCTTTTATGAGTGTGGGAGGCTATATTCTCATTCTGATCCCCCCCCCCCGCACAGTTGTTCCATCCTGCTCCAATGTCATAACATTTTCTAGGGTGCTGAGATCGAGACCTGCGGAGTGCAGGGCCAGCCTCCAATTACCGCCAGGCTCCAGACCAACAGTCCTGCATCAGTCACAGTGTCTGGAGCAAGTCCATTGTATTCAACACAATGAATGTGGTGTGCCGAGTTCTATTGATCTTGGCACCCAGGATTTTGTCCCTAGACAGATCTTTTAATATATTGTATGTTGGAAAAGGTAATGCTCACATATTAAACACATAGTAAAAACTGAATGAATACTGTTCGTTACGTGCATCCATTCATTGGGGTAAATCTAGCCTCACTTCTTGTTTGTACACAATCCATCACCACCAGAACAAAAGTTGGGTTCCCTGTTCCAGTGAGACTATATTCTGGTTTCTGAACATCTGTGGCCCCTGTAGAGAACTAACTCTATAGTCAATGTAGACAGGTAGTGAGGCTGTATGTCTCTTGTCAGGTCATAAAACAGGGCCGGATTAGGAGTGGTGGAGACCCTGGGCACAAAATCTGGTGGGGGCCCCAGATACAGTATTTTTTTCCTTTAAAATAATAGTCCAGTCAAGCAATGGATTGGTGGTTGTGTGGCTCCCACCCACCTACTGGAACATCAGATTGAGTCCCTTGTGCCACCCTTGTGCTAGATGCGTGTTGCTCGGGAAATCCTACTTTGCCATTCTGGGTGGGGGTAGTGTTGTCGCCTAGCTGGTCCAGCAGAAAACAGTTCCCTGCATTGAGATGCCAGCGGCTGTGCTTGGCAGCTTATGTGCAGTGAGTGGCCACCGAATGACAGTTCTGCACCCACACATCCATGTAGCGTTGCTGACGGCGGCTTTGCCGCTGATAGCTTTGTTGTTGGCCATGTAGCCCATCATACCAAAGACTGTAAATCCTCCTGGACCAGACCATAACCCAAAGGTTGGTGGAAGTCCCAGGGTGTGCGCCCCTTGTGCCCTTCTCATAATCCAGCCCTGACTAGTGGCCATGCCCCCCTCCATTGCAGTGCATAGAGAGGGGCATGATAGATCACCGTGACTGATAGCGGGGAAGTCGCCATGTTGGAGGGAGAAAGGAAGAGAAGTCCGATGAGAAGAGTGGCGCTGCGCTTGGTAGCGTGCAGTGAGGGACTTGAATCCAGCCTTTAGGTGAGCGCTGCTGCCTCAGATTGCATAGGAGAAAAGGTTAGTAAAGTTTTTCGTTTTAGTTTAGTTTTAAGGTAAATTTAGTGATTGGACTGGGAAAGAAGAGTCAGTAGAAGGAAATAAGTTCAATAGGATTTCTTAGAGTATGCAAAGTTCTTGTAAATGTAAGAGACAGCCAGCATGGGGCAAGAAGAAAGAAGGTGAATTGAACTCCTTTTCCTGGAGTGCCCAGGGGTGGAACTATAGAGGATGCAGGGGGTGCAATAGCACCAGGGCCCAGAAGGTCATCATCATTGTTTCTCCTTGACTTTATTTATCATATTTGGGCTCACTTGGTATCATTAAGAGAAAGGAAGCACCATTTGCTTTTTTAGTCTTTAGTTGTCTAGCAGCATCCAATTGAGATAAACAACAGCCTTAATAGGGCCCCATTTAATATTTCTACCGGGGCACCGTCACTATTAGTTCCCTACTGGGAATGTCCCTGAAAGCCATAAACAAAGGGCATGTACTTTGTTTTGAGCTAGAAAATGTTTTATTAATGTATTAACTGTATGTGGTGTGTTGAATGCTTCCCACTTTGTAGTGGTGGCATACTATTAATCTTATTTTGACCATTGATTGTGATGCTGATTCAATTGTAATACATAATTTTATAGTATTTATTTTTGATGTTTATGCAATACATCTTTGTGACATTTTCTGGGTACACAGCAGAGCTCTTCCACCATGTGTATGGTGCCTCATGGTGACCCATATAACCTTTCATAAGCATCTTTTATTTTTGTTTCAGGGCCCAATAGGATTAGACGGCAAGCCAGTAAGTGTCTGAACACCTAGTCAGTCTTAAAGTTTGTAGGATATGAAATTAGTTGTTTGTGGCATCAGATCGTGGGAACGACTGGTCCCGCAATTCCCACCTTTCTAAGACACCTTTATGATAGAAACCTATACCTCCAAGGTTATTGCTGCTAGTATTGAGTATCCAAAAAATGTCACTTCTAGTGTGGGGTCACTAAATGAGTATGACATTCCTCTCCAAATTTAGTGTCGTAACTGTAACTGTAGCATCTTTGCATCAAAGGTTGGTTTGCTAAATTCTAATCCTCCTCTAGAGCTGCATCCGCACTGTTTGCATGGCTGATCTCCATCAAGCTCCGTTACTCAGCGCTAGACATACTCATGTCATTCCTGAAATGTCTTTATGCATGAAGCAAGTAATGCTGCATACCTTTGCAACTTTTATAAACTTTAAGATTTGTTATACAGTCAGTAGAGTGCATGGCTGGTCCACCTCTTGTCAGTAATTAACGTCTAGCTATAAATTCCCCGATACTAACAGCCCGTTTTATTCCTTTCTGCAGCTCTCAACTGCAATTTGTCATGGCATAAGTACGCCATATATTTCACTCAATATCTTTAGTGACAAGGTCACAAAATAGTCACAAGCTGGCAACTGCATTTAGTGGAGCCGAGCTAGGCTAAATTAAAATGTTTATTCAGAGTGATGTTGTTGGGTGACCTTGAGCTTTGGAGAACCTTAACTGATGTTTAACAAAGCAGATGACATGTCCATATTGAGCTATCATGGACTTCCGTCACACTTCAAAAGCTTCTGTGTAGGCCAACATGGATTCATAAATGTATATATAAATGTCCCTCTTGATTTATTCTCTCAATATTGCAGGGCCATCCTGGGCAAAAGGGGGAAAAGGGAGATATGGTAAGTATATTGAGAATAAAACTCAAATTTTATACTGTAGTACTCTTTTGTTACATGGTATAGTTTTCTTATATTTTTGACCTGATCATAATTGCTTTATCTATAGAATCAAAGGTTAGCAGCATGGGAACCCTAGTTTCTGATATTGTATAGTATTTTATTTACTAGATCAGGGGCCCAAGCCAGAGGTAAGTTTATCACTGATGGTAGTTTATTATTATTGTTGAGTGACCCCTGAAATTTCAGGTTCAGCAAGTTGGGCCAAACTTTGAATAAAAGTTTGGGTTCGGGTACCTAAACCTGGTCCCCACTGAAATCAATAGGTACCCAAAATTTGGAGGTGCAATTCTGCCTCTGCAGGCCCCTCCCTCCAACTCCTCACCCACTCGTGTGGAAGGTAGGCTCCTCTCAGGCGGCCCCCAGAGGAACAGCTTATCTGTGTTTGGGCTGAACACCAAACTCGAACACAAACATCTAGGCTGAAGTCTGTGTTCAGGTTTGGAAACCTGAACTCGCAAACTTTGCAGTTCAGGTTCGCCCAACACTATTTTAAAAATGAAAAGATTTGTGTGTAAATGCCCCAAAATTAGCTACATGACAGCTATTTACTGTATAACAGTAAAAGAAACAGAAGTTCAGCTGATGCTTTTTTCCCCATTTTTTCCTCTATTAAAAATACATATCTGCCGTGATGTCATCATTTTGGCAATTTGTCACTCTAGAAACCCTCCTAATAACTCAGGCTAGCGCATTATGCCTTTAATAAGAAGTGTGCGCCATTGTTAACCAGGCCCAGTCAACAGATGTGAATGAAATCATCCGTCTACTAAACGCCTCTGCGAGTCTGTCCCCCAGCTTCAAACACAGCCATTAACACCCAGCGGAGACTATATTATAAAAAAATTACAGAGTTTAAAGGGTGTGCAAAGGTGTTTTATGGGGACATATACCTTCACAATCAATAATGTGTAAAAAAAATACTTCCAGAAAAGGAATATTTTGTAATTTGAGTTTGTTAAAGCTCAAATATCATTAACACATGTGCAAAAAATGATATTGTGTGATAGGCTATAGAAAAAGGAATATTTGAATAATTTACTTTAATAAAAAATATAATCCTCCCCTTTACTTTTTTTCTACTTTGTAATAAAACTGTTTTTAGGGGTGGTAGTGCAGAGTGCCTTTATCCTAGCCACCCTGTTTTAGGCAGATGAGTCAGGGCCACTGTTAGTGGTGCCAGGCATATGCCAGACCCTTTATGCCCACTCTCCCGTATTGGGCTTACTTATGAGGAGGGGGCTGTTTACTACTGAGTAAGTGGCAAGGCATGTCATGAGACAGCATCAGCTCACCAGCCTCCGCATGGAGGGGCATTTTATACCAGGAGTGAGAAGACATCATCCAACTCCAGCCAGTACAAAATCATCCAGCCAGTACAAAAGGCCGCTCCCAGCAACGGAAGCGAGAGCAGAATCAGGTGTGATCAACAGCTGGGTACAGGAGCAGAGGCTCTGATCTGGCATCTGATGATCACTTCTGTCTGTCATAGCAGCGCAGGATGACACCGCATATGCGGTAAGTAGAAAAAAAATATATTTTCCCTGAGTGTTATAATTTTTTTATTTAGTTCTTTGTGAACTGATAAGTGGTCCATGAGACCTCTAGACCAGATCACAAGGTAGGTTGGATTGGCAAGTCACCCCCCAGGACCCATTACCTGCACCCCCAAAGCCCAGGTGGTCGTATAAGAGCCTGCATCTAGTATAGGCTATGTGCGCTGGTAGCCTTCAGGGCTGGAGGCCGGCCGTTTGGCCTCCTGGCCCTGGTCTACCAGCCCCCATAGCTGGTGCCTGTATTGGTTTTACTAGGAAGGGGGGCCAAAGCCATTTTTTATTTTTAAGGGTTTAACCCTTGAAAGTGCACATAGTAGTTGCATTTCATTTGAAAATGTCCGAAAATGCTTTTTTTGGGGTTTTGGGGGATCTCCTTGGCAGGAATAGGTGTCTACTTATGCGGCACTGTTGTAATTGGGAGGAATGTGGCTTTTTACATGCAATACTAACATTTTCTATTTATAAAAACAAAATTATTTTTATTTTTACAAATATAACCCACAAATATTTCAGACATTTCATGGCCAAACTCTGCCAAAAAAGACACTATATATTTTCCTGGAAATCCCTGAAAAAATTACAGCAGCTGATCGGCCATTACATACACGTTCGGCTTAAGAGACTTTCACTCTGCCTTAATGAAGCGGGTATCTTATTTTGAGTCTGGAAATAGCAGTAAATTGACAATTTGACAATTTTTTCTGCATGCCCCATAGGGTGCTGCTTTTTACTTCATAAAAATGATGTAGCTAAGCTGTAGTAACACACCTCTATGGGTACAGGTGATTTTTTTGGAAACAATGTGAACAATGTAGGTACTGCATAAAAGAAAATATGGTAGACAAAAGGAAGGAGAGACTGACTGTCAGACAGTGTCTTAGAGTTCAGGGTTTTGACACTTCCTCTGTAAAATAGTAGCTATGACAGCACCAGGATGTATTACACTAAGGTTTGGCTGGGCTTCATGTTTTCCAAACATCCTGTTTCACACTGTTCCTTCTAATGATTGTCTGGCAGATATGTTTTGAAAATTGTCCCAACTGTCATTTGCAACCTTCAGAATACCAAGTGGCCAATCTATTTTAAATGACAGAGAAGAATTACAATGTTTCCTATTATATGTCTTTAAGTGAATCCACAATCTTAAATAGAAACCTTCTTTTTATAAAGTTTCCCCATGCTTACCTGATTGTTATACACAATGATTGAACACTGCATCTCCTCCTCCCTGTAGCCACTGCCTCCAATCAGGGCAGTCCTTTAATGGGGCACACCACTAACATCGCACCCTCCAGCACATGCTTCCAAAACTACACCACAGCACATCAGGCCATACCACTGATTTTACACAACAAACTACAGCATAGCGATGCCACGTCATGGGTGTCCCCCCTGTTCTCCTACCAGGGACCCCTGAGTATAACGGCTGGATGATGGGTGCCTTACCTATAATCTTGCCCTGGTTATGTACCCCTGCATATATCAGAGCTGGTGGCTGGGGGCACCTTGAGATGTGGGTGCCTAAAGCAGGTGTTACATTGCAACAAATATAATCTGAACCTACCTCCAATAGCAGTGTTTGTATTACTGTGGTAGAGTTGCCATTATCGGGAGGGATAGCGAATACGTACCTACAACCGAAATTTAGGTGGGCCCTGTAAGCTAGGACACCTTGGGTAGGGGTATGAAACAGCTGAAAGGAAACCAGACTCGCAAGAAAAAGACTTTATCTGTTTGGATTTAGGGAGTGGGACTGTTTTAAAAGTAAACTAAGCATTGCTTTTTATAGGTCTTGTAGCAGTCACCTAATGTTCCTCAGTGTACTAATGGAGACATTGTGCTCATGGTTGGTGTACATAAAATTAGACTGAAAGAAGGAATGATTCTAAATACAGTAGGTATATGTCATTTAGACTAGGTCACAATAATTTAAAGTCACAATAAGCTTTCGACAGCTGCAGTCACAGTTTTAAACCTAGGCTGGTACAGATGTAGCCATGAGTTACTTGCCACTTAAGGACTAACAAAACCCATCCTAGGGGCATCCTGATGCTAGGTGAAGCACCCACTCTATGCTTATCCCACAGTGTACATGACACATTTTGGGCAGATTAAATGCTCATACCAAGAAAGGGCATTTCCCCTGCCTGAAACGCATCATCACAATTTCAGGATCCTTCTCCGGCTACTAAATATATTTTAGAATAGATCAGAACTTTATTTGCCAAGTACATCAGCACAAAGAAAAAGAGCTCAAGGAGGAAACAACACACCGTCAATAAAAAAAAACACACACACCAATAGATAGATTTTGATAAAATGTATACCAACTGATTTTCACAGCTTCCTGGCACATGGCCTCTGACGTTCATGTCCATTCATTTGTGTATTATTTATTGATTGTTTATAATTAAGAAAGCTCCATTTGCTGGTGGAATGTTGGCAATTCAGCTGTAACCCACCTGAAAGAACACATGTCCCTAATTTGCTGCCTTTTTCCAGCAACTGTCGTGCAAACTGGCAGGTGACCAATGAGAGCCTATTAGAGCCATATGTTGCTAACTATGATACACATTAAGTTAATTGTTTGGAAATAGTTTGATGAAAGAAATGAAAATTAAAGTAAATGACCCTCCTATATAGCAATGCGCACATCTGACAGTTTGCTTGGCTTATGTAAAAAAAATCATTTGATTAAAGCTGCCCACATTACAATTCCTAGATTTTGTACTCACTATTACTCACTAGTTTTGCAGTTCTTACCTGGACCACGATTCCTCAGCCGAAATGATTGGCCGTTGGTGGTCACGTGGGTTGGGGGTTAAGTTCTCTTTCCCGGCTGCTTATCAGGGGCAGCCCGCAATCTGGATGCCCCCCCAAGCCTTTCCCAGTGTGGCCCCACCCCTATTAGATAGGATATAGGTGTGGATCTGCTTTTAGTAGTGTACCCAGTGAAAATGCTCCCACAAGCGTTCGAGACAGTGTCTTGCACTGGAAGATGACATATACCAGGGTTGAGGAGCAACCACTGAGCACTATAGAAACAAAATCAATGTAATAATATAAAAATAATATTTATTTATATAACCACCAATATATTCTGTAGTACTTTACAATTAGATGATTCATGTACAGAGTAAAAAATTACATAGAAAAAATATATATATATATCTTTAATTTGATTATTACAGCACAAAATATTAAAGGCTAATAATAGCCAAGACAGATTGGTCTTGCAGTGGGGCAGGAGGTGGGTGTTGCTCCCCCCCCCCCCACCCCACAACCCTCCCCTATTCTAAACTTTCTGTTATCAGTTGGCTTTCCTCAGTCATGTTCTTACTTGTTCTTACGTCTTAATTGTGGGCCTAAACCCACAAAAACAAGTAGGCTTAATATTAAAGTACAAGTCACCAGGATTACCTTTGGGTGATGTTGGCCTTCTCCTGTCCCCCACAGTGCCTGTTTTCCTCCTTCTTACTGACCAGAATTCTCACCCTCCAGCCTTAGATGATGGAATGAATGAGCAGGTTAGATGACATTTCGTCACAGGTTCCCTGGACCTTGGTGTTCCAAGTGCTCGCGGGATTTCCCTTACTTTTGCCTGTCCGCAGTGTCATTCTCCTGGGCATTGCCATAGCTGTCTTCGTTCATGAACACAGTGGGGCTTTTGATGCACCGCACATGTGCAGAATTAGCAGCAGAAGTCAACAGGGAAAAGTAAAAAGGTGACTTCTGGCAATGACGAAATACAAGATGGCGGCGACGGAAAGAAATGGATGCGATGCCGTGCAGGAGGGTTGTGGGTTAGTAAAAATATCCAATACTATTTATGGGGCATACCAGGCGCTAATTCATAAAAAAATATATATATATATTTTCGAAGGCCACTGGCTATTATTGACTATTGTCTATTATTGACAATTATTATTATTTGCTATTATTGATTATTATTACCTCTGTTTTACATCTTTTACTTAAAATACAGAATATTAGAAACACTTCTTACAACATACAGAGCATCTCCTCTTTTTGGAGGAAGATTAGTTGATAAGTCATTTTGAATCAAAAAATCAACCTCACTAAATGCTGATATACGTGGTCACTTTGTTTCATTTTTTTTTTATATAATGAAATGAATTTTTCAGTTCGCATTAGAGCAGAGAACGAGGCATGTAGTTAGCGAGTTGATCTATAACAAGGTACAATGCGCAGACGTGCACCATAGTCGGAAGATCGGACTACCAATATTTAGAATGATGATGGCCTAGACAAGCACAATGAATTTATATTCTTGGCGCTGGCCTCACCTTGATCAGCTGCAAACATTCAATGCTTTCCTGAGATTGGGGCTGTAGAAGTCTTATAAATATTTAGTAGTGTTAAAGAGGAACATCAGACCTTTTCTGATGTTCCTGTCTAAACATCCCTTCCCCTCCCTCACTGCCTTTTGTATGTCGGCGTTATAGAAAACGCCGACATCTGGCTGTATTCCTGGCCCCTTCTCACCCCCCCCTTAGCCACTCCAGAGTGAAGGCTGCAGGCCTGGCCGTCCTTACCTGTAGCCTTCCTCTCTTCAAATGTCCTGCGTCGCTCCTCAGATTTCACACTCTTCAGCCTATGCAATGACACTGCGCATGCACGAGATCTGGGGGGAGTGCATGTCGGTATTCCAAGATGGCGCTGCCCGACGGAGGATGACGGAGGAGCGTAGGGATGCCGAGCACCATGCGACTGGTGAGGTAAGTTTACATTAACTATTTTCTAAACCAGGGGGGGGCGGGCAAGCCAGGTCTGGGGAGTTTTAACTAATGCCCCATGACCTGTAATGTTCCTCTTTATCCGTTCACACAAGTGGCCCACAAGTGGGGAAATTACATGGCTACAAGGTAGCGACTTTGATAAGGGTATATATGGACACCTACAACCACATTTCAACCACATGGAGATATTAGAATGTATTCATAGAGATTTTTTTTGTGGTTGTCTTTGTGTGGAGTTGTTTACCTTACCTTAGCTATGTACACAAAAGTGTACAGATCATAGACTTCCTCACACTAGCTTGCTAATCATCTGATTGGCTAAGGCATGGGTGAGTGGGTTTAACCCATTCTGCTGAAACTCAACTTCTTCAGTTTGGAAGGATCACAGTTTTGTGTTCCAGTAGCAAGGGTTAATGGCCGGGTTCTCAGCTGGATAGGTCATTAGGCTACTTATACCTAGCCGAAGCTGCTAAAGAGTTCACCTGTTACACTGGAAGAATTGTGGGAGTCCATGTCTTTTACTCAAGGCTATGAAAACCACCCACACTGTAGCAAAACAGAGCCACAGAAATATGAGAATCATGGAAGCAGCATGTTGATAGGTAAATCCCAGGCACAATCCTAACGCAAATGTTTATTTTACATTCCAAAAGGGAATACAATAAGGTAGAACACGCCAAAGGGGAGTTTGCCTTTAAGGAGTTGGATTGGCACTATATATTCTGCTGCAAGCATTTAGTCTATTGTATTAAAAAATCGCTCCCTACTCTTGGAACAACACTCATTTTGTGAAAAATTGATGTTTATCCAGTTTAAAGGGGCTCTGTCAGGAAACTGTCTAACATTAAACATGCTGTATAGTGAGAAGGAGGGTTGCTTATACACTCCATCAGAAAACAAAAATGCTGTCAAGCTAGTGTTTTTTCTTTTGTTCTTCTGGTAGGAATAAGATCTAGGGGTGACAGGTGAGTGTACTGGGGGAGACCCGCTCGACTCAAAGAGCCTTTCCCTGAGACAGATTGTGGGAAACAGCAGCAATACCCCTCTGGAAAAGCATTGCATGATGGGCAAAAGCATCTACACACACAAGCAATTCCAATACAGGCTGACTTAAAAGGCAGGATGCTGGAGTTAAGCACGTCACCCCTATAAAAGCAGAATGGTACACCTAAAACCGCTAGTAAACCAACGATTTTTTCTTGCAGTTAAAAAAGCAACAAGCCTGGCTGTATTTATTCTGATCCTCAGCGACCCTTCCTTTTGGTATATAGCATAGTTACATGCATTTTTTTTTTTTTAATATTCTTTATTTAAAGATTTTGCAGTTTTAAACGTTACAGACAATTATACATACAGTACAGAACAAAGGGGGGGGGGGGGGAAGGGACCCCGGGGAAACCATATTCAAAGCACAGAGATCTTCACAAACATAGATCAACCTTCGATTACAAAACCCCTTACATGGTATGAAAATCTCAACTAAAATCCCTTTTCAGGGGGTACACAAATCCTAAAACGAACGGTTCTTGAGCTCTATTACTGTGTACCATACATAGCCATATAATGTATTGTTATTGGCTACCTGGCGTAATCTACCCTGCAGTGCCACTGGAGGGGAGGCAGAACTTTCCAGTGCTAAGTGCCTTGGTTTGACCGGCCCGGGGGCAAGGGGAAAAGAACATTAGGACCTGGAGAGAGGAGTTGGGAGTGGAGGGGTGGGGAGAGAGGGGGGCAGGTTATTGGTGGCTGGTATATGGGGTCTGATAATGGGACGAGGAGGGGGTGCGGCATGTGGGACACGGCTCCCGTCCAAGACCGCATCACAGCCTTCCTTAAACAGTAACACTTAAGCTCACTCTAACCCCATTCACCCCAAATGCCACAAGTAGAGTCGTTGGCACGGCCCAGAGCCCCACCGGTCAACCAAATAGGTCTCTAAACTCCGCCGACTCATATATTAGCCAAGGCAGCCAAGTGGTTCTATATTGTTCATCCCTGTCATGCAAAGAGAGAGTCAGGTCCTCCATTTCCTTTATACTCATGACTTCCCTTGCCCAGTCCCTAACGGAGGGGGGTTACATGCATTTTTATTGTTGGCCCTTTCACTGTAAGGCTCCTTTAACACTAGATATTGCTCAAGCTCTCTTTTTTAGATTTGTTCCTAAAATCTGGCAGTAACTTACCAGATGATATTACCGTCTGTGGTCAGTAATTTGTGATCTCAGTTATCTGATCCATTCCTGTTACTAGCTAACCTTGAGGTTCCGTTGCCTTCACTAGTTCCTATGTTTATTTGCAATAGGTAGAACAGAGGGGCCTTGTTCCGTTCAGTTTAGCAGGGTCACAGTTTTGACAATGATTGGTCCAGTTCTTGCAAACGGGAGTCTCCTGGAAAGAACAGGAAGTTAAGATTTATTGGCTCGCAATCTCTTGGCAAACACAAATCCAGAATTATGATTCATGATGTATTTTTGTATAAATGGAAATGTTAGTTTAACTTTTATTTGAGCCGGCATGAAGTGGTTTTATTGTAGTTCTGTCCACTAGTGTATCCTTTGGTTGATTGGCATCTTGGAGACAGACCAACATATGCAGCCTTGAACAGGAAGGCAAGGTTATTATGTCTGCCGAGAACGGGAAGGTTAAATCAACCAATTATCTATAATAAGTATTCCCATATCCCTCTTTTAAATCAAATTGTGAAATGTATATTTTTATAGCTGCTGAACAGAAGCAGGTCATTTTTGATTGATCTAATTGGAGCCTCAAATAGTGCGGAATTTCGCCTGATTTTTTTTTCTTTCTGAATCATAGAACTATCTCACGTTTATCTAAAAAAAACTTGTCTTGTCGCACATGATAGGATTTTGCGGTAAGATAAGCAGAGGTTTATTGCAATATGAAGGTTACTTTACAAGAGGTTTTCCCCTTAAATAATGTATCAGTCAAATGAATTAGACTTGATACTGTGAAAAACTGACCCCTATCAACACACAAAGTGCAATTACAATATAGAATGTGCAGAACTGTGATCTCAGGATTAATGACCATTATTGGCTCCTTCCTGTTACCTCCATCCATGAATGATTGATTTGTTTTAAAATGTAAATATTTTCTGTGCTGATGAGCGAGCCCTTGGCCATATAATTAGCTCATTAAGAGTAAAATAAAAAAGATGCCTTCTAATTGCTAGACCCTGATACCAACGTGTTTTTTTCTGCTCTTTAAGGGTCCTCCTGGTCCCAAAGGAAATACAGTGAGTAAATATTCTATGTGTTGTATTTAAATTTTGCTGAACTGCTTATTGTAACTCAATATATAACTGTTGTTTTTTTATATATATATTAGGGAACAACCGGTGCTAAAGGAGAAAAGGTAACATCTTATTAAAAGCTTTTCTGCAAATAATATATATATATTTATTATAAACTATTGAACTGGAATGCTGCTTGAATTGACTCAGAGGCTGATTAAATACTAGCGCCAGGTATCGCATGTGAGTGTCTGTATAGATGCGCTTTGAGCAAGTAGTCAGACACTTAGGCCCTTATTTATGAAGGAATAGCGACAGGTAGCCACTGGTGAGCGGCCGGGAATGACGGTCCCCGCCACGAGAACGCCGGCTCCCCACCACAATCACACATTTATCAAGCCAATCCTGCTTAGCGACTGAGATAGCGCCAGATAGCCACTCATTCATCATTATTCCAGCCTCAGCCCACAGCGCCAGCGTCCGACCTTGAACAGCGACAGGTATGACCTCTCGCTACCTGGCGCCCTCCAATGCATTTCAATGGAACAATCTTTAAATATTCATAATTAATTGTTATTAATAGTTTTTTTTTTTTTTTTAAATGTGAAAAATTCTGTGACCACTTCTGCCATTTTAAAAAAAAATTTAAAGAATTGATATTACAGGTCTGATATTAATGTATTCATATTACAAAATTATTTAAAAAACTTGTTTTTTTTGGTTTCCAACAATATGGTTGTTTGGGGGTTAAAAAACTACTTTTAACCCATCGCCGCCAGTGCTCTGGGATTTAAACATGCATTTTACAGCGCGAGAATTTTTTGAGCGTGATTTTTTAATGAATATGGTGGGAGCCGGTCGCTAGGGCCAGTCGCTATCATGCGCTCCCATACAGCGCGGAACCTGTCAAATAGCGACTCCTCACCCAATATTCAACATTATGGCAAACCGACTGAGTCGCTATCAACTACCGAACAACGGCCAAGCACAGCGACTACTAGCGGGCGCTCTGAAAATGCCGCTACAGTTGCTCAACTGTCGCTACCTGCCGCTATTAATGAATCGGCCTCCCCGTAGACACTGTAAGCGGGTGTCAGGTGCTATAACCTAGCTTAGTGGGCGAACAAGTGGCGCTGTACTATCCTGTACAGTGTGGATGAATGTGAAGTGCATCCAGCACTCTGCGCTGAAGCCCGTATTCATGAAAAAACTTCACACAATCGCGTCGATGCTCTAAAACTGGGCGCCAGACGCTGTGTGAAAAAAGTCTGTTTTTGAACACATATAAACCAGCACCAGAGTGAAAACATATGGAATGACATTGTTTTAACACCGTGACAATGATACTGCAATGGCCGACCTGCACATACAATTCTGCATAAATAAAAAAAAAAAAAAAACAGGGCAGGAGAGACACAATGATTTGAGACAAATATTTTAAAATGTACTACTGCAAAACACTATTTAAACACAACCAAATGAAAGCCCATTGAAATGTTATGAGAGAGCGCTACTGAGCACCAGGTACTGAATGTCGCTGTTGCACGCTGAGCCGCCTCTAGCAATACATGTGACACTACATGGCGCTGTTAGAGGCACTCACCAGATTCACTTTCTTAAATGTGGTTTTCATGTACAGAGCCCGATGCTACCTGCCGCTAGGTGGTTTCTTAAATAACCCCCATATTCATATTTTCCTGTTGACAAGAAACAGCACTGCAGTGGCAGCAGCAATGTGAAGTGCTGTTTCTTGTCCTTATGTTCTAAGTGAGTGAAAAGGCAATGAAAAATTGTATCTTATGTATGCAATTTAGGCGGCAACTTGTACGAAAAGGTTTTAAGCTCTGCCCGGTCACGTGGGCTGTGCTGCTCTGGTTTGAGCAGGGCTACCATTAGACAATTTTGGCCCCCATAAAAGCTCACTGGGGTCCCCCCTAGGCTGCAAATGATTCTTTATTCCTTTGCACTATAAATTGCCAGTAAGTAATCACTTTCCCATTTTAAAGTGGACCAACACCCACGGGTGATCGGCCCGGGAATCTATAAGATTCCCGGGCCGATCACCTCCCTCCCCGCGGGACATCCGAGATCGGGATGTCCCGCGGGGTGAAACCCCCCCAAACACCCCAAACTCCTTACCTTATCTTTCGCCTCCCTCGTGCCCCCCTAAGGACGTGCGCGCGCCCGCGCCGGCCATCTGTGAATGGCCGGCGCGGGCATGCGCACGTCAAGAGGGACGCGCGGGAGGCGGCGGCGGAGGAGCCGCTTGTCCACGGCTTGTCCGTCGGCGCTGGGAGCGGGGAGAGGTGAGTTGTTCGAGGGGTTCGGGGGGGTTTCACACAGCGGGCCACCCCGATCGGGGGTGCCCCACCGTAGTGAACCAAGACCCAGGATAGTCAAAGCTTAGTCAACTTTAAGCACCCATTTCCATAAACATATATTTGCAAGCAAAGTATTTCAGTTGGGACACTGAAGATTTGTTGGGCTAAACATTTGCTAGATTGATCTGAAATCCAGGGCCGGGCTAAAGTGTGGTGGAGGCCTCTGGGCAGAAAATCTGGTGGGGGGGCCTCTATACTATAATCTGGTGGATGACCAGTCATAAGCCAACCCCTTCATGCTATGGTGGGGGGTTAACAAAAAAGAAGACTCCTTACCTTGCCTCTGCTTGCCCAATCAAGTGACCATTCAAGGTGGACAAAGGCCATGGATATCGGCAGTTTCACCTGGTACCTTATGTAAATGCTGCTACTGCAAGAATTTCCCCCATTTCTGGAACTAATGGTGGAGGCCCCTTGGCACAAGCCTCTTGGGCCTATAATCCAGTCCTGCTGAGATCACTTGTGATGTGCACTCCTACTTGTAGTCCATTGCTGTTTCCATATGTCAACGGGCATGTGACATTAGCACTTTGTTATAACAAAAAACTTTAAAGGGTAATTTCACTTTCAATAGCATTTTTTAATGTTTTCATTATTGTGTGCCAATATGATGTGCTCAAGGTGCTGTGCTTATCTCTTTTTTTATCTTCTATTTTTTTGCAACTCCATGATATAAAAGACAACAGCTTCCCCTAGCAAAAATGTGTTTAGCAATATGCAGAAAAGTGGTGTTCTGTACAGATTAAATACTTCCTCACTCTGACTTGCTAATCATCTGATTGGCTGAGACAGAGGTGACAAGTTTAACCCCATCTGCATTCATTCAACCTCTTCAGATGGGGGGAAACACGGTTATGTGTAGCTAAAAGCTAAAAGGGTTAGATGGTAGCTAAAAGGGTTACTGACAGTGTTCTCAGCTAGGTAGTTATTGACCGGTATTGACTGATGCTTTGTTGAGCTAAAAGCTTTTGAGGCTTCTGGTTGTAGTCAGAAAGGTTACTAGGAGCTTTATTAAAAAGCATGCTGATAAGTAAATCACAGGTCTGGGGGCACAATCCTAATACAAATGATTATTTTACATCCCAGAAGAGGAAAACAACAAGGCTGGACACACATAAAAACTGACAAAAGGGAGTTTTCCTTACTTTTTTCATATATATATAGATATTCAACACATCCTATGTTACACACTACCTATAAAAGTCCAGCATTACTATAATGGCTATAAAGACTCTTTTTCTTGTCCCCTTTGCACCCTATGGTTTCTAAAATAGAGCAGGTAACTGTCACCCATGTCTACGACAATATTATTATAACCTATCCTGTTTTATCCAAATACAAATTGGGTGGATTACTGTTTGGCAGATGACAGAGGATATACTCAGTGCCCTCTGAACCAAGAGGCGGAGGTAAACTGGGACAGTACACCCAGCATTGCAGACTACATCCTTCCTGACTTAAAAAAATATACACAAATCACACTCCTTCAGGGCTACAATAACAATATTATTTTGTAGTCTCTTTTCTCACAGTGACATTTTAGGAACAAATCATTGGGTTGCTGGAAAGTTAGATGGTTCTCTAGCAATCTATCATCTGCATAAACCAAGACACAAAAGATGTACTGCAGATACATGGAACTGCTCACAACTGCTCACACAAATATTAGGTAAACAAAGAGGCTGATTTATTAATAGCGCCAGGTAGCGACAGTTGAGCGACTGTAGCGGTAATTTCAGAGCACCCGCTAGTATTCGCTGTGCTTGGCCGTTGTTCGGTTGTTGATAGCGACTCAGTCGGTGTGCAGTAATGTTGAATACAAGGTGATGAGTCGCTATTTGACAGGTTCCGCGCTGTATGGGAGCGCATGATAGCGAATGGCCATAGCGACCGGCTCCCACCATATTCATTAACAAATCACGCTCCAAAAATTCTCGCGCTGTGAAATGCATGTGTAAACCCCAGAGCGCTGGCGGCGATGGGTTAAAAGTAGTTTTTTAACCCCCAAACAACCATATTTTGGGAAACCAAAAAAAACAAGTTTATAAAAACATTTTGGAACATGAATACATTAATATCAGACCTGTAATATCAATTCTGCACAAATTTTTTTTTTATTTTTTTCTTACCTTAAAAAAATATCTAACATGGCGGAAGTGGTAACAGAAATTTTCACATTAAAAAAAAAAAAAAAAAAATTATTAACAATTAATTATTAATATTTAAAGATTGTTCCATTGAAATGCATTGGAGAGCGCCAGGTAGCGAGAGGTCATACCTGGCGCTGTTCAAGGTCGCTCGCTGGCGCTGTGGGGTGAGGCTGGAATAATGATGAATGAGTCGCTATCTGGCGCTAGCTCAGTCGCTAAGCAGGATCGGCTTGATAAATGTGTGATTGCGGTGGGGAGCCGGCGTTCTCGTGGTGGTGACCGTCATTACCGTCTGCTCACCAGTCGCTACCTGGCGCTATTCCTTGTTAAATAAGGGCCAAAGTGTAGAACACTTATTCAATGTACAGATAGAGGTTCGAAACACATATATTGCTGTACAATTTATTGATCTTCTGATTGACAGTTTGTAGCAAGCAAGTAGTTTGCAGCTAAATCGTTTGTAGCAAGTGAAGTATTTCAAAGTAGGCTTTTGTACAGACACGTTTTACGAAAGGCCGTGTCATCAGTGCATATTGCACCTTTCTAAGCAAATTTATTTATTACCTTTCTTGTAATTATACTATAGACATGTATGGCAATACTTTAGTTTACAAGGTAAACGCACTGTTGCTATGTTTCTTTTATAACACAGAGTTGCAAACAAATAGAAACAACAGATAAGCTTAGCACATTGAAGACAATATTATGTCACACAATAATGGAAACTTTTATCAATATGAATTTTTTAGGACTGACCTAAGCCCCACCCTTTAGGCCTAGCTTCTGAGCCTGAGCTAATCAAAGGCACTTAGAAACAATTTATATTGAGTGATAGTGGCTGCAATGCTCAGAATCCTTTCCAAGTCAGAATCTTTCTAAGTCTGCAGCGAATTTAACCTGAAGGAAACCTGCACTGGATTCTGCTTGTCTGAATAGCCCAGCATCAACAATAATGATTACCCTTTTATCTAATCTTCCACTTCCTCTTACCCTCAGAATCCTTGGCACACACTATCTATATATATCTAGTATATATCTCCCCCTCTTTGCTCTCAACTTTCTACCTCTCCACTAATGAATTCCTTTCTCTGGCTCACCACCTCTATATCCAAGCACAAGACACATTATTCCACCCTCAAAAGCCACTACCATCTCTTCTCCCTCTTTTTCCTCTTACTTGCCGCTGGTGACATCAGCCCTAATCCAGATCCACTCTCTCCACCCCTCTCTCCTAGAATGATTCCCTTTTCATCAAAGCCAAAAACTTGCAACCGTGTTAATCCAGGATACACATGCAACCTATCTAATCTGATACAACTTACTCCCTCCCCACCCCTTCCTGCCACTATCACCTTCATGGGATTCACAGAAACATGACTCCACCAGACACAGCTTCAGCCGCTGCCCTTTCACATGCAGGACTACATCTCAGCCACACCCCCAGAACCAACAAAAAAAGGGCGGGGGTGTGGGCATCCTCCTATCCAAACTCTGCTCCTTTAACCCAATCCCTGCCCTTCCATCCTTCTCATCTTTTGAAGTTCACTGTGTCCGTTTATATTCTCCATGTAACCTGAAAATCGCTGTCATCTACCGCCCTCCTGGAACTACCACTCTTTTCCTTGACCACTTTTCTACCTGGCTCCTTTCTGTCCACAGACATCCCCACAATCAACATGGGTGACTTCAAGATACCTGTTGACACTAGCAACCCTGCTGCCACCAGACTACTGTCACTGATCAAACCTCTCATCCTCTTTACTCCCCCTCTCCGACCATAATCTGCTATGATCCTCTCTCCGCTTCCTGCAAACCCCCTGCACACAAACCTATAATTCAACGCAGGGACTTAAGAGACCTTCAGTCTCTTTCTGCCTCATTTCAACCTCTTCAGACCTTGACCTCATTCACGGACATAGACGCTGCATCATCACACTACCATATTACACTCTCCTCAGCTCTAGACTCTGCCGCCCCCTCACCTATAGCTATCCCCACCCCAAAATCGCCAACCCTGGCTAAATGCAAGCACAAGCAGATTGAAACAGCTGTCTTGTGCTGCTGAACAGCAATGGAGGAAAACCAAAGCCAATCATGACTTTCTGTTCTATAAACAAGCCCTCCAGGAACTCAGGACGGCCCTTTCATCTGCTAAGCAAGCATATTTCTCTTCCCTGATTTCTGCACAAGCCCAGAATCCCAAACAACTATTCAACACTTTCAGTTCCCTACTCTGCCCACCACCACCTCCTCCAACCTCCCAAATAACAGCAGAAGAATTTTCTACATTCTTCAAAGAAAAAATTGCCAACATTCAACTTGATTTTGCCCCTCAGAATCTCTCACCACTTCAAACAACCCCCCCCCGCCTTACTCTCTTACTTTCTTCACTCCAATAACTGAACTTGGACTAACCTCTCTCATTTCTAGGGCCCACCTGACTACCTGCTTCCTCGATCCTATTCTATCCCACCTAATTCCTCAACTGTCTCCATCCCTAACTCCAGCCTTAACCTCTATATTCAACATTTCCTTCTCCACTGGCACCTTGCAGTTATTACTTCGATAATCAAGAAACCCTCTCTTGACCCCTCTGCCCTCTCCAGCTTCCTCCCTTTCTCCTCCAAACTTCTTGAACAACATCCACTCAGAACCCTAGAATCAGGATTCTGCTGTAACCACTGCACTGAAACTGCCCTCACCAAAGTCACTAATGATCTGCACACTGCTAAAATCAAAGGCCACTACTCCATCTTCATCCTTCTTGACCTCTCCCCAGCCTTTGGCACTGTTGACCACTCCCCTCTTCTTGATATTCTCTCCTCTCTTGGGGTTTAAGGGCTTGCACTCTCTTGGCTTACCTCTTACCTCTCTGACAGATCATTCAGTGTATCCTACTATAACACGGTCTTATTATTCCGTTCTCTTTCTGTCATGTGCCGCAAAGTTCTGTCCTAGGCCCCCTACTTTTCTCAGTCTGAACTTATGGTCTTGGCAAACTTATAACTTCACTAGGCTTACAATACTACTTCCATGCAGATGACACTCAGATATATCTTTCTGGCCCCAATCTCTCCTCTCTCCTCTCTCACCTGCCCAACTGCCTTGCAGCTATTTCTTCATTCATCTCATCTCGCTACCTCAAGCTAAACATTTATAAGACAGAACTGGTCATTTTCCCACCATCTAACTCCCCTCCCCTCTCTAACACGTCTATTTCTGTCAGCAATTATACAATAACCACAACTCCCCAAGCTGGGTGCCTGGGAGTCATTCTGGACTCTGCACTCTCATTCAAACCACATATTCACTCCCTGGCCACCTCCTGTCGCCTTCACTTTTGAAACAACTCAGGCATCCATCCCATCCTCTCACCTGACACCACTAAAATGCTAGTGCATGCCCTGGTCATATCCCGACTGGATTACTGCAACATCCTTCTTTGTGGCTTACCAACTAACAGACTGGCACCCTCCAATGTATCCTGAACTCTGCTGCTCGCCTCATCCATCTCTTCTCTCGCTCCTCCAGTTCTCTCCAACCAGGCCCCTCCCTACATCTCTAATACAACAATAACGACCCTAGATGCAGCCTCCGCTCTGCTGCCAACCTTCTCCTGTCCTCCTTCCGGGTCACCTCCTCTCATGCCTGCCTCCAGGACTTATCGAGTGCTACTCCAATCTTCTGGAATGCCCTCCCGCACCCAGTCCGCCACTCCACAACTCTGAAAACCTTCAATGGTGCTCCAAAAACTCACCTATTCAGACAAGCATATAATCTGGCTTAAGCAATTCTCTAAAGGGCACATGTCATAAAGCTCAATACTGACTGTTTGTGATCCTTCCCCCTCGTCTTTACCCCTCATCCTTTAGACTGTAAGCTCACAAGGGCAGGGCTCTCTTTCCTATTGTATCTTGTATTCGGAATATCCATTCTAAACTCTGTAACACTGCATTTGTAATAATCTATGTACTGTATGTTTCTACCCTGTCTGTAATTACTACTTTGTACAGCGCTACAGAAGATGATAGCGCTATATAAATTAACAATAATAATAATAAAATGCCATTGAAAGTGGAATTACCCTTTAAAGAACCTCTCTGACAACTTTGTTTAGGTTTGATTGCAATATAATGTGTGTGATAAAAGTTGATAAATACTGTTGTTTTTTTATCATGGTTTACAGAGCTTTACCCTTCATTTTTTTTTATTTTCAGGGTCACTGTGCAGACTACTCTCACAGGGTAAGCTTTGCTTTTCATTACTTCTATCTTGTTCTGATATCACTGCAGCTGCTGCACGCTCCAACAGCACTTAATTGAAGTGTTTATTTCCCTTATAACTGTCGTTTACATCTTGTTACCATCAATCCACAGGGGAACACCAAGCTTAACATGACTAATGATTATGAGTTTGGATGTGTTGTAATGAAAGAAGATTTAGGGTGAAATTACGCACTAATGTATGTGATTTTGTTTTGCGTTTGTATTTAGGCTTGCGGAGTAATCATGGCAGAGAGGAGAGCGCTATCACTTTCTAGCGTTGCCATTACTGAATATAAATAGTGTAGCGTTTTGGAGTGACGTTGTGACATTAGGAATTTATTTGCACAATTATTTGCGTAGTTCTTCCATCAGTTTGATTAATCGGTCACAATAATCAGCAAACACAAAAAAGCATTATAGACAAACAATTATATGTAACTTGCACTAACCCACTGCAGAAGCTGAAATCTGATTGGTTGCGGCGAGTTACTGCACCTGCACATGTTCACAGCACAAATACTGGGTTGTATCTGTTGTGAACACAACCTCTTTCGGGGTTTTCTGAAATTGGCCCGGGCAGGACCATTAGAGAAGGCAGCAGATTCACTCAAGATGTTGAGCACATGCTTTCCTGGTTTGTTTTTCTTAGTTCCGCTTTTTCCCTTCCAAAAACATGATTCAAAATTCTGTTTTTTGTTTTACTTAGCAGATGGTTGTTAAAGCAATCTGGAAAGTGACGAATTCAGAATGATAATAATACCAAGTAGCATGAAAAGGCATGCGTACCATGTCCTGGCCATAAACAGCATTGGCAATGCACATGCAGGTATAAAATCATAGTATGAGGATTCACCTACATGCCATGCCGGGCCACCCAACCTAGAGTCCCATACAACCTCAATGTCCAGGTCCCCTTCTTATTCTAAAATAGATTTTAATAGATGTGAGAATGAGGAGTTGTTGCAGAGATATCCTTTTGGATATGTTGTCTGCCACAGCACTGATGCCAAGAAATGCTGAAATAGCTTAATCAGACCTCTTTTTTATGGGCATTAAGAAATTCTAAGCTCTGTTACACCTTACGTTTCCACTGCATTCAAGGAGTAGCACAGCACAGTACATGCTTTTGTGGTGCACTGTGCCCCTGTTGGCTATGGTGACAGCCCCATGGGCCACCCTGCAGCCCCCCTAGCCTCCTGAGGAGCAGGTGGTGGCACCAGGAGCATTTGGTGATGATGTATAAAGGACCCAGTGGGAGAGATTGAAGAACTCAGTAGATGAGGATACAGGATCCTGCGGCTGAAGGACTCCAGCATTGTGACACCTGGACCCTAGCATCTGGGGAAGCCCTGTCATCAGGGGGAGCCACAGAAACAGGAAAGTAGCTGTAACAGGCACTGGCATGGATGGAGAATGATAACAGCAGCAAAGACCAGCTTCAATGGACCAGGTTGCCGTTCTGAGTATCTGGCCCTTTCACTGCAACACTGCACAGGCAACATCCCTTCCCCAAGAAAACAATAGAAGCTAATCAACAGCAGGCTGCAGTAAGTAGGGAAGGGCCAAATTTCCTGAAAGAGTGGGAGCAGTGAGGAGTCACCTGCCTGCCACCTGGGCTGGCATCTGGACACCCTGGGCAACCAGCCCAAGAAACCATGTTTTACTGTTGTTAAGTAAATTACAGTCTGGTTTGGTCTTAACATAACCATTTACTGCAGCATATAAACCTATCAAGACTAAATTAAAGCAGGCCAAAACTTACTGAACTTGTGAAATACGTGTGGCCAAAGCCCCTGCCAATACTCTCTTCTTAGGCTGTAGAACTAGAAATGGATATTTTCACTTTTCAAATAGTCCCGGAACACATTTTTTTTCTGTTCCTCTCTGTAAGATGACAGGTGATCAGTCATTGCATAGGTGTGATGTGCAATGACATCATTGCTTTAAGTTTTATAAGACCACCTTGTAGACCACATGTCCTATAGTATTGGCCAAGTAATGTCCTTTATCTGAAACAGCTAGAGTATGCTTTTATTTAAAATTGTTCCCAAAAAAAGAAAACATGCACATTAAAGTGGTTCCAGCAAAGTTCAAGTGTAAAAGGCCTGTTAATTCCAACTTCCACAAATCCTTGTTTTGACTGATGGATTGTGGGGTTTGTCAGTAGCTTGCTCATACCACCTTGAAATTCTCTGGCTGCCAGTGGTCATGCGTGTCCCTGAAGTAGGTGAGTACTGGGCTTGGAGAACTGGATTGACTTGCTCGTATATATGGATCATCACTATAGCCATTTGCTTATATAATTTTTAACTGTTAGTCCTCTTGAAAGAGATCTTGAAGCCTTTCAAATGTGCCTGTACTCCCTAGGCCCCCCACTGCCCATCCCTAAGATTCTCAGTCACTGTTGGGGGTAAAATGAAAAATGAACTTACCTGGTCCGAGCAGTGAGCTCATTCCCATGATACTCATGGGGTTAACCCCTGCATGGCTTCACATACTCAGCATGTCCTCTTCTGATGTGCACATGGCCAGAGACATTCAGGTTACAAGGCTGTAGAGATGCCGAATCTTGGGAATAAACTCGCTGCTGTGAACAGGTCCATTAATTTTTTAGTTTACAGAGAGTAAGCACTGGGGGAGGGAGAGGAGGGGGCCAGGTAATTTATTGTTTCACTTTAACTCTTTAAGTAAAATATGCTAGGTCCACAAATGGCCACACACCCACTCCCTATTTTGGATGCCCTGCTACCTAACCTTCCCTGTAAAGCCTGAAATCTGCCTAAATGATTGTGTTTCCTAGGAAAATCACCTTCACCTGTTTAGCTGAAATCATGCAAAGAAATTCTTGGCTTGCAGGGCCTGGATTTTATTACAGAGCTGGACCATTGCCTAAATATGAGCCCTCAAGGTGAAGAGAAATAGATATAAAATAGGATTACAAAACGTGACACAAAACAGACCTGTGACAACCATCTGTCTGCAATGCAATGCAGTGTACAGTATAGCAGTGCTGAGCCTAAATATAGTTTATATGCAGCATTGTTTAATTAACCTATGTTAACCCCTATTACTTATGTTACAATGTACCTGTATTGTTATCTCCAGCTTCTAAAGTTGTACATTTTATGACCTCCTGGCCTGTTACCTGCCATGACATCTCATATATCCTGCTATAGTAGGTGTATCCCTAATTATACTTCTTATTTTTTGTTCAACATAATGCTAGTGGGGCCACATTGTTATATGCTCGGTAGGGCATCTAGATTGCTGGAGCCCCCCTGCACATAGACAACGCAACCCCAGCAATCCTTACCTGAACCTCGATCCCACAGCGAAATGCAGCCCCACGTTTGGTTTCCGGTGGTCACGTGGACTTGGCTGGACTAGCAATCGTGAAAGAGAAAGCAACCCCGACCCATATAAGCACCAAATTGAGGTTCAGGTAAGGATTTCGGGGGTCTATACATGGGTAGGGGAGCTCCAGCAATCTGGATGGCCCCCCCAAGACTGTCACAATGCGGCCCCACATCCATTATGTAGAAAATGGATGTGGGGCCACTTTAATTTATAAAATGATTTAAAAAAGACTTCCAGTCAAAAAATCACAGAGTAATAGGAACCCTTAAAGCAGGAGAAATGCTCGCCCTTCTGATTCCATTGTTAGCAGTGGCAGCCTCGTGGTGCATTTACTGAGCCCCCCAGTGACCAATCAGGTTCGCCGAGCAGGCATACACTCACGCTGCACACACCTGCATGCAGTGGGGTGTACACTGACATTTTTTTATAAGAGGTCAGAATTAAAATACAATTATCATTAAACGACCACTATCATTATCCAGCAATCTGGATGCCCCCCAAGACTGCCACAATGCGGTCCCAAATCCATTATGTAGAAAATGGATGTGGGGCCACTTTAATTTTAAAATAGACCTCCAGTCAAAAAATAATAAGCACTCACTCTGCACACACCTGCATGGAGTGGGGTGTACACTGACATTTTTTCACTAGAGGTCAGCATTAAAAGACAACTGTCATTAAATGCCAACGGAATACCACTTTAAACAATATAAAAAATAAAGTGTAGAATATTTCCATCTTCTTTCACAATGATCTGCAGTGCAAGCATATGTGAGACAAGCGTGCCGACATAAATCACCCACCTAGTGTATAACTAGTTTATTTGAATTTAAACACTGAATTCCAAACCTTAATTATCCTTAATTTGTTACCAATTTAAAGAACAAACTGTAATGCATTTTAGCTCTGTTCTAATGGCAGGTGACATCTGGAAGAACATTGGTTTAGCGTAAAAACTATAAGGCATCCACTCTCCACTATAAATCATTACTAATACAGACAAATGCTTTATGATGTTTATTTCATAAAGCATTTCCTTTGAGTGGGGGCGTTTTTCAATAAGATTTGATAATGTCATTTGAGAGGCTCTCCAGTTTTTATTTAATATCTGCGCATTAAGACATTAAGACTGAAGAGAGTTTTAAACTAAGTGCACAATAGGGTGGAAAAGAAATTCACACTGAGTGATATGATGTAGTGATCCTACAGGTGAGTTGCAGAAATGTCCAAATGAGGTCTGAGTCTTTATGTTTTTTACAAATTTGAAAGTAACAGCCTCCTTTATGGTTATTAATGAAAGAAGCAGCACAGGCTGGCTAGAAAAAAAAAAACTTAAAGGGTAATCAAGGTGATTCCACTTCAGAATTGAGCACCTCTCTGAATGTTTATGACTACCCGATAGTTTGCTATTATTTCAAAATTTCTTAAAGGACCGGGAAGAGGTGTATTTGTTTTTGTGGCAAGGGGGGTTTCACATAGCGGGGCACCCTCGGTAGTCTAAATCCTTGGTCCACTTTAAAGCAGTTCTAGCCCCCCTTCCATTTAACATCCTATCCCCCACAGCAGAAAAAAAAATGCACTCACCTGGTCTCCCCATGCCATACTCTCAGTGGCAGCCAACCCAATTTTGCTAGGTCATCAAGCAATTTAACTCCCAGCTATTAAAAAATAGGTGCTGATTGTTCCTGATTGTAGTACAGAGGTGGGCATTCTGACTGCCAATGGCAATTCCGCTTCTGCAAGTTCTGCTGTTCCTCACTCCCCCTGCAAGAATGCCCTTCAATTGGCTGCTAGCGGTCATATGGTCCTGAGGTTTCTAATCGCCATTAAGACTTCGGGCTACATGATTGCTATGGAGCTCTGTCTCAACAGGGGAGCGAGAAGCAGGTCACGTGCAAATCTATGCACATCTACACACAAACCAAACCTGTTCTACGATGCTACCAACAGGCCATGTGTCATGGATACACAGCCTGAACAGGTCATGTGTTGTGTATCTAGACACAAACCAATCCTCAAGTACCACCAAGAGGTCACATGTTGTAGATCTACACACAACACAAATCGGTCTTCAAGTTCCACCAACAGGTGACGTGTTGTGGATTTACACATAGTGAAATCTGTCATCAAGTATCACTAACAGGTCATGTGTTGTATACTATACTATAGTATAGTATAGTATAGTACTATACTATAGAACTGCTGAATCACTCATTGCTATACAGTTACAAATGATATAATACCTGACGATGGGACCTGGAGACAGGGTTGGGAAACACTAGATTAGGATTTTTGCACCAGTGTTGGTTAATCTGCTTAATCTGCCCCCCAAAGTGTGGTTATATAAAGCTTTGACATGTAAGCTTAAATATTTTTTTTAGGCACTAGATGTTAAATGCTCCTGACAATATATGTCCCTATGTTTTTACTGTCCAATAGGAATTTTTAAGTACCACTTTTGCAGCTCTGCGCTCCAATCAGATTCTTACTCTGAAGGTTTGTGTGTGCCTGTTGCTAAGCAAAGTCTGTAAACAAAGTCACGAATAAAGCCCTAATTTTGCATTTCTTCAACCTTATTCTATGAAAAAAAATATTAACTGGCACATCTGTTAATGGTTACAAAGAAGTATATAAGAGAAGTAATGCACCCAAAAGCTTACTGAAAAAAATGCAATATGCGGCTTCCGGACATTGTATGACAGACACATCTGAGCTCTACATTCATTTAAAATAAATGGCAGACAATAATCTTCTACTTCCTCCTTACTGTGAAACATAAGGCATTGTTCTTTAGGATGAGGTGGAACACAGACCTCTTCAACTATCAAACCAATGTTACTGCCCTATCAACAAGTTGAATTTGAGAATTTTTGTGTGGCTAATGAATTCTCAGATACAAAACAAAGTGATTTTTAATGAGTAACACCATAATCCCTATCCCATGGAAAGGGAGGGGTCAAGAATCTCTGTACGCAAGCTGGTGCACTTGGGGGTGGCAGGAAGAGGTTTTTTGTCCCAGGAAGTGTATAGGTCCATAGTAAGCATCAGTGATCAAGTAATCAACCATCTATCATTGTTCTAAACTAGCTGTTTAAATCATCCCCTCCTCACAATCTCATGCTGGGAGCAATTAGAGCCTAGTGCGAAGGAAGTTAAGGGCCAAAAGAAGATTTAATTTCCCTCTTTATTTTCCCCCAATTTTTCTTTTGAAGGCAAAATGTTTTGTGAGTATTTGTATCAAATTTATTACAGGACTCCGTAGCTTGGGCTTAGGGAAGCATTGTATTTTAGATAAATGCGTCTCAGATTATAAGTAATTGAGATACACATAGAGTTAGGGTGTAACAGTATTAGGCAAAAACACATAGGACACATTTACTAATTGCTGCAAGGAAGTATGGGACTTAACTGGATCAGTTTCCCAGATCAGATTTTTTTAAATCTGCCTTCAAGTACCACCAACAGCAGTCATGGATCTACACACTCAAAACTTGTCATCAGCTAACTCTAACTTGTCATGTGTTTTAGATCTACACGCAATGCAAACCAGTCCTCAAGTACCACCGAGAGGACTTGCGTTTTATATCTGCACTTAACCCAGATCTGACCTAAGATACCACCAACAGGTCATGTGTTGTGGATCTACACAATACCCAAACCTGTTCTTACAGTAGGTACCACCCACAGGCCTAACCTAGAAATTTGGATGAAATTAAGAGAAATCAGATAAGTAGGACAGGCCTGCAAATTGAAGTCTAAGGCCCAGATATCCAATAGAACACAACATCTGGATTTTCTCTCTTATCAGGTTCTTCTCTGGTGGGGCATCCCAATTTAGGATACCCTGCTGAGTATATGCCCGAGGAAACGTGATCAAGCGTGCCGCGGGCCTCATCCCCACGTACCTCACATGGAGGTATGCTGGGGATTCGGCCACCGCCCTCTCCCTGGGACTGCAGGCTGCAAAGGTATAGATGGCAATCGCCAAGGTTTCACACAGTTGGCCATCCCAAATCAGGATGCCCCAGGGACAGAAATAGTCTCAAAGATAAACCATTTGGTAGCTTTGGTGGTGATTCTAGTTAGATATGTCAAGCCTGCCTTGAACTTTAGATTCCTAGCTTCATTATTGATTAGATCTGCAGAACTTTTATTTGCAAGCCCACATTGGAAAATTTTCAGAATATAACTGGTTGGTATAGGGAACACGTATACATTTAGGTTCCAAAACCTTTCACAAATATAGAGCATTTGCATCTCTATATTGACCAGTAAGCATAAAGTAAACAACTTGCTGGGCCTACTTAATACTAAATGCTGTGTTCCATCTCAAATGAATACAGGCTACTTTGCAATTATGAATTATATTGGATTTTTTAACACAGAATTTTTAATAAAATGGCATTGGCCAGCTATCTACAAAGTAGCCTCTATGCTAAAGAGCAGTACCTAATGTTTCCTGTGGATCATTGTTTCAAACCCTCCTCTATATGCGATTTCACAGTAAAACTTTCTATTACACTTTCTCTGTTCTTTCTTCTCTTGTCTTGTCTGATCTTCTCACACTTTGCTGGCCTACTTTGCACTGTATCCTCACTCCTTTGCACTGGAACTTTCTTGACGGGTGTCACCGTTCAGCTGTTGCCTGCTATGATTAATACAGTGCGGGCGGTTCAGCCAGCCATCGTAAGAAAGCGCATCTTTCAGGTACACTCCTCTCTTTGCTTGCCATTCGGACCCCCAATGAGGGTTCAGTTGCCGTATGCAGTTTTCATTTGATGCCTATATTGTTTATGGATTCTAATTGAATGATCTAATTATGGATTCTAATTAAATGAATCTTAATAGCTTGTATGATGTTCATTTGCAGATGCCATAACTCTTTACTTATTTTGCTTCGACTAAAAACCTTAAGTACTTTTAACACACTAAGTAATATAGTCCAGAGTCAGACCAATGTAATTGGTTTAAAACATATGGTAATGCTGGGTTTACATAAGCAGATTAATTGACTGTTTGCTCAGCGGCCATGACCACCCATACAAATCTTCTGTAATCAAGTGATTGTGTTCAAACGCCGAAGAACTGTGTACTCGTTATCATAGCAAAAAACTTTTTCCGTTGGCGACCGTCTCCTCATTCCAACTATCAAGAGAGGAATAAGAAATTTTTGGTCAGCCAAAACGATACGATGGCCGACCAATTAACCAATTCTCGTTCATCGTTTGATCTTAATCGTAGTCATGTTAGCAATTTCTCACTCTAAAAAGGGCATAACTATGTAGGAAAGTTTAATAAGCCGAACAATGGTTCAATTGACAACTGAGAAAAAAGGGAATCCCTCTAGCACCACCAGGGTTACCTACAGTAGAATCACAAACTAGTGTTACAGCAGAACCCAGCAGCCAGTCACTAGGCCTTGGTCCTGCATGACAAAAAATTCAGGGTCAGCTATTGAAGAAGCAGAGAATTTTGTCAGCAAGGGCTGCAGAAGATACTGTAGAACCAAAGGAAGGTTGCTAGCTTGAGAACTATGTTTTGACTGTTTGTTGAAAAAAGAATTTTGTATTATTGGGGCACACTTTTCATCCAATCAGACTGCTTGTCATAAGGAAGTCTGTAAGTGCAGTTAGATTTCAACTTAACCCCTTCAAAAGACTTAATAATAGTACCAATATAAAATAAGGAATACAATTACATAACTTCTCATTATAGATACCATATTATGTTATAATGGGACAAGTTTATATACATGCAGCTACAACTATATATTTAATATTTGGTTACCAAAGTTAAAGGTTATATAGGCTCTTTATATGTTTCACATAGGCGTGATTGAGAATTTCATACATAAACTGTATCAACACCCTTACAACAAACTGTTTCATATGCATCCCTCCCTGGGGCAATTCAGATTGCTGCATATAAAAATTAATTTACCTTTTTCTAACTCCTGCTGTGGTTAATTTTACAAACAAAATGGCAAATTGTTCCACAACTGCTATTTATTATGTTTGCCACTACTTTGCTGCTGATTACTCAAGTCACTGGGTCATACGAGCCTCTCTAGCCAATAAATATACCTGCAGGACAAGTGGTGGGGATAAATCCTAACCAGAGCCTTGCTGGTTATAGCAGCGGTGGGTTGGTTCAGAAAAACTGGTTGTTCTTGGTGGAAATCCAGTATTCTTGAATGCACCAGCTCTTTCTTTACCAGCTGACATGTTTAACATGGGTTTACTTTAAGTCTTATTTTGTTCGATGTTGTTCGGCTTACCTAGCACATGATGATTTGCTAAAGAAATACACACTCTATTATATATAGCTAGTTAAACTATTTACTTGATTACTAATATTTTAATGAACACAATAACAGAGTAACCAGTGTCAGTTAAACTGCTGACAACACAACATAATGAAACATACACATCCATATATCATGGTAGTGTACAGTATACAAATAGTGCTAATGCACTGGAGAACAAAAGTGATGATGTTCCACACATAATAACTTCTTGAACTTTAGAGAGCCTACATGGGCCATAGTGCAGGGGGATAACGTAAGAGAGGGAGGTCTTCTCTCTTTTTTATGGCAGTGTGAAAATGGAAAAAATAATTCACATACACTATTGAAAATATGTTAAAAATTCATTGCATAGAATTGTGCAGCCACAAAGACTTGTGTTGGTGGCCACAACATTGGACATGACTTCTGAGACCATGTTAATACCCTTTATTTAATCGCTATATATTGTTTGAAGGTGGGGCTAGTGCTACTAGCTTCATTTGGACATGTTACTAGGCAGGTTGCCATGCTGCTCCACCACTTGTATTTTATAGGGGGTTATATATTAATATGTGGAGAGCTTGCTGTCTCATGTTGCTCAAGTTGTTCCACAATTAAATCATTGGTAAACATTTGTGGGGAATTTCTCAACACACATGTGTAATGTTAAATGACTTTGTAAAAAGAATTCAAAGAAGTGTGTTGAGGTTGAGCTCTCCAACCTTAACAAATACTGGCCTACTAACATGGATATCTCTCCACATTTAATGAACAACCCCTTTAGTGACACACTGAAAGGCTAGTTTTGTTAACACCACACGTGTTTTATGTATTCTATGTAGAATTTAAAGGATAAAATATTTTTTGTTGAAGTCAAGTAGGTGTAGGTGAAGTTCTCCAACTTCTATTGAATATGGTCAACTGTAGCAGAGATCCCTCTAAATGTAATAAATAACCCCTTGACCCCCCTAATGACCCACTGAAAGGCTAGCCTAGTTTACAAAGCACTTGTTAGTCTATGACTATGATGTAGTGCAGTTCATTGATTTGCCCAACAGACAGAAGTGCTTTTTAAAGGAAGTCGTCCCATGTATGTCTTAAGTTATGATATCAGAGGCTGTAATATATATATATATATATATATATATATATATGCACACATTATGATGTGGTTAAGACAAAAATAATCTTTACCATATAATATCTAATATACTTCCATTTGATGTCATGGCTGTGCTTATTGAGTACATTCTTGACAAGATATATGATAAAAAGTATAGAACATAAGCAAAGAGGGGTTATGTCTTCTCAGAAATACTTTGGATTCCATGTGTGACACTAAGCTGTTTTCCTATAAACAGCAGCAGTAGTGGATTGAACAACGTGCTACTGAGGAATTGTCCATCCAGCAGCCCTCATAATCCCAGCTCTAAACCCAACACATCACTAGGGCACATCGAATGTCAGAGAAGAATATTTATAGAAGGAATGTCATCCTTCTAAGAAATCATTGGTGCAGCGGCATGGGTGCTGGAAAGCCTTCTGTCATGTAAATCAAATGTAGGGCAAAGAGGATTATGCAATCACAAGAGTTTTAAGGAGAGATTTAATAGCCAACTTAACAAATCGCCAAGATCAATTTAAATGTGTGCATGTACTTTAGCTATCTCTACTGTCTCAAGCGACGGTGACCTTACTATATCATAATAGATAAAACACATACTGAGAAAGTATTTAGTCTTAATACAAAGACAAATTTGCCTATGGTTAAGAGACATTGTATTTCAGGTGCTGAGTTAGTCATAGATTATGCTGCCTTTTTAACACTCAAATTCTGAAATTAAAACGATCAATTAACAACTAGCTATATAAAAAGCCTTGAAATGAATGCATGCTAACTTCAGTAAAAGCTTGCTGGTATTTGCATCTGTAGCATCTGGCTGAATGAGAGAGGTATGCTTTGTGGCTTTACATAGATTAGGGACTTTAAAGTACTGACTTTAAGACTCTTCTTTCTCTTTTTTTTTTCTTTGAAAAATGTAGGGTGAACAGGGTCAGGCAGGAATTCAAGGTCCACCAGGGCCACCAGGCCCTCCTGGCCCACCTGGGCCATCAGGACCTCAAGGAGACACAGGAACGCCAGGGGTTACGGGACCACCTGTAAGTTTCATAACTGATAACTTATTATTTATTCAACTTTTTTCCAGGCCATTTATGAGTCAGTTGGGATCATCCACAGAGTGATCGCTAAATTTATCCTATGCTAAGGCCACTACACATTAAAATACATAAAGTGCCACGCATTTTATAACGTCTTTAGATGTTTCTGCAATACAGTTAAAAAAAACGTGATGTGCTTTAAATTTTGTCCCTTAGCTTTCAATCTTTTATCATGATGTATCTTTCTATTGTTCAGTCCCTTGACTTGACTGGAAGAATAGTAATCAAAGAAGAGTAACAAATGTTTTGTTAAGTGTTTTCTCTGCTCCTTTCTTTATCAAGCCTATCATTATCCAAACACATATGTCAGGGGCTGACACCAATGTTATTTCCTCCACCCCAGACTCCTGTTAAATACCAGGCAGAGGAAGTAATACTCTGACTTGTAATGATCCTAGTATCAGCAGAAAATCAAACTAAAAAAAGACAGTGCAAGGCTTTGATGTCTGGACTGCCTACGTGCTATTAACAGGCCGGAGCAGAGCAGTTTAAAAAATCAGGGGGTTGAGTAGGTAATTATCTAATTTAATAACTATGCATCTTATTTTCACTGTAGGGAAAAGCAGGCGAGCCTGGTAAGCCTGGGAAAGATGGGAAAGTAAGTCTATTTTTAAGATCTAAAACACATAAGTCTAATGCATATTGCAAATCCTGTACATTCATGCTGTGATAATTTAATAATCCAAGACAAGTCAGAATTTGGTAATCCCTAACATGTGCTGCCAGTCAGCTGGTGATATACAGTAAGAATTACTGTGGAAAAATGTAGAAGGCTTGAAACTGCATTCCGATTTTGGAAGGACAAATATTGGAAGGTATATTCCCGCACCCTTGCACCCCAGAAAACAGTGGGGTTTTTCTAAATGGGTGTGTGGTGCCTACCTGTTTGGAAATCCCTGACTGATAAACAGTAGAGAAAGGATAGCATGTATGTGGTTGTCTTTGCCCCAGGAACATACATTAGTTAGTATTACTGTTTGGTTTCCCAAAGGGTTAGGGGTTGATGGCCATTTCAAATACAGGAGGGAGGTGGGGGAACAACTTATAGACAATTTTTGACCTAAAATCCATTAAATAATTTACAATAGCAGACAAGAATCCCTATCAATTAAAAAAAAGGGCTGGGAGAAATTATTATTCTGAATATCAGCTAAATGCATTTGGGTTGGCCTTGAGTGCTTCAGAAATGGGAGCAACCGAAGCATTCAATTTAGAAGCAGGGGTGTAACTAGTTATGTCTTTGTTTAGAACCTGATTGTATATAGCTTAACATCTTTCTAAATTCATTCTATTTGCACTAAACAACAGATGAAACATATATATGTGCCTCAAGGTCTGTTTTCCTTCACTTACTTATATGGTTCCTTCATCCTTAGGGCATGCCTGGACCCCAAGGACCCAAGGTAAGGGGGATACATATATTTATACATATATTTTATTGTACAAGGGTAGTTCACATGCTTCCCCCATATTAATGAAAATATTAAAGCATTAGTCAGAGGTTTTTTTTCGGGTTGATCTGGTGAAACCTAACCATAGACCTATTTTTAGGGCAGTTGGTGTGTGTTACTCATTGCAGCTAGCAAAGAAAATGGCAATTAGCATATTACCTTATGCAGTACATTCATAGAGCTGCGCTGAGCTGCCGGAGAATATATTTACTGATGACCATCAAGTTCCCTGAGTGATAACAGTCAGATAACCATTCTGATCACTAAGCAAGCAAGTAATAAATAAAGTGATATCCTTCCGTGACTAACTAAGTAAATTAGGGTGAAATTGTATTTTTCAAAATGTATATTTAAAGCACAACTCTAGAAGAAATCTTTTATTTTTTTTTCATAAAGGATTAGAACTAGTGTAATAAACTTTACATTTATAATACTTTACGGACTTACAGCATCACCTCCTGTCTGCAGTCACCAAAATAGATGTCCATATAATGAAAAAGCTATAGTTGCCAGTGACCAGAAGAAAAATTAATTTAGGTTTCCTGCACAGCCTTCCCTTGGGTCATCTGTTTCCTTAAAGAGGAGCAACCACCAGCCTAGAGCCTCTAAGACCCTAAGGCTAGTGGTCTCCCTCTGATCGGGGTGCTCTGATGTGTGAAATCCCCTGGATTGCTGTGGAGCTGACCTATTAGCAATCACGTGAGGCATCCACAGCATCCCTCCGGGTGATGAATCCTTTTTTTCCAGGCCTATTTCTATGTTGTGCATATTAATGAGGGACATAGAAAGCTGAATGGAGGGTGATTACCACGCTTCCCCACAGCCACTTCTGGGAAGTGGAGGGAAGTGGCTGTGGGAAAGCGTGGTAATCGCCATAGAAAGCTGGTTGGAGAAGAGCCCACACATATCCTGGGAGATTGCAGGCTAGATAAGAATTAATGGTTGTCTTTTATTTTCTACTGATGCCCCTAAAAACCCAGGAGAGTGAAAATCTTTTTAACAAGCTCTTTAACAACACCTAGAAATTCCAAAAACAGAATTTAACCTCATTGGTGGGATATTCTATCAAGGACTAATGAGATTTGCTGGGCAAATTTGTTAAATAGAGTGGATGAGTGAGATAAATCAGGATGTCACAGGGGAAGCTGTACAGTGGGCCTAGTAATTTTTGACTTATGGTCTGCTTTGAATGAGCTTTAGCAGATCAAAAAAATTGGATAGATAAATAGTTTGGGCTGTATATATGTTCAAAGATGTCCTTTCGGGTATGAATTGCAAATAAGTCTAAGTGAGCTTTTTAACTTCAAGGAGGAACATTGCCCTTTAGATTTGGGATTCCCCACTGTGTGAAGCGCACCTAGTTGGCAAACCAACAATACACGCAGGGGCCGCGGCTGAATCCATGCTGTACCTTTAGCTAGGCATATACCCATGCCAGGCATTTGTAAATGGCTGGGGCAGATATGCTTCACAGCTATAGGTAAGATACAGCCAGTGGCACACTTGGCTTAATTCGGTTCGCACATCGATATGACATCATAGCAGCTAGCAGAAGTTGAATGAAGCTGATTGGCTGCTCTCCCCTGCCTGTGCTGTGGTGTCCTTGAAAGATAGGCAATCCGTGAGACCCGGGAGAGTGAAAATCCTGGGTATTGTTCCCCTTTAGCATACAATTGTGTAAAAAGTGTGTAAAAAGTAAAAAACTGACACCTCAATGCCCAACCAGACTTTAAGTTGCTTTGACAAATAGTTAGTATGATCCTCGTTTGAGTGGTTCTCACATATATGGCTATGAGTTTTTTTTACCGCTTCTAAATGGGACGGGGGCATCCAATTGCACAGAAGCAAATACAAGTAGGGAAACTGAATACAATGTTTTTCACATATGAGATATCTTGGGCAGAAAGCATACCTTTTTTAGCATAGGCATGGACCTGTAGATATAATGTATGTTAGGGCTGGGGAGAGAAATGCTTCCTAATGTTTCAGGATATAATGACTTTAGTAAATGATTCGTACATCTGTTCAAAGCACTGCTCATATCTAGTGTTTATTTCTATTCCTTTTCCTGCGAAAGAAAAAAAAAAACGTTCTTAGAGGTTTATTTATTTTTCAGGGAGATCCAGGGACTGCAGGAATCCCAGGAAGGAAGGTAAAAAAAAATTGACAATGTTTAGTTGTCCCTGCTGAGATTCTATAATATAAAAGGGGGGGGCGTGTGATAACCATTTTAGGATAAACCAGGTCACAATGTTTGTTGAAACACACTACTTTATGTTATTGGTGTATTTTATTAACTTATGTATCAATTAATATCACCACAATTTTAATTATTAAGAAATACAAGTAGTACACCATTTTGTTAATGATGGCCAGCTTTACCAGGAGTCTTTTCTGACATGATTGTTTTATTACTTGCCAAATCAGTAATAATTTTATGTTTGACAAAATGGGCATCAGGTGGCTGATACTACAGATCGATGATATATTAGCTTCATCATGAAATAAGTGCTTAGATTAAATATTTAAGATTACAGTCTTGTCAAGCCCTCCCCTAAAGCATCCTGATTCTGGATACTCTGCTGTGTGTGACCCACAATTTTGCCAGACACTGAATCCCTCAGCAGATGCCCGAGGCTCCAGCGAAATCCCCAGTATGCCCCCATTCGATGCTCACACTCATCCATTCAAATTGCGGGTGTACGCAGCATAGATGGCAACACATATCCACCAGTAACAGAGCGAAAACACATGAAATGACATTGTTTTAACACTGGGACAATAACACTTTAGTGCCAGACCTGTAAATACAATTCTGCATAAAAATATAAAGAGCCAGGAGAGATCACACAATGATTTGAGCAAAAAAAAATAATAAATTGCCAAACACGCTATTTATACACAACTAATGCAGCCCCATTGAAAGGTATGGGAGAGCGCTACAGAGCGACAGGTACTACATGGTGCTTCTCAGCCTAGAGCGCCGGCACTATAAGCTGAGCCCCCTGTGACTCTGCATGGCGCTGTTAGAGGCGCTCACCAGATTCGATTTCTTAAATGTGGTTTTGCGTACAGCACCCAATGTTCACCAGATGCTGCCTCCCGCTACGAGGCACTACCTGGCACTATCTATTAATCTCTTAAATAACCTCCTTAATTGTATCAAACAGGCATAATCACCCTGAATCTGCTAAAAGCTGCAAGACAGGAGCAAGCAGCAGCCAGTGTACAAATCTCTAACATTCCGAATATTTGCCACGGAATATTACTCGAAAGAGAACATGTGTCCCATAAGAGTGCTCTGTCAAGATATTATTGGTCCTGATGTGTTTAGAGCTCCTCATTACTAATTTACTACAATGTGGCACAATATCTGTCTTGAAGTGGACCCCCGGTTAAATATTCAAAAATAGCTCACACTCCCATTTCAAAATCGGGATGCTCTGTGTCTGAGTGAACCTCTAGTGGTTTTTGGATAAAATGATTTTAATATATCAGCCTTCAGACCATAATAATTGTCACCACATGTGCATACAATAAAAATCTGCAATTCATTACTTCATATCCAGGCCTCACAATAGAAAGAAAGTCAATTGGGCCTCGGAATGAAATTGATGAGAAAGCATTTGAGATAACGACTAAAGGTTAGCAATGTAGCTCATTATATCTGGCAATCAGAAGGGGCTGATAGACATCGTGCTGATTCAAACATTAATGTTAGTGGTTAACATTTTGCTTATGGTCCCCCTAGGCAATGAAGCTTCTGTCTGCTTTCAGTAAGAGCTTTAGCATTCCATCTTGTCTGGATATTATATCTATTGAGCATAATGTGTGTGATATCATGCCGTGCAAACAATTGCCAACGTAGATTCAAACAAAAATATTGTCTGCACTAAAGAAAGCAACTGATACTGTTCAGATTATTTTGGTAGATTTGCTTACACCAATAGTTTTATTCTTTATAGACTAAAGAAGACTAAACTGAAGACTAAACTTTATTTAATAGCAGCTCAAAGGGTTACTGTAGGCTTTAACCTAAAATGACTAAACTTATCTGTCTCTATGGAGATATGATGCCCCTCTCTCAGATCCTGACACCCCTCTGTTTTTATGCCCCCTTCTCTTGGATTCCAGACCAGCCATGAAGTGCTAAGAGCACTGGTTGTTCTTGGGTGTGCATCCCTTCTACCAGTCACCAAGAGTGATGGTAGAGTGCCCTATTATGATTATAATTTTATTGTTTTTACATTGATTGCCATAATAGCCAGCAGATGTACTGTGTCTAGAGTGCCCTAAATAATAATTCCAATGTGTGCGTTGGTGGGGGGGGGGGGGTTAGGTGAGTATAGTTATTTCGCCTCACTGCCTCTTTTGTTTATGTATTTACAATGAAGTACAATAAGCTTTAAGCAAGAAAATACTCCAACCGGCACATCTATTAGCACCAATTGTTGGCTCACCCAACATACATCTTCTTAGGCAGTCTGGCTGACCACATCTAGGATTAAAATGGAATGGTATATCTTGCCTTACCACACATTCTGCTCATGTAATCTCTAGCCAGACCCCTGAGGTCCTTCAAGCCGATGTCAGCTTCCTCAGAGACCTAAGAGCCACCTGCCACAGATGCCAGAGAGACAACGGGCTCAGGAGAACGTATACACTTACCCGTCTTTGGGGCATATTAGGCCCTTTACCTTCAGGCAAGATTACCTCAGAGGAATGGATTCCTGGAAGAGTCATTTTGGTTCATAAAAAATATCTGTTTTATCAACCCCTGTCAGCTTCTCTGGGCTGATTTTAGCAGTCTTGGAGAGTTCAGGGCTATCTGCCATTATAGTTTTGATATTCCCAACAGATGTGAGACCTAGCTCAGGCCTTGGCTTGTCAGGGTACACAGTCAGTCACTTCAAAACTCTTTGGGACCACTAGTCATATATCATTCCAGAGCTTTCAATGTGGGTTCATAATGGGCTACCAACCTACCCAAATTAGTACCCAACAGTACAGTGGTGGGGATGGTATTGGAGACTACATCTTACTCACCTCTCTTCCGCACACACACACACACACACACACACACGCACACACACACATACACACATAGGAATGTCCGGATTTGCATCCACAGAGCGCCCGGGAGCCACCATTGACAGCAATAATATGGACTTTTCAGCTAAACAAGAAAGGTTGAGACATTTTTTGACAAGCAATCTGGATAGCGCTGGTGCATTAGCATTGACTGCAGAAACTTGAATTTTAGGATGTTATTCTGGTTTAAAGCTCAAGGTGGGTTAAATTGTCAGAGTCTCTTAAACCTCTGGTGATGGAATGTGATGGAATGTCCTACCTGTCCACTGTATAATAGAGAGAGAGAGACACAGAGAGAGAGGGAGTGTATTGTCCCATTACACTACATAATATATATATATATATATATATATATATATATATATATATATATTAAACCTTTTTAAACCTTTAATGAGAGACTGCAACCTAAACCTGAACATAGCAATTGCCTGGCTGCAGTGATGAGAATTCAACATCACAGCTTACAAAGTTACACATCTGGAATAAAATGACAGCCTAAATGTTCAGAGCTCCTCATTTAGGCACCTGTTCCTGGTTAGTTCCTCACTAAGGAGGTCTTATTCCTAATGTGATTTTAACATAACAGCCTCGAGACGTAGATAATTAGCATGACTCATGCATATAATTAATATCAGGCAACAGTTTAATTTCCTAAGACGTTATGGGGGGGGCTCCTCATATAATACATTATCCATAAAGTTAATGAAAATTAAGTTTACTTTAATTTGCAGTTAAAAAAATGTATTTGAATAGCTTTTGTATGTTACTTGGGAAGCCATTATCCATGAAAAACGAATCACATGCTTAAAGAGCACAGAGACACAATTTCCCTTTTCCGTCCCTGCAGTCGGCAGGCAACATTAGCCTGTCACGAGATATGACACATATATGGTACAAAGGTATAGATATACCCACTATTAAAGGCAGACATGAATTGCAATGTATTTACTGACACCGCAAGGGTCGCAAACTCCATACCATGCACTAATGAAGGCCATTAAGTCTGAAATATGGTACATGAGTAAAGAATGATAGCTCTGTAAACCATATCTAAGCATTATTCTCTCTCAAGTGATTCTGAAAGCTAAAGCTGAAAGCAAGTTATATTTTCATGGTGCCCAGAGTCTCTGTGAGCTCCATGCTGGATCCCATAGCTCCGGCTTCATTCACACCAGATGTGTACGGTGGTGTATGGGATCAGGCTGAGGTACACCAAGAGACTAATAGGTGCTTCAGCTTGTTCAGGGCACACAGGCCCTGAAGAGAGTGATATACTCTGCATGAGCAACTTCAAGTAAGTTCTAATATGGGGGTTGAGTGAAATACTAAGATGACACTCAAAGCAAAAAAGAAAGAAGAAACACCCCGTTTACACCCCAAGATGGAACCAAAAACTAAGATAGAAGCTGTACCTGCCAAGACTGGGGCAAAGGTCCCGAAAACAAAAAATCAGTTCTAAAAGTAGTCCACCATCAAAAGAAAAAGAAAAAGAAAAAAATCTGGACCTCACCTACCTTCCGCAGGCTGCAAACTTAAACACCCTAGGAAGAGTTCTCCTACAAGGAGCAAGTATGATCATTATGCCATTCTCAAATTCCCTCAAATTACCAAGTCTGCTATGAAACAGATTGAGGGGGACACTGGTGACACGATATGACATTGATGTAGTCAAAATGAAAATCCTCATTAGGCTTGATGGTGAGAGGAAGGCATTTGTTCATCTTGCCCTTGACTATGAATTGATGTTGCCAACAACCTGTTGGCATTTGTTATGTGCATAAAGGGATGTTATAAAAAAAAAAAAAAAAAGAAGTATCACAACTAGTTTGTTAAAGGGAAAGTCTCATTTTCCTGTTTTTCTTTTTTAGAAAACCAGACAAGACAACACATGTCATAATGGCATGAGGCTCTGAAACTTAACTTCCTCACACTCTCTGGGCCCCTGGTGTATAACACCGCTCACCACGCTTTCAGCTTCCAACCTCAGTTGGTTGCATGGAAAGTTCAAGGCCTAACCAAGCCATCCTTTATTGTTCTTGGGGGGGGGGGCTGAGCTTCATACTACATCAACCCACCACCTGTGATGTGGAGGCAAAAACTTCAGTGACCAGGGTCAGACAGGAGCAGGGTCAGGCAGGAGCACCAGCAAGTACAGTAGCATGGGGGCCTTGTGCCTCTACAATTATCTGAAGTTTGAGAGAAAAAAGCAAGGAAAGCTTAGTTCCCTCTTTTAAAGTAACATGAATACTTTTACGGCTGTTTGCGTAAACTGACAAAATAAAATCATCTGGAGAAATTCCCTCTTTTTCTGGTTCCAGAGCAACCAATGTCTCCATAGTCAACCTAATAATTCCCTGACATAAAAATGAACTCATTTCTACTTGGTCTGAATCAAAATTGAAAACAAGGAGGCATTTAGTTACACTCTATGTAACAAACAGACTAAAGCTGTTGCTTTCCATGATTTATTTGCTTGTGGCACTTGTGTCTGACCAGGGCTAGCATTTTAAATAAAGCAATAACTCCACTTGCCAAATATAGGCTTCAGTTCATAAGGCAACCATAGATTTCTCAAGGTGGGAATCTTATGGGATCTTTGAATAGCTCATAAAGGCACTAGATTGAAGCAGTCGAACAAATATGAAGACCTATTCCACTCTTAAAGTGGATCTCTGGTTTATTTAAACTACAGAATATCTTGGAGGTAGATATACAAATAAAAGGAGAGAAGGTTACACAGAAGTGTCATTTGGGAGCTTTCTGAAGAAGGCCTTTCTTATTCTTTATAGACACATATAAACTTTTTTTTCTTTTTCTGTATTAGTGCCTGGTTGCACAAACTACTCGAAAGGTTATACAGGTTACACATTACTCAGTGCGTGTAGTAATGAACGCATCTCTTTGTTTCTATATTTGGATTTTAAAAGGATCGCTGGCAGAAACCCAGAACCCTTTGCTGGCACAACATACTCCTGCATTGTCACACATATGTTTTGCCTTCAGTGTATGCATGTTAAACTATCGTTCTAAATTTTGATTTAGTCCAGTGACTTGCATGCCAAAGTTCTTATGCTATTCCTGACATTCTGCTGTTCTTCTTTTCATAATCCTATTGTCTGGACATCATGACCTGTTCTTCATCTCTGCCGCTTTGTCTTTTCTTCTGCTTCCATTCCATTACAAGGGTGACCAGGGAGATCCAGGGCAGAAGGTAGGCCGATTTCTGATTTCTGTTTTCAGAATACACAAGATGTAACAAAAGCAATAAAACCCCCCGAAGTGTATTTTCTGAAGTTATCCGTTACATCTATCTGTAAATAATTATCATTTACATCTGTAAAGTGGTGATGAAAAGGAAAAGGGGTTACGACAGCTAAGCTCTAACAAGGCCTGTCAGGAAAAGTATCAGATTTCATGATGGCTGAGACTTCCATCTGTAGGCCTACTAACAGTTCACTGGGACTTAGTTGTGATAAATGTGGGCCACCTGGTTAGACTAGCAATGGTTTGTTTTGGAAATAAAATACACCACTTTTCATATTACATAAGGGAAGTATGACTGTAGTATTTATTATATTGCTTCATGATAAGAAGCTGGCTCTTTTTGCATTCTTTCCATTCTAATGTTTTACTAGACTATTGGTGAGTTTTCCCAACAAATTTTAGCTTGGGGATGCCATAGGGGGCATAAGGCCACCCTGCTTAATTTCACATGGTCCTGTGGTGGTGTTCACTCTCCTGCAGACCCACTATCTGACGTTGGGTACCACACTTCTGCACTCGTATATGAACATACACCTCCAGCCAACTTTAACATGCAAATGCAGCACCCAACTTTAGACACCACTAGTGTTGGGCGAACCCCTATAAGTTCTGCCAAACTTTGAACAAAAGTTCGGTTTGGGTACCAAACTTGACCCGAAACCAGTCCCCATTGAATGGCCCAAAATCACATAAGGGGCGACCTTGACGGAGGGGCCCCTCTCACTCCTCACCCACCAGTAGCGGGTAGGTGGTGGCGGATAGTGACTCAGGCTGTACACTTACCTGAGCCCTGCAATCTGGTCGGCGTTGTTTTCTCTATCAAAATGGCCATGGCTGAAGCTTCAAAGCTCAGGCCATGGCCATTTTGACAAAGGAAATACTGGCAACTAGATCATGACTGCAATCTGTGTTCGGGTGTTTGTCCAGCAGCCTTTTTTGTGGTCTAGTTAATGCTCTGCTGTTCTCCTACAAACTCCAATCCTCACTAAAGCCTCCTTGCAGACCCCACCGCCACCACACTGTACTGCTGGATTTCCGCAATCTGGTCCCCTCTTTAACACACAGCACAGTCCCTGGTTCAAAAAACTAATATCTCTTCTGAAAATAACGACCTTATTCATACCAAAGAACTTTCACTACAACACCATGACTTATTTTATTTGCTTCTTGAAAAAAATCATAAGCATAATAATCATGAATCAAAGTTTTACAGACAATGTTTAGGTGTTAAGGTTAAGGTTTAGTCCTAGCTAAAAGACTCCAGAGCTGGGTGATTCCCTGTCTTCGGGACATCCCCCGCTATTAGATTCAGCGTTCCCATGGCACATAATCGGGCCACAGTGGCATCACTGACTTTCCACAGCTGATGTGTGTACCTGCTCCAGACATGACTGAATGGCTGGCATGGGTTTACATCACTCCATTCAGAATAGATTGCCAAATGACGCAGTCCTTTTGGATGTTATCACATGTGCCATTGGATCACCGGAGAAGACCATGCAAACTGGGTGTTTAACACACAGGATGCCCTAGTAAAGTGGATCAAATCCCATGAAAGTAAAAAAACCTGGGTTTTGATCGACTTTAATAATTAACAAGTATTTATAAACTCCTAGAATGTGCTTTCTGCCCCGAATCATGCCTTTTTTAGATCATGTCAGGGGTTCCCAACCAGAGGTACAAGCAGGGGTGGGATTCAGCAGGTTCTCTCTGGTTCTGCAGAATCAGTTGTTAAAATTGTAGCAGTTCTTAGAACTGAGGAGAACTGTTACTAATAATTTCTATAATCTCTTAATATTGCTTAGACACATGTTAATAGTATCAGGGGCGTAGCTAAAGTCTTGTGCCCCCCCCCCCCATCATCAGTGACAGCGACCTACCTTATAATGAGCGGGGGCAACCTGGTGACAGGTGGAATAGAAAGGAAGTGTAAATGTGCTGGTGGGTAGAGTGGTGTGAGTTGGTGGGCAGGCTGGTTATAGGGGATAGGGAGAGAGAGTAATTGGGCTGGATGGCAAGAGAGATGGGGATGGGAGGGCAGCCTGGTGGGTAACAGAGAAAGAGATGGGAGTGGGAAGGCATGCTGGAGGGTAACAGAGGAGGAGATGGGGGTGGGAGGGCAGACTGGTGAGTAACAGAGGATGGGATAGGAGATAAGTGTGAGAGTGCAGCCTGGTGGGTAACAGAGGAGGGGATGGGGGTGGGAGGGCAGCCTGGTGGTGGGTAACAGAGGAGGGGATGGTGGTGGGTAACAGAGGAGGGGATGGGGGTGGGAGGGCAGCCTGGTGGTGGGTAACAGAGGAGGGGATGGGGTGGGAGGGCAGCCTGGTGAGAGGGGGAGGGGTAACACACATACACAGCAACAACAAGCGCTGCCATGCGCTATAAAGCTGATCTGACACGCTGGAAGTGTGAGCGCTCACAGAGCAAAAGCCAATAGATAGTCACTGGTATTGGGAGACAGTCAGAGGCAATAGGAGACAGGCGGGGGTCAGTTGGTGAGACGGGGCAGTTGGTTTCTGGAGGACGCCTCGTGTGATGCTCCAGGTGAGTGCTTGTGCGGAGACCTGACTTCATGGATACAGTTAATGGAGCTCGCCGTCCCCGCTAGGACTTCCCCGGATGAATCGGACCTACCTGTGGAGTATTACGGGAATGATCGGCAGCCTGCACACGTGGAGCCGGGGAGCCGGACAGTAACCCGCAGCGCTCCCCGCAGCCAGAGTTCCAGAAAGCCTCGCGAGCCCCGGGGGACAGGAGTACTACAGGCGCCGCTCACCTGGAGGATCCGGGGGCAGCCGCCCATGTTATCCCAGCGCTGATCTGCCCCCAGCCCCGGCTCTCTGGCAGCTTTCCCAAGGGGCTCTGATTCCTTCCTGCTCCACAGTGGCTCCGAGGTGCTGCGGCTCCTCCGGTGAGCCGGACCCGGAGAGTGGCGGGGGGGGGCAGCAGAGGAGCGGAGCCTAAAGGCCGGGCGCATCAAGAGGATGGTGCGTCTGGGAGCCGAACTGCTGCTACTGCTGGGACTTCTGCTCCTCACCCTGCACATCACCGTGCTGAGGGGGAGCCCGGCCAGTCCCGCCAACGCCAGCCACCCCCAGGTGAGGGTCCCCATGTCTGCGGGGCCCCCCTGGCTTAGGGCCCCAGTCGCAATGGCGACCCTTGCGACCCCTGTAGCTACGCCCCTGAATAGTATTACACAGTTTGCTTTGTATTAGATTGTATGCAAACCTTTATTATAAAACTATAAATGTGTGCAGCACTTGACAACTTTATGTATAGAGAACAGGTAGTTAATAATTTTAATCCCACCTCTGGGTAGTACCACTGGAGGTAATCGAAAGCCTACCAAAAAGAGTCTACAAGAGCCTACTCAGCAAGGTTGCAGACTGACCTGTACCCCCTCATCTGCTGCCATCTATACTTTACCCTAGCTGTATTTGCATGGTAAGAACAAATCTGCCCTAAAACATTATGAAAACTTTTATGTGCTTCCCTGTGTACTTTAAATAGCTGTTGTGTACATTATTAAAACAGAGATGACTAACAACCCACACATATCACCCAGGTGGTACTTGAGATAATTAGAAAAGGGAAAGTGGTACTTGATAAAAAAAAAATTGAGAACCCCTGCTTTATTCTAAAATAAAGCATGAATTAAATCCTTATATTATTGAGGTATTTTAAGAAAAGTTTATTCTTACTTTTTCATACCTGAGCTTGCTGAGGCCTATCGATTTCCAGGGTACCTTTGAGGTATAGATGTGTGGTTCCCCCATTTTTATTTCCATTTTCTGCAAGATAATTATTCATAGGTGCACGTCTAACAACAGAAATACAGCATACATAAGAAAACATCTTCTTAGTTGCAATACTAATGGCCGAGGATAAAATGATGATATCCCTGCAGACACACCATTAAAGTCTGCTGAAGTATGCTTCCAGGAAGAGGGTGGAGGGTTTGGGCACCTTGTATCCCAGAGTTCTTGGTCCAATTTAAGAATAAGGATATGTCATTTAGAGAAGGTCAGTTCACTGTCTATGCTTCCGAGTGTTCATGGGCTTGAAACTTGGGTATTGAAATCAGCACGTTTCAATACTTTGACTGATTCAGACTGTCAAAGTGACACAAATGCATAGGGAAGGCTGTCAACACAAGCCCCAGTACTGAAAAAAATACTGTGCGAGTTTGATTGACTGAACAGGCTTATATTTGCCAGACCATTAACACATATGTTATGTACTGTAAGATTGCTAAATAAAAAAGTAAAGCCGTCCCAAAAACGCAGTTCTTCATCACTATATGCATTTTATCTGACAAAGCTTAGTGTAAAAATGACTCATTGCTTGCTTACCTGCCACATAGAGGATTCACCCTGGTGTGCTGCTAAGTAAAGCTGTTTAGAGATGTAGCCCCTTCCCTTTAGCCCACTCCCTGCATTATATTTAATTAATTCTTTTTAGCATTAAAGCGGACCAACAGTCAAAAATTGCTTAAACCATAACAACACAACAAACAGTGCTCATATGCTTTCCTCCCAGGACAATTTAGATTGCTGCACATAAAAATTCATATAGCTTTTTCTAACTCCTGCTGTAGTAAATTTTAGAAACAAAACAGTGGCTTGTGCATTTTCAGGCCAGCTGCAAGCAGGAAGTTCTGCTGGGCTTCCCGTTACTGTACATTGTCAGTTATGTCAGTTGAATCCAGGAAGCAGCATGGCTGAGATGCTGGGAGAGGTAGCTTCAACATGGCTGCTACCTTTCTTTTTCAAACTGTGTCAGGATGTTGGTCCGGTTTAAGAGGTAGACTTATTTCCGACTGCTTGGGGCACACTAATGTTTGTGTGTGCAGGATAACTGCTCCCTGCTTTGCTTGTCTGTCTTTCCCCTGCTTCTAAGTATGGGTCCACCTTTCAGTGCTAAAAAATGGCGGTCATGAATAAATAAACTCCAGGGGCTAGGCACAGCAACAACAGCCTTCTACAGGGAGTATTACCAGACATAAAGTATTTTTTTGTCTATAGTGGCAGAGGTGGGTTAGGGTGCCACAAGCCATGACTCAATCTGGCACAAAGGATTTAGGTATTTATTAAATATTAGTATTTAGTTTTCAAATGTCACCATTCTACTCAAGATCCTATGCTGAAGGAGAGAGATCTGTTGGCGCCTGTAGCCATAAGACTTCCAACCAATCAGAATGTTGTGTCATCCCATTTCAGCCTACCACTTTAGGATATTAACAACCAATGCATACCACCCATGGCAGCCGACATATTTTTTGTTAGTAAACTCTGGGTATTATACTAAAGTTTGTCCCGTTATTCTACTTGTCCATATTAGATGACTTTATTCTTTGGAGTAGATCCAGTGAATTCACTAGTATAGCGGATTGGGGATGGAATTTTTCCGAAAGCTGATATGTGACATCGCTGCGCTGTAAGTAACCTGGAGGCGATGCAGGGTCTGCATTCACTTATACGCGCCTTCAGATTGTTTAGGCTAAGCTCAGGTTTGCAGCTACCGCTGTATGCAGCCGATATGCTTGGTGCACATGATCACACAGAAATGCTAATTACCAGAACTATGGCCTTTAGTTTTATATAGCCTTAAAACTGACCTTGAAAACTGCATAATCTCAGCTGAAAAATAAATACTGCTGATTCAGCCACGATTAAATAGAAAAAACCTGAAGATGCCCAGAGGGGTTCCTATAATGTTCAATGCTGGCAATATAACAAATCAATTCTGTGTGTCTGAGGCTCGATTACAGGTACATCTCTCTTTTCTGATTTAGAGAGCTTCAAAGCATGCTAAGAATAAAATAACAGCCTGCTCATGGGTCATTGTGAACAATTCTTGTCCTATTCTACCCCCTGGTGGAGAATTGTGGGAATACACTGCTAATTGGTGATCTTTCAACCTGTGGACACTGGATTAGACAGACTTAGGCCCTTATTTAACAAGGGATAGCGCCAGGTAGCGAATGGTGAGCGAACGGTAATGACGCTCACCGCCACGAGAACTCCGGCTCCCCTCCGCAATCACACATTTATCAAGCCGATCCTGCTTAGCGACTGACAGAGCGCCAGATAGCGAATCATTCATCATTATTTCAGCCTCACCCCACAGCGCCAGCGAGCGACCTTGAACAGCGACAGGTATGACCTCTCGCTACCTGGCGCTCTCCAATGCATTTCAATGGAGCAATCTTTAAATATTCATAATTAATTGATATTTTATTATATTTTTTATTTTTTTTTAAATGTCCAAAATTCTGTGACCACCTCTGCAATGTTAGATATTTTTTTTAAGGTAAAAAAAAACAAAACATTTGTGCAGAATTGATATTACAGGTCTGATATTAATGTATTCATATTACAAAATGTTTTGAAAAACATGTTTTTTTTTTTTTCTAAAAATATGGTTGTTTGGGGGTTAAAAAACTACTTTTAACCCATCGCCGCCAGCGCTCTGGGGTTTAAACAAGCATTTCACAGCGCGAGAATTTTTGGAGCGTGATTTGTTAATGAATATGCTGGGAGCCGGTCGCTATGGCCGTTCGCTGTCATGCGCTCCCATACAGCGCGGAACCTGTCAACAGCCGAACAATGGCCAAGCACAGCGAATACTAGCGGGCGCTGTGAAAATAACGCTACTGTCGCTCATCTGTTGCTACCTGGCGCTATTAATAAATCGGCCTCCCCCACTGATGGATTTTATCGCTGACAATTCTACTGATACACTGTTGAAGCTGTGAACTTTAAAGCTGTGAATGTGCGATAACAAATACTGTAAACAGATACATTCCTCCCTGAATATGTCCAATACATTTTTATTAAACTTTTTTCCAAATTTCAAATCTGGCGTTATACAAAGAGAATTACGCAGCAAACATGTGAAATGTCTATCAGGGAGGTTACACAGTTACGAAAAAAGGCATACAACTGAAGCAACAGGTATGAAGTGTCATGACAAACAATGTCATTACTTTCCTTGCACACAAAAAGAAAAAAAGAAAAAAGAAAGAAAAGATAAAATACCCGACTATAGTACTGTACATCCACAAACATTACAAACATAAAAAAAGAAATATAAAGAGGAAGAGGGATGAAGCTAAAGTTAAATTAAAGTTTCTATTTCACTGGTTTCCCATTCTAAAGAATTAGCACTTGCCTCTTTGCCTCGCCTCCCATTACAACCCAAAGCCAAGGTTTCCCATATTGACTGAAAGTGCTGTAATGTATCTGACAGGAATCAGGATTGCCGAGATCCTTTCAGAAACCATTATGTTCACCACCCTGGAATAGAGCTCCTGAAAAGAAATATCCTGCTTCCTGCATGTCCTCGTTAGATTTTGTCTGGCCGCTGATAGTATATGTTGAATTAAGGTTATTTAATTCCCCAAGCTCCTAGTAGGCATAATTCCCAGCAAGGCTACAAGGGGAGATCTTTCGAGTCTACGGGCCAATGTCTTAAACACGATCTGAAAATCCTTTCTCCAAAAATCTTTTGCTACTGGGCAGGCGAACCAAATATGGATGAAAGATCCTAACTCCCCACAATTTTGAAAGCATAAAGGGGAGTAGGTAGGACAAAATTTATGGATCCTCTTCAGCACCTGATACCAGCGGGATAAGACTTTAAAGTTGCATTCTGTCCCCTGTAGGTATACTTATGACCTGTTCCCTTCTATTTAGGAAACACCAAGTTCCTTATGCCACTTGCTTGTATAGGAGGGTAAAGGTGGGAATACCCTTTGCGAGATAATGGAATATAGAGCTGAAATAGCTCACTTAATATAGTTGCCTTTCAAGCAAATGTTTTCAAAAATTGATGGTTTGGGTGAACCAGAACCAAGATTCAAGTGTGCAAAAGCAAAGTGGCGCATCTGGAAAGATCAGAAAAGTCTGCAATTGGGCAAATTATATTTTTCTTTTAACAGAACCCTTCCTCTGGATGTACCAAATCATGTACACTACGATTACCGGTATATGATGATATTATTTGACAGACCAGCCCATCAAATACGAGAAAAATAGAAAGAATATTGGGAAAAGGAGGGAGCAGAATAATTCACTTTGTAGGCCAAGAGAAGGACCATTGCTATGGAACATAACTAAGAATATAGCAAACTACTGAAACAGCACAAAGTACCACCCCCCACTGGGAGGCAAAAGGCTCCATGGGTGTGGGAACCTTAAACTGGACTCAGAGCCAGGCCCAAGACTTGTCCGTTCCGGGAGAGAACAGAAGACCACCACCCATACCTGCGGCTACCCCATAGACAGGGATTTAAATTTACACCTGGTTCCGAATAACCCCTAGGGCAGACCATGGAAGGAAGCTGCATCCCCCTCCTCCCAAGAATGGAGCAGGTCCCACCACCCTGCTCCAGGCCAGGCCCTTTAGGGATAAAAAATACACGTTTGAAGAGATAAAAGAAACGGGGCTACTTCAATGGCGCAGTCCTTAGCAAACATAGGAAAACCTATAACATGTGGCATAATAACGGCTCTGATAGGCTTTTCACATGTGATGCATTCTAAAGCATGTGGTTGCAGCAAATGTAGAAAATAAAACATTTATAGGGGACATGTTTTGCAATGCAGGACATGTCCATGTGCATTGCTTATAAAGAGCTGCTGAATATTGATTGCGCTTTGCCCTACATTTAATTACCCAAACTTAACAATTAGTGCACAAAAACATCCCTCAGCAGGTCTGTTAATGCATGCAGATCCCAATTTAGACAGGTCACAAAAAGCTGCAGAGTGACATCAACCTCTTCAGACCATTTGACCAGTGTTGTGTTTTTTGCTTTACCACTTGCCTACCACCAATGACTTTTTACATAGTGGTGGTGGGATAATGTATAAAAGCAGCAGATTACATTACAAGCTGTGGATATCCAGCAGTGCAGTGATCACACAGTTTCCATACAGCTGCAGTTACAGTGCCCTGGAACCAATCAAAGGGGTATTCAAGTTTTGGTCACTCTGGCAGTCTGTCAAAATAATTGATGTTCAAAAAAAATGTACATTGACAACGTATTTAAAGCAGAAAAAAATCCTGGAATTTCTCCGGGTTTTGTTCCAGTCCCCCAGGATGCCCCACTGTGTGAAACACCCCAGAACACAGCTTTTTACTCACCACTTCCCGGCTTAAATGGCACGTGCGCAGGCTCTCGGCCAATGAAGGCTCTCATTGACTAGAATGGGGTGGAGTGGGGGGGGGGGGCATCCCAAATCATTTGGATTCCAGGGCTGAACCAGTCTGGATTTTGTTCCATTTTAAAAAGGCTAGCAGAGTCCCTCCCTTCTCAAATCCTTTCAGTTATTTGTGAGATAAAGTCTCTGCTAGTTACAAAGGTATTTTAGAAGACAGCAGAAACAGTGTATTTGCTGTTATAGTTATTTAACCCCTTTCCTGTCCTGACTACATGATGTATACAAAACTATAACTTTTTTCTTTCTTATTAATGTTTTTTTTAAGCCAAAAGCCGAAGTTTGTCAACATTTTTAGGTGTTTCTCTCTTATGTTTTGACACATCTGTCCTGGCAGCATGGGGTTAGAGAACAAGCAATTCATATTTGTAATGCACCACGTATATTTGGGGTCTCCAGTCAGTAGGTATATTGTACAAATGCTGTCCATTTTCACAGTATAAGCATAAATCTTAAAATATTGATAATTTGTGGAAAAATTAAATTTTCTCATCTAGTTTTTTATCTAATGACGCAAAAGAAAGGTCTATGGTGCCCTGTTAAAAAAACATCAAACACGTGTACATTGGCTCAAAAATTAAATAGCCAAAAGTGGATCAATCATGTTGGCCTAAAAGACTCTAGGGCCAGCCAACTAGGTGCCCCCCTAGATCTCCTGCGTTCACCTTACCATTTTGTTGATCCCTCATCACTATCAGGGGGCAGCTGCTGCATTCAGATAGGCTGGGGAGCGGGAAACCAGAGATGTGGCCACTATTGCACCCTATGCTAACTCTAAAACAACATGCTGATTGGATGAAAGCCCACGCATTGCGGGTTGAGTGGGCAATCTGGGGGGATTCACACAGCCGGGCATCCCAAATCAGGATGCTCATGGGGCCGGGACCAATCATCAGAATACTGAAAATTGCAGTGAGATAGGCCTATTGCTAAAATGTAAAAAAATAGCCTGGTAACAAATGGGGGGTAAACACTCTGATAATTAAGTAGTTGAAGGATAACTTTAGACAAATCCTGCATTTAAAACCTTTCCATCCTGCCTTTATAGCTCAATAATAAAACATATTGCCGTTGTTACAGCTAGTACTCCCCCTAGTAGCTGTTTGTGTATTAAAATTGTAGGCAAAGTATATGATAATAATAAGAATACTTATAATATTATTTTATAAACTTTAAATAAAATACTTAATATTAATACGGGGAGGCCGATTCATTAATAGCGACAGGTAGCGACAGATGAGCGACTGTAGCGTGATTTTTTCAGCGCCAGACAGTATTCGTTGTGCTTGGCCGGCATTAGCTTGATGACAGCGACTCAGTCGGTGTGCGGTAATGTTGAATACGGGCTGGGGGGTCGCTGTTTCACAGGTCCAGCGTTGTATGTGAGCGCCTGACAACGAATGGCCAGAGCGAACGGCTAGCTTCATATTCATCAACAAATCACGCTCCGAATGTGTTGTCGCTGTCCATTCCTTGTTTAAAACCCAGAGCGCTGGCGGCGATGTGTATTAACTAGTTTTTAACCCCTAAACAACCATATTTTTTGAATGTAACATTATACATGTTTTTAGAATCATTTTGTAATATGAATACATTAATCTCAGACCTGTTAGATCAATTCTGCACATATTTTTTTTTTTTTTTTTTTTGACTTAAAAATAAATCCTAACATTGCAGAAGTGTTCTCCGATTTTTGGACATTAAAAAAATTAAAAAAAAAATTAATACCAATTAATTATGAATAATTATAGATTGCTCCATTGAAATGTATTGGACATCGCCAGGGAGCGACAGCTCATACCTGGCGCTGTGAGTGAATTTGCAGCGGCGCTGTTCGGTCCAGGCGGCTTCATGATGAATGTCGCTCTCGCCGGCGCTAGCCTCATTTTGCTTGATAAATGCGTAATTGTGACCGCCGCCGGGCGTACTTGAGTCGGTAGTCGCCGTTAGCTGCCGCTACCTGGCGCTCGTCAGACACTACCTGGCGCTATCGCTTGATGAATAAGGGCCATAATCTCCTAGGATACCATGCGTCATGGTATGGCATTCACCATTAGGGGGTGAATCTAGGCCTCGCTGCAGTAGATATCTATTGGGCAACTAGGGGGAGCACTAGCCCAGATTAGCCAAAAAAATCTGGAAAAAACAATTAAAGTAAAGTTTAAGACCGCTTATCATAACTAAAAAGTAAGCATTTCGCCTACAGTTATTCTTTAACAGTTTGGACCCAGAAACATGGCTATTTATGCCCTCAATGAGACTGAACTGTTATCAGCGCTCGTTTGCCTTCAAAATGCATAATAATAATTAAATATGTTATCGAAAATTTCTGTAAATATGTCTCTTTCTGTACATAGTGACAACATGTATGTTTCACATATTAAAGTTTACTGTCTCCCTTCAGGGAAATGTCAATGTATGCAATATTGGTAAAAGGACCACATGCTGTTTATTGCTCTCCAGCTGGCTTCTGCATAGCCAGATCAACTACCTTATGTGCCCCTTCTTCCAATCTTCTCCTCTATGACTATGGGGTCTATTCAGAGCCTAGTGAGAAAACAAATTTGTTTTTTTAGGAAAACTGCCATTCACTTTCATTGTCTTCAGGGTGTACATTTTCACCTGGCTCTGAATCATCCCCAAGGTAGACAATGAAAGTGAATAGTAACTTTCTCACCTGAAAAAAGAAGTGAGTTTTCTCACCAGGCTCCGAATTGACCCCTATGTGTCCTGTTCTTGTGTTCCTTGATTCACCAGCATCCCAGGGCAGGTGGGCACACCAGCTAAATTTAAGAGGAAGCCTAAAATGTGGCGAAATAATCCACGAGGTCTGCGCTCCTATGCTGCTCGCATGTCCTTCATCACTGCTGTGTGGTGCCATGAGCAGTACAGAAACGCAGACTAGATGTGACTGCCACAGTAAGTATTTTGCCATTTTATCTGTTGGGGCATCCTGATTTGAGTGAGGGTATAAGTGAACCTCCAGTCATACCTGACCCTTAGGTCACTCAGCAAAGGTGTTTTAGCTTAAGCTCCCATGGAGACTTTAAATTGACTAACTTAGTCTGTCTATACTTATTGGCTCCCCTTCTCTTTTTTTCCTTTTTAAACCTAGGGAGAAAGAGGCATGCCCGGGATGCCAGGGAAACATGGCATAAAGGTATCTTTTGTTAGAAAACATGTAGCTGCAACCCCCAAATTTGCAAAATAACTCATAGCCAACCTTGTTTTGTCTATTTGCATCCCCAGTTTTCCAAATAGCACCATGACTCACACCACCCAGCTCTTTGTACTCGTCCTTCAACATCCTCCATTAGTTAAACCATTCACATGACCATTTCCACTCCCTGTGTGGCTCAGTAACCCTAATTCTCATCTTGTGTCCTCTTTTTCTTTAGCTTTCCCCTGATTTCTGTTTCTGAGAGTTGAGAGGTATGACCCAACCCTTACTTTAACTTTACCTTCCTTCATATTCACCTCCACAACCACAAATAACATTTTCCACTAAAGCTGGTAACCGCCCTTTCTGCCATCCCTAACCTTTCCTAGTAACCCCTCCAATGTTTATGGGATGTCTGATATGTATAGTTACTGTTATCATTGTATTTCTGAAAAGATTTACAATAAAGGAGACCCCCACATTGTAACAACTGCAACATATTGGAAAACTTGTATAGATTTCATATTGCTAAGCTTTGACCTTTACATGTATATCCCACCAACAGCAGCATCCACTGCCTATGAGCCTGTAAGCTATGTGTTGCCTATCAATATTAATATCCTTTTCTGTTCAAAAGAACAGTGGTAGTACTATAAAAATCACAACAAGCAATTGTCCATCGATGGTCATCTTTAGGATGTAGGGCATGACCTTAAACAGAAGTCATTCTGTGGGTTAAAGAATACTAAAACTTTAGTGTAATTATCCTAGGCCCAAGATGCTTTAGTCCAACACGGATTATAACCCATATGACAGCTCCTCAAAGGGTATGCTGTGCTACAATATATATATATATATATATATATATATATATATCAGAGAAGTGGGGTTCTATTCAACTGCCTGTATGGTCCTTCTGGGACCTGCAGGCTGTGCACTTAGGTAAGCTTTGGTTGATTTTACTTTCATATAAGGCTCACTAAACATTTAGTTTATGAACTAAACCAGAAAAATATAAAAATTCCAATTAATCTGGAAGATCACTTTCCTAAAACCAACTGGAACATATAGACCAAAAAAATGAGCTTTATCTTGATCGAGGCGTAAACCTGGCAACCGGTTCGATGCAGAAACCCGACAATCTATACAAAATATGGGTGTTGGTCCACTCCTGAACCCCCCCAACCAGAACCAGAGGCAGGGGTGGTGGTCACCCCTTTTTTGTCTCTTTGCAGTCACTGGCTGCATTCAATAGTAGAGAGCAGAGTAAGACATGAGAAATCACCCCTGGGATGTGGTAGAAGGCTAGAGGTAGATGGGTGACACCAGGAGGCTATATGTTGTGTGCAATATGGCTGTGGTGTGGGAATTACCAAAGTCACAGTCCAGGATGGCAAATAAGTGGAAAAAGCTTTAAAGCAGTTGAAACTCAAGAAAGCTTTCAAGATTTGTCTTACACAAGTTCATCCAAACCAATAAAGAAATTGACCTTTGGATAATTTCTTCTCCCTTTTGTAAATCTTGTCAGCCTTTGTGATTTTTTGATGATTATTATAAATGTGCTCACCTATAAACTACTTAATTAAATTGCGAAAACATGTCTAGAAGTTGAATGTTGTGTATATTTGGTTGGGATAAGGTGAGAAAGGTCAAACATGGTAGGCTAAAATTATTATTTAGGCATTTGTGGTTATAATAACAGCCTGTTAACAGGATATATGGTAAGTTAGATTAAGACTAGGAAACCAATAAGTAGAGGGGATATTTTGTATGGAAATAAAGTAAATTACATAATATGCAATAAAGACATCTGTTTGTATTAACCCCAAAAACAGTAAACCTATCTTTCCTGACACACATCTTTTCTGGCCTTGTGCTTTAAAATCCTCTGTTGGTGCTGTGTCCACTCAGTGGCTTCTGGAGTTGGCCTAGTCAAAAAAAAACTTTGCAGGTGGGTTTGCTAACCAAAGCCTGGAGAAGAGGAGCTAGAGCTTAAAGAAGACCCTTATGACACCTCAAAATACTTTCTCCCACCACTGCTAAACCCTAAAATTAGGAGGCAATTACATGTTTTTTGGTAAACCTAGAAATGGCTGCACACGCCTAAGAATCAGCTGCTCCGCATGTGGGTGGCTGTCCCCTCAGATGAAGATCAGATAGAAGTCAGACAAAAAAAGCCTTCTCACCCCTTCCATGTTCCCTCGATGGCTGCCGTTCATGTGACCAGTGGCAGCCTATCAGGGTCCCTGGTGCCAGCGTGCACACAGTGCTGCAAACCTGACTGCTGGTTGCTATCGAGGAAACCTGTGATGGAATGGCAAAGTGCTGAGCATGGGCTGCCCAGTCTCCTTCTTGCCCCCTCATTTAAAGCGGACCAACAGTCAAAAATGACTTAAACCAGACCAACACAATAAACAGTGCTCATATGCATCCCTCCCCAGGGCAATTTAGATTGCTGCATATAAACATCCATTTACCTTTTTCTAACTGTTGTTGTGGTAAATTCTAGAAACAAAATGGTGGTTTGTGCATTTGTAGGCCACCTGCAAACAGGAAGTGCTGCTGGGCTTCCTGTTACTGTGCATTGTCAGTTATGTCAGCTGAATCCAGGCAGCAGCATGGCTGAGATGCTGGGAGAGAAAGCTCCAAAATGGCCGCTACCTTTCCTTTTCAACTGTGCCAGGCTGTTGGTCTGGTTTAACAGGACGTTTCAGGGGCTGCACCTTTCATTCACCCCTCTTCCAGCCTGCTTTATATTTCTTAATTGAGTGATCCTAGTCAACTTTCTTCAGGGTCTTCTCAGCAGCAGAGGATGAATTATGCTTGCCTCATTGGCTCAGTCCTCTCAGAAGCGAATTCATTTTGGGGACTGAGAAAAATGAGTTAGCAAGTTCTACAGTTCTATAGCAAGGATCAAGTTTTCTAAAGTTTATTTGCCAAGTGCTGAATGGATGACAGATGGCGCCCCTTACAGCCAGTATGGGACAATTTGCATTTAATGAATATGTATACACTATAATAATCTATTAATAAATGATTATATATTATATCATACATTATTTGGTAAGAGTCAGACTTGACAATACCCCCCAACTTCTAACTCATAGCGCATCCTATGTATTCTTATGAGAAAATAAAACAGGCCTCCCATGGGACTCATGTTTTCACAGACAGGGATGTGAAAGTGTCTGAATATCACCACAATTAATGTTATTTGGTAATTATTTTCCTCTAATCCAGCCAAGTTGTTACATCCCACTTGGCTGCCACAATATGTGTTTCTTCTCTATGTTCCTAGTATTTCACGCATAAGCACATTTTATTTGTAAGCACGTTAGAACCAAAGAAACACGTTTTAACTAAATATATTTTCACTGTTTTGGCAGCTTTATGCAATAGAATTTTTCTCTGGAAATAAAGTACTTAAACGAAAATTACTTTAACTTAACAAGAAATATGATTTTAATATTAAATAGACTTGTCAGCCATTTAAACATGAAGTACCATGTATTAATCAAGTGAAATGTGTTCCTGATTTTTTGGTGAACATTTATCCAGAAACATCTGTAGCTTGGATTAAGGTCAATTACTTCTTCCAGCTCTGTTAGTTGTAAAAGAAGAAGACTTTCAGCTCTGACGTGACTAAATACTGGATTAATATTGTGGTTTGAGAAGAAAATGAATGTACAAATTGACAATACTGTATGCATGTTGCATTAGAAACCAGTAGACTTTAGCCTAAATCAGTATTGCAAGAAACTGTCGATTATTTGCTGCCCATGTTAAGAAACGGTGACAACCCCCAAGTGGTGGAAGACTAGGGACATGAGCCCTGGTTTGCCCCAATTTAATATGGCCCTGATTATGTTAACACAAACCGGTACCCTAAAAGCTGCCCCTGCTCTTCTAGCCCTTCTGCTTACCTGCCCAATCCCCGTATGTCAGCTGCCAGCCATGTGATTTGATACTGCAAATGAGCCTATTGATGAATTGATGCTCCCTTTATCAATGGGTCAAGTGGTAGGTGGCCAGCATCATATTCATATACATATTTGGGATGGCCTGTTGGATGCAGTAAGATTTATGCACACACACATGTTGTTTTAGGCTGGCGGAATTGTGAGTGAAATCAAGGGGGAAAGGGTGTTGTTCTTTTTAAAACCAGAATAATTAACACAAAAATTACATAAACAGTTAAGAAACTGTTATTGTTACCTTGTCCAATTGTGTATTTTGAATTACTAGTGATTACATTACATTATTCACTGTATAATGGCAACGATATACACAACTATCAGTGGAGTGTTGCTGATACGAGAGAATACGAGAGGGTATACGAGAGAAAATAAATGGGTGGACATCTTTAAAGCATATCGATTTAATACCTATATAATTGTAAAGAATTGGAACATTACACTTTTTAAATTTTTTCCATTCCCCCCCACCATTTTAGATTAGATAGACAGGTAAAAATACGACTTCGGGGTAGTACTGGCCAGCGCGACTGGGACCACCCCAAATGACAATAGAGGTGAAACCTATTGAGAGCTGGAAGTACCTTGCTACCTACAGATACGTCTTTTTTATAAGACTGTAGCTGTGATATAGCTGTGAAGTTTTTTACTTTTTAACAGCACGGTGTCTGGCTGGGCACGTCCATTGTTACATTATAATGACAGCAGTGTACCTGACTGTTTACGGGAAGCTGGTTGACTCTTTACAATTTAACAGCAGGACTCCTGCCCTGTTTTATACATTTTACAGTGTGGCAACAGCAAAAGTTTTAAAACTCTCAGTGCAAGTTTTATTTCTGTCATTGCTGCTACCTCTGACCAGTGTCCCTTTTCCAAACCACGCCCCCTCTGTATTGATGGCTTGAATTGTGCTCTCACAACTGCCATTCTAATCCAGCCAACTCCTGAGAATGTCTGAAGCAAGATGTTTGACTCTTACAGACCCTGCCCATTATGCTGAATATTATGCTGCATCACAGAATCCCGGCTATGCCCACATGCTTCAGAGGAGAATTCGTAAGGCAAAACTGTAAACCTTGATATCTCGGCCATTTCTTCTTAAATTTAAAAACGGAAAACAACTTAGGACATTGCACAATGTAGCCTGACTCAACGGGCTTAGTCAGCTTTTCCTATTCTATCACTTTAAAGGATCAAAAACAAATAGGGCACTTGCTTTTCCATAACCTAAGTGCGGTTTGAAAACTGATCCAGCATCACTGGTCATCCAGCTTCATGGTAATATTACTTGTTCTTACATAGGGACAAAAAAGAGCCAGCAACTGAAGCTGAAGCTCTGGATCTGGCAGGTGCTATGACTTCTCGAGCAGCGATTTAATGGGTGAGCCAGTAAAAATCTAGCTAGTGTAGTTTGTAATTTACTATGCATATGGACACAAATAGTGCAACTAGAAATATTCAGACATTCCATCTAAAAAGGACCTGGCAGGTGTGCAACCTTCTTTCAGAATTCAGGCTCAAGTCCAGGGTTCCAGGGAAAGTCAAAGAAGGCAACTCTTAATGACACTGTGTACTAAAATGTTGCTGGCCTGTCTTCAATTTAACCCAGTTAAACATCTGGGGAAAGAATTAGAATGATCTAGACCTGACTGCCTTACAGGATCAGATCCAGCCTTACTAACTTTGAAATGCTAAAATGAAAGCCAAGCTTACTAAAGATATTTTGTACCCTGGTGTAGATAATTTTTGCCTAATATTAGTGGTATGTATAGCGATGGGAGGGACAATCATACCTCCTAAAAACACAAATCGAACATGAACACATTTATTCATATCTGTCTATGCAGACAGACTAGGGCGAAAAATCAGCCCAGGATTTAATTGGCATCAACCGGCCCACCACAAGCCAATGAGGTGCTAAGACCTACCCCAAGGGGCTAAGCAGCTGATTGGAGGAGAGCCCAGGAGAGACCTAGGAGTTAAATTCCTGGTGATTGTTCCTTTTTTAATATACAATATTTACGTTTACCCATTAAAAGAAAGGGGATGAACATGCAATCAGGCTGTGTTCTGCACTTATTTCTTAAACGCACCTTCAGCATAATTTAATGAAAAGCCCAAACCCTTAAAAAACTATTCCCAGCATCTAAAATGAATATATAAGATTTTTTAATCACTTACTTATTATTCTTTTCCCCACCGGGCTGCAACTCTGTTCAGGATTCTAGGATACAGGTGCCGCCATCTTGACTCATGCATATTGAGGAGAGGAGAGTGGGCTAAAGTACAGGGGGTGGGGTTATAGCTGTGGTTTGAACAGAGACAGCAGAGCTGGGGTCAGGGAAAGAACAGCAATCCCAGAATGCAGAGCGACACAATCAGAAGACACAGTCTGATGCTCTATGAGCTGCCATCTTGGATGTTTAAAGTCTTATAACATGCAGTAGATGAAGGCAGGAGGATTTTTAATGTGAGCAATCTGTATGTACAGGGTGTGGGAAACATATAAGACATGCTCTTATTCAGGGTGAAGGTCTGCTTTAAGAAAAATCTTCCATTTTAATAGATGACTTTAAAAGATACATTATTTTATGAATTACTGTTTTAATAAGTGCTTTTGTTTTTCATTTTAACTAATACCAGTCCTTTCTTTTAGTGTACATTACTGCAGTATTCGAACATACATTTTTTGTTTCATGTTTCTTAAAATTTGAGAGCAATATAAAAATTGTATATTTTAATTTAATGAAATATGCTTCTCTTTATTCCCTTTTAGGGTGAACCAGGAGTTTCCGGAGCAAAGGTACTGCATCTCCTATATATATCTATATATATCATATTCTGCGTCTATGTATTTTAAATAGCGTAGTTATATTTCGTGACCATGTTGTTAACCATTATGAATTTTTTTTTACTAATTTCGATTATATATATTTTACTTTACTTAAATTTTACTTGAAATTGCACTTCCCACTATATTCTTCTGTTGTATAATTTAAGGTTTGCTTGTCTGGCTGCTCTGCTCCCAATAAGAAAGAGCATATAGGTCCAATCTATTGATGAAAATGATTACTGTCTACTATCCTTTATCACGAACAGACTTCCCATGTTTTGAGCACCTAAGACCCCACTCTACAGGGCTATTAACTTATATTTTTTATGTTAAATATGTCCAAAGTCTTCCACAAAATGATTAATTTCCCACTCTGTAAGAAGTATCCTTCATCCTGTACTAAGTAGCAGTGGCATCAGTGGTGCAAGGGATCATGGAGGATAACGCCATCACCGAATCACTGTACCAGCCATAGGTCACTAATATGTTGCATATACCGGAACATGACATGAACATCAACAAATTGATTCTTTAGTTATCTTAAGTTACAGTTATATAATTCATCTGTTTATTCTTTTAAATAATAAAAACTTACAGTATCTATTTTTTCATATAGGGTGAAAAGGGTGACATTGGCAATGCACTTGGTGGAGTTAAGGGAGAACCTGGTCTACCAGGTCCAACAGGACCAAAGGTCTGTAGTTTTCTACCTAAAATTCCATTAATATAAACCTTGCACCTTTACAGCCTCATTATAAATTGGTGATAACCAATCTATAGCAAAGGCTCTCCTAGAAACTTTTAACAAGATAACCAAAAAAACTAGCAATAAAAATACAATTAATACATCTGTAATTATAGTTAGGCATATACTTACTATGTATAATACAAAATCCTCTGTGCTTAAACAGTGTAATTCATAACCTTGATAATAACAATTTAAGGCCCTGTCTAGACACACAATAACCTCTGGGTCATGGCAAAGCTGGGAAGGGTGTGTTATGGCGCAGCTATGAGTTTTGTCATGCTCTGCTATTGTCAGAGACAGCGTGGGACCAAAGTGGCTAGTTGTGCTTGCTCAAGCTGAGAGCTGCATTGGACAGATTAGCTGTAGAACTTGTTTGCATGGTCCTGGAGAAATGAAATTGCAAACTCTGGAGCCCTGGTATGGCTTATACTCTTATGCTGCAAAAAATGGAGGCAAGTCATATGGAACAGGCATTAGGTAATTTGCTTGCTGGCTAATAATTGCCTTTGGGTGTGCAGCCCATTTAATGTTTTCAGGAAATAATAAAGTGTAATATTAAATAATTCCATATTCCTTCTACCAAAATAAATCCTCAGTTCTAGCAATCAGATATGCATTCCCCTAATTATAACTAGATGTTTATCAGTTGTGTTTAGTGTTTATTATCTAGTTTCTTCAAAAATAATGTATTATTTTTAACTAATTGTATGAGGTAGTGAGTATCCTTGTTTAGCAGTGCTAACCTAAATGCCAAATTGCCAATATGGAACTTCTGTTTTATTCTGTTTCTCCCTCTGTTTTCTTCTTCTGTCTTAACCAACTACATTAAACAAAAGGTGACATTGACTGGAGTACAATATTTTATATTAAAACAGTTAAACAACTATAAATGAGTTCCTTGCTAATTCTGCAGTAAGATTGTGACTGGGAGGCATCATAGGGAATAGTTACTTACCTAGATGAATAATTGTTCTGGGAGTGCAGTCGGCTAAAAAAAGTACACAAGGAACAGAAGCTAGCTGAGAATCTTAGCAAGAAAGCAGTCAGAAGTTGAGAAAACCCTAGACCAAAACTAGGCCAAACAGATATCATATTGACCTGTAGACGCAGCTAAAGGTCCAGGTTCCTGCTTCAGTGAGTTGGGCACTACTGTGTGGCCTGGATGTACTTAAGGGGAAACTAAGGCTTTGTGTTGTGTTGAAAAGCTAGAATGATTGTGTTACAATAATTATTGTGTTGCATTACACCATTGAAAATGTTTGATGTGAAGTGGAACCTTACTTAGGAGACTTGTCTAGGGCCATGTTCGTACTTCTGCAAGAGTTTGTGTAGAGGCTAGTGAGCCCCCACATTCCTCAAGTGCCAAACAGGACCTCAGGCACAAAGAAGACCCACACAACTGGTCTCGCCCACAAGTGTGTGTACAACAATAACATCACTGAAGTTTGGTTGCTTTCTAGAGCAAAATAATATATTTATTTCGATGCTCTGTAATAAAAAAGCAATTATGTGACTACTCACCTGTAGAATTGTTTTTGTTCTTGCATGGCACGGCCCGCTTCGGTGTTCATAACAGTTGGGTTATTCCGCCACCGCAGTGGTACTGCAGAAAAGCTGTGGCTTGTCCCGGCTCCCTATAAAAATGGGCTTAACCATAGAGTTCCCAGCGTAGACAAGCAGTGAGACAAGAAGCCGGGAGAAAAAGAAAAAAGTTGGGACATCCAAAAGCAGTGTCCATAGTAGGGTGGGATCCCCAAAGAGTAACGGCCAGTAGTTCAAGTCACTACCACCTGAAGCACCTTGCGCCCAAAAGCAGCATCTGCTGAGGCCTTAACATCAACCTTGTAAAACTTTGACAAAGTATGAACAGAAGACCAAGTAGCAACCTTGCAAACTTGTTCAACAGAAGCCTGGTGCTGAAAAGCCCAAGAGGCACCAATAGCACGAGTGGAATGAGCAGTAATCCTAAAGGGAGGTTCCTTTCCCTTAGCAGAATAGGCTTGAACCACGGCCTGACGGATCCACTTGCTGATAGTGGATTTAGCCGGAGGCAAACCCTTTCTAGGTCCAGAAGTGAGAACAAAAAGAGCATCAGACTTCCAGAAAGGCTCAGTGGCGACCAAATAAAACTTCAGAGCCCTGACCACATCCAGGGAATGCAGAGTCCGCTCCTTGGAATTAGCTGGATTAGGACACAATGAAGGCAAGACAATGTCCTGATTAAGATGAAAGGCAGACACAACCTTTGGCAGGAAGTCCAGCTTGAGCCGGAAAAAAACACCTTATCCTGATGTCTCTCAAAATAAGGAGGTTTGATGGAAAGTGCCGCTAGCTCAGAAACTCGCCTTACAGAAGTGATAGCCACCAGAAAGTCTACCTTAAGTGTCAGAATAGACAAGGCAGCTTCACGGGAGGGGAGGCCCTTGCAGAGCAGACAACACCAGATTCAAATCCCAGACTGGTAGCAAAGGCTTACGGGGTGGACACACATGAGAAACACCCTGAAAAAAAGGTTTAAACCAACCGGTGATTGGCAAAAGATCTTTGGAAAAAAATTGCCAGAGATGAAACATGGCCTTTTAGGGTACTAAGTTGATCCAAAGCATGTTGCAAGAATTCCAGAATCCTGGGAATAGAAAACACCCGACAGGGAAGAGACTTGGACTCACACTAGGCAATGTAAGCATGCCCGACCCTGTAATAGATAAAGGACGAGGACTTCTTCCTGGCCCGAATCATGGTATCAACAACAGAAGCAGGCAACCCCTTTTCCATCAATATGGAGGTTTCAGCAGCCAAGCCGTTAAAGCCAGAGTTTGTAAATTGGGATGGCGTAGCTGCCCCTAGGTGAGAAGATCTGGATCCTTGGGCAGGACGTGCCGGTCTACTGCACAACGTCTGCGAACCAAACTCTTCTTGGCCAACAAGGGGCCACCAGTATGGCTGGTACCCGCTCCTGGGCTATCTTGCGCATGACCCTGCCCAGGAGAGGAAACGAAGGGAACACAAAGAGAAGCTGAAACTCCGTCCAAGGTATTGCCAAGGCATCTGTGGCGAAGGCCAGAGGATACTGAGACAGAGAGACAAATCTGTGAAGTTTGTGATTGTGACAGGATGCAAACAGGTCCACATCCGGCTGACCCCAGCGGTGACAAAGGGAGAGAAGCACCTGGTTGTTGAGAGACCACTCCCCCAGACAAGACATGCCCCTGCTCAGGGAGTCCACCACCTGGTTCTCCACCCCTGGGATGTAGACCGCTGAGATGCAGGTAGCATGCTGTTCTGCCCAAGACAAAATCAGGGACACTTCCTTGAAGGCTCGCTTGCTCCGAGTCCCTCCCTGATGGTTGATGTAGGCAACCGCCGTCTGATTGTCTAAATGAATCTGAACAGCCCGACCCAGGAGGTGAGTGCATAGACGAGAAAGAACCAACCTGATCGCCCTCAGTTCCAGGATGTTGATGGAAGCATGGTCCTCTTGTGGGCCCCACCGACCCTGGAACCTCAGGGACTTCCAGAAGCCTCCCCAGCTGGTCGGACTGGCGACCGTGGTGACCGTTTCCCAGCACGGGGGCATGAAGGACCTGCCCCCAGAAGGTTCCTTGAGTCCAGCCACCACAAGAGAGATTGTCCGGCCAGGGGAGACAGAATAAATTCCTGATCCAGGGACACAGGGTCCCGATCCCAAACTGACAAGAGGTGCAACTGAAGAGGTCTCATGTGAAACTGAGCAAAGGAGACTGCCTCGAAGCAGGACACCATCAGGCATCCTCTGACAGATGGAGGGATGAGGACACGACAGCAGAGCCTGAGCCTGCAGCTGAAGACCCTCCACCTTCTGCTGAGGAAGGAACACCTTGACCTGAGAGGTATCCAGCGTCATACCCAGAAAGATCCTCACCAATGACGGGGACAGAGAAGACTTGGGATAGTTGATCACCCAGCCGAAAGACTCCAGAGTTGATGTCACCATTTGAGTGTCCCGCTCGGCCTGAGGAAAAGACTCGGCCACAATCAGGATGTCGTCCAGGTAAGGAATGATGTAGATGCCCTGGTTTCTTAGCAGAGCCATCACTCCCGCCAGCACCTTGGTGAACACCCGAGGTGATACCGAAGGGTAGAGCCACAAACTGGTAATGCTGGTCCTGCAGCTCGAACCTTAGAAATCTCTGATGACCTGGAAAGATAGGCACATGAAGGTAAGCAACTTTGATGTCCACAGTGGTCATGAAGTCGCCCGGGTGAAGGGTACTGACAGCAGAGCGCAGCGTCTCCATGCGAAAATGCTTGAATCTGACAAATTTGTTTAGGCCCTTCAGATCCAGAATGGGCCTCAGAGAGACGTCCTTTTTGGGGAGCGTGAAAAGATTGGAATAGTACCCCTGACCTCTTTCTTGATGAGGCACCAAAAAAATGACTAAGGTAATGAAGGTAATGAGGTAATGAACCGCCAGAAGCAACCCCTGAGTGGACAGGGGGTTTAAAGACATCCGGGATATGATGAATCTTTTGGGGGGTGCCAGGCTGCAAACTCTATCTTGTAACCGGAAGACACTACCTCCTGAATCCACCGGTCTGAGACATGAAGCCTCCAGACGTGAGCAAAGAGCCGAAGCCGCCCCCCCCACCCGGATGGGTGAGGGCACCCCTTCATGCCTGAGGGGGCTTGGGAGAGGGTTTGGGCTTAGGATTCCAGGAGAGACCGAGATTCCCCAAGAATCTCTGCAACCACTGGAGAGGAGGGAGCCACGGCCCCCTCTGGGAATGTGAAAGGAAGGGAGGGGGACAGAGGACCCCTGAAAGGGCCGAGACTGCCTCCTACGCTGAGGCAGCCTCCCATCCTTGGCTAGAACATCAAGCCGTTCCCTAAACAGCCGCAGCCCCACAAAGGGGAGGCTAGTGAGAGCTTTCTTAGCCGCAGCATCAGCTGCCCACTGGCGCAACCAGACAGAGCGGCGCATAGCCACCAAGAGCACAGAGGTCCTTCCACAGTGCTGCACAGCATCATCCATAGCAGTAAGGATAAAGGCCACAAAATCAGTGCAAAGTAAGAGAGTCCTATATTCCTCCCCCACACTACCAGCTGTTGTGCTATCAAGGAGACGCTTAAGCAGTTTCTTAAGGGCAATAGCAGTAATGGCGGCAGCACATACAGGGCGCAAGCCAGCCCCCACACAGGTTAAAGCATGGCAGGCCACTTGATCCATGCGCCGGTCGTCACCGTCCCTCAGTGTGGTAGTGTCAGTGTCAGGGGGAAGGCATGACCGAAGTATTGGACAAGCCTAGCACGGGAGCGTCCACTTCAGGGGGAAATGACCACCTCTTAACAAGATCAACGGGAAAGGGATAACCTTTTATCCAAACCCTTGGGCACCGCAGTCAACTTGTTAGGACGTTCCCATTCTTTAAGCACCAAGGTGGTAAAATGTTTCTGCTCAGGGAACTCTTGACGCTGTTTACCAGGGCGAAAAAGCTCCCCCTGCTTTCTTTTAGCTACCTCAGGGGCAGCAATGTGCAAAATTTCAAAAATATGTGACAGCAGATTATCAGTGTGCTCATGGTACCATTATTCCTCTCCGGACGCAGACCCAGGGTCACTATCGCAACCCTCCTGCTGGTTCCCAGAGGAGTCAGAATCCTGGGATAGCTCCCCCATCTCAAGGGGGTGACAGTCACCAAGCTCATCAATCCCAACATACATCTCAGTAAGGGGAGCAGGCCTGGGGTCCAGGTGTCTCTTCTTGCCAGAGGCCTTCCTAGGAACAGTCCTGGCAATCTGCTTTTCAATGGTAGCCACCCGCAGAGCCAAATCAGAATGTGACTCCCTGCCAACATTCCCCTCACTGGGGCCCAATTGCAGGAGCGGGGGAGTAGGTGAAGCCGAGTGAGGCGCAGAGCTGGGCAAGCGAAGCAGGCAAACCAGCTTGAAGTGCAAGGACACTTTCATCGCACGGCACGCACACCGTGACACTGTTACTCACAGGGGATACCCCACACATGGAACACAGCCGTGCTTGCCCCGAAGGGCCCCCAAGCGCGCTATCCCCAGAAGCCTCCATATGGTGATTAGCACAGGCGCAATAGGCCAGCAGTGGGTACAGGCTTAAAACAGAAGCCACCTCCCACGGGATGCCCCCAGGAATCGGTGAAAGGGGGGGATGAGGGGGAGGAAGGAGTGGAGCCGGGAGAAACCACAACCCAATGGTATCCCGCCTGAAAGACATAAGTAAAATCACACATAAGTATCCCGCAGCAAAATACCCCAATCAATTAAAAACCCCCCAAGGGGGACTCACGGACCAAAGACACCGCGGGGTCACACAGACACAGACCGCTGAATAAGGCGACCCACCGGAGAAAGCAGCGCTGCAGCCAGGAAGGGAGGAAACCAGATGCTCAGCTCGTCCAAAATGGCGCCGGCAGAGGTACCTCGAGGGGCGGGCCGCGAGGTGAACGACGCAATACGCGTCATCACCCGTCCCCCCGAAGAGCGCGAAAAACTGCGCTCACGTGGCTCCATGACAAAGCAAAATCACCTCAGGTTATAGCGCCCCCATCCACGGAACGCAGTACAAAGCCGCGCAGCAGCTAAAAATACCAGAAAACACACCAAAAAATGTAAAAACACCACAAATATGACTACTCGCCGCTACCAGCCACCCCCCCTCCCCCCCAACCAAGTTAGAGGGGGGGAGAGAGAGAGACGAGAAGCAGCGGCGAGCAGCCATGGTCAGGGAGGGAGGGGGGGCGCGGGGGGGACCCAAAGGAAAATGAGGGGACACAGTCCCCAAATTACTTACCCCCTCAGAAGCCAGGACAGAAACTCCGCATCCCTAAAAGGGTCACCATAAAGCCTATGGCCGACTACCCTTTGTGTTACAGGGTCTGCGCATGGAGCTGCGCTCCAGGAGCACTTGCCCCTAGTGATCTTCTACCTTCACCCGATCTGTCAGCCGAGGCTGGGAGGCAATGAGGGTCCAGAAACGGATGGAAATAGATTTGCAGGGCCGCAGGCTTGGTTGCCCCGCTCACCTGCGCAAGAGAGAGAGCCATCTTCTAACTTCGCAGTATGACTGCAGAGGAACCACTGGGAAACTCTGTGGTTAAGCCCGTTTTTATAGGGAGCCGGGACATGCCACAGCTTTTCTGCAGTACCACTGCGTCACCTTGTGGCGGAATAACCCAACTGTTATGAATACCGAAGCGGGCCATGCCATGCAATAAAGAAAAGCAGTTCTGCTATAAGGTTTGACAAATACCTTTTTTCCTTGAGATTTGAATAGATAAATTGTTACACTATGGGGTGTACCTTTAAATACCAAATACAAGTTAATTGACCTTTGAGCTCCTTTCCTTTTGATAAACTTCCCTTCCCTTAGCCTCCCATGCTCCACCTTTTTATCTTGTTTTCCTCTATCACTACAGGGTCACCGGGGTCAAAAAAGAGTTCACTTTGCAGTAAAAAGTGCACTTGAAGTGAACAATGAACTAGAAGTGCACCATTTATACCTGGTGCAAAGAAAAAGAAACTGAAATATTTATTAAAAAAAATAAGCATAACACTTTTTGCACCTAGTGCTAATTTAAAAGATCGATTCAGCTCCAGGAATAAAAACGTGCTATGTTGTTTTTTAAAATAAAAAGTGCCATTCCTTTATGATTTTTCATTTGATGTATCAACACATACTTTCTTGTATTTTGATTTTTTTATCTCCAATTCTCCAACATAAACTCATTGGTACCTGCTATCCAAACCTGCAATTTCATTACCTTGAAGTTTCAACGCCATAACTTATGATGGTGTTAAAATGGAGAATATTACGTTTAACCAACATTTCTGTGGCTTTAATTCTAGTCTGAAATATTAATAACATTTTCTAAAAGCATCTTAACAGAGAAAAGGAGGTGCCGTGCCTTCCTAATTATAAGCCGACTTCTGAACCTTGTAACCTGTCTGATTTATTATTCCTGATCTGACTTTGCATCACTAGGAAATAGATTCAATCCGCACAATTAAAATTCCCAGTGTACCTTAAACATTTCTGTCTGATATAAAAGCCTTTGATATGGGGTTTGGGTGATCTTGTTAGAGCGAGCACAACGTACAGTACAAGGATGTGGTAGCACTTTTGTGACAGACGGGTTTACAATGTTTGCCTTTTCTTTGAAGGCTGAAATATGACAAACTGAGCAAAAAGTAACTCCTTTTCTTACCATTATTTCTTTTATATCACAAAGGATAGAAAAGGTCATAGAACAAAGGCACTGAAACCACACATTACCTCTTTTATGTATGCTGTCATACTTTTATAATACTCTTATAGTTCTGTTGGTACTAAAAGGAGATGTGTTTATTCCCATTGACGACAGTCCTTAAAGGGGACCTAAAGGCCAATGCCCCCCCCCCCCCCACAACTTTGAATTGGAAATGTAAAAATAAATATTTACTCTCCTATTGATGTGTCTGCCTTACAGTTCTTGCCTAGGCTCCTGGTAAAAACAAATGGCCCATAACTCCGAGTCTGCAGACTTGATCCCAAAAAGTCCTGTGGGCTGCAGCCCTCCTATTTCACCACTCTGATGCTGACAGTGCACTCCCAAGCCAGCCTCATTGCTTATTCCTACCTGGTAGCAGGTTCCCACATTGATTGGCAGCAGGATGGACATCTTGTAACCACTCTACAGCAGTACCCTTGCTGATTTTAATTCATTGCAAGATGGCAAGTGCTGGTCGGGAAGTGTGCTGTTGGCAGTTCTAAAACTGGAGGACTGCAACTATTTGTTTTTCTCTGGAGTCTGGACTGACCATTTAGGGTGCCACGAGGAACCTGGGTGAAACTTTCCACACCCAATCACTGTAGCAGGTGACCCATACCTGCTGATTGGGTATGATAGGGACGCATTACCCATGCAACCCCAATGTCAGCCCTCCATGGACCCTTCTTATTCTGCCATGGATTTCCATAGATGTAACAATGAGGAGCTGCTAAGGACATTAAGAACATTATTTAAGGGATACTATAGTTAATTCATATCCTCATTCACATGTTTAGCAGCCAGTAATGTACAAGCCCACTCAGTACACCTGACTGGTCACAGACAGTCACGTGATTGGCAGCCATACAATGAATGAAGAAGGGTGACTTGACTATAGTGCCACTTTAAAATGTTGTACATAGCGTTCTGTGTAAAATTCCTGCCCCAGAGGCTGAATATTGGCTAGTTGCAAGTGGCTAGGAGCACCCAGATTCCTAGAAAGCATGGGGGTAGGTGAGAGAGGCAGCCATCAGGGCCAACAGATGCCCCCCTGAGCAACCAGGCCCTATACAGGAGTCATGGCTTTACTGTCCTGACTGCAGTTCTGATGATAGTATCACCCATGGTCCCCTCAGAGGATGTAGAAGGCAGGGGAGCAATCTACTGTTGCAGAGCAGGTGCCTGTTGGGGGTTACCAGATTTTGAAAAATTGACCTGCAGACCTTGGTGGTCCACTTAAATAGAAGGTTTGTAGTGATATTTAAAAGTGTTTGTTGCTTTTTAATGTAATGAAATCAATAATTTGTAAATCAAGTCCAGTGTTATCTGTATATGTAAAGCCATTTAACAGAAGCTAAAAAGACACAAATTTTTGACTATATATAAAATATAAATATAATTTTATAACTGACAATTTCTGTGAGTAGATCCATATTTATCAAGCCACAATATATCTTAAAGTGGACCAAAACCCAAGCTCTGATGGCCCTGCAATCTGTAAGATCTGCTAGATTTCCTCCCCCTGGGGCTTTCAGAATCGGAAACTCCCCAGGTTGCCTGGAAACTCACCTTCTTTACCAGTCCAACAGCTCATGCCCAAGCAGTGGCGGAATCCTCACTATCCCTTTAGCAGGGCGCGTGCCCACTCTAGGCATTTGTGAATGGCTGGCGTGGGCGCACTCCCTGTTAGATAGCGGGGGATGCGGCCACCAGCGCGCTCGAATCCGCTCGCCTTAGATGAGCTCTTAGACAAAGGGATAGGAGCGTATCCAAGCATGCTGATTGAACAAGAGGCCATGCATGTGCCGTAGGGCTTGGGAAAGTTGAGTTAGTTTGGGTGGCCTGGGGGGTTTCACACAGCGGGGCATCGTCAATCAGGGTGCCCTGGGGAGCAAGGACTAAACCCATGATAGTCACTATCCTGGGTTGCGGTCCACTTTAATAACTTTTTGTCCATTCATGCAAAGCCTCAGACTAAAAAGTCATAATGTGTGTTTTCCCAGGGAGAAGATGGTGCTGCAGGCCAGCCAGGAACGCCAGGTCAAAAAGGTGATAAGGTAAGCACATATAACAAATTAACAGTAACTAAATGTGATGGGGCCCCGGTGCAACATTGAATGGGGTCCTTTCAATGCTCATACAGTAAACTATTTGTTTTGTCTTTTAAGTCAAGTAGATGCAGCTAGACATCTAAAGAACTAAACAGCATAGACAAATTATGCTTCCTTTCTATTATTGATGCCAAGATGAGCACAAATATTATGAATAAGGAGGAGCAACAATTATGGGGCCCTCCTGACCTCCTGGGCCCTGATGTGGTTGCATCCCCTGTACCTTCTATAGTTACGCCCCTGGCCAGTATGTAGAGCACTGCATATTATACAGAAGCAGTGACAAGAGGATTTTAAGCTGCCTATTCTAGTGTCCTACTTCATTAAAGCAGACACTTAACAAATCTAACCTACCCCCTCATGCCATCAGTGAGCCCTGCCTCAGAGCGCCACGGTAACACCTCCTCCAATGGGGGGCATGCATTACTGCAGTGTGCTTCTCTATCTGGGGATCTTTAACTGGAGGGACATCCCAAATTCGGATGATCGGGGACTGACTTTTAAATGAGAACTTTAGGCCCACTTTTATTTTGAAGAAAGATGTAATGATATACACTTTACTGTAACATACACTATTTTGATTACAGGGTGTTGCAGGAACGAAAGGAGATCACGGCCCTCCTGGACCTAAAGTGAGTCATTTTTGTATGGTGTTTAGAACAGCATAGTAATATAAAATAATTGACCCTTTATTTGCTGAAGACTGCAAGTTTTTTAAGACTTTTAAATTGGATTAAAAATCTATAATGCCAAACAAGCCGCCAAGCAAGGCCCCCTAGGGGGCAGTGTTAGAGTTGCCCACCAGATGACCAGAGGTGGGCCCTAGGCTTTGACGGAAGTCCACCATCAGGACAGCACGTGAATTCCAGAACTCACACAGTGTTTCTGGTTTGCGTGAAGTGTTCTGTGAGTTTATTATATATTCAGTTATTCAATTAAAGTTCAATTAAAGGATCGCATCCCGTGCCACCAGGGCCTGAACAGCAGTTGGCAGTTTGCGCCCCTGCCATCAGTCACAGCAGCACTACCACACTCTCTTCATTCACTCCAAAGGGGGGGGGGGGCATGTCAGTCCTCGACACACTCCCTTCATTGTAATGCGTGTAGAGGACATGGCAGCGCTCCTATAATTGATGACGGGGGTATGAGCCCAACACGGATTCATTTCTGCTGTGTCCCAAACGTTAGTCAGAAAAAGAATCCCGGTTGGGCTCATCCCCCACCTGGGGTATTTCACATAGTGGGGCATCCCAAATTGCCATATGCCACAATGGACCAAAACCCTACATTAACACCACAGGACATGCCCCTTAGATACCTTGCTGGAGCGAGTCTTTTCCCTTATAATTCACAACAAGGACCACATTTTGTCATATAGTTTTGGTGTAGTCAAGTTTTAATAGTTTATTATTTATATTAAGCAAGGCAGACATCCGTAAAACACTTCTATCTCTAAACCTTTGTGATTATATCGTATTGTTCGATATACCTTTTGTCTGATAATGTTGTGGTAGTGTCAAACAATAGTATGAAAAATCAATGTTTTTTTTCTTTTAGGGCCCAAAAGGGGATCAAGGAAAAGCCAGTATTGTAGAATATAATAGCAACCTCAGTGAGGCACTTCAGGTAAGCATACATAAGAGGATTGTAACTTTTACTGGCAATATATGCAGAAGAGTAAGCGCCGTGCTGGCTTCTGGGATAACTAACAAGATACAATACAGAAAGCTGGCACCATCAGCATGTGTGAAATATATTTATACGAGAGCTGATTCACCATGTCAGATAATATATCTTACATTATATGATCACTAATCAAAGTGTAAAAAATTACAAGGTGTGTCTACAGGTTGCCATTCTGCTCTTATATAAATACAGCACAAGAAAACAGACATACTGGGGACAATAGAGTGTACATCAGACACTTGTATACAAAAATACAGCACTATACATTTATGTTTTCTACACTGAGGCTTCTTGGAAAGGAGATGCGAAGGACCCCTACGTTTCGGGTCAAAAACCCTTCCTCAGGGAGGTTAAAAAGATGCCCTCAGCAGGTACACAAATGAGCCCAGGAATTGTAGCCAGGGTGACAAAAGAAAGGAGGCAATGGAAAAGAGAAACAAAGAAGGAATGGGAAAAAGAGAGGAAGATAGGTGGAATATGGAAAAGTAGGCAGAGGAAATGTTGAGAGAGATGATGGAGAGTAGGTGAAAAATAGAGAAGTATAATAATAAAAATTGTTACATATTTAATTACAGTAATATATTTATTCATAATGCCAGTAAAACCACACATAGCACAGGACAGCTAAAACCAGAATCAAGGGTCTGTGCCCTCTGCACCAATACCAAATAATATACAGTAATGTCTCCATAATAGCAAAGCATAAATCAATAAATGACGCAAAGCGTAACACTGAATTCTATGTGCCAAAATATTATGGCAATAATATGGCAGTAGGGGTTTATCAATACATCTCATGCCCTGTAATATACTGTAAGTTCTATATGTGGGAACCCGAGGACGTTTCATAACATGTGGGTTTCTGTGCCTGGGACTAACCTGCGGCTCCACCATGACCTTTTCTCCTTTTCCCTGTATTTAGCTGTCCTATGTTTTGTACAGGTTTTAAATGGTGCTATGAGTAAAAATGTAATCTCTTTATTATTATGGTTGTGCACCCCCGCCAACTTTTTGTATGTAACAGTACTCAAAAGAAAAGGAGTCCCACCACTCCCAAAATCTCTCCTCCCAAACAATGGCACCACTCACTTATGTAATTAATTCCTAATGGTTACTTTATTAATATCCAAAACATTTTTTGAGTCTATACAATATACATACAATTAAAACCAATTAAAATACATATATACACACTATGGAGATGGGAAGAGGGGGGGGGGGGAGGGAGGGGGAGAGAAAGGGGGGGGTTAAAAAACCATAAAGACACCCCCAGATGGTAATGAGCACTAAGGCCGTAATAGTGATATACAATATAAATAAAAGCGTGACCGCTGTTCCCAACCTAGCTGATAATAATTTTAAGTGTAAAAGTTTTAATTAATATAAAAAATGAATATTTAATTAATTGTTCAAAACATATACTAAATAAAGTGCTACGTGCAAAATGTAAACTCCCTACAGCCAGGTAGGAGAAAAAAGCAGCCACATATACAATGAGACAATCAGCTTACATTTAAAGACGGCCAGTGATCGATCCCCCCTCCACTCACTCAGACGCGGACGCGTTGCGTGACATCACCCGTCACTTCACCAGGGCACCTTTTTGTATGTATACTGTACAGGAAGGTGCAGGGTGACTATTACGCTTGTCATCCACCATCATTGTATAGACACTTGCTGCTCAGGAATTTGACAACTCTTGAAAACAGTTAGAGAAATGTCTCCTTTACTAATGCCTGCAAGAGGATTTCTATACACCAGATATTTCTTAGGCTTTTAATATCTTCTAGTCAGCCACTTCTCTCCTGCATGCATTTCTAAACAGAGCCACATTCTCATTTAGTAGATATCGATCGGCCGGCTACTCTAAATGCATGGAAACATATAGGCTGACAGCAGGCTCTCTCACACACACAGCATGCACCCTTGTCTTGTCAACCATAACACCTAAACCTGTGTACACCTCGACTTTGCAAAAAGTAAAATTACAGTTTCAGAATATTTATAGTTTTTGGAAACTCCAAAGATTAGACAATTTAAGGGAAATATTGATATATGAAAATATGGAGTATTTTCTTATGTAATCCTTTGAAACACTGTAGATTAGTGAGCAGTCATTTAAAGCACAAGTCCAGGCTCTATGTAACCCCAGAACCCCACATTCACCTTAGTATATAAGCATCACATGTTGCTGAGAAAAATGCCAATGTTTGATAGTTACTTATAGTTAAAATAAAATCAAATATATCAGGGTTTTCACAATTGCCAAATCCTAACAATACCCTGTAACCAATAAATATTACCTGAATATTTCCACTTCCGTCATTTGTTTAAGTTAAATGCATTGAAATGAATGGCTCTAGCATATGGCTCTAGCATGGCCTTGATTCATCAAGAGTAAAATTCATCTTGATTCATCAAGATAAAAATTCTCATGGTAATAAAATTCATTTCATGAGAAAAAAAGCCAGAGAATGGCACTGTTGATGAATCACTAGTTAGGAAGACAATAAAAGTCAATGGCACTTTTTACTACAGTGTAAAAAGGAGTAAAAAGTTCACTACTAGAGATGAGCGAACTTCTTGAAAGTTTGATTCGGGCGATTCGCCGAATTTCCCCAAGAAATTCGGGTTCGCCCGAATCGAACTTTCACAAATCGCTCATCTGAAAAAAAAAATGCCGGCATGGTGGGAGCGGACAGGCCGGCTACGCTGTCAGCTGTCCTCAGAGGACGCGTCATCAGAGGGCGCCTGAGAGCGGCGCCGGCCTCCACGCTCCGACCATGCAGGTAAGTGTTTGCTTTTTAAAAAAATGCCGGCATGGTGGGAGCGGGCAGGCCGGCTGCGCTGTCAGCGGGCCAGCGGCGGCCCGCTGACAGCGTAGCCGGCCTGCCCGCTCCCACCATGCCGGCATTTTTATTTTTTTATTTCAGGGAAAATTCGATCGGCACGAACCAAAAAAAATTCGGGTTCGTGCCGAATCGAATTTTCCCTGAAATTCGGAGCGAATTCCGGTTCGTCCGAACCGGTTCACTCATCCCTATTCACTACATATCTCATGAGTAAAAAAGTGCCATTCTCTGGCTTTTTTTTCCCATGAAATGAATTTTTTTTAAATAAATAAAATAGATGTTGTTAAAATGTATCAATTAAAAATATATATACATTTTTATACAAAAATGATTATTTTTCTTCATAAACATCTGCATATTTTCTAATTTTCCATCATTTTCTAACTTTATGATTAAAATCAGATGTCTGGCCTACAGTTTTCTTTATGAGGCACATTAGCTAAATATAGCTAAACATATATAAAATGTGTATGGCTATATAAAAATGACATTTTGACCAAACAATAGATTTCGTTTATCTCTTAGGAAAAGCCTAATTTTAGCTGTCTTTGAAATTGTAAGCCCTGTAAAATATGTTTTGCCCCAATTCTATTTTTTAGGGTCCTCCTGGTCCTCCAGGTCCTCCAGGTATCGCGGGACAAAAGGTAAGGTCATATTCCTACATATGTCGGCTGCAGCAATCAAAAATGACCGCTCTCCTTAGTGATGAGGGCTGTTTTGGGTAGCTGTAACCATGGAAAAGTATCAAGACCACAAATGCCTGTTAGACATAGCAGATGTCTAATTTCTACAAAGCAGGTTTAAATAAGCGTGTCAGCAGCATGATAGACAAGGTCTTCTGAAAATCATTAGGATAATTGAACTATTTTCAGATAAAGTCAGGGCAATTATGCAGAAAATTGACCCATTGAAAAAATAGCATGCATATCATAGGTGCTCAACTTTCCTCCTCAAGGAGCGGCAACAGGCCAGGTTTGGCAGATCTCAACACTGATGCACATTAGTGATGGTTTTATAGCTCTATCTGAGCATTAATGACTTCACCTGTGCATCAGTGCGCTTTCACCACCACCACTGAACAAGAATCTAAGCGAGTATCTGGCAACCCTGGGGGGGAGGGAGGTTCAAGCTACTGGGCATCTCAGATGCCCTTGGGAGCATTATAATGGAGGGTTGTAAATATAATGAACTTGGTCCACTTTAAACATTCACCTATGATCCAATCTTTGTTTGGAAGGTGACATATCTAATGATGCATTTCTGGCATTAAGGATTAAGATCAGGGCTGTATTCACCATTAGGAAACCCTAGGCACGTGCCTAGGGTGGCAACCTGAAAGGGGGGAAGGGCACTGGCCTTACTACTGTAGTAAAGAAAAGAAATTCAAATTCCCATAGCCAGAACATTAATGCCTCCTGACAAGCACCCCCCCAGCAAAAAAAGGATGCAGAGTGTATGTGAGTGAAGGGGGGGGGGGCAATGGGTTGAACACAGGCCAGAGCATCTCCCCTCCACTTGTGTGGTCATGTGACTCCTGTATGTCAGAATGCAGTAAAAGATGGAATATGCTTGCCGCCTTCTCTGCATTTCCCCCTTTGTGCCCTCCTCCACACACATACTCTGCATCTAGCTCATTGCACCCTTTCCCCTACACACTGGACCGTGACCTAACTTAAAAAAAGGGGGCGTGGGCACTTAAAGTGCCTAGGGCACCATGAACACCAAATACGGCCCTGATTAAGATAGAGATACAAATATTTCCTCATTGCCAAACTTCTTTCAACTAAACCAAATCAGGAAATTGTGGCTTAAATTTGAACAGCAACACTAATAAACACATTAAAATATTGCAAACATTGTGATTCTGTATAGACTACATAATTATTTTTCAGTGATTACTAACATTATTGCAAAGCAACTGAAATGTAAAATGTGTTCCCATTTTAGGGTGAAATTGGATTACCTGGTCCTCCTGGTCATGATGGGGATAAGGTAAGCAAAAAAGTGGCTGTTGTCTTTTCTAGTGGATCCAGTATAATAGCAAAGGCAAACATTTCTATTAGCACAGAATGAGTAACTACAGAAATATTGGTTGCTACCTTACTTGAAAGCAGGGTTCTCCAACCCTTTCCTCAAGGCCCTCCATCAGGTAGATCTCCACACAGAGGCAGAGCTGAAGTTACCAGTATTCAGAAAGAGCTATGAAGACAGCAATGTGGAGATCTGCAAAACATGAGGTGGCCCTTGAGGAGAGGTTTGAGAAACACTGTAATAATTGCAGAAAATTGGCCTTTAAATATTGTACCAGCAATCATATTTAGTAAACATATGTTTAAATACTCTGTGTTCAGTCTCTACTTTCCTCTGTGTGACCATTTCCTATTGTACTCCCTCCTCTTTGTATGCCCTGTCATCCTCTACCATGTGCTCACGGTGACATCTCCAGAAGCTAGAGAGTTGCTATAATGGGAAACTTATATATAGACATTAGTGAGCTCATGAGCTTTACACTGCTTCCTGGCCCCTGTGCTATAACAAGCTTCTGGTGCTGAAGACAAGGACCCCTTTGGCAATATGAGCTATGGGCTATTGCCCAGATTGCCACCCCTATTGCCAGCCCTGGCTCTGACCTCACTTTTTTTTATACAAATAAGTAACAACGTACATAATTTAAGTCTGTTGTGTTCATTTTACAAAGCCATTATGCCAATGAAATGTTATGTAATAACAAAGAATAAAATAATTTTGCTGTTGCTTTAGGGACCTCGTGGAAAACCTGGTGATCCTGGACCTCAAGGTCCACCCGGAGCAGCTGGGCAAGATGGACTTCAAGGACCAAAGGGAGATGCAGGCCCTAGGGGATTGCAAGGGCCAAAAGGAGAAAAAGGAGAAGTGGGACAAACAGGATCACCTGTAAGTAACAGCAGCCTATATATGATTTGGCACAATATATTTTAGTGCAGTGTAAATGTCCTTTTACCCTTTTAAAATATTTTATTTGGCCTATTACTGATCTGTGAGACCAGTTGATGCTTTAAAATAGTGTGACCTTAAAACTACCAAAAATAGGGGTCAAAACAAGCAGAACAAGCAATATCAAGGACTGATCACCAACCAACAAAGCATACACAGGTTATTATTACCAAGGCTTGAGATGAACAAAAACTTTATTGATTACAAAAATATCATAATTGATATTACACATTGACTAACAAAAAAATCCCAACCTTTACCAGAATAAAATGCAACAACGTTTAAGATGAAAAAGATGGCCAAAAATCTTTTTCAATGGAGGTGAGCATGCAAGTTCCCATTGGAGTAAGGATTCATTTCTGCTGCTGCTAGTTACTTCCTGCAGTCCCAATCCCCTATGAACTGGAGCCAGCAATATGAATGTGTGGGCATTTTTCTATTGTATCTTTAATCTTAAACAGAGTTGTTGCTTTTTATTCTGGTGAGGGTTGGGATTTTTTTTGTTAGTCAAGTGTCTGTTGTAGAATGTTTTTGTATTCAAAAAAGTTCTTGTATATCTCAAACCTTGGTCCTAATAACCTATGTTTCTGTGTATACTTTAAAAGGTGTGACCTACAAACTAAAAATACAGTGTTTGTTGAGGACCATTTTCCCTGTCAGAAATGATGCGTTAATCTATTAACTACAGCCTTTGTATAATTACTTTTCAATGGAGTATAGTTTAATATGACAACCTCTACAATATGAACTGGTTAAAAACACAGATACTTTGTGGCTTACTTACACTCTTTGGTAGAAACAGATCCAAGAATTATGGTGTGGGGATTCCAAAATTATAAAACAAGCCAGCTGGGACATGCCCTAAAGCACAGTCTAAAATGTATAATAAGATGAAGAGGTCTGTCTTTAAACATAAAAATTCCCCTTCTAATGCTGCCTGATACCCCATAATGGAATGGAAAAAAATAACCTGATATTCGCTGGGAGACCTCCTCTACCACTCAGCCCTGTGCTGTTAAATTGAAGACCACGGCCACAGGGTTGCAAGGCCCAGAAGGTCCCCCCTCCATCAGCCATTCACTGCAGAAGCTGGAACGAATGTGTTACTCATGGTCCTAGCAGAGCAGCAACCCTTGAAAATACAGCAAGGCTTCTAGTACAGAGCCCTGAAGAAATTTAGATGAATGGAGGCAGGAGAGATATTTTAGGTGCTTGAAAGTGGCTCACACCACGGGTTTAAACTTTTAAGTGTGCTGAGTTTGTCAGGACAGCAATTACCAATATCTACACTACGGTGGGCTACCTAAGTTAGACACATTTGCATCATTTGTGAACATATCATTAACATCCCTGAACAGTTTTTTTTTATTTATTAGGGTCTTGATGGTCCCACTGGAGAAAAAGGAGAACGTGGTGACCAAGGAGTTCCAGGGCCTCCAGGTCTTCCAGGCCCAATTGGGCTTCCAGGACTTACCGTAAGAAAGTTCAAAATGGTTTCTCTGGCTCTGGTTTTTACTAAACCTAAGTGCCTGGAATCAATGTATCAAAAGTGTTTCAGCTACCACTGGCTAGCAGTCAAATTATTCTTACACTTTCTTAAAGGGTCTGTCCAAAACAACTATATTTACCGTTTATCCCCCACAGCTCTTCCATCTGGTCCAATGTTTGAAACCATACAGATTGCCCACACTGAGCACCACCCCAGCCACTGCCGGTCTATATTCACGAATCAAGACCTGCATTGATCAGCGGGATGAGCAAGCTCAGCAGTCAGTACATTTTCAAACACCAGATGGAATAGCTGGAGGGAACAAAAAGAGAGAATCACTTATATTTGCTTATGCCTGGACAAGCTATCTAGCACATAAAAACAGCTTGAATCATTCGGTCTGCAGTAAATCGAGCCACTTGTACTTGAGATGATTGAGCTATTGTAGCAGATTAAATTGGTTCAGGTTAAAAAGTCCAGTCTTAATCTAGCCCCCCCCCCCCAACCCTGGAAGGTCCCATACCCTGAGACAGGCTCAGTCATGGGGAAGGGGGCACGGCATAGCACATAGCACATACTGGCATAGGACAGAAACAGCACCATAGCATGAGTAAGGAGGGGCAGAATTTCTTCCCATTCCACACTGAGCGCTATTTTGCCTAGAAATTGTCCAGGGTGGGACATTTAGCAAAGTAGCACAAACATTATTATACATATTATAGGACCACTGATTTTCAAGTACAGAATGCCAAACCCCCTTGCCACTGCTAGTTTACGTTAATTGAAAAATTATACTTTGATTCAATGAAATGTTGTCATCCAACATAATGGTCAGTTTTCTTTGTACTGCCCATCTAACTGCAGACTGGCATCACTGATGTAAGAGGCCTCAGTGTGGCCACGCGCTCCTGCCCCAATCAGCAAAGGAGCCTAGTTGCTTATGACTGAGGGTAGGTGAGAAGACTTGATGGGCAGAGTTCAGCTGCTGAAAATCTCTTAATCGGTCAGCACATCTAGGCTGTATTTTATTAAGATTTTAAAGTGTTGAACATTTTTACAGTTTATTAGCTTTCATCTTAGTGCCTGATATAACAAATAGCATGATGTTAATGTTTTTATTTAGGGAGAGAAGGGTGAATCTGGAGACAAAGGGGAATCAGGCAACTCTGTAAGTGATTATTGTTTATTGTATTTTGGCAAGTGTATGGCTGCATTCTAAAGTGACACAAATATATGAACATGCTTCCAACTATCATTGCTTATTTGCTCACAGTAAAATAGAGAATCTTTATATTGATGTGAATAAATACCATGGCCTTGGGGTTGATAAATTCCCTAACCTCATAAAAGGTCTCCACTCACATACCTCGATCCCATGTCTCAACCCGTAGCCCTGAGCCCTTATAGTCCAGCAGGATGCACTGGTCCCAATCCGGAGCTATCGGCACCTAAACCTGACTGCTCCTGGCTGGGCCCCTGGCATGTAAGGTGCATGTTATCAGCACTTGATCTGAAAATGAATCGCTGTAGCCTGCAGGACTTTATGGGATTGAGTCTGTGGGCAGAGAGGTAAATGCTGTTTACATTTTTTTACAGCAACCTGGGAGTTTCCATGAATCTGAACGTTCCCTTTATAGCTTAGCTGAAACAGCATTGTGTTACAGTTAAATAAGGTTTTTTAAGTACTGGTAAATATACTTTATATACGTTTTATTCTAGGTATCTGGGCCACCGGGGCCTCCTGGCGTTCCTGGACCTGTGGTAAGCTTTAAATGCATTTATGGTGATACACGTTTAGGGTGATTCAGAGCCTCATTTTACCTGCTTTTCCCATGGAAATTTATGTTTTTTGACCTTTTTCGTCATTGTGCGATCCATTCAAGCCATTTATGGGTGATCAGATTTTTCTGGAGGTTTTTTTTTCCATTTTTGGGGATTTTTTAGTTGAAAAATGAGAATTCCAAACCAAAAAATCTACAAATGTACAAATTCGGGTGATTGTGGGCCTGTTTTTTTTTTTAAGGGAAAAATCAGTTGAAAACAAATGTTTGTGCCCGGTTGGCTTAGAAAAGGCAATCTTGGTAGAAAATCATGCAGCTCGGGATGATTTTTAACAAGATCTATGACAAAGGAAATCAGCTCTTACCCCTCCATAGGTATCACCAAGAGCATGGTATGCCAGCACAGCAATGGAAATCCAAATCGTTAAGTCCAGCTTGCTAAGTGTCCCATGAAAAAATCTGAAGTTTTATTGCGTAAAAGCAAAACATGCATGCAGATCCCAATAAAGCCAGTAAACACATATACGCGTTTCAGGCGTCACCATGCACCCTTTAGTCATTATGAATAACATCATCAAATTGCACCTTTTTGAACAAGTTGCCTCAGGTGATAGAATAAAGGACCCGCCAATCAGATAAGGGCTGAACAAGCAAACTCCCCCCTCCCCCCCGCCTGCATCAGGAGTAACACACCATCTAAGCTGGTGGGATGATAAATGGAAGAAAAAAAACAGAGGCGGGTGGAAGCATGGCGCACGCTCTGATGCCTGCACTACAAAGCCCAGTCGTACATGCAAGCAGCCACCGGCCACAGCAGAGACCAGGATGCCCCATGCCCCAGGGAGGGGAAATCAGGTCAAGCTTTTTGTCCAGTTTAAAGCAGAACAAAATCCTCCAGAGCGCTGCTAAATACACTTTCCCGGTCCAACTGCACATGCAGGGGCTCTCGTCCAATGAGGCGGGCTCTCATCATTCGACAAATGGCTATCGTTGTTTTTAGCCATTCAGCTGGGGATGTGGAAGCGTGCACTCCCCATTGAAGTCAATGAGAGCCGTTGGCTGAATGGCATAGAGACTGGTTCTCATTGGACAGGAGCCTGCGCATGTGCCAAAAGGTCAGGGGGCCCCATCATTGTTGTTCCTTCGCCTTATTTATCATATTTGTGCTCACTTGGCATCATTTACAGGAAGGAAGCACCATGTGTGTCTGCTGTTTTAGTCTTTAGTTGTCTAGCTGCATCCATTTGAGTTTAAAAACAGAAAAAAAGGTTACTGTATGAGCCATAGAAGGTCCCTATTTAATGATCAACTGGACTGGGCTATGGGCAGAAGCTAGGGCTCTCAACACAAAGCTAATTAGCACTTCCTTATCTAAGACACCATGCTCATCTTGTGTATGCATAATGATAAGGCAATAATCAGATACAGTGAGCAGATTTAGATGCTGTTTTACTGCTGTTCAAACCACTAGAGATTAGCTCACTGCCCTTCATTGTGCCACATGTTTATTTCAACTTCTAGATTTACTATTGAGTGTTGCATATATCAAGCACTGTGCATAATAATCAGCTGTAAAAAACATAACATAAACTATATCATTCAAGACAAGAATACATCATATTTTTTTAAATAGTTTTTCAGAAATGCATTTCTGCAGACTATGCTACCATCTACTGGCATACCATAATTATTGCCTGTGCATATATGGCTCCCTAAATACTTTAACAATCGATACTTTTGAAACTGTAAACCTTATTCATGTCACAAACTGTACTGTGTTGTTTAAAATTGATAGGGGAAAACATTTATCAGAAAAGGTGAGACTGGTTTGTAGGTTCGATAGGTCACATGCAGAGAGTGAAATAAGTATTGCACACTTCACCAGTTTTCTAAGTTAATATATTTATAAAGGTGCTATTGACATGAAAATCTCACCAGATCCACCCAATCCACACATGCAGAGAAATCAAACCATGGATGTTCCTAAAGCTATGTCTAATAATGAGAAATGACACAGGGAAAAATATTGAATACGCTTACTGAAATGTATTTAATACTTTGTATAAAAGCTGTTGTTGGCGATGATAGCTTCAACGTGCTTCCTGTATATGTATATAGGAAACTATTTGCTTGCATTCCTTAGGTGTGATTTTGGCCCATTCTTTGGCACAAACACTCATCACACATCATGAAGGTTCTGTAGGCTCCTTTTAGGAACTCTTCCTTCCATAGATTTTCTGTGAAACCAGTTAAGAATTCCCTTTGCCGTGTGTTTGAGAGCATTGTCTTGCTGAAATACTAACCCGCGTTTCATCTTCATCATCCTGGTTGATGGCAGCAGATTTCTTCCAAGAATGTCTAGGTACATTTGTCCATTCCTGTTTTCTTCAATAATATGAAGCGTGCCCGTGCCATACGCTGAAAAACAGTCCCACTCCATGATGTTTCCACTTTCAAACATCTGTTGGTATGGTAGTTCTGGAGTTATATACAGTACCAAGCGCCAATAAGGAAAGGCTTAATGCTCGACTGTAACTATCTGGGTGCTTGACCCAGGCAATTTCAAGGCCAGTAATAAACAAGGAAGATAATGGGTCTGCACTCCAAGTCCTCTTTAATTATGCAGTTAAAAACATCTCCAAACAAAAGAAAATCAAGCCTCTAAAATCATGAAAGGATGTCAGACCTGAGCAGCAGGTTGTGATAGAGAGTCCTCTGATGCATTTAGGGCTCTGCTTAATGGTCCTTTATCATAGATGAGGGAACCCACATTGTACAAGTGTCAGCGGAGACTGTATCAATCCGAACAGATATAGCTAACTCAACCATACATAATAAATACAGTAAAAATCTAACAGTGCAGTAGATAGTAGGAGGGCAATGCAAATTAACAACTAATTACATATAATTTATATTATAGTTGAAATTATATTAGATACACATATAAATCCATTTTCTGATTAAACACATAGACTAAAGACTAAGAATATTATTACAATTGTACTAAGCCAATGAAAAGGTCAATAAATATATGAGCTGAATGGTGAAAATCTAAATTTTAAATATTTCACCATATATGTATATCCGAAAAATATGGATATATACATTTTTCCACCAGCGGCGCAAATGTTGGGATAGAGTAAAGTTATATATACGGTAAATAAATATTTACTACGGTACATTTAATAATAATACCCTACAGTACCATAAACATTAGTAAAATTAGCACAACTACAGTATATTTGAAAATTTCAATTAACAATACTATCGATCTGTAAAAAGAGCAATGTCCCATCTATGATTTAGGCCTTGGGGAATTCTTGTACCCAACAAAAATACCCAAAGTCTTCTTGTGAAGATCACCTCCTTTGGGGCCCAGTGTGACCCTTTCAGTACTGCAAATCATGAAAAGCCAGCATATTACTTTGGCATTCATGATGATGATGTGCCGCATTAGGCTTTTATGAAAAATCTGGGCGACCAATGCCTTTTAAGTGCTCCAAAATTGTGATCTTTAATTTTCTTTTTGTGCATACCACATGCTGTTTATTGCAATATCCATAGGTAATTAAATAAATTACAAACATGAAATTGCAGGTGATGATACCATTGATTTTAGATCTATTTCCAGGGAAAGTGGAAACAAAATATTTACCTTTACTTACATGACTACACATGGGTTCCGACACAAGGTTAGCACCCCGAGGTGATAAGCCATTGTCGATAACATCCTGCAACAAAGGATCTGCTTTTAGCATAGGTAAATGTCCTCTGAAAATGAATGCAACCTTATTAAATTCAAGGGTGCATGGTCAACTAAAAACCACTTGCTCTTTAACCCTTGGATTTGTGGATTCCCGTTTCTCCCCAAAAGGGCATTTCTATCTTTTTGCCTGGCTATATATTTTGCCCTGGTGAGCATCCAGGGGGAATAACCTTTGGCTCTCAGTCTGGAATAAATATGCTCAGTCTCTGTATCAAAATCCTCTGGTCTAGAAAAGTTCCTTCTGCTGCAGGTGATTTCTCCTACAGGGACAGACTTCACTGCATGAAAGAAATGACATCTAGATACTAGTAATATATTGTTACCATGTATATAAATCTCATTAGTCATACAGTCCCCTTTTAAAGTTAAAACCAGGAAGTCTATGTGTGTTTCATCAAAATGGGCAGTAAACTCCAAATTCAAATTATTTCCATTACATTGTGCTATAAATGGTTAAAGTTCAAATTGTGAGCCTCTCTATACAAAGAGGGGATCATCTATGTATCTATAATACATGACGATCTGTGCACGTAGGGGGTTGGCACAACCATATATATGGGAATGCTCCCACCATCCTATATATAGGTTGGCCAGATATGCAGCACCACCCTTTAACCTCCAAACATGGTGTGTATTATGGCATCCACAGAGTTATGGTTTCAGCTAACCAAACTATATTCTTCCAGTATTTCACAGGCTTGTCTGAATGTTTTTTAGCAAACTTTAAACACACTTCAAAAGCAATTAAGTCTTGTGTGGTGAGCGTGTATACAGGCCATGGAGGTGGAGTGCATTACTTATTGTTTCCTTTTAAAAATTTGTACCTGCTGATTCCACGCCTGTAGCTCGCCACAGGTAGTTCTTGGCCCCTGGACAATCTTGCGGGGAGCACCTGGTCGTGACCTGTTTATGGTTAAATAATGTTGCTTCCATTTCTGCATTATGGCCCCAACATTGTTCACTGGAACCTTCAATGGTTTAGAATGTATTCTGTAACCAAAGCCATCAGTATGTTTTGCAACACAAAGGTTGTGAAGGTCTTAATAGAGCTCCCTGGTTTTACCCATCATGAGATGTTTCTTGTGTGGCACTTTGGTAATGTGATACCTTGGTGTAATTTACCATTATTACCCATACCTATCATTTCATTTCTTTGCATATTTGTTTGGATGGGTTGTTACTGACATCTGGTGAGAACTGAATGTCAATAGCACTTTTAGAAATATATTTACTAAGGAAATTGCTGAGGCATTTAATTCTCCACCCGCTTGATGTATTTTTTAAACAAATGCTGCTGCAACATGCAGTTCTGTTTTTAGACTGCTGCTATTTTGTCTTATATATAAAGCCGAATTGCCCCATTTATATTTTAAACATTATACCTCATTTCTTTCTGTTTTAAAGGGTCCTCCTGGACTTCCTGGGCAAAAGGTAAACATATAATAAGTGTTTATGTGCTATAAACTGACATCATATTTACTGGCCAAGACTTGGGATGCCCTCGCCGCAAAACTCAACTTTCCTGGGGCTCCCATAATGGACCCCATGGCCGCATCCCCAGCGTTCCTGGGCTGAGGCATGTTCCCGTACCCAGCCATATAGATAGGCTGAGGACAGGAGCACCCCTCAGATCAGAGAGAGCCTGAGAATGCGGGTAGCAGGCTGGTGACATCACCTGGCAAATTTGGGAGTGCAAAGACTATGCTTTCAACATATGTTGCCAATAAACCAGACTAACCAACAGTGAAGTTTTGGGTACCCGTAACTTACTTTAACTGTTTACATTTTGAGTTATTATCAAGAGCAAATACATCTTGAGACATCCAAAATGCGTGAATCTGGTTTAAAAAGAAAAACACTTCAATCCTTTATTTTTTTCTAATAGCACCTGTGTTGACCTTGATGTTGTTCATGAAATTTTGATGTGCATTTTTTAGGGTGAAGTGGGAGACAGCGGAACCAAAGGAGACAAGGGAAGCCAAGGAGAAAAGGGAGATAAAGGTCCATTGGGTTTACCAGTAAGTACATTAGTAGAACCTTGCTAAGCCCCTAGGTATTATACATTGTTTTTTCCTTTAGCTATGTAAATGTGGAGTTCTTTTATCCAGCATCTCAACTGGATATTAGGGGTCAATAGCTTTGCTTTCAGTAAGCTTCCATGGCCACTACTGCAAATACTGAGTTGAGAAATACACAACGTTGTTTCTGACATAGTTTGAATACAAACATGCTACAGTATTTCTCGAACAGAGAAACTCATTTATGTAGTCCAGTGCCTTTTTGGTTTGGTTAACACTATTTGCTCAGTAAGTTTTTTTTTAGTTAGTTTTTTATTGAGTTGCTTAGCGATTATGATCACCTATTATGCCAACAGTCTTTATTTTTATTGTATTACATTTACCACAAACTGGTATAGACATGTGGGCACTCAAATAAAAGCTTGGTTTAATAAATGTAAAATATTAACATAGCTAATAAATATGGATATGCCACACTAATTCATGGCATGGTTGGAGAAAGGTAGTCATTTAGCTTATAATTTAACATAACAATGAATGGATTGCTGTGTGGACATTTGCTTTGCGTTTGCTTTGTAATGAAAGTGTTTAATGCTTTTGATGTTTGACCATAACATGTGCGGCTATATTATACTCTATAAGGGTCTTGGAATATATAAGGCCGCATTTGAAGTTTCAGAATTTGTACAAAAACACAATTTACATGGTAAAGAGAGCTTATTCCAAATAGCTGTTGGTCCACTGTGTGCAATACAGGAGGGAGGGTTACTGGTTGCCAGCGCCCCACCTGATAACCTGGCACACACTCAGATATCCTAACCTCACTCCCCCCCTCCACCAAAATGGAGACAGCTGCATTTCAAAGGGGAGTGTGAATAAACATAAGGATATCTTAGCGTGTGAGCGGGTAATCAGTGGGGTGGGAGTTCCCAGAAATCCAGATGTCCCCCAAACACTTCACACAGGGTGGACCAACACAGATTTGAGGTTAACTGTCTATTGTTCCGGTTTGAAACAGATACTATTTAAATGGTATGTACAGACCAAGAAAAGCAGGCTAGACCCACTATTCTTAGAGAGATGGCATGCAAATCATCTTTTATCATCCCTTGTGCTACTTTAAGTGCTCAGAAAGAACCAGATATGGTTGAATATAGTCTTTAAAGTGTATACATATGCCATGCTCTCCCTCTTGTGGACACATGTTTTGAACCTGTGGCCCTCATCAGCAAAAGGCTGATGTCTGAATGGTGAGACCTAAGAGCTCCATTACAGAGGATAAAACCACCTTAGGTGTTACATTTAACAGTGGCCGCTACACAAGGGTACCAGGTAAAGAACATTCAGAAAGTACCATTTGAGTGTGCAATGCTCAAGAATATTTCAGCCCTTGTTAACACAAGGCTAGAAATTGATGGATGTACTAAGGCTGAAACGTGAAAGCACCATAACAGAGGGCCTCTGCATACTCATTAAGAACCATGGGTGCATTCTGTTATTCTTCTGTTAGTCTGTATGTACCATGAAAATATCTGTTTTATTAAAGTTCTCTACCTTGTACCCTAGTCTCCCACCTCTTCCTAGGTGAATTGCCCATCTGTTACAGAAAAACTATTTACATGCATTAAAACTAATATGTTTATGAACTGTGGAACTGTTAATGTCTCCAAGTAAAATACCCCTCACACAATTTGATTACATAAAAACATCAATCCAATCAACAAAAAAACAATACAGTCATCAAATGAAACTTTGATGGGACAGAGCTTGTGATTAAGACACAGCACTTTGTCTAAAAGCTTTATGAGCAGACACATGCTGCCACCCCCACCCCTCCGGCCCACACTGCTCTTTGTTAACAACATTGAAGGGTAATGGTAGGAGTAACATGTGATTAGATGTCATAACCATTATGTGTCATAACCAACACCTTCCCTTGTACCGTGTCTACTGTGTTGTCAGTACTGTCTCTGACCTGAAGGGAATTAAGTGTATGTATGTATTCAGTTGCTGCTTCACTCACCTCTCCCCTCCCTCATTGTTTTCCCCTTCCATTTTCCTGCCCCCTCCATGTGTATTGATACTCTGCCCTGCTGTCCAGGGTGCTTCAGGTTTAGACGGCAGAACTGGTCCACCGGTGAGTCCTAACGCCATTGTGCTAACCTACCTCTCCTGTTACCTTGCCTTGCCCCACCTGCTTCTATCCGCAAACTGTCTGCTTCTAAATGGCTGTCCTATCCAATAAGCAGCACCACACCCAGAGCAAATCTACACTAAACGATTGTAAAGATCTTATTACAGTTTCCTGTTATTTTATCCTTTATTCTATTTATATTGACTTTTTGAGCAATGAAACATACATACGATCTAATATTTGACTACTTACTGGATCTAGATAGATTCCTATTTAATTATATTTTAATATAATAAATGTGATCATTTGTAGTTCAGTAATAAAAAAAGATAAGCCTTATCCTTGTAACAATGCGGGGAAAGCCAATGATTTCTGGACTGAGGTTTTCAAAGCAGGGAGAACAAAACAATTACTGCCCCTTTTGTTAGATGGGCATGATCTTTCTTTGTGAACAGGGGGAGGCTCGCACATGTGCCGATCCAAAAGAGAGAGAGAGAATGAGAACCCCCTCATTCCTATCCTGCCCAATATGTCGCCCATGGATGTGACTAGTTCACATCTCTCAGCAAACCCACTCTATCTGTAGCAATGGATGGGGAAGTGACAAGGTGGGGTCATGCGGGCCCACCTCGGCAGAAATGAATAGAGTGGGCATGCTGTGGGTGTAAACTAGTCACATTCACGGCTACCATCTTACACTGAAGAGGGCCAATGGGATGCTCTTTTTCCCCTCTTAGTAAGTTTCACAACAATGGGTCCAGGTGGTTGAACTGTGGACAAAAGGCGATTAGAGCTGTTTTTTGTTATTTTCTTCCCCGCACAACTAAAAAAGCAAATCTCCTATAAAACAATATAAACGGACAATGATTAAAAATACATTTAAGATTTATATATATATTTATATATATATAATAAAAAGATGATCTTCAGTCAAAATAGACTGCAGTTTCCCTTAGCTGCGCCAGCATGGGGGCTGCACACCGCCGCGTGACTAGGCCGAGACTCATTACTTTCCAACACAGATTGCACCCCCCCCCACCTACCCGCTCGAGAACTTGATAGGCTGCCAGTGGTCATGAGCTTGAGTCATGAAAGAGGTGAAGTGTAATCAGGATTCCCAGAAGGGGGCAGCAGTGTGCATGTTGCCACAGTTAAGGGACCTTCAGTCTACTGTATTTAGACATGAGGTGTTCTTTAAAACAAAAGTCCAGTTTCGTGTAAACACTCCCACCCTGGCCCCCTCCCCGTGGCTGAGGCAGGACATGTGGTTTTAAAAAAAACCTTACCCTCCAACAGAATTCCCCCAGATGTCTGTGGTTGGACACAGCCATCGGATGCTGCACATAGTGGCATCCCCCTGCTCTATCCACACAAACATCTGCCTGTCATCTGCCCCTGAATAGGAGATGGGCACACACACAGATCAGGATATGCCACTATGTCCTATGCCTGTGCGCTGGATTCTAGGCAGTAAGTAAGGGCAGGGTTATGTTTTTACCTCTCCTCCCCATTCCAGCTGCTTCAGGACCACTATGTAGTAGTGATATTACTATCCAGTCCACACACTATCCAGTCCACACACAGTTGTTGACAACTTAATCCCTTTGGAGCTATGACTAGGTAGGCTAAGTTAAAGGTATTCTTAACCTCATATGCAGATTATGCCCTCTGGTCCAGCCCCTGCTCCATAGCCGCACCCCAGCTGTATGTCTACTTAGGCCACCTTCTACTATAAGCAGAGCTGTGGCCTAAACTCTGCTTCATATTCTATTTTCTGTTACAATTCAAAGCTGCCTGTTTACTCCCAGTCTCTGTGAAGCAGCAGAAGAGCATGGATGTCCAGAGCTCACTGTCAGCAAGTCCTTGTACTGATGCACAGGTGTCAGAGTATACAGAGGTACACACTAAATAGAAATGCTAACACTGTGATGCAGGGAGGGACATTCAGCCCAAAGCTTTTCTCTTAGCCAGTGATCTGACCCAAGAGAAGCTGGGACATTTTTTGGTGTGAGATTTTTCCATAGTTGTATGTTTTGAGAGGGTACGAAAGGAGTGCTTATTGTTGCCCATTAGCGTTGTACATCTTAGCACAAATGTTTGTTATAGATGCCACAGAAATAAATGCAGTATATCAGAGTGACAACCCGAAGCGATAAAAGCAGTAGGACATACTGTCATTTCCACAACGTCATAGAATAGAATATGGTCCGTTCTATTGATTTCTATAAATGCATCCATTTCTGCAGCATGGTGATTTATAAATTGCATGCTAAGCTACTTTCCTGAAATGATGCAAACCCTTTTTCCTTTTTTAATCCAATGTAATATGTATTGGTGACAATGCTTAAATATGAGACTAAACCAATATTTCTTTATCAAGCTACCCTTTTCAGCTTTGAGTTGGCAAGATTGCGATTTGTAGAATATATTTTAATTTATGCTTTAAAACACAAGGCTTATGCTTATTTTGGGTTCATTTTATATGTGGCTTCTCATTGATCTGGTCAGATTCAAAGCTGAAAACTAATACGCCAAATATAACTGCCTGCAAAGATGCCCTCCTTCTTGCTTAATCTCCGGTTAGCAAATTAGCTGGCAAATTGGTAAAGCAGGATGTATAGACTGAAATATTTCTTGTTTTCTACAAATTAGGGAACCCCTGGACCAGCTGGAGTTCCAGGACCAGCAGGACCAAAGGGAGAGAGAGTAAGTAGAAAGGGTTTTGTTATATTACATTGCCTGGTCATTTTATCTCTTTATGACTAACATTACGTCATGTAAATTTCTAGGGCAATAAAGGAGATCCTGGTGCACCGGGACCAACTGGACCAGCAGGACCATCTGTAAGTACAAAACAAGCAGTCTAATGAACTGGACAGATATAGACTTGATCTGTGATTTACCTGAAACACTAGCGATCCAATGCTCATATCATTACTAACCTTAGTTTGGGTGAGGTTTGACTTTATTGACAATCTTGGTATAGCAGAACTTGAGTTAGACCGTAACAAAGTACCACCTCTTTGCTGACAGCCAACTTTTAATATTGCGGATTTCTTTTTGGGCTGTGCAATCATGCGATGTATGAAACTAAGAGCAATGTCACTCTGCATTTCTAACATGCTCATATTATGTTTCATGATGACATTAACCAGTGTATTGTCAAAATCTTTAATAAAATGTATTGGAAAAAAACCCAGAAAGGCACTCTATTTTTTTCTTTTATACAGGGTCCTCCTGGTGAGAAAGGAAGCCGGGTAAGAATGCAGAATGTTGTTTATTGATTCAGCCTGTTAATTAATCGCTGTATAATAAGGTGGAATGATAGAGCAACAAGTGAAAACTTCAAATGTACATGAATATTGTCATCACTTATAATGAATAATGGATATCATTCAGGACACACCAGGCCAAGTTACAGTGTGATGCTGAGTACAAGTCCATCTGCTGATCTCAGAGTTAATGTGCCTAATATGAGTATTTACCCCATAGAAATGTATATGTGTTGTTATCATAGAGCACTGGATCATAAGTTATTTATTCTATTTATTTTACACTGATCAAGACAAAAAGACATTTTCATGTCAAAGCGAAGTCAATTAATTGTTTTGTGCTGATTTCAAATTGAAACCTATAAACAATTTCATAATTACCATATACATACTTTTAATTTGACACATCTAAAATCTCACTGGTTTAGCCAATTATTTTCAAAGTCACATCATTAAAAGGTCTATCCACTAGACTCACTACAATGGAAGTGTTGTGCCAAGGCTTGGCACACCCCCTTTATTGCAAGGAATGGAGTGAGTATATGGAGGGGCAGACTTCCCTCTTGCCATGATCTTGGCAGCCGCTACATTTTAACATTTTTTGTGCAAGTAAAGTCATATGTAAGCAAAAAAGGGTCTAAACTCCCCTTATCCGTTTACCCTTCACACCAGCTGATCCAACACTGACCCCATAGAAAGGATTTCTGTTTTCAGTTGTCTATGGCAGTTAAAAATGCCTGTGCTCACTTGCTTATGAAGGAACATGCTCCTTCCATGATTGGGTAGCATATCCACAAGTCCATGCTAAGAGATATATCAAATCGCTGGCAGTCTCAGATGCACTGGAACTGGTGGGGAGTATAACACAAACCCAAAGAGCTGTTAACAATATAAGCAGACCTCTTCTGTGGCAAATATGAGCTAAATCAGTTGATCTGGAGGTAAGGTGAGTTCTTCTACAAGATAGTCCTTAAATAAATCTGGAAAAATGAAAATAGTGTGTCACAACGGCAAACCTACAAAGACCAGGTCTAGGTTTCAGTACTGATGCCTGTAGAAGGCTGTGTAGTGTGCACTGATGACCTATGAAAGCTGATCGACAGCTATGCACAAAAATTCACAGCAGTAATTTCTGCCTTATGTGACATCAACTGAAGACTTAATCCTTTTAATAATTTGTATTGGTGTCTCTTTGACATGAAAGTATTTACATGCCTTTAGTGTGACTATATGTAATTCACTGTGATTCAGTTATCTATAACAATAACACAGAAACAATTTTAAATGCGGGGAGATAAAACTTATAGGCACAAAGGTCTTGTTGCAAGAAACTTACATTTTGAACTATCTTGTAAAATGTGGAACATTTAACAATATGATTTATAAAAGGAACATTCCAGGCTACGACAATAATAAGGCAGAAATGAGCTCACATGGATTCTGTCTCATTTTCTGCCGTGAGCTGGAGATTTCGTCACCGCTCCAAATTTTCCTTTCCATTTTCCCATGACCCCATGCCAAATGAGGTCGAATGGCTACCCCTGTCCCCAAGACCTGACCCTAGTTTGGAGCATGATTGTGGAGAAATGGAATTGAAAGAAGTGGCCAACTTTGGAGCTCCTTTGCAGCATCTGCAATGTGCAGGAGAGGCAGATGGGACAGTTTTTACGTGGGCTTCTTGTTGCCTTTTTATTGCCATTGTTACATCTTGATTAAAGGGAAAATCCCACTTATATGGCCTCCCTGAAATGTGTGTAAACTACGAGACAAAGGTGATTGACCACTATTCTCCATGGGTGACATGGCCTATTTTCATACAAACCTCTGGTATAAAAGACTACATCAAGATTACTGAGCTGGTGACCCCCAAGAGGGAGGCGGATGGTATGGGAAAGGGAAACAGGTTGGCAGTGGGGTTTGAAAAAAATACCAAAGTGGACTTTCCCTTTAGAAGGAGACCAAATGACATATCTGAAATTAATATCTGAAACCTTTAGTACAAGGATGTAACAATGCTTTTAAAGCAGGCCTAGAGCCTAGATGCTAACCCTCATATAAGCACACTGGAATGTTTTTTTGGGGGGGGATAGCTTCTGAAATGAGGCATTACATGTTACTTATTTTATGAGATGGTTTTAAGAAAAGTTTCCTGCATCCAAGCATAAAGAAAAGTTTCTTTGCATGCTTGTGCTGTGACAGCTATAAGAACATTGGATAAAATGTATGAAAATCAGGACCTGGATAAGATTTCATCAGATGCCCAGTTGCTTGTGGATTTTTATGAAAGCATGTTTGTTAATTATATGTTCATGCAGAATATTCAAAGTGAGATAATACTATAGCTATCATTCCACCTTAATTCCTACTTAAATTGAAGCTGTCATGACAAATATTAGATTACATTAATAAATGTTCAAACTTTTTTTTAATGAGCAACACCAGCTTTTCATTACTCACCGATGGGGCTGCACAGAAAGCTGTAACAGTCTTTCTAAGCTCTATTAGCATGGACTCACTTCAAATACAGATGCACCGCAAAAAATTGGAATATCATCAAAAATGTGTATATTATTATTAGTAATGCAGTTGAAAACCTGAAAGGTATATATATATATATATATATATATATATATATATATATGGAAAATTGAGTGGAAGGAAAAAGTGTGGTAGAAAAACTGGGATAACCGCAGGCTTGATAGGATTGTTAAGAAAAGGCCATTCCGAAATTTGGGGCAGAATTTCCAGGAGTGGATTGCTGTTGAAGTCAGTTCTTTAAGAGCCACCACACACAGACGTATTCAGGGAATGGGCTACAAGTCTATTCCATGTGTCAAGCCACTTGTGACTAATAGACAATCCCAGAAGTGTCTTACCTGGGCCAAGGAGGTGGTCAAAGGTGTTGTTTTCAGATAAAAGTACATGTTGCATTTCATGTGGAAATACAGGTCCTAAAGTCTGGAGGGAGAGTGCAGAGCCACACAATCCAAGCTCCTTGAGGTCTAGTGTGAAGTTTCCACAACCAGTGATGGTTTGGGGAACCACGTCATCTGCTGGTGTTGGTCCACTGTGTTTTATTAAGACCAAAGTCAGCACAGCCGTCTACAAAGAAATTCTAGAGCACTTCATGCTTCCCTCTGCCGACAAGCTTTTTGGGGATGGATTTTTCGTTTTCCAACAGGAATTGGCACCTGTCCACACTGCCAAAAGTACCAAGGCCTGGTTTAATAACCACAGTATCACTGTGCTTGATTGTCCAGCAAACTTTTCAAGAGGAAGATGAGAGACATCAGACCCAACAATGCAACACCTCTGCAGTGCCACAGACTGATTGCCTCCATGCCACGCCGCATTGATGCAGTCATTCATGCAAAAACAGCCCCTACCAATTATTGAGTGAATTTACTGTATATATTTTTCATTTGGCCAACATTTCTGTGTTAAATATTTTTTTACAGTTGGTCTTATATAATATTCTAATTTTCTGGGATAATTAATTTTGGATTTTCCTTGGCTGTAAGCCATAATCATCAACATTAACATATACACACTTGAAAAGGTTCACCTAATCAATTGAATTACTAAAAATCTATACATTTTTGATGATATTCTAATTTTTCTAATGTTATAACCATACAGTGTTTGATATAGCCCCACATTTGATATATACACAGCAATGAATAAACTGAGAATTAGTTTACCCGGGGTCAGGGCCGCTTGTAAAAAAGCAAAATAAGTCTAGCGACCTTCCAAAATATACCAATATCCAAAGCCTCACCTGTTACAAGACTATTAAAGCAATCCTACAAACATTTTGATTGGTGATGCCCCCCATGCATCTCCTTGTGAAAGCTCATTTTTGGGCACACTTATCTATCGCTTCCTCGGTTTATGGTTTCGACCTCTGTAACTCAGCCTGTCAGTCAGTTGCAGGGGGTCATGAGGGAGGCAGAGAGAATCAATATGCCTGTGGAATGGTACATGCCTGTTTCTGTAGGCAAAAAAATCTGAAGTCAAATTAGTGCTTTATATTGATTGACAACATTGAATAGCTTTCAAAACACGTTTGGTCTCTTGATGAAACGCTATGTAAAAATGAAAATGTTTACATTACAGAAACAAAGAAATACAGATGTTATTTCTGTACTCATTTAAGCTTTCCATTAAATAAAAAAGCTTTGTCATGACAGCTCTCTTTTAAGTTTAAGTTTAAGTTACTAAGTTGTATGCAACTGTTATGAACTATAAAAACACTTTTCATTCGGTTTCTACAATTAATCAAATCAAAAGCTCCTTAAATTGTGAATATTAGTGAAAATGTATAAATCTACATCTTTTCACTGTTTCATAGATTCTCACATCATTATTACATCCCAAACTAGAAGAGTTTTTATCCTTCCTATACATTATTCCTCCTAGCCATACCCATATTTTTACTAATTATTAGCATTAAATGTTGCACTTTTTAAGATTCCCATTCAAAGAAAACCATCTGAAAAGTGCACCTATACTTGTGCTTGCTCCATTTCCTTTTCATCACTTTTATCGCGTGTGTATTTTTTTTGCTTTTCACAGGTTCACCTTTGTCCCCTTTATCCTTTTCCTTAACTTGTGCCTTTTTACCTGGGTCTTTCCTCCAACCTCCTCTGTAGTCTGTTTAATTTTTTCCCGGATTATCCTTTCTTTGTTGAAGTTCCTCCTCCTTGTTTTTTCACTCCTTTGCTTCTTTCATTACCACTAGATCCTTTTTAGCAAACCCAATAAGCCTCATAATTGCTTAATTGTTGCCCCAATTTTCTAATTGTTGTCAACCACACATTTAGTAACACCCTTATAATAAAACAACACATAACCAAGCTAGTAAATTTAAAATAAAATACATGCTTAAAAGCCCTTTAACATAACTAGTGAATTAAATAGAAAAGCGTTGTTTAATATTTATTTATTACAGTTAGCCTAATTACTGTTAGCTGCATTATTTGCTGTCTGATTCTGGACACTTATTGATTCCAACATTAAAAAAATGACTAACATTTAATGTATGCAAATCTGCTCTGAGTGGCACAAGACACAAGTGTTTTCAGGCACAGTCCACACAGGTTTCAGATATAGACCTTGATGCTCATTGGTGACATACTCTGAAGCCTAGAATCAAAGACATAAAAGATAAACTAATACAATGAATTTTTCAAATAATAAGAACATTTATATAGTTATTGTGTAATCAATAACATATCGGTGTCAAATTGTAGGTGTAAAAAGTATAGGTTACAGATAAGGGACCACATTCATCAGAAGATAGGCGTGTGAATCTTTTAGTCAACAGGTTTAAGTAATCAGCATGTCAACCATAAATATAAATGTCGGGTTACCCTGATGGCCTCACATCACTGGTGCAGCCAACAATTTTTTTAGTAATGGAGGTGCTTAACTTGTTTAAGCCACAGAATGTATAGGAACCATGGGGGGAGATCATGTTCATGGGCTATCATCGTTCCCAAGAATGTGCCATGTTCATTGGGTGGACATCAATGAGTACAAGGTTCTCATTGTTCATCTATGAAATGTCTACCAAAATATACTGCATGAATTAGCCTTCAAATGATCTACATTTTTACGGGTAACTGCTAATAGAAATATGAAAAATAAGTTAATAAGTATTTGACTGGGAGGCACAATAAATTGGACCGAATTTACTCCCTCATCTTTGACATGTCGCATCTTGCCTGTGGGAAATGGTTTGCCAGCCATGGCCCAAGGTTGGATGTTGCTGCTAGTTTGCAGTGAAATGCCTGCCACTTATATACATTTATAAAGATAATAAGTGTGCTCCATACTGTTACATTTTATACAAGTGTAGCTGACATCTTTAGTCAAAGAGCAGGAACATGATTTGACTTTTTACCAACTTTAAGCCCAAGCATTCCATCTCTAAAACCAGAGTTTATATATGAAAATTAGTTGCAATTACCCAAAAAGCAATCCCTGGTGCAAAATAAATATGGCAATCCATGAGTATTTTTCCCAACCCCGTTTACCCCGTTATTAACCTTGTCTCCTTGTTACCTGTAACTGTGGTAAATGCAGCATATTAAAGGGATATTCCAAGATTGCATAACAATATTCTCCCTAAAGATAGAGCATGAATTAATTTTCATAAAATTCTCATAAAATATTTTAATAAATATTTTTTAAAGAGTTCTCAAGCAAGATACTAACTTTCTCTATGCTACTGTAAAAACCATTGCCACTTATTCTGGGTGCCAAATTATCCTGCATAATTAGATGCTCTATTTACTAAGACAAAATAGTTTCTAGTGAGTATTTATAGCTGTAAATGCTCGATTTACCTGTACATCTAAGTTTGGTTGCTACTACATTTAAGTAACAAAATTATCCTTTCTAGCTAAACATTTTAACAATTATGCCAATGCCTTTCAATAAAATAACTCTAAAAGTTTAATTACATTCACAGGAAACAGAAATAGACAATGTTAGCCTACACACAAATGCATCACGCATCTTTATTCACATACAGTATAAATATGTGTATCATACACAATAATTATAATGAAGTAGACCATAAGTAGGGCCTTTTATGAATCTAACATGTTCATAGAAATATCATATAAAGCTATTGATCTAAATTATGTTTTACTTACGTAAGTCTGAAATCAACTTTCAAATGGATGATCCTGCGAGTCATTATTTCTTTTGTTGAACTTAATTATTATTTGCAGGGGGAAAGGGGGAAGAAAGGCTCTAGGGGGCCTAAAGGGGATAAGGGAGACCAAGGAGCGCCTGGATTAGATGCACCCTGCCCATTGGTATGTTTGATTTTCAAATGTTTTAATATTGGACTTGAGGATGGGAAGAGCAAGAGAAGAGATGTTCACTAAAATGTACCTTCAATATTGATTGTACCTTCAAAAATGCACTGTGTAATTTAACATTTGGTACTCACTTACTTGCCTATCACTCGAGATGTACATTTATTGCAGGTAGTTTGAAGTCTTCTGTAATACCAATATAATTTCTTCCATTCCTCAAGGCTCCAACCATCAGGTGATTTTGAACAGGCAAAGCTGCTAGACTCATTTTTCAAAATCTGTACATAAGATTTGAAGTTTCAGAATGGGATTTCTGAATGTGTCTCTGACCTGAAAGTTTACCTATAATGAACTGTGTACTGATAATATCACAGTTTAAATAAAGAAGGACTTTAAATATTATAGAAAGGAGTCTTGCAGCTTTGCCTTGACTTAAGCAATATGCCATCAGAACAGAAACCTGTGGTGTCATGTGTAATAACAAAAGTAAGTTGATTTTGTAAACAGGGACAACGAGGTGTAAAAGGAGAAAATGGTGATCCGGGGATACCAGGGCTGGATGGGCTGGATGCCCCTTGCCCATTGGTATGACTTTAACACCCCTTTTCCTGCATGCTTGGTATGGTGATTATACACTTTAAATGGATATGGAACCCTATACTAACCTCTGTTTATCATTTTTTCTAACTACTGTTCTCGTTCCCTAACAACAGTACTTCAGTTTCACTTAATCATTTATTGACACATTGCTCCTTATGCCTTGGTATTAATATAACTACATTTTCCATGTGCATATGCATGTATTTTCCCAGTAACATGGCATTGATTAAAATAATGGGTACTGACTCCTGAAAACCTAGTCTAAAAGTCCACCTAAACTAAACAGAGCAGCACCTGTACGTCAGTATAACAGTAACATAATCTAACTCAAGAAGCTCTTTAACAATCACTGTCTAGATCAATTCCTGGCTGTTGATCAAACTTACAGTTTCCACTTTGCTAAACAGTCCTTACTCTATCATAACACACTTAGGTCAAACTATTCTACAGTGTATCCGGTTGGATAGCTTCAAAAAAGGCCACTTATGGGTTGACTCAGCACCAGGTCCAAAATCTACTCTTTGGAGTAAAGCGTGCACTTAAGTGAAAAATAAAATATATGTGCAGTGGTGTTGAATAGAGATGAGCGAACTTCTTGAAAGTTCGCTTCGGGCGATTCGCCGAATTTCCCCAAGAAATTCGGGTTCGCCCGAATCAAACTTTCACGAATCGCTCATCTGAAAAAAAAAATGCCGGCATGGTGGGAGCGGGCAGGCTGGCTACGCTGTCAGCGGGCGGCGGAAGACAGCCCGCTGACAGCGCAGCCGGCCTGCCCGCTCCCACCATGCCGGCATTTGTTTAAAACGCAAACACTTACCTGCATGGTCGGAGCGTGGAGGCCGGCGTCGCTCTCAGGTGCCCTCTGATGACGCACCGGGCCGCTCTCAGCTGTCATCAGAGGACGCGTCATCAGAGGGCGCCTGAGAGCGACGCCGGCCTCCACGCTCCGACCATGCAGGTAAGTGTTTGCTTCCGCCGCCCGCTGACAGCGTAGCCGGCCTGCCCGCTCCCACCATGCCGGCATTTTTTTTATTTTATTTCAGGGAAAATTCGATCGGCACGAACCCAAAAAAATTCGGGTTCGTGCCGAATCGAATTTTCCCTGAAATTCGGAACGAATTCCGGTTCGTCCGAACCGGTTCGCTCATCCCTAGTGTTGAACTCCCAAAAGGAGTGGAGTTGCAAAAAGCACCCCTCTATTTATTTGGCTGTGCAATTGCTCTTAATTTTCTACCTAGGAGGTGATTCAGCCCCATAGCACATATTATTTATATACACCATTGCACTTTTTACTCTAAAGTACTTTGCACAGCACCTGGTCATCTTAATGTTTAAACTGTTTTGCAAACACAGTTGTACATCAAGACATAGCTGACTTTTAGAAGCTGATTAATGAAGCACTATCTGCTATACTATGCCACATCAGTGCAAATTAGAGTGCTGCAAAATATAATTTATAATATTTTTTTTACACTGGCATCTGTTTCTGCACTGCAAGAGACTCATTTACTAAGACATTGGGGTCGATTCAGAGACAGGTGAACATTTACACCTGGTAGACAATGAAAGTAAATTACAGTTTTCTTTCCTAAAAAAGGAGTGAGAATTTCCCCCTTGGCTCTGAATCGACCCCCATTATCTTTGCAGCAACATGCAGAATAGGTTGTAAATAATATTTTGCACTTCTCTTCAGTAATTTGCCTGTGGAGTAATCTGGCAAATAGTGCTGGATAAATCAGGCCCTAAGATAAGTAGTTTTTTGCCTGCAAAGTTATCCTTAGTTAGTTTATTAATTAATTATAGGTCAAATATTTATATGACATATTTTAATGGAATATGCAGTATTTATTTTTTCACATGATTTAAAATGGTTTGAGTGCCAAAAGTAAGATTTGCCAGGAGGGGGCATAGATTAAAAAACATATTACTGTTAAAGACTTTAAACCAGACCAACACCCATTTTTTCTTTAGTGAGTGTTGGTCTCGCAGACCGCAAATTAGAACAAGCTCCATAATGCCCCCCGAACATAAGCCCCCCCAGAATGCCCAATATCCTTACCTTCACCTTGAGCCAGTGCTGGGTAAGAAGTCTCGTGATTGGCCACTGTGTAGTCACATGGGCCATGGTCGCATCCTCAGCACCAGCCACCGTGCACGCCAGCGGCCATTCAGGGGAATTCTTTCCCCAAGTGAAGGTAAGGATATTGGGCCTTCTGGGGGGTTATGTTCAGGGGGCTCCAGCATTCTGGATGCCCCCTACCAGCATCTTATTCTCTGTCTGAGGGACCAACTCCCATTAAAAGAAAAAACGTGTGTTGGTCCAGTTTAAAGGACCAATAATTAAAGAAGAAAAATGATGGTCCAATGATGTAGAAGAAATCAGAATTTTTAAAGCAATCCAACACTCATTTTATAAATAATGAGGTTTGGTCGCAACACATGGCCGCCAAAATTCTGATGCCCCACCACTGCACTGCAAGCCTGTACTCGAGCAACCTTTACTCACCTTTTTTTGTGTTCTGCATTTACGGCCCACATGACTGCTGCAAGCCTCAGTGGATGGTCACACCACCAGTACATTTTTATAAAATATCTGTTTGGATGGATTTAAAAGCAACAGAAAACAAGTGGGTGAGGGCACCACTGAAGCTTATGAAAAAACCCTAAAATATTATCAGAGGAGGGTGCACCCCGGGCTCCTCACACATATATAGCAACCGCTGGAGAACAACCCAATCAAGGAGTCCAAATTGAACCAGGGCACTCAACCAGATAGCATATATCACAAATAAGTTTATTATCTAAACTAAGCCAAGGATATAAAAAACAAAAAGCACAATGACAACACACATTAAAAACAAGTCTGTAAAATACCCAGGACATATAGGACACCAATAATTATATAGAATTAATGAGATATAATAAATCACAATAGTATTAGTATTATCAAACCAATAAATGCATAGTACATGCAGCTACTCAGAAAATATCATTTGTCATCTTTGTGATGCATTAGGCCAGATCGCTTTGGCCTTTTCATGATAGCTGTGAGAGCTCTTAGATAGTAGTGTACCTTTGTGTATCATTCATTCCTGCCTTTTTATATTATCTATTTCACTAGCACGTTAACTTGTATTAATATCACTACATATGTATTTAGTCTTTTGGGCAAACTGTAGTTTGGATGCATATTGTCCTATTCAGTACTTTGCATCTGGCATTGATAGTGTTTGAGCACGGTCACTTTATATATTGAACACTTATGAGAGATTAGGGGATTAATTTAGTATATAATATTTGTATATATATTTTTTATGAACTTTGCATCCAGGGATTGGGTACTATTAATTTATATTTTCTGAGTAGCCGCATGTATTATGCATTTATTGGTTTGATAATATTAATACTAATTATTGGTGTCCTATATGTCCTGGGTATTTTACAGACTTGTTTTTAATGTATGTTGTCATTGTGCTTTTTGTCTTTTATACTCTTTGATGGCTTAGTTTAGATATTACACTTATTTGTGATATATGCTATCTGGTTGAGTGCCCTGGTTCAATTTGGACTCCTTTATTGGGTTGTTCTCTAGTAGATGGATTTAAATACAATTCAAAACACATTGGTCTACACTGTTAAAACTCCGTCTAGTCATTCTGTACAGTTTTCTGTTAAAAAGTGCACAATATTTGGATTTGCTGTTGCTTGCATGCCAAGCTTTACTGCAATACCATGTTTTACATTTTCAAATCCAGTATAAAATGTAATGCATTCAGATGTCTGCTCAAAGCAGACCTAGCATCAACTTGAACTACTACTGTATTCATCAATTTATAAATGTTCCTTTAACATTTAGTGGTCCAACATTTAAATTCAAGGCAAATTCTTCTTCTGCCTTTTCCCCTAAGCAATGTTTTTGGCCCGGCGTTCCTGTGTTTATAAAGTAAAAGGTGTTTTTTTATTCTAGAAATAGGAAGGTGGGGAGTGCCAAATGCCAGGGGGCAATCTAAAAGATTAGCTGAGGTGAGGCTCACTTTGGGTGTGCCTCATAAATTACTATTGGATACCTGTGTCGTGAGCTTGGTGTGAGCTTTTCTAACACAGAAAGTGTTTATTTTTTAAAGCCTGCCTTGTACTAGAGCGGATGTGGGGATTTGAAATAAAAAACAAACCCTACTTTACAGGAGTTGCTGGTTCCTCTCTACAGAGCAGCAATTATTCCTGGCTATAAAAGAATGTCTAGTCACTGGTTGCCTGGCTAGGCACTCAGGACAGTGTCCTAGCAGCTGTGCTTAATCAGTAAGGCAGCAGGCGGCTCACACGGGTAAGGTAAGCTTTGTTTTTAGGGCAGCCAGTATCTCACTAATACCAGTCCCCTATGCTCCTCCCTAATTTTCTGCAAGGTAGAAGATGTAGCAGGGCTCCGTTTGCCCATCCTTTCAATTTCATTCTTCCAGGAATGAAGCAAAAAAGTGGTCTAACTCATCCACCTTGTCCTTTGGTGTGCTCAGCTTGAGCGAGCACGGCAAGCCATAGTGGTCACGCAGCTGTCTCTGACCACAGCAGAGTGCGCTCATGACTCAGATATCTGTGCCATTTTACGCCTTTCACAGCTCAGCCACAGCCCAGAAATCGGCTTTGCATAGAGATTTTCAGATCAGAGATTTTGAGATACTTTGAAATGGCTCATTTTACACAGTTGTCAAAGTGGATAAGGGGGAGGAAGTGTGTATTTGGACAGGAACTTTAGTTCCCAAATCATCAAAACCTCAGGATGGGGAGGGGAGCATCAGCAGTGTCTAGTAGGCTGGACATCTACTTCCCCTGCGATTGGGCAGATCTACATATGGAATGCAGTATTTGTTTCAGTAAGATTTTTATTTTTTAATTTGTGAATGGGGTCCTCAGAGATTTTCAGAGCCTGGATTCTGGTCTTTACAGGTTTTTGTATTATATTGTTTTGTAATATTCTTAAGTTTGGCTCTATCTATTTGCATTTTCTTATATGTTTAGTAAAAAGCTGACTGAATTTTTTTTGGCTTAGCCCCTCAAGTTTGGAAAGACTTCTCTGTGAGGACTGTAAGAACCAAAAAGAAGCAGAACATTACAGACATTAACTTTCCAGGATACATCTTAAAGAGGAACAAAACCCAAGATTTTTCCTTTGGTTTTGTTTCTCCTGTCTTGGGCATCCCGGCTGATGCCCCACTGTGTGCATCCTTCCAGATCGCCAGAAAAATCACCTTTTCCTTTCTCAGCCAATCGTTGGTCCACATTCCATTCCAATTTTACTTACTGCTCTGAGCTCAGAGCAGCAAGAAAGGTGAATGAAGTGTGCAGCCAATCGCATCCCTGCTCTCCTCTAGCTGTGGGTAGTGCCCATGCCAGCCATTAAGAAATGCCTGACATGGGTACATACCTAGCTAAAGGTATCATGTGGATGCGTGTGGGAACACCAGCGAGGAGAGTAAACCAAGCGATACCCCTGATAAACACAGTGGGGTATACCAATTCAGGATGCCCCATAAAGATGGACACCTACGATCTATGTAGGTGGTTGTTACTCTTTTAGACATGTATTGGGGAATGTTAATAGCTTTCCACAGCAACATAATGTAAAGCCAAATAAGGTTACAACAAATGTTGATTCACCTTTCAAGGCTATTTCTACCATGTTGTGATATTGTGCGTTACTTCTTTCATGATAAATTGTTGCCTATAACCAAATTCAAGACAAGGTGAGAGTGGACACATCTGTTTTTATGTCATTTCATGCTAGCTCTTCCTCATTGTGTCATTTTAGAAAGCCATTATGTCTGGGTGAAAGTTAAATGATTGTATGTAAAAATCATTGCTACTTTATCTATGTATTATTTTTGTGCTGCATACAGCTCAATAACATGTTGTATAAAACACTCCTGTTTTTATAGGGGGAAGATGGTTTACCAGTCCAAGGCTGCTGGAATAAGGTAACAGATAGAGCTGTCTGTATCTACTGTTTTTGGATGATGCATTGCATTTTGTTAATGCCAGTGGTGTTTGGATGAAGGCAATGAATGTATGAATTAGCTTGCAGCCTCGGGATTCTGCACTTGGCTCTAGCATGTTGTTCGCAACTGTAAACTTGGCACAAGAAAATATTTGTATGGGAGTTATCTGCATGGATCAGTACAAACTAATTCCCTTGAAGTTCTGAGAAACTATTTTAGATATAAACTTGCATGCATATAAACTATGAATGTATTCCACCCAACTTTGCAACAAGCCAGTTATAAACGTCATTTACCTTTTAGCCTGGCCTTACAAATTTGCAACTATAGTCCCACTGCCAAGAATACTAAACATGCCAAGTCTGAGCTAAAGTACTGGCCATTATTTAGTCACCACTTTAGTCACAAAACATCTTATCCAAATACTTGCACGTGTTAGAGAGACCCAATCATGCAAATCATACAAAATGTCACCTGAATTATTGCCAATTATTTATAATCATTTACCACTGGCCTTTTCAATAGAAGCATAGGATTTTCATGATAGAAGACATATATCCATACCCAATCTAGTTGTGGTGAATATGATAATGACCTCAATGGGTCACTGCTTATTTACAATTTGATGAGAGTCTCCAAGTTGATATCTCTACAGCAATGGAACTTTTTGAAGAAATAATGCATAGAATAAGGGCACCATCAATTAAAATAAATGTAAAAAGTACAGCAACCTATAGTAGCACTTCAGCTGGTTTTGGAGAATTCCATCATAGTACTGTTCGTCAGTGAGTTCCATGATAGTACTGATCGTTTGAGGGCCCCATCTCAGTTCTGATTGTTGGAGAGTCCCATCAAAGTACTAATTGATGGCGAGTTATATCATAGTAATTGTTGTTAGAGAGTCCCATCATAGTACTGATTGGTGGAGAGTTCCATCACAGTACTGATCCTTAGAGAGTCCCATTATCCCATCATCATAGCTAGGGAATCCCATACCAGTACTGATTGTGAGAGAGTGCTATCATAGTATTGATTGTTGGAATGTTTCTTCATAGTAGTGATTGTTGGAGAGTTCAATTATAGTACAGATTGTTAGACAGTGCTATCAAACTAATGATTGTTGGAGAGTTCTATCATAGTACTGATTGCTGGATAGTTCTACCATGATACCGATTGTTGGGAGTTCCATCATAGTACTGATTTCTAAAGTTTCACCACACAGTAGTACTGATTTTTGGGGAGTTCCATCTTAGGACTGACCATTAGAGAGTCCCATCAAAGTCCTGATTGTTGGAGAGTTCCATCATAGTACTGAATGTTAAAGAGTTCCATCATAGCAGTACTGATTGTTGAAGAGTTCCATCATAGTTGTAGAGGTCCATATAGTATTGATAGAAGTAGAGTTTCATCAGGGTACTGATTGTTGGAGAGCTCATTCACAGTTGGAGAACTCCATATTGTACTGATTGTTGGAGAGTCCCATCATAGTTTGAAAGTTCCATCTTACTTGGAGAATTTTATCATAGTACATATTGTTGGGGAGCTCCATCATTGTATTTAATGTTGGAGAGTTCCATAATAATACTGGTTGTTGGAGAGTATAATCACAGTTGGAGAATTCAATCATAATACTGATTGTTGCAGAGTGCTGTCATTGTTGGAGAGTTCCACCATAATACTGATTGTTGGAGAGTATAATCACAGTTGGAGAGTTCCACCATAATACTGATTGTTGAAGAGTGCTGTCATTGTTGGAGAGTTCCACCATAATACTGATTGTTGAAGAGTGCTGTCATTGTTGGAGAGTTCCACCATAATGCTGATTGTTGAAGAGTGCTATCATCGTTGGAGACGATACTTATATACTTATTGTTGGAGAGTCCCATGAGAGTTATTATGTATGGAGCAGGGGGCAGCTTCTTTATTGCTTTTTTGCTCAGAGCATGGTACCAGAGCAAGAGGTATCCTTTTGCTACATACTATTTACCATAGTATGTTATCTATACATATGGACTCATAGGCTTACCAACCAGAATGCTTCCACATCATGATCTAGGAATCAGCAAGGGGGATTTGTTTGGGGCACCAGGTCCAGGCTTTGCTCTTAGCAGAGGGAGCAAGGAAAATGCCAAGGAGATTTTCAGCAGAAGGCAAGGCATAAAACAGTAGTTGAAAGGTGGACAGTGGAGGTCAGGTAAGTATTATTCAATTTTAGTCTTAGCCTGCAGATAGCCTTCAAAGCTGTAATACTGGTTTTAATTTTGTGATAACCTTTTCTGTAAAGTCCCCAAGGAATCCAAAATGGCACAATTTTTTTCACGTACTATTTGTTAGTAAGTGTCCTTAAAAAAACAAATGCTGGGATTTCAGACTAACCAGGTTTATGTTTTCTTTTGCAGTGATCGTTCTAACCTGGGATTGTCCTTTGTGTCTGTACATAGAATATTTATTTTTATACAGTGTACCGTAGAAACAAAAAAGAAAGACATGCCAAACTTTATACATTTTTGTACATAAGTACTAAAAAATGGTTTTTGCATTTTGAATAATTTGTGAATATTTTTCGTTATTTGCTTTTCTAATATTTGTGAAAGATGCTGCTGTATTTGCATGATATTTGTGCACAGTTATTAAAATATGCCCTTTAAGTTATTATACTTTGGTGCCAAAAGTACATCAGAGAAATGATGGCCGTTTTTATGAGTATGATGGTTAATAAAATTACAGATGTTCCACACCACCAATATTTTAAGAGAATTAATATACTTACTATAACAGTTTACATATAAACAGTACTAGTACCGTATCTGCCAAGGGGTGGGCGGGGAATCACTCACAGCAAGAGACTTGCTATTTCAACAAAAATCCTGCTGCCGCAGGAGACCTTACTTGTAGTCAGATAACATTAACATTAAGGATCGAATGGTGCCAAATGCAGGTGAATGAACTGAGCATGCCATTGACAGTATCCCCACTAGCCTCTAGAAGGGTGCGCGTCCGCTTTGCCCATTCACAAATGCCTGCTTAAATATTTTGTTATTTACACACAGCTTTGTTTCAAAAGGGTTTGGAAGCAACAATTTTGCCTTTTAAGTTGGGTGATAGACCCTGACACAGAATAAGCCCTGCATGGTTTATAGGTTAAAAATAATTTGTACTAAATTAAAACCATCTGTCACTGTGACGGCAAGGAATTTAGATTACTCTGAGGTCTTAGGACAACCAAAGTTCAAAATATATTTGAAAAGATCCTTACAGGTGCCTTTAAAGATTGCCTGCTTGCTCTGGATGCATAGAGCAGTCTGCTAGTAATGCATGATTGTGACCTGGAACTACAGTATGTACTACAAATCAGATGCAGCTCTGACATTGCTAATACCAGGTTCTATAGTAACCCAACACACAGAACATTTGTAGCAAGAACACTTATAAAAAGGAATAAAATGTCAGTTGTTACAAAAAAAAGGTTTTGGTTTGGATTAGCCTTAAGCTTTCACTGGAAAGATTGCTGTGGGTGGAGGTTATACTAATACTTCTTCTACGGGTAATCTACAACCATTTACATTAAAACAGAACCACCACAGATACAAAATCAAATTACCTGCTGATAGTTCTCCCCCTGGGGGTAGAAAAATAAATCACAATTTTGCTTAACCCGACATATTAGGGTTGATTCATGACCATGAGTAATTTCTTTACTCATGATTTTTTTACACTTTTTCTTTTGATTTATTGGTGCAATTCAGCACCATATTTAACTGTGCAATTTTTAAACAAATAAAAAAATAATTGAAAAAGCAAAAAAGTGTTACTTTCAAAACAAAAATGACTCATGGTCATAAATCAACCCTATTGTTTCTGCCTTTCCAGTCCCGGGCTCCTACCTCATCAGATTGTGATTGGGCATTTCATACATACAGTAATGAAAAAGGATCCAGCACTATGAGGTTGTCAAGTTCAAATCCTGGGAGCTGGGTGTAGGGGCAGTCATGACCTAGAGGTATGGAAGCAACCTTGCAAATTTTAGGACAAATGACATTGGGGGTTATGCTAAAGATTTGGTAAAGCAAGATCAACTCTGGGCGCACATGTGGGTATGAATTGCCACCTGTAATTTTGAAGTGGATCAACACCCTCCATGGTGGCGGTGTTGATGGCTGCCGGCACCACCGCTATATGAATGGGTGGGGGGGGCAACCAGAAATCTGGAGCCCCTCGCACATAACCCCCAGTATGCCCGCAATCCTTACCATAATCTCGCTCCCCAGCGGGAATCTAGCCTGTGATTGGCCGTCCAACGGTCACGTGGGCAGTGATGCACCGGACACCGAATGTCCTGCCAACATGAGCACCACACAGCCAGTTGCAGCACTGGATTCCACAGGGGGAGCGAGGATAAGGTAAGGATTATGGGTGTCCTGGGGTTTATGTGCAGGGGGCTCCAGCATTCTTGATGCCCCCCCAGCCTGTCACATAGCAGTGGCACCGGATTCCACCTTGGTTCACTTTAACAAACAAAAAAGTGCAAAAAATATATATTTTTAATTTTTTCTAAAAAAATCACCTGCACATGTTATGGGGCATTTATACAGGTGAGATACATCATTTCTCTAATAATGTAAAAATATTTTTTTGAAAGGCTTGGAAACAACAGCACCCTATGGGAAATGCTAAAAAATGTTTTTTTTTTTCTGCAAATCCCCAAAGGGTGCTTCTGTTTCCAGACAGTGTAACAATTATTCTTACCTCCTTGGTAGAATGATGCACCTCACCTGTAAAAACAATACGTAGAATGATGCACCTCACCTGTAAAAATTCCTTATCAAATTGGAAAGATAATTGTGTTTATAATATATGAAAAATTAGAACAAATGTTTTTTATTGCAGGTTACAATTCACACCAAAATGTGCACCAAGAGTTGAACTTGATTTACCAAATCTTTAGCATGACCACCATTCATGGCTTGGGGACTTAAATGACTAAAGTCAATAAATGCACAAATTTACTCTTACCATAATTAAAGTAAGCTACAACAAGCATTAATATCACTATTTGCTGTAGCTTAAACGGGCAGGCTGATTCATCATTAGCAGCAGGTAGCGACAGATGAGCGTCTGTAGCAGGCATTTTCAGAGCGCCCGCTAGTAGTCGCTGTGCTCGGCCGTGGGTCGCTGTGCAGTAATGTTGAATACATTGTGAGGAGTCGCTATTTGACCAGTACAGCACTGTATGGGAGCTTACGCTAGCGACTGGTCATAGCGACCGACTCACACCATATTCACCAAAAAACAGCCTCACAAAACTCTGGCGCTGAAAAATGCTTGTTTGAAGGCCAGAGCGCCGGAGGCTGTGTGTTTAAAGTGTGTTTTTCAGCATCTATCCACTAGTAACAAAGCGAAAACATATGGAATTACATTGTAACAACATTGTAACATGAACACTTTAATGCCAGACCTGTAATGTCATTTCTGAAGAAATATATAAAAATTGAAAAAAAATTTAAAAAAACTGCTTTTTCAATGCCAAAAGAGGTCACAACATTATTTTAGATTTTTAGAAAAATACAAAAAAAACAAAAAATCCAGTTTAAAGAGAAGAAAAGGATCGTCCATTGAAATGTATGGGAGAGTGTTAGGTAGCGAGAGGTCATACCTGGCGCTGTGCAAGGCTGAACGCCGGCACTGTTCGCTGAGGCTGTGAAAATGATTAATCGGACGCTACATGGCGCTATCCCAGTCGCTAAACAGATTCTGCTTGACAAATGTGTAATTGAGTGCCGTGTCCGGCGTTCACCTGTCACTACCTGTCATTTACAAGGCACTACCTGACGCTATCTCTTCTTAAATAAGGGCCTAAATGTGGCAACTTTTAAATTAAAGTCAGTATTAAAATAGTTACATTTGGCACTGAAAATATAACGTAAATCTTTGTCCCCCTGGTATAAAGCATTGTCACTGCTGCTCATTTGCCAAAGGCTACTCATTAAGAACCTTCGTTTGGTAATTTAAGGGTCAGACTCCATGGTTAATAGCCAAAAAGTGAAGTTGTGCACCATGCAGTAAACCTGATATTTGGTCTTCAAATATGGAAGAAGATGAGCATGTCTCACGATTTTGATGACGTTTGTCTTCTGGAGCAACAGTCTTGGATACCAGTGGATTTCCCACGGAGATGAATTGCCTGAAATGAGTTTGAGAAATGTCCTTCTCATCTATAAAGCAGGTGGTCTCCAGCAGAAGGGAATAGAGCACTGGGATGGTGTTCTTACAGAGGTTCCGTATGTCCGATGTTTGACGAAGTAGTTAGCAAGGTCTGGACGGGCTTTTTTGGGAATATTCCATGACATGAACTGGAGAGATTTATTTTCTAGACCTCTAGAAATTTGTAGATTAAACAAGACCAGAACATTGTCACAGTATACCTTTAGATAATTCCACCATGCATTTTTCTATTGCTTTGAAACTATTTTTACATAAAAATGTAAACTGTATTTATGTAGCAATTCCATTTAATAATATGTATTGACATACTAATTTTTACATGTTTTCAACACGTCATTTGCTATAGTTGTACTATGTTTATATATTGAGATATATTATATTTCTGGCAGGTTTTATGATGTTCTACTGCATTGCCGTTAATCTTTTTGTTTGGTTTGGTTTTACATGAAGGAGGATTATGGTCCTGACAAGGACTGGCGTAGCAAGCTGTACTTGAATAGATGTCCCTAATGGTTTCAGCTATGCTGCAACTTTTCATGTGATTCCTTTTCCATATTTAAAATCTGCTGAGATTCTTTACATTAGCCCCTTCACTGCCATAAGTGCTAGGCCAGCGCTGTTCCACTAAGGGGTTGGCAAGTCTGACAGTAAGCTATGATAATTATTTTTTTATTTTGGTAAGCATTACTAGGTATAGATATTGACATGGGTCTTGTTGCTTTAGGTCCTGCAAAGGAGGTCAAATTGACCAAAAAGCCAACAGTTAAAGATACAAGCCTAGTTCTTACTAACGTAGCAATGATATTTTGTTTAATGTCCTGTCACAAATTTTAGTTTAGGTTGGGGGCGTACATAGGTTTCATAGGCCCCAATAGCACACCAGAGATTGGTGGTATTGACAGGGCTGAGAAGCGACTTTCTTCTTCTCGCCAAGTTGATGCATTCTGGTCTCTGTCCCCTGAGCAGTTGTCCCCCATCACATCAGCTCCTGTGTGGTAAGAAGAAGAGCATTGCTTTCTAGCTGCAATCAGTTCTTTAATTGCTGCTAGGGATGAGCGAACTGGTTCGGACGAACCGGAATTCGCTCCGAATTTCAGGGAAAATTCGATTCGGCACGAACCCGAATTTTTTTTGGTTCGTGCCGATCGAATTTTCCCTGAAATAAAAAAAAAAATGCTGGCATAGTGGGAGCGGGCAGGCCGGCTACGCTGTCAGCGGGCGGCGGAAGCCGGTCCGCTGACAGCGCAGCCGGCCGGCCTGCCCGCTCCCACCATGCCGGCATTTTTTAAAAAAGCAAACACTTACCTGCATGGTCGGAGCGTGGAGGCCTCTGATGACGCGTCCTCTGACAGCTGAGAGCGGCGCCGGCCTCCACGCTCCGACCATGCCGGCATTTTTTTTTCAGATGAGCGATTCGTGAAAGTTCGATTCGGGCGAACCCGAATTTCTTGGGGAAATTCGGCGAATCGCCCGAATCGAACTTTCAAGAAGTTCGCTCATCTCTAATTGCTGCCCCTCTCATCCGCACACAGTGCCAGCAGCCTCCACCTGGACACATTACAGCTGGGAGCAACAAAGGCCCTGGGGAAAGCAAAAGGTAATATAGCCAAGGGGCAGGTAGCAGCCTTCCCTGCCTTTATGGTATGTACGCCCCTGGTTTAGAAAAATTTAGTTACTTTGTCTTTGTTACTTTTTTACATTTTAGCACACCTATTAGTGCAAGTGCTTTGCCTTTTTATGTTAAAATATAAATATTAAGATGGCATGAAATGCGCCACAATGCTATTTGTGGTGGGGTGTTTCCATTTTCTACTTACCTGATTATGTATATGGTGCTTATACATTTTCATTTTTATTTGACTTACCTAAAATTAATATGGCAACCCTAAATATTAAACTAGCACAATGCACAAGTTAGAAGTAATATTAGAGCAGTGGAATATAACTTGCAAGCTGCTGATTACTCCTCACATATAAATGTAAAAATAAAGCCACAGATGGTATTGGTAGGATTGCATCTACAAACACTATAGCTGCAGTGCTTGGTTTTGTAGGAGCTAAGGTAAGTATTTCTTGGTTTTTGTATTGATTTCCTTTAAATTTACAATATAATCAAAAAGATGTAATCTCAAAATGCTAATTATGCCACTTAGTTACAAAATAATACAGGAACAAAACTATTATCCAACAATAGTGTTTCTAGTTTTTCCCCAAAACCTACATAGACGATGGGGAATTTCTACAGGTACTTATTTGTTGGGTAAGGATATTTTTAGGAATGTAGCAATAACAGCGCCTAGGGAGAATGCAGAAATAAAGTATACCGTTATTAGCAAACTTTAAAAAATATATTGTTAGAAAAATGATACCTTCACCTGTAAAACATACCCCATCACATGTACTGGGGCCTAAAATACTCTAGGGCTGGCCACTGGCCTTCAGAATGGGAATGCAGTGCTCCCGCTCCCTGTGACTAAACAGAGCCGTATGCTAGGCATTAATATACATGGCATATGGCGCTGGCTGGACAAGAGCACGTGTATACGCCATGAAACAGGGGCATTTAAGGGGGGTTTTACAAGTGATTCAGAGGGGTTTCACACAGCAGAGCACCAAATCATGATACCCCCAGAACAAGGAACAAAACCTGGGATAGTAAAAATCCAGGGTTTTGTTAAACTATCAATCCAGGATTTAGTACAATTTCAACAAGATTAGAATTTGGGGGAAATTTCTTTAAAAGAGATATATGAGGAAATGGTCTAATAACAAAAATCCATATGAACACTCTGCATGGCAATTGGGGGTTACTTATAAACAACGTATGGGAAAACAATAGGTGGTCTTTACCCTTGGAATAAAAAAAAGCATGTTTTTACTAAAGGAAATATTTATTTAATCAGGGGGATATAATTAACCCATCCTATTGCCATCTAGCATGTTTATCCCGATTTTTAATAATAGATCCCTTGTTTTAATCAGATATTGCTTTTGCTATGTCTTATGCTGGCAATTTTCTAACTATCCATAAACAAACATTTTGGGCATTTTCTTTGGTAGTTACTTATTTTTTTAACTCTTACGTCAACTTGCAAAATGTTACGGCTCTGTTACTTTTTATGCCAGTGCAAAGCATAAGGAAGTTTTTCAGAAGTGGCGTTTAATGGGAGGAGAGTATACGATTGCAATCTTTTTTTAGTTTCGCAGAAGCATATTATTACTTGTGGAAACAAGTATTTAGCCTGTTCATCCTCCATAAGTAATGTTTTACTATATTACTATTATATTATGTTTTCGATGCACTGTAATATACTTTGCAAAGTGCAAAGAGGGCATTTTGTTTGTTTACGCTCTAGATTTTTTGTAATTATTATGAGGTTACCTTTAGATATCATGTCACAACTGTCACGTGTCTGGTGTAATTTTTACACAGTGGTTTTGTATTTTTTTTACACACTTTTTTTTCTTAGAACATAATCATATTTTAATGCAAAAGGGAAAACCGAACTACTTGGAGTTGTTGCAGACATTAGCTGTTCTATTATACCATGATTGTTTTTCCATTTATAACATTTGAAAGTCTATGCATTTATGCAGTGTTTTATTGGGTAGAGGGTACAATCCAGGTAACTATCTTGGATCACAAAATATGAGACAGGAATGCAATAGGGTTAGGAAAACTAATAAAAAGCCCTAAACAGACTTGCAATTGTTCCCTCACACATATTTGGTCTTGCTGTCCCAAAACAAAATGTATCTATAGCATACAAACTCCAAAATGTATAGGGTAAAGGTAACCTATAGGAAGTCATGAGTAGAGAAATAATAAATGCAAGCTCTCCAAGCATTTTCTTTGTAATTTTTAAGGGTTTAACCCTTAAAAACTTAAAATGACATAGGACCCCCCTTTCCAGAAGGGGGAACCCCCATACCTTTTTTTCATTAAATATTTTTTTTAAACATGACGTGGGGTCCCCCCATCCAGTAAAACGACACCACGTCTACTAGTCCACATAACCCATGGGCCACAGGCTCTTATGGCATGTAACTCGTCGGCCCTTCTTGCCCTGTGAACTGGTATAGGTGTCTCAAGGACTCCTTACCAGTTCACAGGGAGTTAAAGCGGACCAACTCCCTCCTCGGCAAAGGTGTTGGTGGCAGCCAGCACTGCCACTATCTGACAGTCCGCCAAATGTCCTGCCCATTTGAGCACAGGCAGCCAATCATGATGCTGGATTCCCGTTGGGGAAGTGAGAGAAAGGTAAGATTTATGGGCCTGCTGGGGGGTTATGTCCGGGGGGCTCCGGTATTCTGGATGTCCCTCCAAGCCTGTCAGATAGCGGTGGTACAGGCATCCACCAACACCCTCACTGCAGAGAGTGTTGGTCAGCTTTAACTATAAATAAAGTGTACACAAGGTTCAAAAAATTATTATTTTTATTTTCCCCCCCGTACCTCTAATCCATCGCTGGTCTCCGCAGACTCCATCAATGTGTCCCACGCAAATCCCCGCCTCTGCTATCACTGGCAGCCTGAGAGATTTGGCAAATGCCAAAATATGACACATGGCCAATCCCATTCTTAGGCTAGGACATCAGAAAGATGCAATCTGGCAAGTTCAATATTGCCACTATGGTTGCTATTCCACCACAAACTTCTAAAGCATTGTGTGTAACAAATAATCTAGATACCTGACTGTCCCTTGGTGATTATGCTCAAGTCCCATAAAGCTGCACCATTACTTGCCCTTCCCAGCTAGACACAACCCAGAAATTAAAACCAAGTAAGCTGCTTCGCTTAGAATGCATATGGTAATTACATAATATTGGAAATATTTAGATGCTTTGAAATTACTTTAAATAGTTCCCATGGGGTATAAGGGGGGAGAAAGTTAGTGTGAGCCTGGACAGAGTCTTTAATTTTTTTATTTTAATACCCTGCACTGCCTAAGGACTAGGGAAGGGGGCAAGGGAAGTTTGGTGACTTGAGGGCTTCTTTAAATTAAGTTAGCACCTAAAGGCTTATGATACTGATCAAAGAATAGCAAGGGAGGCACAACTGGACACATCCATACAAGCAAAACATTCCATTGACTTCTATGTCAGTTAATCAGCTCTAGAGAAGCAGTAAATGAAAGTGCCGTACGCATATGGCTAAAAAGTTCTCAGCATTTACTAATTACAAGCCAGCCTGCCATATCCACCACTAGTAAAGGTGAGGATTAATATCAAATGTAATCTATTGTAAGCTTGCTTTATCTTTTAAAAGGATGATGGGAATACATAAGGGTGTCAAGCCACGAGGGTCAGATGAGTATATAGAGCAGGAAGGACATTTTTATAAATTTTAATGGGGTAATTTCTTCCAAAACAAAAACCTTTTTTTATATATTTATTGTCTTTCATGGCTATAATAGAAGGACAATTTGCAATGTTCAAGTTGTTATATTTATTTAACTTCCTCTGTGTAAAAATTACAAATAGTCATGCTCTGTGCCTTGAAAACATATTTATTATGTATTTTATGTATTATCTCTACATTTAAGGTTCCTATTTGTATCATTTTTACATACAGCAGGAACAGACACAAAACTTCCTTTAAAATAATATGCTTTGTGCTATATGTAAATATATATATATATATATATATATATATATATATATATACTGTATATAGATATGTATATACATACAGTGTAGCACTATTAAAGTGGACCAAACCTTTGGTGGCTGGCCCTGGAGTCTTTTAAGCAATACCAATTTGGGAGGCCCTGTTGTGTAAAATCCCTGGGATAACTGTAAGATTAACCATTTAGTGGTCCACTGGTGCATGTGCAGACCACGGCAGACTCTCCAGCATCTGTCTGGCTGCTGCGTGCCCCTACGCTTTGCCTTTCTGAATGGCTGGTATGTGCACTGGCTTAGCAGCTAAAGGAATGCTGGACTCTTCCAGTGCCCTTCACTCATGTGCACGACATGCGTGCTGATTGGACAAGAGCCCCTCTATGCACCATGGGTTCACATGTGAGGATACTAAGCAAGCAGAGAGTTTCACACAGCAGGGGTGGCACCCCGTGCTTAAAGGAGCACATAAGGGCTTCATTCATTTTAGGGTTTTGGTCCCCTTTAGGTTGAAGGGAGGATCTACCACCACTGAAGGCTGAACTTTTCTGTTGTGTAAATATATGTCTATTATACCGTTGTCATTTGTACTTTAGAGTGTTTGTTTCCTATATAGTTTATCTTATTTCACCATTGCAAGATGTATATATTTTGTCCTTTTTGATATTTTAATAAGACTTTTAAGTCTACATTTTTATTGTTTATAGTCATCAGCTGACTAATAAATTATAAAACATATTTTGTCATCTGTATTATTTCTATACAGGTTTCTTTCCTTTACGTATTTCCCTAGATTACCATATTTATTGTAAATTCACGACATAAGATTTACTACATTTGTGTTTACAATGCTTTCCAGACATGCTAAATGAACTCCCATATAAATGATGCGTCTCATCATAAAACAGTATTAGAAACAATTGCCTGCATAGGCTGTTAATAATAACTCACTTCCATGGCTCTGTATCTGTTCCCACAGCAGCAGTTTGGAGGAAAATTCCTAGAATGCGAGGGGCAGGAGAGTTAGCGTTATTTAATCCCAATCCTTTGGCTCTAAAGCCCTAATGCTCTTCTGGCAGTGGAAACGTACTTATATAAGTGCCATGGAGTTCCATGCAGAAGGGAGAGTTCATTGCTGTCTGGAGGCAGATGTGCCTTGCTTGCCTAGTGGTCTTCTTCACGTTTTTTAAAGTGGATAAAAACCCGGGATTTTCACTATCCATGGGGCAGTCTAGTCCTGGTCCTGATCAAAGCAACCTTAACCAACCTGAGCCACACTGTAAGGTCCTGGGTTCCTCCATAATATGGGAGCCTGCTTTTCCTGGCTTTTCCCCCATTGTATGCTGCTCCACCAGCAAGTGGCCCTCTGCTGCATAGGTGCCACCTGTGCTAACTGGGCTTCCTCTTGTAGCTGGTGCATCAGCATTGTTTGTAATCTGTGGTTAGACCCAATATTCCCACTACATCCTAGATTTCTGGAGTCTGTAACAGTTTTGGACTGGATTCCAGCTTGCTTGATGTTTGCTTGCTTCACTCCTGGAATCTGGACACCTAGGTATCCAGTCCTTCCCCGCCTGGACCCTCATCTGTAGTATTAGCCTATTTTTCTTAGTTGATGTGATTCCTGTTTGCAGCGTTGTCACTATTGAACCTTACTTTTGCACTATATCTACCTCTGTCTCTCAGTGCTACAGCTCTCAAGTATTGGCTGTTCACATTGTATGGGATCTCTCTTGAGAATCCCTGAGAGAATGCTGATGCTATAGGTTACTTGCTAGGAAGTGTAGGGTCCTAGTGCTAGCCTTCATGTCTGCCTTGATGGATGTTAAAACCGTCCTGACCCTCTTAATCTTGATCTGGAGACAGTCCAGATATGGAGACAGTCCAGAAAATTTTTGCTGGGCAAACAAAAGAGGTACAGCACCCGTTGGTGGGTAATGGAGCCTTCGAGTTTATTGAGGTTAAGCCACTTATTGAGCTGTGGGTAAATGCTGCCTCCTCTTCCACTGTGGTCATACAACCTATCGATACAGGAACCCCAGGTTCTTGGAGGGGGTCCAGGACCTCAAGTTCCCACAGGGGATACAGGACACTATGTTCCTGGAGGGGGTCTATGTCATCAGGTTCCCCAAAGGATGCATTGCCAGAAACCAAGCCAGCTTCCAATATCCGTGCATGGGTCTGCCTGATTTGGGGCCCGCTCCCACTGCATGTCCACCTGCTTTGGGGCCCGCTTCTGCCATGCGTCCTCCTGCTTTGGGGTCCTTGCTTCACCCCTGACATCTGCACCCCTAACCCTTCCCCATCTGGCCGCTTACCTGTGTGATACTAACACCCATTTATCTGTAGTATTAGCTGGTAATGCTTAGTTACTGTGATTCCTGTTTGCAGTGTTGTCACTATTAAACCTTGTTTTTGCACTATAGCTGCCTCTGTCTCTCAGTGTTACAGCTCCCAAGTACTGGTTGTTCACATCATATGGGATTTCTCTTGAGAATCCCTGACGCACACGTTTTGTGGTGAAACCACTTAATCAGGCTCGGCAGACAGGACAGGAGGGGGCAACAGCATGAAGTGTTGTAGGCAAACCTTGAAAGGCAAGTACGCAGCCAATATGGTCAGCAGGAGACGGCTTTTGAATAGCTGTTCTCCAATCAGCTGGCACACTAGGTCTGCTGGCATCCACCTAGACAGGCTAGGCAATGAGGATCAGGGCTGTTTCTGGGGAGGTCAAACAGAGCAATCATCCTGGGCGCAACATTATACCAGCCATCCTGTTTTACAGATGAGTCAGGGGCACTATTAGTGGTGCAGTTTATAAGACAGACCTTGGGCTCAGTCATGGGGGGAAGGGATTGTCTGCTGCTAAGGTAGAGGCACAGCATGGCACATATAGGGGCATGGGACAGCAGCACCATATAATGGGTGAGGAGAGGGGCAGATTTTTTTCCTATTTGTGCTAGAAATTGCCCTGATAGAAATGCTAAGGCCTGCTGGAGGTGACGCAGTTAGTCGCAGTCCAGGAAAGATCATTTCCTTTGACTGTTAATATCCGGTTGTAGCCAGGCATTGGGACCATCCGCTACGGTCCTGGATGGAAAACAGTGAGTGCAGGAGTGGGGGCCAGGTAAGTTACATGTTGTGATACTATGTTTTAATTTCTACATAGTTACATAGTTAATACGGTTAAAATAAGACATATGTTCATCAAGTTCAACCAAGGGTGTTGAAGTAGGGGAAGTTATTTATTTATTTATTTTTTTACTGATAACAGCTAACAGTACCTGTTAATGTTATTTTCTTCTAAATAAGCATCTAATCCTTTTTTGAAGCTCTTCTAATAGTCGAACTGTGAAGCTCTGGTGGAGAATAAAAGACACAGGCATATACCTGATATACCTCCATTAGTCGACTCAGCCTGGACAGTGGGGGGAGGGACCAGGTCAGTTAGGAGCTATGCCAGTCCATTTTAAAATATAAAAAAACCTGCCAAAATAAAAAAAAGCCTTCTGCCCCCAGAATGAGGCCGCCCTGTGCAGGCTCTCCATCTGAACACCCCAAAGGCCAGCCCTGGACTAGCATATTATTTCTACATACAGGCAAATAGAAAGCACCGACAATAACAGATTTCAAAACCTGTTCCTGAATGAATGTCACCAAACAAAACAAAAGCATGGTGGTAATTGCATGTCTTTTACAGATAAAATAATAAATACGATTTGCATTAGCTATAGAGTCACATTTTCTATTAAACAAAATTAACTGTCTGGGGGATTAAGGTTGAAGGTTATAAAAACCTGTCTATTAGGGGTGATATCATATTATGTTTTACCAAGAAGGCAAGATGGATAGAAGCTTTCCTCATTTATTTGCTAATGAGTTTGCACACAGCTCGGAGCTATGTGTGAACTCTACTGAATCTAGGGCATTAAATATCTCCCTCTCACCGATATAAGCAATAACATTCATGGCCTTGTTTACCTTCAAATGGTCTTCATTACCCTACCAAATAATCCTGAAACTTGTATGTTCGTAACAAATTATTCCAATTAAATTTAAGAGATTAAGCATTAACAAAAACTGTGGGACTCTATAACCAAGTTCCAAATTACTTGTTGACAGGTAACAGCAATTATCTCAACTGATTGAGGTGGTTTATTTAAAATCCGCCTTCAGGAACTAGCACACTGCTGATTTTATTGTCAGTGTGCTCCCAAGGTTTACCTACATTTCTCTGTGCTTAACCCACTGCTGACCTATGCCATGTCTGATCACATCTCTGTGCCAAGACTGTTGCTGACTGTGCCTTGCCTGACCCTGTCTCTGTGCCATGCATGTTGCCGACTCTGTTTGGCTCACCACATCTCCATGCTAAGCCTGTTGCTGACCTTACCTTGCCAGACTATGTCTTGCCACATCATCATGCACCCAATGCCATGTCCAGAACCTAGCTGTTAAGTAGGCAGCATGAAGACGCACACTGCTCCTCAGTTCCAGGTTGTGATCCCAGATGGGCCCCCAGCAATACCTCCTACTGATAACCTCGTTTTTTCATTGATAATTTTTAATTAGGCCTATATGGTAGCTGTTGAGAGGCACAATACAGGGGTTGCACTGGTGTCAGCCTATAAAAAACATCCTTACCTATTGAAGATCCAAGGTAAGGGGCGTTTGTTTAAATAACAACACTGTTTGAAAAAACATTACATATATACATACCAACTTTTCTAGCTTCCTGCAATGTGGTACCACATTAGAAGTTCCTCTCTGGGTCAGCACTGAGGACTATCAATGATATAATGTATAATGGGTTTGTAGCACCATTGTGTTCTTGCACATACATAGGAATTTGTGCTTTGCATTTTTCCCATCCGTGTGAGAACACACAAGTGAGTGCTCAAACCTCTCTGCAGCAATGGCCTGTCCTAGCCATGGTGCCCGGGCAGCCATCAGGTTGTAGGTATCTTGTTCAAGAATACTTTCGTTAGTCCCGGAATCAAACCTGCAACCCGCTGGTCACAAGATCAATTCTTTAATGTCTAGGCCACAACTGCTCTATATGAAGCCCTCTAAACTGGTCCATAACTATTTAATCCTATTACACACTTATGCGGAACAAAGTTAAAGATTCAGGAAATTACAGGAACTTACTCACTTCCCTCTACTTTCTTTATAGCCAACGAGTTTCAAACTTCCCAGTGATGGTGGCAAGTCAGCCTGTACAGAAGCAAAGGGCAGTTGTTAACGGGCAGTCATAGCCATAAGGAAGTAGCCATGTGACTGGAGGATTGCAGGTTCAATTCCCACATGACTGAATTGCTCTTGAGCTTGGCACTTAACATAGAAACAGTCTATGAGACTCCAGGACAGGCTTACTTCATCCAGATTCAGGGTGCCCACTGTGTAAAAAGCCACAGGTCACCCAGTAGAATCCCATTCCCCCTATACAATGGCATATGCGTTAGTGGCGACCACTGCCTGCTATACCTTTAGCACAATGTGCGGCAGACATTTGTGAATGGCCGGCATGGGCACGCTCCCTGTTAGAGGGTCGTTGGAAGACGACTAAGGCATACTCAACCAGACTCGGCTGGAGCCATGTCTTAGACAAATCCAAGATGATTTACCGTCAGCCTAGTCGAGCGTGCTGATTGGATGAGAAGCAGCACATACGCCCTAGGACTGGGGAATGGTGGGTAACACACTGTGGGGGCAAGGATCAAATCCCGCAGTTTTAGTCCCCTATTAACTGGTGGGTTTGGGCTTGTACTCACTGCATGGATGGGTTAGATGCGGTGGACACGTTCCAATAGGCAAATAAACACAATTTATTAATTTATGACCTGACCACTTAAGGTGGAAATAAAACCTTTGGTGTTAAGGCTAGCAACAGTACTTAAGGTTAAGCTGTGCAAATGGATACAGGAAATTCGACCTCTATAGGAAAGCAAAATTATTGGTATAGCAATAGATAAAATGTTTCTAAATTGAAAACAGATGCTTTGCTCCTCTGCTACACTATGTTTTTTTTGCACTCAGCAGTCCTCACCTGCATCTCTGTAACAGGTATAACCAGCTTTGCTCACCTGCCTGCCCCATTATAGGCTGCTGAGTAAATGTGTGTTTTGACATTGCTGGCAGATGTGCCAATTGTAAAAAACGATACACACTCTTACACCACTGTGTGCCACTGTATGTTATGTACCATTATCTTTTGACTCAATGTATATCAAATGACTAAGCTATTGGGACCACACCATGCCCCAATCTTCTGAAGCTTTACTAAAGGAGGAGTCAGATAGCACTTGCACATTAACAGATCTTCAACTGCCCACCACATATGGTGGCAAGAATGCGCTCTGGTCCATATATCCATATATCAGGCATTTAACAAGGTATAAAGTGCTGGACTTTGCAGGTTCCACTGTTTAGAATATGTGGCAAAAATCTAAGATTGCCACGATCTTTTGAATAACATATAATCAAACCACAAATAGTGAGTGCCCCCCCCCAAAAAAAAAACATTTCTACATTTCTTCCTCCTAAATACGCTATACTGTATCCAATACTGCCAGCTAGTGGAGCAGAAGTGGAAGTACAGGCAAAATATTAATAGACCTTCTATACATCCTACCAAGGGAAATCAGCCCAAGGTCACAATCTTAATATTCTAATAAAATAAATTACTTTTTTCCCCTGAGATCTGATTAACTCAAAATGTAATGTTCTGTACCTTATAAACCCCAGTAGCAGAAAGGAAAAATAATTATTCGATTAAAAACAGGAGCAGTCATAAAAAGGTACAGAAATCATCTCATCTACTGTAGATACTTGTTGCCTTGGTTCTCCCCCTCTTTTCAGGGGATTTACCTTTTCTGTTACCTTGATCCTCCAATGTGCTACTCCATGTGTCTCCATCAAATTACAGAATACTGATATCGCCTCTCTTGGTAGTGCTCCTATGTAATGTGGCGTCTCACCTCACTAAGCATCTGACCCACATATAAACCATTTTGAAAGGTAGAATCCATAATCCGATGAACAATTCACAAAGTCCCTAATTAGGTAATTTTTTCCAGTCCTGGAGGTGATTAAAATAAGATCCCTTAATGGCATAACCTCACTGGGCCCAATGGGCACAGCTGTGCATCGCAGTTTTTTTCATTATTAAAGTACTAGTAGTAGGTTAGTAATAGAGTACTATGGCTTTTTAAAGGGCCACTTGATATCTCGATGATGCTGTATAGGTCAATGCATGAAAGTTTATAAGTATAATGCGTGATGATCAAATTGGGAAAACAGGAGATATGCACGGACCGCACCAGAATTTATATAAATGACCAGGTACAATGGTGTGCTCACTAAGCTTGGCAAATAGTCTGCAACAGCAAGGAGAGAGTATAGGGTCCCCACACACCCAAAAGAATAACCAAGACCAGATGGGAAAATAGGGCACTACCGTCTAAGTATATAATACAAAAATAGTTTTATTGGGAATTACATATAGGTAAAAATGAACAGAAAACTATACACACTAAAAAACACACATGACAAATATACAAGACACACCAGGGGGCGCCAGAGTGCCTGCTAATAATTCATAATAACATGGTTCCATATAAGGTAAGCTCAAGGCTGGAAGTATTAAATACAGTGCTAAAACTAATACAATGCAACTTACAAAAATATATACAAAATGTGCAAAAATTGTGCAAAAAGTCAAGTAGTCATAAGAGACATAAAGTGCCTATGCAGAACAGTAAACTACACTCAAAAATAACAATCAAGACCAGCCGAGACAGGTAGAAGAGACATGGAACAATAAGTCAAAATAAGTGAGACAACTGGACCTACCCCCACTGGATATACCGCCAACGCGTGTCGCAGCGTCCACTCGCTGCTTCCTCAGGGCGACTATGTGAAGCAAACCATGTGCTTCTCCCCTATATACCCACAATGGCTGGAATGGATCAAGCATCCCCCAATGAGCTTCCCATGCTCATTACGAGAAAACAAACACCCACCCCCCCCACACACGCTCGGGTGCATGATAATAGCTGCAAGATAATGAATGGTGGCATGACTGCAAAGCTCGAGGTAACAGCCAGTTGGATGGGGCTGCCGTGTGACCCACTCCGGCCACAAGTGCGCCAAACACAGCAGCTGCGTTCCAGCACTGCCATGCGACGCACCCGGCCGGAAGTGCGTCACACTGCAGCACCACAATCAGAAGGGAAAAGTCCAGTTAATACTATGGCCCGAATCGCCCGGCAGCAACGCCCCACATCCCAGAGTGCAGCGCAAGAGCCAATGACATATACACAGCCGCGACCGCGGCGCACAGTAAATGGTTGTACGTGCACCCAGGGAAGGGGAGGAGGAGAGGGGGGGGAGGGAGAGTGACAGGAATACCGAGCCTATGCGCCTGCGCATCCGGCAGAACCCGGCCGACAGAAACGCACGCGCGCCCACATCACAATGTAATATGTGACTCCGGCACGTGCACGCGCGACCGAGCGGCGCCGGCACGCAGGCACAAGGCTCACACAAGTGAGTATATAAGAGAGACATGGCAGTAACAATACAAACAAAAAATAAAAAACCTATATACACGAGCTCACCATACTCAATATGTATGTATATATTACAAGTCCCATTTGTGTACAAAAAATAGAGGAAAATCTATAGCAATTCATACAATAAAGTCTGAACAACATAACATTATAATAACGTGGAAGATCCCAACTAAGCATGATCATAAATGTAAGACCCTGCAGTTGAAATCTGCCCAGCTACCAGAACATAGATGGTTACAATGAATAGGTGTGGCGACAGAGCACAAATACAACCAAGGTAAGTAGGGCGGCACCAATCATGATCGGCCAAAGCCATAGAGGCCAAATCAAGAATGAAGAATCAGGAAGGGGAAGGAGGGGAGCAAGGGAAGGGGAGGAAAAGCAACAAGGAGAGGAACAATTGAAAGTCAACGTCCATGTCAGATTTCACGACACTGGAAAGACACATGAATATTTCTTCCATCCATATAAAAGATGTTCCATATACTTGGGTTCAGAGGATTGGAATGCATTGTTTCACCACCTAAACTGGAAATATACATTTAATCAATGTGCTAAAAAACGTGAATACAAACAATCAATAAACCATTAGATCAAAGGAAATGTGCCAAAAGGAGAGAGTGGTCAAAGCCACAAGTGACAACGTAACCAATCAAATATGAGAAAATATTGTGTAAAAAATGTGAGCACCACACAGTGACAACAGAACAGACCCAAAACCAAAGGAAAACGTGAACCAAAACACAAAGATAGTCAGTGCCTGCATGCCAGTGCAGAAAAACCAAAACCATAATCCCAGTGATATGAGCAAGAATAATGTGAATTAAGTACCCGCCAGGAAAGGTGTGAAAGCCACATCCTCATTGAGACCCCTAGGAGCTTGTGTGTCTAAAATGTAGATCCACCTGAGTTCTCGTTGTTGCAACTTGCGTTTCAAATCCCCCCCCCCCCTTGGGCCCAATCTTACCCTCTCTATTCCCATGATCTTCATACAACTGAAATCGCTGTTGTGTGCCTGTAGGAAATGTTGGGCCACTGGAGTGATTGTTTTGCCCTGTTCAGTGTGCCTAGTCGCCATTCGTATACTTGAAACATGGGCCTGTAACCTGGCCTTAAGGCTATTACGGGTTTCCCCTATATACATCTTTGGACAGGAACACCATAGCGCGTAAACCACACCAGCGGTACGGCAGTTGATAAACTGTCTGATTCTAAAATGCCTGCCGGTCACAAGATTACATATTAGTTTCTCTTTAACCATGTGTGGGCATATTGAGCATAATGCGTGATGATCGATTATGAGACACTTTGTGTGTGTATATATATTATGTAATATATATATTCAGGGCCGGATAAAAAGAGGGGCTCAAGGGACATGCGCTCAGGGGCCTCTACCACTTGTCCTGCAAAGGGGGCCTCCACCAACCTTTGGGTTATGGTCTGGTCCAGGAGGCTTTTCAGTTTTTGGTCTGATGGGGCGCAGGGCAACAAAGCTATCGGCGTACACGAGCAAGCCTTTTTTGTTTTTTCAAACCTCCAGCCACAGCCACCACAGGGCAGGATGGAGAAGGGCAGGATGGAGAGTCTAGAGCAGCAAAGATGTCATCAGCATCACTACAGTGATGGGTGGATGCAGAGCTGTCAGTCGGCGGCCGCTCACTGCACATAAACCACCAAGCACAGCCGCTGGCAGCTCAATGCAGGGACCTGTTTTCTGCAGGACCAGCTGGGCGACTGCACCACCCTCCTCCTAGAATGGCCAAGCAGGCGTTCCCGAGCAGCACGCACCCGCACAAGGGTCACACAAGGGACTCGATCTGACGTTCCAGAAAGTAGGCAGGTGGCAGACAACCACCAACCAGTTGCTTGGCCAGACTATTTTGAAGGGAAAAATCATACTGTGGGCCTCCACTAGATTTTGTGCCCAGGGGCCTCCACCACACTTAATCCGGCCCTGTATGTATTATGTATATATATTTGCTATAAACTGAAAAGAGAGGTGTGCACAACTCATTTCTATTTTTTTATACAATAAATAAAACTCAGTTGGTTTGTTGGAACAAGATAACTTTCACATGTCCTGCATCCAGGGGCGGACTGGCCATAGGGCATACCGGGACAATGCCTGGTAGGTCTCCATTTCCCTTGCACTGGCCGGCCGGCTGCCAATTCCTCAGTTAAATGCCAGTGCCAGCTTCTTGCGCCAGGCTGGGTGAATGGGAACCGCTGTGGGCCACTGAGTGCACCCCGCGGGCCGTGGTGGCTCCCATTCACCTGGCCCTTGGCTAGATGCAGGAACCGGCATTACACTAAAGGGCAGGAGGGTAGTACAAGATAGACGGCAGCTTCCCTATGATGGCGGAGCGGCGCACAGTGTCAGCATGAGAGTCCCAGCCTCCGCCGGAACTCTCATGCTGCTGCTGCTGTGTTGCCACACAGTCAGACATCATTGACTGCTGCACACAGCCTCAGGCAGCCTGCCCCGGCTACCAGCAGCCAGCACCGTTTCCCAGCGGCAAACAGCCCTAGACCCCAGCACCCCTACCTGCGTCAGACAGTCCCGAACCCTGGCTTCCCTCCCAGCAGCGGCATCCCGGGACCCTGGCTCCCCTCCCAGTGGTGGCATCCCCGGCAACAGGAAATGAGGTGAGCAGGGGAATGGCGGGGGGGGGGGGGCTCTACCGCTCAGTTCTGCTACTCAGAGTGTTTTAGTGGGGTTCTGCCACTCAGCCATTTAAGGGGGGCCCCCCACTCAATGTGTTATGGGGGAGGGGTGCAGATACTGGGCTGGACACACGGCAGAAGGGCTGATGTAACCAGAAAAGTCCTGGGCCATTTTTTCACCCCAGTCCGCCCCTGCCTAAATCCTCCTATGCACTTACAGCTTTATAGCTATATCTATAGATCCTAAAGCAGACCAAAACCCCCAAACTGATGCTGGCTTGGCAGCAGTGGCTTAGTTTAAAAAAAGCATATTTTTCCACTGTCATAGCCATGCCCAGATTTGACATCCACAATTGGCTGATCTCAAATGTGCCAGCCGACGTGCACAAGCCAGCTGGCCAATCCCTCTAGTCTGAGGCAAGCTCCTGCCCCCACATCGTGGGAGCCCCAGAAAAGGTAAGATTTGCAGGCGATCAGCGGGGTTTCACACACCCAAATTCAGGATGCAGCAAAGCACTTAGGCCTGGATTCTGTAGCCTCCAGGGCCAGGCCATGCTGGTTTTAATACACTTTAGAGCTTACCTTTGTGAAATTCATGTATACAGATTTAAAACTGAATTAGAATGAGTCTAGAGACTAATAAATTCCTGACGGGCCACTAAAAACCAGGGAGCAACCACTGTATAAAATATGGGTGGTGCACTGCCCGCAAAATTGGGCGCCCTGCTCAACCTAAAAAACCTTGCAAATATACAAACATACAGACAGTGGTTGTCCTGCAGGGCTGGCACTTACAAACACCCTTAGACCAAATTTATAGCCAAAAAATACAAAAAGTTTGATTGCCAATTACATTCTGGCACATGACATATATTCAACGAAGGATAAACACATAAGGAACTGTACACATATATAAAATAGCTAATTGCTATACCCACCAGGTCTGACCTGGGTTTCACACCTCCTCCACTCACACACGCCCGCCGGCCGGCATACATTACAGGGACAAAGTCCTCAAGAACTTGACAGCGGTGTATGAACCAATTTGCGGTGGTAGTGCGTGAGCCGTGACGGCCCCTAGCCACGCCCCCCGCTCTGACACTACCACGCTGCGGCCACACATGACAGCCGGTTCTATGCAGTAAAGGAGATTGCTTCTTTTGTTTACCTCTGGAGACTCACGTGGGACTTGTGAATATGAAAGTGGCGGTGGCGGCGGTGACGCTGGGATAAAGATCCGGTACTTCGAGAAGGGCGAAGGTGGTAGTTATACCCCTGTGTAGGCCAGCCCCAGCAGCTTCACCACCATCCTCCGTCTTATGCCTGACTGTAGTTTTCCTCACCCTTACTAACAGACCCGGACATGTGAGTGTCTGCGGGCAAATATTGGCTTCTCAACAGTTTTTAGACTATATAAGTTCCACTCTCAGTGGGTGTGGGAAGTGCCAACAATTTAAGACCCAGCCGGCTATTTTGAGGATTTGTACTGACACACTCCCACCACAAATTGGTTCATACGCCGCTGTCAAGTTCTTGAGGACTTTGTCCCTGTAATGTATGCCGGCCGGCGTGTGTGAGTGGAGGAGGTGTGGAACCCAGGTCAGACCTGGTAGGGGCACCAGTTTTTTAAACAGCAATTGCTATTTTATATATGTGTACAGTCCCTTATGTGTTTATTCTTGTTGAATATATGTCATGTGCCAGAATGTAATTGACAATTAAACTTTTTGTATTTTTTGGCTATAAATTTGGTCTAAGGGTGTTTGTAAGTGCCAGCCCTGCAGGACAACCACTGTCTGTATGTTTGTATATTTGCTGAGTCTAGAGACCCACAAAAAAATCCAGCTTGATGTGGAGCTTTTATCTTCATCCTTTATCTTCTCATTGGATCTATATTGATGTATATACGACAAAAGATGACTGATTTGGAAGGAATTATCTTCAGGATGACTTTTGTTCACAATCCAACACACTGCTGACAGTTCATTCCATCCTGTGTCCAGATGCTATGGCCCAGATCAGAAATGGTATAGAATGAAGCAAATGACCTTATTTCCTGAGAGTCATTGTCACCATCACTCTGGGTTATTAGGCCTAGCGGCAGGGCCAAGCATTGATGAGGGTGATCAAATTTGAAAATGCAGATAAGCATCTTTGATATCCACAGTCACCAAAAACTCTCCTTTGTATTTGTGCAATATGCATAACAATTATGCATAGCATTTAGGACACTTCAGACTTGGGGGTAAATGCTTCTTGATTCTTCTTGAGCACCACAAACAAGTTGGGATGGAAACATAACCAAATAAATCAAAAAGGGGGAAAATAGTTGAATTATCTTCTAACTTGACGTCACCACCATCATGGTGCATTGGGTAAGTGGCTGAGGCTCCGAAGAGTATCCTCCGTTGGGCCAAACTGACACTATTTGTCTATCTGTAAGGCCTGCATTTTTCCTGCCTCTATGCATAGACCTAAGAAATAACAATACTGCTGGAGAAAGGGCTAGAGGAAGTCAGTCAGCTGTCAGGTTTAGACCAGGTTAGGCCCCAAAATGGTTGCCAAGATGAGGTATTTGAGTGAGTGCAAGAGACGGATTCCCCCTGAGATAAGATCTGTGCTGGTTTATTCCACCTATAAAGGAATGGTTCTCCAACCAGGGCAGAGAACATTAGCAACTCATTGACTGTTGTAGAAGCAATATTCCAACCATAAGCTTCCCAAAAGAGCTCCAAGCTCCCAAGGTCACACAAACAACAGGGAAGTGGTGCAGAACCCAGGCAAACCAGGGGAAACAGGTCATGGTAATGTTTTCATTCATATACATTAATTACAACCAAGTGTATGAAATATACAACCCAATGGGTGACAATAGGACCCCTCACATCCAACATCAGAACAATGAGAAAAGATGCACCACAGGGCTATGTCTTGTCACCTCTTCTGTTTTCATTTTGTACAAATGATGGGGTCTGTGCAGAGAAGTCAGTCAAGTTTGCTGATGACACCACCATCATCAGTCTCATAAGTGACAAGGACAACTTCGTAAACCACAACAAAGTCAGTAAACTAGGTCAGTGGTGCAAGAAAAGCAGTTTTAGTACTCACCATGAAGTCTTAGTCAGGGACTGTGTTGGAAATAGCTGAATAAAGTAAATATATGAATATGTTTTGAAAAAAAATAATAATAAGATAAATGCAGGGCTAGCTCTCCTCATTACACTCTTTGAAAACTGCTGGGGGTTGCTAGGATATACTGACTTTCAATCAACTCTATTGACAAGAGAGTCCATCTCCTGCGGATACCCCTACAAACCCATAAGTAACCCAGAAGTAATGAATACAATTTGAGCCGAGGAACCTAAAGCCACCTATCTTTAAGGTGAAGAGGGTAACAAAAAAAATTCCTTGGCACAACCAGCTGAGGAAATATGGCTTATCATACAGGGTGTAAACAACATTCTATACTGTAATTATAGAGTCTATCATGTGTGAACGGAATAATGTACAAAAGAATTGTACATTGAACACTACTTCATTCCTTGTAGAATTGTTATTTTAGATAGTTACTTAATAGCTTGTCCCCTATTCGTCTTTTTTCTCCAGAGTAAATTCCTTGTATGTATGTGATATCTGTGGGCTATAGCCTATACTAACCTTACCCCTGGGCTAGCAAATCCATTACGGGGAGGCCGATTCATTAATAGCGCCAGGTAGCGACAGATGAGCGCCAGTAGCGTTATTTTCACAGAGCCCGCTATTATTCGCTGTGCTTGGCCGTTGTTCGCTTGTTGACTGCGACCAGCTGCAGAGTTCACTTCTAGGAGGCAACTCTAATTTGGGGCAGGGGAGTATGTTCTGGCTGGTCCTGCAAAGTGTGTTTTTCCCAGCTTTGCCAGTCTAGAGGAGCGTCCACCTGCAGAAGAAAACAGAAAGTAGCAAAAGGAGACAGAAAATAATATAAAAAGGGAATCTTGCCTGCTGTCAACGTAGTGCCCGTATCAGCTGGCCCTGTGGAGTAAGGTACAAATAAACTGGCTTTGTTTCATTTTATCCTATAAAGAAGAAAAAAAATTTGATTTTACCTGTTCTGTTCCCCCAGGGCCATCCCGAATTGGGATGACCCGCAGTGTGACCCCCCCCCCCCCCAGGTCACTCAGTAGAACTAACCTCTCCTTGGTGCAATGGACAATCAGAGCCCATTGCCATGTTTATATGCTTCGGCAAAGGACTCTCATTAACTTTAGTGGCGAAGTTAGAGTGGGCACATCCCCAGCAGCGTGCATGTTCCAGCTCCAGCCTATCTGAAAACAAGCTACCTATTTCTAGCCAGGTCCCACTTAGGCCCTTATTCATCAAGTGATAGCGCCAGGTAGTGTCTCACTAGCGCCAGCTATCGCCAGCTAACGGCGGCTGCCGACTACAGAACGCCAGGCTGCGAACACAATCACACATTTATCACGCTAAATGAGGCTAGCGCCGGCGAAAGCGTCGGCTAGCGCGGGATTCATCATGTAGCCGACTGCAACGAACAGCGCCGCTACTAATCCCATCACAGCGCCAGGTATGACCTCTCGCTACCTGGCGCTCTCCAATGCATTTCAATGGAGCAATCTTTAAATATTCATAAATAATTGTTATTAATGTTTTTTTTTTTTTTTTAAATGTCCAAAATTCGGTGACCACTTCTGCAATGTTATATATTTTTTTAAAAGTAAAAACAAAAAAAAAAAATTGTGCAGAATTGATATTACAGGTCTGAAATTAATGTATTCATATTACAAAATGTTTATAAAAGCTTGTTTATTTTTTTTTCCAAAAAATAAGGTTGTTTGGGGGTTAAAAAACTACTTTTAACCCATCGCCGCCAGCGCACTGGGGTTTAAACAAGCATTTCACAGCGCGAGAAATTTTTGAGCGTGATTTGTTAATGAATATACTGGGAGCCGCTCGCTATGGCCATTCGCTGTCATGCGCTCCCATACAGCGCGGAACCTGTCAAACAGCGACTCCTAACCCTGTATTCAACATTACCGCACACCGACTGAGTCGCTGTCAACAACCGAACAACGGCCAAGCACAGCGAATACTAGCCGGCGCTGTGAAAATAACGCTACTGCCGCTCATCTGTCGCTACCTGGCACTATTAATAAATCGGCCTCTTATTTATAAAGTGTCATGGTGCTGTACAGTGTAGTAACACAGGCAGAGTGAAACAAATAGCAACTTATAGTATATAAGTATATCAGCTGTAACAGAAATGTACAGCTATATAGTGATATTGAAATAAACTAGGAGAGAGCGTCTTGTCTTTGCGGGTTTACAATCGATTCATCCAGTTGATTTGAATACACATTAAAACTCGTGCCAATTGTCTGTATTTTCTGAAGCACATTCCCCTTTGCCTCCTTATATTGCAGCGATTTTCCACTGCCCAGTTTATAACAGAGGGGAATTTGAGCCCACACATGTGGTTGATGGCCATAAGATCGCAGCAATCTGTTACATTTCTTAGGGGAATTCAGCAAATCGTCCAAATTGATGATTAGAGGTCCTGGCAAAGCTCTCTTGACAAGTAAAACAAGCTGAATAGTTTTGGGCAAACCCCTAGAGTTTCGGGTTCAGCAAATTTGGCTGGACTGCAAGAAAAATTCAGTTCAGGTATGCTAACTTGACCCGAACCCGATCACCATTGAAAATGAATCATGGGGATAATTATGCCTCAGGGGGGAAACCCTCTGCCCACTCCCATGAGTAAGGACACTGACAGCAGCTAGCAGAACTAGTGGCAGCTGCCATTGTCCTCACTCATGGGAGTGGTGACCATCTTTATGTAGCCCTGGCTGTAGCCTATTTGACAGGGAAAGAATGCCAACTGTGGACTGAATCGCAGGGCTAAGGGTAAGTTACAGCTGCTTCCTGCTGCAAACTGTACTTAGGACAATCTGGTTGATGGGCAGCTTTTCAGGGTTTGTCCCGAATGCTGAACTTGAACACAGACTTTGGGGTTCGTGTTCGACCAACACTAATGTTGAACAATAGTTTAAATATGAATAGTTTACCAGGACTGGCTCCAGGTTTATGTGGGCTCTTGGGTGTCTCAGGGGGCCCCTTGTGGTTTGGGATGATGCTCAATTCATGGCAGTAAAGCTGCATGTATCATGGACATCAAAGATTTCACCATCCCACCCTTGGCTTCCACAGCTGCTGCTGCAGCTCCCTGCCCAGTGCCATATGTTTTATTTCCCTTGAGAGGAATTTTCAACATTTCAAAATGCCTAAAAATGCAAAATGAAAAATCATGTCTCTTGAGTAGCTCAAGTTTTTTTTTACAAAAAAGAAAGAAAAAAAGAAATACAAGCAATGACAGAACAAAGAAAAAATAGACTAGGAAAAAATAGACTACTCAGCTATTGACCCGCAACCTTACTTACCCAGTTGCTGATCCACCTCAACTCACTCCAACCCGGTCAATGACCCGCAACCTCAACTCACTCCTACCCAGCTGCTAACCCGTAACCACACCTCCTTCCTACCCAGCCACTGACCCACAACCTCACCTCCTTCCTACCCAGCTACTGACCCACAACCTTCATCTACCCAGCCGTTGACCGGCATCCTCCCCCTTGCTGAACTATTAACCCGCAACCTCTCCTACCCAGCTGCTGACCCACAACCTCACCTCCCTCCTATCCAGCCACTACCCTGCAAACTCATCTCCCTCCTACCCAGTCGCTGACCCCCAACATCACCTCCCCCTACCCAGTCACTAACCCACAAACTCACCTGCCCCTTACCTAGCCATTGACCTTCCTTGGCCTACTTCAGCACTTTACCATTCCACCTCATATCCCTGTTGTAAAGAGAGGCAGCCATGAGGACCAGAGGGTGATCAGGACGTGGAGGTGGTGAGGACCAGAAGACAATCAGCAGCAGCAGTAAAAAGCGGAGGATAATAGGCACAAATGGAAGACCTTATGACATCGATGGAGGACCCAGAGATGACAGCAGGGTAGGTGTCAAGGACCAAAGGACCAGGTGAGGACACCAGTGGTGGTTAGTGAGTTCAGTTTATTCACCATATGCTCTGGCTGCAATAATATAACGTACAGCAGCAGTGAAATATTATTTATCATTGTATGATTTAGATTAAATATTGATCAAGAAGCTATGTTTTATTTGGGGGGTGGGGGGGTGGCTTTGGGTTTCAGAAAGGGTATTTAACTGCTGCTGTAGGTAATGTTATTGCATCCAGCACCAGGTCTTCTTGTATTGGGGGACCAGAAGCCACAAACTGTTTTAGTGTTTCTGATAGGTCCTGCATTCAAATCTGAATGTGACACATTATGTGTTAATAACTTTGTGTGATGCTTTTACATGTCCATAGACTACTTTGTATTCTGTCCAGATCCGTGCCCCTTCCCTTTTCAGCCCTGCACATGCCCCGGCAATATTTTCCCACCTCATATTGCTGTGTTCAGGAGAAAATGTGTCCTAGTGCCCAACATTTTAGTGGGAAAATACGTTTTTTTTTACACTACACAGCTTTAGCCTTACATTTTACATTTTACAATGAGTACTAGAAGAAAATGGACCCCACAAATTCTTACACAATTTATGGTGATGACGGCAATACATCATATGTGGTCAGAACTTACTTTTTGGGCACATGGGTGGGCTCGGAAGCAGAGAAAAACTATTAGGCATATGGAGCACAGATGTGGCTGGAATATATTGCAGATGACATATCGCATTTGCAGAGCTCCATAGGTAACAAAAAAAAAAAGAGAGACCCCCTAAAAGTAACCCTATTTTTTAAATTATACCCCTTAAGCAATACATCTAGGGGTGGCGTGAGCATCCTGAAACCCAAGATGTTTCACAGGACATTATAATATTGGACTGTGAAATCGAAAAATGTATTTTTTTATTTCATGACCCAGTGTTAAAAAGTTCTGTAAAATCCTGGTAAGTTCAGGATGCTCACTGTTATTATTACTGTTTATTTATAAAGTGGCATCATATTCCTTGGGGGGGTGTAGTTTCCAAAATGTCATTTTGTTACCTATGGGGCTCTGTGAATGTGACATGGTATCTGCAATGTATTCCAGCTGGATCCTCGCTCCAAAAGCCCAATAGTGGTCCTTCCCTTGTGATTTCATCCATTTCCCAAAAAGTAGTTTTTGACCACATATGAAGTATTACCACCATCTGAAGAAATAGCATAACAAATCTTAGGGTCTATTTTCTTGCAGTACCCCTTGAAAAAAATTGATAATTTGGGGCTAAAGTAACATTTTAGTGAATTAATTTTTTTTTTTTTTCGGATACATAAGCTTTTAAAGTGGACCAAAACCCACCACAATCGGTTTCGCAATTAATTCCCTTCCCCAGGGCAGTGGTCCCCAACTTTAGTCTGAGGTAATATTTCTCCTTGGGCCCCTTTATTCCCACTTTACCACAGAAATATACTGTAGTTGTACGCCTCTCTCACCTCAGGAGCTCTTATTCTGTTTACTCTAGTTTAGCTGGTGGCCATATTAATGTGGACCAACACCCAGGGGGGATCGGCCCGGGAATCTATAAGATTCCCGGGCCGATCAGATCACTCCCCACGGGGCATCCGAAATCGTGATGTCCCACGGGGTGAAACCCCCCAGGACGCCCACAAACCTTACCTTAACCCCGTTCCAACGGCGCATGCGCAGGCCGTGGCCGCGTCTTCTGCTTCCCTCTAGCAGGGCGTGCACCCGCGCCGGCCGGCCAGCACGGGCGCGCTCTCTGTTAGAAGGAAGCGCGAGACGCGGCCTCCAGCGCTCATAGCCGCTGTGGTTGGACGACGCTTGTACGTGCATACCACAGCGGCTCTGAGCGCTCTGATTGGACGAGTGCCAGCGTAGGAGCGTGAGGAGGTGAGTGTTTACGGGCGTTCTGGGGGGTTTCACACAGCGGGGCACCCCCGATCGGGGTGCCCCACCGAAGTGGACCAAAACCCAGGATAGTCAAAATCCTGGGTGTTGGTCCAATTTAAACTCCAGGCTATGCTAAGGCACTGAGGCAAGCTGCGCTGTATATCCCTTTAAGGCTTAAGAAGCTGGTGAATAGATTTCTCCTAGAGGTAAGATTTCTCCTTGGGCCCCTTTATTCCCACTTTACCACAGAAATATAGTCTCAGGAGCTCTTATTCTGTTTATTCTAGTTTAGCTTAAACTCCAGGCTATGCTAAGGCACTGAGGCGTGCTGCACTGTGTACCCCTTTAAGGCTTAAGAAGCTGGTGAATAGATTTCTCCTTTAGGTAAGATTTCTCCTTGAGCCCCTTTATTTGTGCTTTGCCACAGAAATATAGTCTCAGGAGCTCTTATTCTGTTTATTCTAGTTTAGCTGGCAGCCATCTTAAACTCCAGGCTATGCTGAGGCACTGAGATGTGCTGCGCTGTGTACCTCCTTAAGATTGAGAAGCAAGTGAATAGTCTGAGGTAATATTTTACCTTGGGCCCCTTAATTCCTGCTTTACCACAGAAATATAGTTGTACGCCTCTCTCACCTCAGGAGCTCTTATTCTGTTTATTCTAGTTTAGCTGGTGGCCATCTTAAACTCCAGGCTATGCTAAGGCATGCTGAGGCAAGCTGCGCTGTATACCCCTTTAAGGCTTAAGAAGCTGGTGAATAGATTTCTCCTAGAGGTAAGATTTCTCCTTGGGCCCCTTTATTCCCACTTTACCACAAAAATATAGTCTCAGGAGCTCTTATTCTGTTTGGTGTGTGCGGAGCTAGTTTAGATGGTGGCCATCTTGGATTCCTGTCAGCATTAAGGCGCCTTTTTTGCTCTGGGCTGATAGACGAACATGATGGAGGGACTCTCCTGAAGTCCCCTTACTCTCACCTCACAGCCTGGACGTTGTGGTGAGTGTCGCTCGCTTCCATAACACCCCTTACCACTCGGCGGGCACGGAGCCAAACTAGCATTCTGCCATCAGCTTCACGTGCGCATGTGCATTCCTGCCCAAAAGATTTTAAGTTTGCTAGCACGTCAAGGTAAGCAAGAAAATCTCCTAAAGCGCTGTTTCAGTTTGGGGGAGTCTCCTGGGCAGGAAAGGATGTCTACCAATATATATGTGGGACCATTGTAACTGGGAAAACTTGAACTTAAATTTTTTTTTTCTTTAAATAACACTACAAATTGTAAAAAATAGATTTTTTTTCTTTTTTGCACATATTTTACCTCAAAATATTGAGAATACACTTAAAAAATTACAAACAAGACATTCCATGTTAAAGCATAGACTTTGCTGAAAAAAACAAGATATAATTTCCCTGGGAAATCCCTGGAAATCCTTTCACAAATCATAGTTGAACATGCGGAGAACAAAATAGTGAAAAATGGTCTGGCAACAGAGAGTGACGGGGAGGCCGATTCATTAATAGCGGCAGGTAGCGACAGTTGAGCGACTGTAGCTGCATTTTCAGAGCGCCCGCTAGTAGTCGCTGTGCTTGGCCGTTGTTGTGTAGTTTATAGCGACTCAGTCGGTTTGCCGTAATGTTGAATATTGGGTGAGGAGTCGCTATTTGACAGGTTCCGCGCTGTATGGGAGCGCATGAGAGCGGCTCCCACCATATTCATAAAAAAAATCCCGCTCAAAAAATTCTCGCGCTGTAAAATGCATGTTTAAACCCCAGAGCGCTGGCGGCGATGGGTTAAAAGTAGTTTTTTAACCCCCAAACAACCATATTTTTGGAAACCAAAAAAAACAAGTTTTTTAAATAATTTAGTAATATGAATACATTAATATCAGACCTGTAATATCAATTCTGTACAATTTTTTTTTTTTTTTCACCTTAAAAAAATTATCTAAAATGGCAGAAGTGGTCACAGAATTTTTCACATTTAAAAAATAAAAACAATTAATAACAATTAATTATGAATATTTAAAATGGCAGAAGTGGTCACAGAATTTTTCACATTAAAAAAAAAAAAAAAAAACAATTAACAATTAATTATGAATATTTAAAGATTGTTCCATTGAAATGCATTGGAGAGCACCAGGTAGCGAGAGGTCATACCTGTCGCTGTTCAAGGTCGGACGCTGGCGCTGTGGGCTGAGGCTAGAATAATGATGAATGAGTCGCTATATGGCGCTATCTCAGTCGCTAAGCAGGATTGGCTTGATAAATGTGTGATTGTGGTGGGGAGCCGGCGTTCTCGTGGCGGTGACCGTCATTACCTGCCGCTCACCAGTCGCTACCTGTCGCTATTCCTTCATAAATAAGGGCCAATGTCTCCAGGTAGGCTGACACTTAAAGGATTAAATAAACCCCTAAATTTGTGGCTTTAATAACCAGTGGAATACATTGAGCCTCCTCCTTCAGATTCATTACATTGCTGCCAGCGCAGAGAGCCACATCCACTTTTTTTAGAACAGAAATCATGAGGTGAAAATGTAAACCTCGATATTTCGGGCATTTCTTCATCAAATGTAGCCCAACACAATGGTGCAACAATTACCTTTAACAATGCCCTGCAACCAAAGCTATGCACTGTATATGTGAGTACCAGACCTGTGCCAAAGGGCATAGGGACTGGAAAGTTGCCAAAGCCAGAGGATTTCGAGCCCTGGGCCTACCAGCCCCTAGGCCTGGTGAATTGGGTCAGTAGCTTTAAAAAAAAAAACAATAATAAAGTCCCTCTTTAGACTTCAGCTTTGATGAGCTTTGGGTTTATAGAATCCCAAATAGCCTGGCACATCCGAACAGCCTCAGAACTGGAAAGAAAGCTGTTTGGCTCATTATTATTCATAACCTTCCCAAAGTGTTTTATGAGAGTGAGCCTAACTCTGCAAGCTAATAATAGGCAAGCTGATTAACCTGCGCTCAGGGCTCAGTGCAAAGCAGTAAATAGAGGATAGTGAATAAGGGCCCTATTTATGATGTGCGGCTTTTAGCATCATATTTGTGGCTATAGTGCCAGCTTTGGAGCACCAGCATTCCCATCTTATCTGGCGCTGCGCTGTGTGCTACATAGACGTATTGGCCGGCCTATGTCAGCGCCTGTTGGACCCGCTGGACAATTATCCCAGTGCCAGTGAGCGTCACTTTGTACAGCTTTTCAGGTGCTCCCCCACATATTTATGAGATTTTTCCATCCTTGAAATCTTTGGCACTGTATTTTCTGGCGCTGGTAAGCGTTTTTTCATTACAGGTACAAGAAATCACTGCTGGGGACAAAGGCAACAAACTTTACAGTACGTTTAGGCTGCTTTACAGTTGTCGGTGTCTGAATTACACGTTGTTAAAGCGGACCTTCACCCTGAATGAGAGCATATGTTATATGTTTCCCACACCCTATCCATACAGATTGCTCAGATTAAAAATCATCCTACCTGCATCTACTGCATGTTATGAGCCTTTAAACATCCATGATGGTGGCTCATGGAGCATCAGGCAGCCTGCAGACAGGAAGTTCCTTCTGACTGTGTTACTCTGCATCCTTGTATTGCTGTACTTTCCCTGACCCCAGCTCTGTTCTGTCTGTGCAAAGCACAGCTATAACCTACCCCCTTGAAGTTTGTTCTGCTCTCCTCTCCTCAGTATGTGTGATGCTGCTGAGTCAAAATGGCGGCGCCCATATCCTAAAGTCCTGAACAGAGTTGCAGCCCAGTGGGGGAAAGAATAATAAGTAAGTGACAAAAAACTTAAAATATATTAATTTTAGATGCTGAGGAATAGTTTTTAAGGGTTTGGGCTTTTCATTAAATCATGTTGAAGGTTTAAGCAAAAGTAGCCATTAAAGTTTTAATAACCCAAAACAAAAAAACATTTTGGCCCATGTAGGTCCTGTGTTTCATTTATAGACCCAATTCTGTAATAAATAAATGTGTGTAATAATAATTATAAGCATTAAACACTTCAACTAAGTTCTGCCCATTGTGCTCTATGGGATCTTGAGCTACAGCGGCAGGTTTAATCTTGCGCGGCATCAACCAGAGAACCCTGCTGTACTGCATTTTCAGCGCTAGTGTTAAATAAAACGCTAACCGATGGCTGCATTGGCACTGCTTTTTTTATTTTTTAAATTCCACGCTGAGTGCCACTGAGGCCTGCCTTAAATCAGACCTTTACACTCCTGGTAAATTTGTGGCAGGAAGGGCCATTGTCGTTGGCACTACATCCCACCCCTTCCCGCCAATAGGAACTCCCACAGTCAAACCGGACCAACAGCCTGGCACAGTTGTAAAGCAAAACTCCCCCAAACTCACTTGCCCTATCTGTATGCATGGTACTGAATCATGGTCAGTACTTACATTTGCTCCTACATCCACTCAAAGCTAACCGCCCTACCAATTTTCTAGAAATGGGACAATGCTAAAAATCCATTTAAATATGCTAAATGGCGGGAGGAGGGGTCTCTTATACACCTGGCATCAAGAAATATCCAGACAGGGTTGTTTTTTTTAATTTTAACAGAAGGAAATCAGGGGTGAAAGGCTCTGCCACCCCTGTTTCACTAAACCTGTCACCACTAGATTGAATTCCTACAATGAGAGAATAAGAGAGTTGTATTCAGTTTGGGTGTTATAGTGACCCCTCCTCTCATTAGCCGATGTGTTTATTAGGATTTTTAATATTACAAAATTTCAATAGTGCTCCTTTAGGATCTGTTTGGACATGGTCTGTGGTGCATGCTATGATGGGTTACCCCATCCTGTGTCTAAAAGGTACAGCCTGCTATAGCTTTAATTAATCAAAGCAAATGCATCCTAACAGATGAACTGGCTATGAAAGCAAACCTCCCTGGTAAATTGTTGCACAGCACTATAGCCAACCCCTTCTACCGCTAGAAAGCCCCACTGTAAGGAACTTACCTCTGCCAGGGGGCCGGCGGCGAGCGTCCGCAGGGCGACGCAGCACTCCTGCTGCTGGGAGCGCGGCGCGTCACTCTGGCAGCCTCCCTCGCCCCACTCTAGCTGTGCAGGCACGCATCCCGCAGTCTGTAGATTTCGCCACTAGGAGGCGCTGTGCTGCGAGTCGTAGGCAGTACAGAGTGCTCCACACCTGATGGGAATCAGGGGCTGATCAGCCCTGCAGCCAGGACTGACCAGCCCCTGGATAGTGCCTCCAATCACTCACAGTGTTGTAAGTTGCACCAATCAGCACATACACTCCCCCCCCAGGGTGGCCATTGGTCGATTCCCCAATAAATATGGAGTTAGCCCAGCACTCAGTGCCCGTGATAGTCGCTTGTGATTAGGGTGTGATTCTGTTAGTTGTTATCTGGTTCCTACCCGGCTTGATCGACCATTCCTGTCTGCTGCCTGTACTGACCTCTGCTTTGTCTGACCACGAACCTGCCTGCTCCTCTGGATACCCTGCGATCTCTGACCTCCCGGCTTGACACTTTGGCTACCCCTGACTACGCACCTGTCTCATCCCTGTATTCTGACGCACCCTCCGGATTGACTACCTGTGAACGACCTCGGCTTTGGGATACCCTCGTGGTTCATCAGCCTTCACTGTAAGCAGCCATCCTTTGCGCCTAATAAGACCTGGGGGCAACCGTGTCCGGTGAGGCGTACCTAGCGTCCCGGCAAACGGGGGCTTGACTATAGGCAGAAGCGGCGGAGGAGATTGGGGGTTGCCTGCTTACAGAAGGCCGGTGTCCCACTGGGCATCACACCCACAGTTCAGAGGACTTTAACCCCAACAGCAATAATTAGACAGCAATCAGCTGTCCCAGGGTTCCTGTCCCATGTGCCTCTTCTCCATTTTTTGCACCTGTATTTCATAGAAGCTGTAGCAAGGCTTCTAAGTTTTATTTTTTCCCCCCAGGACTATGCAAAAAAGTAGACAGACATCCACTCTTTCCCTTGGTGCACTCAGTATAGTGTGCATAGCAGAGTGGTCCCACAGCTGTCTCTGACCACAGTAGAATGTGCTCATGACTCATAACTGTGCCATGACACAAACTTTTCCAGATGAGCCATGACACAAAAACTAAAGTAAAGAATGTGGCTTTGCTTAGACTACATAAGGTATTTACATAATACCTTTCCCTTTTGGATATGGAAGTTTGAAAACTATTGTGTGGATGAATTTTATTTGTTGCAAAATATTGGAATTTTGAGCATTGTTCCTGCCCTGTAATTTGTTTAAAGGAGACTGGATCTGGTTTCTTGATGAGCAATTGAATCATAGATTTCTTGGTGGTTAAATTTATTTATAATAAGAATAACTTAGGGGTTTATTCATCAAGGGATAGCGCCAGGTAGTGCCTCGTAACGGCAGGCAGCGTCTGGTGAACAACGCCATGTAGCGTCCGATGTATTATTACAGGCGGCTCAGCATATAGCGCCGGCGCTCTAGCTTCCAGAGCGCCAGGTATTACCTGTCACTACCTGTCGCTCTCTCATACATTTCAATGGACGTTTCTTTTCTTCTGTTTAAACAGGGTTTTTTGTTTTTATTTTTTTTGTCTCTCAAATAATTCCGTGACCTTATATTTTTATGCAGAATTGTCATTACAGGTCTGGCATTAAAGTATTAATGTCACAATGTTGCAACAATGTCATTCCATGTGTTTTCGCTTTGTTACTGGTGGATATGTGTTCAAAAACAGACTTTAATCACACAGCGTCTGGCGCTCTATGCTATAGCGACCACATCCAGAGCGCCTACGCTGCGTGTGTCTGTTTTTTTGTTGAATATGGTGTGAGTCGTTGAGAGTTGGTCGCACTGAGCTGGCGCTACCTTTCGCTCCCTTCAGCGTTGTACTGGTGTTAGAGCGCCCAACATACATCTCATTCATCAATGCCGGCCAGGTTACTAGAGCAACTGAGGCGCTCTGTTACAACGCCCAACAGCTAATCACAGCGTATACTAGCGGTCGCTCTTAGCGCCTCTGTACAGACGCTCATCTGCCGATAGCTTGTGCTAGTATCGAATCAGCCTGCCCATAAGAAAAGCAATAAGGACGGGGAGGCCAATTCATCAATAGCGCCAGGTAGCGACAGATGAGCGACTGTAGCGTGATTTTTTCAGCGCCAGCCAGTATTCGCCGTGCTTGGCCGGCATTAGCTTGATGACAGCGACTCAGTCGGTGTGCGGTAATGTTGAATACGGGCTGGGGGGTCGCTGTTTCACAGGTCCAGCGTTGTATGTGAGCGCCTGACAACGAATGGCCAGAGCGAACGGCTAGCTTCATATTCATCAACAAATCACGCTCCGAATGTGCTGTCGCTGTCCATTCCTTGTTTAAACCCCAGAGCGCTGGCGGCGATGTGTATTAACTAGTTTTTAACCCCTAAACAACCATATTTTTTGATTGTAACATTATACATGTTTTTAGAATCATTTTGTAATATGAATACATTAATCTCAGACCTGTTAGATCAATTCTGCACAAATTTGTTTTACATTTTTTTTTTACTTAAAAATAAATCCTAACATTGCAGAAGTGGTCTCCGATTTTTTGACATATAAAAAAAAAAAAAAAAAATTATTACCAATTAATTATGAATAATTATAGATTGCTCCATTGAAATGCATTGGACATCGCCAGGGAGCGACAGCTCATACCTGGCGCTGTGAGGGAATTTGCAGCGGCACTGTTCGGTCTAGGCGGCTTCATGATGAATGCCGCGCTAGCCGTCGCTCTCGCCGGCGCTAGCCTCATTTTGCTTGATAAATGCGTCATTGTGACCGCCGCCGGGCGTACTTGAGTCGGTAGTCGCCGTTAGCTGCCGCTACCTGGCGCTCGTCAGACACTACCTGGCGCTATCGCTTGATGAATAAGGGCCTAATTATTTTTGGGATGGTATAGTTAACGTAAATCTGTTTCCGCGGAGCGTTAAATAGTTTATTCTCAAACTATCAATGCTATTTATTCATTTACATAAAATCTTACATTTTGAGAAACTTTGAAAATGTTCATTTTACACCATCCCTGTTATAAATACTTACCATTTTCTCTCTCAAAGCTACATCTGAATGCAGCCCTTATCAGTTCCATTCATCCAGAGCTCTGAGAGAAAGTTAGCATCTTTTAGTACACCTCATTTTTACAAGTCAGCAGGCACCTGGATTTGGGGAGACCTAATATAGGGATCTGGTGAGTATCAGCAATCTAGATCTAGGGGAAATTTGCTGTGAAGTAGAAGAGGTAAGCGTTTCTTTTTGTTAAGATTTGCATTAGTATGATTAAGGGCCCCTGTGGCTCGAAATGCGTAACGGGGTTCTGGTGGCAGGACTCGCTGGCTTCTGTGTACCCAGCTTCATTTTCACTTATCTTGCCATTTTTCTATGGTTGGCTATTTTTAACAAGATATTTTAAAAGTTACGTTTTGCTTGGCGGCTGGATAAACACTGACGTTTTGCTGTAATTTGGGAGGCCTGCTGAGTGGATTCCCTCTTCCGTGCCTTTATGTGGATGTGGTGAGCTGGCTACTTTATTTGCTTCTTAAGATTCGTATTAGGTAAGAGGTGTGAATATTATATATATTATATATTTGATTAGAAATATGTAGAACCTCTGTATGAGGGTGGATGTATATGGAACATGATTATTATTGTTTATTTCCATAGCACTGATCAAGTGCATCTACCTGGAGACAGGTAAGTTGCTAAACCCTTTTATTCGGATATATTATAAAACGTCTGAAGCAAGGCTAGCCATCCATTTTATGGAGAGCCCGCAGAGCTGGAGGGCAGCTTTGTAAATAAGCAAACCTGTCTGAAACTCTCATTGCCCTTAAACACGGTGTAATATGGATTCTCAGCTTCTATAACAGGGCCCCTTTGTGTTCGCGCTGCTGCGAGAAAGCAGAGCTGCATTTTTCCTTGTCGGTGAATCCGATATGTCGCTGTTTACAGGCTGCACGCTCCATTTCTTATGTTGCAGAGACAGGCCTGCATTGAGTAGCTCTGTCCTTTGCCGCCTTCGGTGTAAATAGTCGACATGCCTGCAGCGAAGAGAAAGAAAACTTCACTTTATGAAATACAGTAGAGGGAAGCTGAAAACCCCACCTAGGGGTGGTCATAGATTTGAATGTGAAGTTAGGGCTGCCTTCCTCTCTCCACCTCCCTCCCTCCATCCCTTCTCTGTCTTCTTGCCCTGTGTCCCACCTCCTGGTTTTACTATCAGCTTTCAGAGCTTCCATTTACACACTGGAGGGGGGAGGGAAGAAAACAAATATCAGAAAAGGATACAAATGACTAGACGGCAACAAGAGGAAGAATAAAAAATAGAAGAGGCCACCTTCTCTAACTTGCATCCTGGCATCTCCTGGAAGAAAGAGGAAGGAGGGAGAGGAGTAGACAAGAGAGAAAGGTAAGCCTGGTGTGTGCTGCTCTCTTTCAATGAATGGCTGCTGCTGCTGCTCTTCTGCTAATTCACAGGCACGAGCGGCAAGGATGAAAGAGAAATATAAAATACATTTAAAGGGGAAACATGGCCTCTGGCTAAGAGGCTGCTGCGATTACAAACGACCCTGGTGTGGATTATCATTTCCACACGGAAAAAAAAAAGAACAGCGAAGGGGAGGAGACAGCCGAACATATTTTTCTCCCCCCCCCCCCCCCTTGCTATGCAAGATATTTCTACATTAATATGGCTTTATTAGGCTCCATCTCTTTTATTGTTTACATGTGCCTCCGGTAAGGGGATGAAATGTATTCGTCACATAAGCATTCGGAATATCCCGCTCTAAATATTCCCCCCCCCCCCCCCCACACACACTCCAGCACTGGAATCTCTCTAGAAATCTGTACAATACCTTTCGTATGTCGGCATATGCTGCTTTGTGGGCCTCGAGAGTATACTAATAATCATACTTTTTAGTTTTTAAATGAATATTATGTTTTAGAGTTTTAGATATTTTTTTTTTGTTTTATTTTCACACACAGGCACCTATTTGTTTTGCTTTAGCTTCTAGTCAATTGAATGCAAATGTTTCAGCTAAATATTCCGGTTAAAGATGGACGAGCGTGTGTAGGTAACCCCTGGCGCTTTTTGTCCTTTCATCTCACTCGTATTCAGCTGTCATTTTATTCCTAGACGCCGGTTTCTTTTCAGATTCTGCTTCATTTCCCCTGAGGCCTCCTTCTCCCTCCCGCTTCCATTCCTCTCTCTCTCTCGCTGGTCGTCAGCTTAAATATATATTTGATTTATTTGTCTCTGTGCCTTTGCTTCCATTTTTTTTCTTTTTCTGTTACTCAGGGCATATGAGGTGATTTGTATTTGAACCCGGAAGAATGGGCGTAAACCTGACCCTGCGAATGGGCTTGACCTAAACTAGAGAGGGTTTTTTTTTTTTTTTTGCTGTGTATTTTTTGTAATATTTTCACGGATAATCTGGATTCGAAGGCTTTGCTGCCTGCGGTTTTACAGCTAGGCCTCTTAAAGAGACAAGCTCGCTTGGTGTGACAAGTTCTCTTCAATGCAGGAAGACATTCTTCCTCCATTTACAGAAGGTGCTGGCTCCATTTTCTTGCAGCAGCCACATTATATGTAACGTGAGGCAATGGCCAGACACGGTTTGTTTGTGAGAGCTGTGCAAACATTCAGTCATTGTGTGCTCACGCTTCTGCACGTGAGGTAAAGTGAAAGTAAACGGACATATCTCCTCGCGCCACGGATTTATTCCACCTTGTCAGGGTTGTTTTGTTATTGTTACACGCCGTCTATTTCATAAATCCCATTATAGTGTTAACTAATCCTCGCCACTTCAACCGTCTTCCTCATGACGCCCACCCTCCCTCCTTCAGTCGCATAAAAATAAGCGCGCCAGCCTGCGAGACTGATTTATGCATTCAAGTAAAAAGAAAATGATTCTCTAAGTCAATGTCATATAGAACGATTTTATTTGTGCAGAACAAGCTATAAATTCAATTTTAAATAATGAGCCATGAATACATTTGCTGCAGCTACAGAAATGAATTTGTTATTTTTGCTAAATATTTTTACAGCGTGACCGTAAAAAAAAAAAAAAAAAGATTTTTCGGTGTTTTAGTCAATGAACTGGTTGTTTTATGCTTCTCCTAAGATAACACAATCCAGCCTGGCTATAGCCAGGTATGTATTAAAGATAATTCCTATGGCAACCAGACAGAGTCCATTTTGTATTACCCTGACTGCTGTAAACTGAATTCTAATAGGTTGCTATGGGATACTAAACATTGTATGTAACATTTTTCTCTATTTATTAAAGTGGACCAAAACCCAGGATTTTGACTATCCTGGGTTTTGGTCCTTTCCCCTGGGGCACCCGATCGGGTGTGCCCTGCTGTGTGAAACCCCCCAGATTGCCGAGCGCAACTCACCTCTTCCCAGTCCTACGGCGCATGCGCAGACGCTCATCCAATCAGCGTGCTGATGTCACGCCGGCTAAGGCCAGCGGCTCCAAGCGCATAACCCGCTTGCCTCTAACAGGGAGCGTGCCTGTGCCAGCCATTCACAAATGCCTGGTTCGGGCATGCGCCCTGCTAGAGGTATAGCGGGGATGCGGCCATGGCTCGTGCATGCACCATTGGACCGGGAAGCAAGGTAAGTGTACGGAGTAAACTGGGGGGTTTCACACAGTGGGCCATCCTGATTTTGCATGCCCCGGGGGGAGGGAATCGATCGGCCCAGGAATCTTATAGATTCCTGGGCCAATCGTGCTGGATTTTGTTCCACTTTAAAGAACCTCCATCACCAGTTCTGTGAACAGACTTTCCTAACCAATCCCACCCTCCTTCCCCATATCTATAGTGAGTGGCCATGGCTGGGTTCAGCACCAGGCACCCTGTACTGGTGCCAGGGCCCATTACACCTTAGGGGACCCTCTTTTTTTGTATTTTTCTGGTCAGAATATTGGGTTAAATATTTTATCCCTATCCCACAGACTGCACCCTTCCTGCCACCCCAGCCCCTTCCACTTAAAGAGGAACTTTAGCAGATCTTTACACTGCTATGTCCTTATAGCCCCCACTGCAATGTTCTAAACCTTTTGGATGACGACGTCTTGCAGATCACCGTCATCCTGCTTCTTTTTCCAACCCCCACCTTAGCTGTCCTGCTGTCCTCCCCCTCGGTCCTCGCTAGACTAGTGCAGGTGCAAGATTACGAGGGTGGTGCAATGTATCATGGGACAGAGAAGAAGACAAGACTGCGCTGCCCTACTGCAAAGCGCCTGAGAAGAATGGCTGAGCGCAAGAGGAAGCGCAAAAGACAGGTAAGTTATACCTGTCAGGATAAGGAGTTTAAAGGGAACAGAGAGTGAAGTTTGGGGAGTTATTGAGCACTCCCCAGACTGTCCAATGTCCCTCTTTAAAGGGGGGACTATTGCAAAAAAATGGCCCAATGACAAAAATCCATATAAATATGCTGGATGGCCGGAGGAGAGGTCACTTATACACCGGGCATCAACAAATATCCAGCCAGGCTTGTTTTTTTTTTTGGAAGAAAGAGGAATTTAGAGGTGACGGTTCTGTCACCCCTGATACACTCAAACCTGGCACCCTTGAATTTTCTTCCAACCAGGAGAAGAAAACCATAAGCTTGGTGGGAGTTTGATTCAGTTCAGGTGTATGAGAGACCCCTCCTCTCATTAGCCGACGTGTTTATATGTATTTGTAATTTTACACAATTTCACAATACAAGTGGAATAATACCTGAGATTTTGATTATCCCTATGAGTTAAAGTGGACCAGCAGTCTAAAATGACTTAAACCAGACCAACACAACAAGCGTTGCTCATATGCATTGTCCCCCGCCCCCCTGGGCAATTTGCTGCACATAAAAATGTATTTACCGATTTCTAGCTTCTGCTGTAGTGAATTTTCGAAACAAAATGACAGCTAGTGCATTTGCAGGCCACCTGCAAACAGGAAGTGCTACTTGGCTTCCTGTTACTGTGCATTGTCAGTTATGTCAGTTGAATCCAGAAAGCAGCATGGCTGAGATGCGGGCGAGGAAGCTCCAAAATGGCCACAACTTTTCTTTTCCAACTGTGCCAGGCTGTTGGTCTGGTTTAAGTACTTGGGTTAAGATTTTCCTTTTGGGCTTAATTATAATTATCCTTGTCCCTGTTGCCCCAATCTCACACTTGTGAAAATCAGCACATCTTCTGCTGTCTCTGTGCTACTCCACCAGTTCCAGGGCACACAAAGGTGCAAGCACCCTGTCTTGATTGGAAGGAGGAGCACACACCATTGCTGGGCACCCTAACATCTCCTAGCTGTGGTGGCGACTAGAGATGAGCGAACTTCTTGAAAGTTCGATTCGGGCGATTCGCCGAATTTCCCCAAGAAATTCGGGTTCGCCCGAGTCGAACTTTCACGAATCGCTCATCTGAAAAAAAAAATGCCGGCACGGTGGGAGCGGGCAGGCCGGCTACGCCTGTCACATAGGCCATGGCCTGGTCTGCAGAAATGGGCTACAACAGGCACATCAGTTTTATTATTTTTGATTGTGAACCTGTGTAGATTTAGTCGCTTTCTTAGCGCTTGTCCTGTCTGCCCGATGTAAAATGCTGAGGGGCACTGCACACACATGATCAGTAGGGATGAGCGAACCGGTTCGGACGCGGAAGTCGGCCCGCTGACAGCGCAGCCGACCTGTCCGCTCCCACCATGCCGGCATTTGTTTAAAAAGCAAACACTTACCTGCATGGTCGGAGCGTGGACGCCGGCGCCGCTCTCAGTCGCCCTCTGATGACGCGTCCTCTGATGACAGCTGAGAGCGGCGCCGGCCTCCACGCTCCGGCGCCGCTCTCAGCTGTCATCAGAGGGCGCGTCATCAGAGGGCTTCCGCCGCCCGCTGACAGCGTAGCCGGCCTGCCCGCTCCCACCATGCCTGCATTTTTTTTTTTATTTCAGGGAAAATTCGATCGGCACGAACCAAAAAAAATTCGGGTTCGTGCCAAATCGAATTTTCCCTGAAATTCGGAGCGAATTCCGGTTCGTCCGATCCGGTTCGCTCATCCCTAGTGGCGACTCAGAAAAAGTGAATTTTCTCAAACCAGCAGAAAGATTTTACAGTCAGAGCCTTGCTGATCATCTGACTTTTATTTGCATATCAGCAAATATGATACATGCGTTTTTCCTCATTAGCATTGTGGATTACTGAGATATTCACCTTACTGCTTTCACACAGAATGATTTGAGGAGGCTCATTCACTCTTACACATGCCCAGCCTCAGTGTTCTGTGTGTACAGGGCTCACTTCTCTCTTCTTGTAGATGTTGGTATACAGACTGTCATGTAAAGTCTGCTGCTCCCTTGATCCCAGCCTGGGCAGCGAACCAGTGCTGAGCCACTTTATTTCCACTTACATCTGTGCAGATTGAATGGCTGTGATGTCTAATCCGGGGTGTGTGGATGGCTTCCCCTGAAGGAGGTGTTTTTCTGATTTCTGTGTAGGTCTGAGAGGACGCCTGTCCCATAGGGTCTGCTACATGTGAGATTCCAGCAAGTTACAACACACGTCTTGCCATTAAATAGCAATGACATGCCAGCAATGCCAGCCAGCGCCCCACCAGTCGCTGCAGGCACAGGCTCGCTGCCAGGTCTCTTTGCTTTTATAACTTTTTGTAATAGGTTCATGTACAAAAGGCACACACTGATCCTGAGCCGCGCTTCATCCAAACAATTCTCCTCAAACTGGTCTAGCACCTAGATACATACAGACTGGGGCCACATTCACCGGGATATTTACTAACCCTGACCAGCCAATGTCCGCTCTGTGAGCTGCTGAGATCCACCATAAATGTGCGTTTGTGCACTGTACAGATTATGTGCAGAGGTAGATGTGCCTGTGGTAAGCGAAGGTCCTGAAGCTTAAAGTCGGCCAAAACCGAGGATTGACTATCCTGACAGTCAGTCCTTGCCCCGGGGGCACCACAATCGGGGGTTCCCTGCTGTGCGAATCCCCCCCAGGTTGCCCGGACAAAAGCAGCTCTTCCCGGTCCTACAACACATGCACGACCGCTTCTCCAATCCGTGCACTTGGATCCACTCGAGCCCCTTTCGTCCAGGAGGTTGTCTAATCCAAGTGGATCCAAGCAAGAAGTGTTCCCACGCCGGACATTCACAAATGCCTGGGTTGGGCACGTGCCCTACTAAAAGGATGATGGGGATACCGCTGCTGCTTGCGCATGCGCCGTTGGACCAGGAAAGGAGGAGAGTTTTTGGGGGCAACCTGGGGGGAGCGAGTATGCCTGCCCTGGAGTCTCATAGACTTCAGGTTGGTCCTCTTTAAAGTGGACCAACACCCAGGGGTGATCGGCCGGGGAATCTATAAGATAGGGCTGATAGGGGCGGGAATCGTCCCCTTTTTATTTTATGTCCTCTTTAATAAGTTAAATTAGTTTATTAAAACTTTTCTAGAGGCAAAGAAAGGTTTACTGTGTTTATATTGGTACTAGCTGTCAGCTGATTCTTCTACAATGTATAAACTTTTTATACATTTTATACATATATAAACTTTTTTATAGGTACCGGTATAAGCTTTTCTGCAGGAGAGGTTGATACAGTGTAATGAATATTTCTACAGGGAAAACATGTCAGTCCTACCATATATGAATATGTACAATAAATAAACAAACCTCTTTTAAGGGGGGGGGGGGGCTTTAAAGTGGACGAGAAGTCTAAAGAAACTGTTGGCTTCCCTGTGGCTGTTCTTACAATCATTCTTGGCATTGCCAGCACCAGAGCTGCAGCAGCCCACAGAACACTGTGAGGCTGATTCACTACAAATGCCATCTATCGCCAGATGAGCGTCTGTATAGCAGCGCTTAGAGTGACCGCTAGTATACGCTGTGATCGGCTATCAGGCGCTGTAACAGAGCATCTCGTTCGCTGTAGTAACCTGGCCGGCACTGATGAATGTGATGTATGTATGTATGTATGAATGTATGTTGGGCGCTCTAACACCAGTACACACACACAGCGTCAGTGCTAAAAATCTGGTTGCTATAGCATAGAGCGCCAGACGCTGTGTGATTAAAGTCTGTTTTTGAACACATATCCACCAGTAACAAAGCGAAAACACATGGAATGACATGTTATAACACTGTGACATCAACACTTTAGCGGCAAACCTGTAATGACAATTCTGCATAAAAATAAAAAACAAAAAATTAAAAAATTTAAAATGAGTTTTTCCAGGCCAGGAGAGGTGACACAATTATTTGAGAACCCCCAAAAAAATAAAACGTTTTAAGGAGATTAGAAGGAACGTCCATTGAAATGTATGGGAAAGCGGCAGGTAAGACCTGGTGCTCTGGAAGCTAAAGCGCCAGCGCTATATGCTGAGCCACCTGTAATAATACATCGGATGCTACATGGCGCTCACCAGAATCGCCTTCATAAATGTGATTTTGCGTACAGCGCCCGGCATTCACCAGACGCTGCCTGCCCGCTACAAAGTACTACCTGGTGCTAGACCTGAATAAACCCCTTAGCACTCAGCAGCCAGGCCTAGTTTTTGGTGGCACTCACATGCCTCGCATGTCTGCACTATAATTTTTATGTATTGAAGACTCCTGTCCAGATAATAGACTTTCATTACCTCCACTATGTGCTGTAGGTTGGTTTATTTTTGTTTCGCCTACATATGGGCTTTGGAGGGTTACAAAACATTCGGTAAGTACATTTCCCTGTAGTTACTGTACACACGGGGCATGGGAGCACACACAGCTGTAGGGAAGCCGGGGATGCTGTGTCTGTGATCGCAGCGTCGTTGGTAAAGGTTTTAGATTCCAGGGCCTGGCCACATGGGTTTTGACCTGCTTTAAGACAAACCAAAGCCAAGTGCCCCCGGCCTGCAGTCTAAGATACTCATGGCTGGGTGAAAGTCCACCCCCGGGGGCAACCTGATTCAGGATGCTCATTGTGGGAGGCCTCATGGTTTCACCATATACTTTCAAGGGGATTTGATCCCACAGTGCCCCCGGCAGCCACCCCAGTGCTCTTTCATCTGATGCCACCCCAGCACTCCTTCATCTGATGCCACCCCAGCACTCCTTCATCTGATGCCACCCCAGCACTCCTTCATCTGATGCCACCCCAGCACTCCTTCATCTGATGCCACCCCAGCACTCCTTCATCTGATGCCACCCCAGCACTCCTTCATCTGATGCCACCCCAGCACTCCTTCATCTGATGCCACCGCAGCACTCCTTCACCTGATGCCACCCCAGCACTCCTTCATCTGATGCCACCCCAGCACTCCTTCATCTGATGCCACCGCAGCACTCCTTCACCTGATGCCACCCCAGCACTCCTTCATCTGATGCCACCCCAGCACTCCTTCATCTGATGCCACCGCAGCACTCCTTCACCTGATGCCACCCCAGCACTCCTTCATCTGATGCCACCCCAGCACTCCTTCATCTGATGCCACCGCAGCACTCCTTCATCTGATGCATGCACCTGGAGGGGAGTGGCCAGCAGGAGGTGCCCCAACAATATGTTCATTCAGAACAGATTGCCGGGCATTAGGCCCATTTCACATCTACAGTAGCCGCTTATGTATCGTGTGAATAGAAATACTCTATTGTGTCACAATTGGGAAGTAAATGCAGCCTGAATAAAAGTAAATGGGCCCTTTCACATCAGTGCACGCAGCCTATAGAAGTATATGGACACCACAGTTAAATTGCATTTATTGCGCTTTACCTGTGGTGTGTTGTGGTGCCCCCCCCCCCCCCCCCCAGCCTACCAGGCTAGTGGCCAGTCTTGGAATGTTTTAGATCTTAGGGTTGGCCACAACGGGTTTTCATCCACTTTAATCCACATTCCCTTGACTTCTGATTCACTGGCCGATGGCTAAGAACAGAGCACATGACTGTCACTGGCCAATCATGCGTACACATTTTGCTGGGGGATCGCAGATTAATGTACGATTTAAAAGGTTTGCATATGGTTAATCAAGGGAGGGACTGCAGCAATTGGAATGCCCCCCCCAAGCCTATTTTATGTAAAAAGAAATGTCATTGGTCCAGTTTAAAGTGGACCAAAACCCAGGATTTTGACTATCCTCCCAGTTCCGCTGCGTGAAACCCCCCAGATCACTGAAGTCAACTCACCTCTTCCCGGCACATACGCGTCCGCTCATCCAATCAGTGCACTTCAAGCCGCTGACATCATATCATCTAAGGCTTCGTCCAAGGCCAGCGTCTCCCAGCACGCGGGCGGCCACGTCCCCCACTACTCTCTAACAGTTTTGTCCTTTCCCCCAGTCCCGCTGCATGAAACCCCCCCAGATAACTGAATTCAACTCACCTCTTCCCGTCCTACGGCGCATGCGGAGGCGTTCATCCAATCAGCGCATTTGGATGACATCATGTCATCTAAGGCTTCGTCTAAGGCCAGAATCTCCGAGCGCGCTGACGGCCGCATCCCCTGCTATTCTCAAACAGGGAGCGTGCCCACGCTGGCCATTCACAAATGCCTGGCGTGGGCACACTCCCTGCTAGAGGGATAGCGGGGATGCGACCGTGGCTCGCACATGCGCCGTTGTACCAGGAAACAAGGTAAATGCATGGGTTGATCTGGGGAGTTTCACACAGAGGGGCATCCCGATTTTGGATGCCCTGGGGGAGGGAATCGATTGGCCCAGGAATCTTATATATTCCTGGGCTGATCACGGTGGGTTTTGTTCACTTTAAGTAAATAATGAGACTACAAATGAGTATGGTTCGTATCTTGTATTTAATGATTCCACACTTATTGGTATGTCAAATTAATGGATTATATTCGAATCCTAATATATGCAGGGGCAGACTTGCCATAGGATGACCCGGGAAAATGCCCGCTGGGCTGCACTGCTTTGAGGCAGTCTGGGCTGCTACCTTTACTAACACTCCCAATCCCTGTCTTCCCCCATCCCCTTCCCAACTCTACCCAAGCAACCTCAGCACATGTCCGCACCCCTAATGATTTAGCCTCAGCCTTGAAGCACACTGGTCGACTGACCAGGAAGCAGCAGAGATGTCACTGACTGGTCATGGGCAGGCGAGGCGCTGCTAATATATATATGTGTGTCCCCGAGGGGGTGGAAGAGGTCATAGGCCTTTTGGCCTCGCCTTGGAAACCCTGCCCAGTGGATCCTCCTTGAGTCCCGGGCTAGTACTAGGCAGGTCTTATTGGCCAGCCAAGGAAACCCCGGTGCCGAAGCAAGTTAGTACCTGGTCGGGCAACCGCCAGGGAAAGCCTTATGCTGAGGGATCCAGCCAGTGGTCCACAGGGAATCCTTCGGGTAGTACCTGAGGACCAAGTCCCCTCTTCTCCTTCGGAAGGGAGGGATATGTATCCTTGTACACTCTATCAGGGGGTTCGTCCTCCAGGAGAGCAAGGGGAAAGGGGCTCTTTCAGTTTTGAGATGGGCCTAGCATGGGCACCCCAAAGTCTTTTTCAGTGGTTTTGCACTTTTCACTTCACGATTTTCACGATGTGTTTATCACACAGGCGGAATGAAAAAAAAAAATATATATATATATATATATAAATATAAATATCTTGTGCATCATACACAATTACTACAGTTGGGAAAAAAAAACTAAAAAAAAAAACATTGTAGAGTTTCACTGGATCTGTGAAATAAATGTAAATTTTTTCCAGGCTTGGGAGGTGTATATACAAGACCCACAACATGGACATTTACTAAAGAGTTACCTTGATGTTTGCAATGTGAGGAACTTGTTTTCTGACAGTGCAGTCTGTCACCCCACTGAAACCGCACCCATTTCCTGCGCTCTTCCTCCCCAGCCGCCTGGCATGCAGGATGCCTAGCTCTTCCTGCCTTACACACTTCTCCCTTCTCACTTTCTCCTTTCTTATATGTGACCCCAGATCCCCCCAAAGGCTGCTCGTGTTTGTCTAGTAGAAAAAGAAAAAACAACAATAGACTACTTTTCTTTATACTGCATGTTTATTTGCTTACTTTAAAGGGATTGTAACCCCAACAGAAATAATGAGGCAACAAGCTGTTCACCTGATACCTGTTCTACGTGCCTCTCCTCCATTTCCTGCAGCACCATAGCAGGGCTCAAAATTGTCTGGCATTTGTTCCATTTAGAACTTATTGCTGTGCATTAAATTTCACAGCAGTGAAATTTGGACACATGCATTATGAAAGTGTGGATAGAGGTGGGTACAGGCAGTTCAAACATACAGACTGCCAAACCAGGATGCCCCTCTAAAGCAGACAAAAGCTCAGGTAGGTGAAACTCCTGGGTTACCTTTCACTTTGGGCCTCTCAAATAGGAATGTTCATCCACTCAAATTGGATTTGGCATGCCGTGTGTGAAACAGCCTGTTGATGACCCATGACACATGGCCCGTGCACCTCCATTCATTATTCAAAGCCGTGTATATTAATGTCTGACAATGACTGAATGGCTGCTTCCTTTGGCTGCGCGCACGCCCTGTCATCCATTTAGATATGCCTGGCATGGGTGCATGCAGGGGATGATGCTGGGATGAGGCCCAGGCATGCTCCACAGGAGCAAGGAACAAGGTAAGTTTATGGGTGACGTTGGGGGTTTCTCACAGTGGTGAATCCCAAACAGAGGTGCCCCTGGGGATGACTTTGAGTCTTTTAGACTCTAGGCTGGGTGGTATGGTTCTTGGTCAATTTAGAGAAATGTATTCACCCCCTCTGCTCCCCTATGGAGGTCGCACACTGCAAAAGCTGAATTCTAGCTCCGTGCTGTGCACAGACAGCTTTTCCCAGTGGTCATTGATGGGTCACATGGGCAGTGAAAGCACCATGGGAGAGTAAAAAGGTGAGTATATTGAGTTTTTCCAGATACATGCAGGTATGAGCAGTTACGTATTGATTTTTGGGATGCTTTAAAGTAGACTAAAAGCCAGGATTTTGACTATCCTGGGTTTTGGTCCTTTCCCCACATTGTCTAAGCCTTTGTCTAAGGCCAGCGGCTCCGAGCCCGCTACCCTCCAACAGGGTGTGTGCCATTCACAAATGCCTAAAGCGATAACTGGGATGCATCCGTGGCTTGCGCATGTGCCGTTGGACCGGGAAAGAAGGTAAGTGTATGGGCGACCTGGGGGGATTCACACAGCGGGGCATCACGATTTTGGATTCCCGGGGGGGGGGGGGGGGGGAGTCGATCAGCCCAGGAATCTTATAGATTCCCAGGCTGATCGCCGTGGGTTTTGGTCCACTTTAAAGCAGACCTGTAACTGCAAAAAGTAAACATGTTCAGTCCTAGGGGGACCTCCTAAACATACATGTTTCTGTCATTTCTTATTGCTCTGGAACCAAACAGGGGCAGAGAGGAGCCAAAAATCAGCTTAAAAGTTTACCAGCCAGCGGCCTGTTAGCAACATACCCGCTAAGACCTGTCCGCAGCGTGCTTCCCAACTGGTTCTTGAATGCACGTTAGGGCTGAACCTATAACATTGCAGTAACAGAGTATAGGCAGGGTGGATATGGACACTCTTAAAACTATGGCATGTAAGCTTTAGTTTTGTAGGGGCAGATAAAGTGCCAGCGGTGTTTGGTTGGGGTTATAGTGGGGCTGGAGGGGGATTGTGATGCAGGGAGAAGACCGGGGTTAGAAGCAGCAGCACAGGGATAGTGAATTTGGTTACTGGGTGCTCTCAGGAATTCTCCCAGCCTTCCCTATCACCTGTCCGCCCATGTATACTTGGGGGTTAAATTAAGAGTGAATGTGCAAAAGGCATAGTTATTCCATACATTTCAGTGGGCTGGGTTGGTTATAATTTTTTGGTCTTTTTTTTGCGCTGGTGTATGTGCCTCGGGATCCCTGACGTGTTTGAAATTGTTTTTGTAGCAAACTTGTGATTTAAGCCATTCAAAGCTTGTGTCATGTCTTTCAAGTGTCCCTAAAGCAATTCCCGGTGTTTTTTTTTATTTTGTGCTGCCATCACCAAGAAAAATAAAAAACAGGGATTGCAACAGGCGCTGTATGCCTGGAATCCCCTTTTGACAACACCTGAGTGTGAGCGAGCAAACACAAATCGCTGCCTGACTCCAGAAGGTTCTGCAGTGTGGACACAAAAAGCATCTTGCAAGAGATGCTTATCTAGCTCCCACAGGAAAAACACATAAATAAGGTTCCCTGTCTGAAGTGTTACTTAAGGGGGTTATTTGAGAAGCGATAACGCCAGGTAGTGCCACGTAGCGGCAGGTAGCGGCGGGTGAATGGGCATAGTATGTGAAACCACATTTAAGAAAGCGAATCTGATGAGCGCCTCTAACAGCGTCGTGTAGCATCACATGTATTACTAGCGGTGGCTCAGTGTATAGCGCCGGCGCTCTATGTTCAGCAGCGCCATGTAGTACCTGTCGCTCAGTAGCGCTCTCCAATACATTTCAATGGTGTTTTATTTGGTTGTGTTTAAAGAGCGTGTTGCCAAAGTAAACTTTAACATTTTTTGCTCAAATCATTGTGTGACCTCTCCTGCGCTGCAACCAAACACTTTTATAGGTTTTTTTTTTATTTATTTATACAGAATTGTATGTGCAGGTCTGACATTGCAGTGTAATTGTCACAGTGATAAAACATGTCATTCCATATGTTTTTGCTCTGGTGCTGGTGTATATGTGTTGAGAAACAGAATATTATCACACAGCATCTAGCCCTCTATGCTAGAGCACCCAGTTTTAGAGCGCCGGCGTTGTTTGTGTGTAGTTTTTTCTTGAATACGGGCTTCAGCACTGATTGGTAGACGCACTTAACTGGTGCTATCTTTCGTTCGCTGCAGAGTTGCCCTGTTGTTAGATGTAGCGTAGAGTCTTGGGCGATTTGACCTCGGGACATCACCTAGCATTTTCAATTGGCTCTGCAGTGAATCAGGGAGAAGCTTCTACAGCGGCCTCCAGACATCACATTTATCAATGCTCGACAGGATAATACAGTGTCACTTGTCCAGCTGCTACGCTAGGTTATAGTGTCAGACACCCACTTACAGCGTCCACTAACGGATGCCCTAAGCTCCGCTACATAGATGCTCAAATGGCAATGAGTGGCACTAGTCTTAAATCAGCCTCCAAATCTCTACCCTGCAGTACCTGTGGATCTGTAAAGCTGAAATCCAGCCACATTGTTGCTTTACACACTGTACTTTTACACATGCTGCTGATTAGAGATGAGCGAACTTTTTAAAAATTCGATTCGACTGATTCAACGAATTTTCCGTCAAAAATCGCTTCAACCCGAATTTATTTGCGACGAATCGCTATTAGAAACGGCTATATCTGAGCCTCCTAGAGCCTCAATAGGGTTGTAAACCATTCTGCCTTGCTGTAACACGCATAGGACTAGTGCTGGGTTAGTGAAATAATACTGTAAATAATTATCACATGCAGATCGGAGGCATCGCTAATAGAATCGCAAAGCGGCACAATTGCAGAGAGTTGAGGTGGCATCACTATGAGGGGCCCCTATAGTGCCTGAAAAACACACCCTGGAGCTGGAAGCAGCAGGAGCCCAAAAATTAGCTGAATCACACCCTGGAGTTGCAAGCAGCAGCAGCAGGAGCCCAAACATAGCTTGAAAGAGACACTGGAGTTGGCAGCAGGAGCCCAAAAATTGGATGAACCACACCCTGAAGTTGCAAGCAGCAGCAGGAGCCCAAACATTGCGTGAAAGAGACACTGGAGTTGGCTGCAGGAGCCCAAATATTGGATGAATCACACCCTGAAGTTGACAGCAGCAGGAGCACAAACATAGCTTGAAAGAGACACTGGAGTTGGCAGCAGGAGCCCAAAAATTGGATGAATCACACCCTGGAGTTGCAAGCAGCAGCAGGAGCCCAAACATAGCTTGAAAGAGACACTGGAGTTGGCAGCAGGAGCCCAAAAATTGGCTGAATCCCACCCTGGAGTTGCAAGCAGCAGCAGGAGCCCAAACATAGCTTGAATTACACCCTGGAGTTGCAAGCAGCAGCAGGAGCCCAAACATAGCTTGAAAGACACACTGGAGTTGGCAGCAGGAGCCCAAAAATTGGATGAATCATACCCTGGAGTTGCAAGCAGCAGCAGGAGCCCAAACATTACTTTAAAGAGACACTGGAGTTGGCTGTAGGAGCCCAAAAATTGGATGAATCACACCCTGGAGTTGCAAGTAGCAGCAGCAGGAGCCCAAAAATTGTGTGAAAGAGACACTGGAGTTGGCTGCAGGAGCCCAAATATTGGATGAATCACACCATGAAGTTGGCAGCAGCAGGAGCACAAACATAGCTTGAAAGAGACACTGGAGTTGGCAGCAGGAGCCCAAAAATTGGACGAATCACACCCTGGAGTTGCAAGCAGCAGCAGGAGCCCAAACATTACTTTAAAGAGACACTGGAGTTGACTTCAGGAGCCCAAAAATTGGATGAATAACACCCTGGAGTTGCAAGCAGCAGCAGGAGCCCAAACATAGCTTGAAAGAGACACTGGAGCTGGCTGCAGGAGCCCAAAAATTGGATGAATCACACCCTGGAGTTGCAAGCAGCAGCAGGAGCCCAAACATTGCTTTAAAGAGACACTGGAGTTAGCAGCAGGAGCCCAAAAATTGGATGAATCACACCCTGGAGTTGCATGCAGCAGCAGCAGCAGCCCGAACATAGCTTGAAAGAGACACTGGAGTTGGCAGCAGGAGCCCAAAAATTGGATGAATCACACCCTGGAGTTGCAAGCAGCAGCAGCAGCCCAAAAATAGCTTGAAAGAGACACTGGAGTTGGTTTCAGGAGCCCAAAAATTGGATGAATCACACCCTGGAGTTGCAAGCAGCAGCAGAAGCAGCCCTAGCATAGCTTGAAAGATACACTGGAGTTGGCAGCAGGAGCCCAAAAATTGGATGAATCACACCCTGGAGTTGGCATCAGCAGGAGGCCAAAAATTGGCTGGAAGGCACACCCTGAAGTTGGCATCAGCAGGAGCCAAAAATTTGATGAATCACACCCTGGAGTTGCAAGCAGCAGCAACAGCAGCCCAAACATAGCTTGAAAGAGACACTGGAGTTGGCAGCAGGAGCCAAAAAATTGGATTAATCACACCCTGGAGTTGCAAGCAGCAGCAGCAGCCCAAACATTGCTTTAAAGAGAGACTGGAGTTGGCAGCAGGAGCCCAAAAATTGGATGAATCACACCCTGGAGTTGCAAGCAGCATTAGGAGCCCAATCATTACTTTAAAGAGACACTGGAGTTGGCTTCAGGAGCCCAAAAATTGGATGAATCACACCCTGGAGATTCAAGCCGCAGCAGCAGCCCAAACATAGCTTGAAAGAGACACTGGAGTTGGCAGCAGGAGCCCAAAAATTGGATGAATCACACCCTGGAGTTGCAAGCAGCAGCAGGAGCCCAAACATTGCTTTAAAGAGACACTGGATTTGGCAGTAGGAGCCCAAAAATTAGATGAATCACACCCTGGAGTTGCAAGCAGCAGCAGGAGCCCAAACATTGCTTTAAAGAGACACTGGAGTTGGCAGCAGGAGCCAAAAAATTGGATGAATCGCACCCTGGCGTTGCAAGCAGCAGCAGGAGCCCAAACATTACTTTAAAGAGACACTGGAGTTGGCTTCAGGAGCCCAAAAATTGGACGAATCACACCCTGGAGTTGTAAACAGCAGCAGCCCAAACATAGCTTGAAAGAGACACTGGAGTTGGCAGCAGGAGCCCAAAAATTGGATGAATCACACCCTGGAGTTGCAAGCAGCAGCAGGAGCCCAAACATTGCTTTAAAGAGACACTGGAGTTGGCTGCAGGAGCCCAAAAATTGGATGAATCAAACCCCTGGCGTTGCAAGAAGCAGCAGCAGGAGCCCAAACATAGCTTGAAAGCGACACTGGAGTTGGCAGCAGGAGCCCAAAAATTGGATTAATCAAACCCTGGCGTTGCAAGCAGCAGCAGCAGGAGCCCAAACATAGCTTGAAAGACACACTAGAGTTGGCAGCAGGAGCCCAAAAATTGGATGAATCATACCCTGGAGTTGCAAGCAGCAGCAGGAGCCCAAACATTACTTTAAAGAGACACTGGAGTTGGCAGCAGGTGCCCAAAAATTTGCTGAATTACACCCTGGAGTGGCAAGCAGCAGCAGCAGCAGGAGCTCACACATTGCTTTAAAGAGACACTGGAATTGGCAGCAGCCGCAGCAGGAGCCCAAAAATTGACTGACACACCCTGGAGTGGGCAGCAGCAGGAACCTAGAAATTGGCTGGAAGGCACCCTGAAGTTGGCAGCAGCAGGAGCACATACATTAGCTGGAAGGCACACCCTGGAGTTGGCAGCAGCATAAGCAGGAGCCCAAACATTGCTTGAAAGACACCCTGGAGTTGGCAGCAGCAGCAGCAGGAGGCCAAAAATTGGCTGAAAGGCACACCCTGAAGTTGGCATCAGCAGGAGGCCAAAAATTGGCTGGAAGGCACACCCTGAAGTTGGCATCAGCAGGAGCCCAAAAATTGGCTGGAAGGCACACTCTGAAGTTGGCATCAGCAGGAGCCCAAAAATTGGCCTAAAGACATAAATATGTTTGGCACAATTTGGAAAGTGTAAAACGTGGCACCATGCTGAATCTAGTCGCATGCATCAGGCATTGGTGGGTGGAAATCCTGGCTGATCCATCCCTGATTCATTTTGACAAAGGTGAGTCTCTCCACATTTTTAGTTCACAGGCGAGTTCTCCTCGCCGTAACTATGGCCCCCGCCGCACTAAACACCCGCTCAGATGGCACGCTACTTGCCGGGCAGGACAGCTTTTTCAGGGAAAACTCTGCTAGTTGCGGCCACAAATCAAGTTTGGCTGCCCAGAAGTCCAGCGGATCCTCAAGGTGTGTTGGCATGGTCATGTCAAAGTATGACATGACCTGCTGGTTCAGGTCCTGCTCCAGGTCTTCCTGCTGCTCATGAGTAGCCTCACTATGCGGGTGTAGAAAGCTACTCATTAGCGACTGAAGACTGAGGCTGCTGCTGATGGAGCTGCTGCTGCTGCTCCTGCCAACCCCCCCAGCAGCCATGGCAGTGGAAGGTGAGCGCAGAGGTCCCCTCGAGTCAGACCTGCGAGAGTATGGACCATGGCGCAGATAGGCATCTGCCAACTGCCTACGTAGAATGTCTTTGTAGTAGTTCAGTTTGTCCTCCCTCTCGGTGGGTTTAAAAAATGCCCCCATTTTGTGCCGGAAGCGAGGGTCCAATAAGGTGGACAGCCAGAAGTCATCCCGCCGACAGATGGAAACAATTCTGGGGTTACTACGCAAGCACGTGAGCATGTTTCCTGCCATTTGCGCAAGTGACTCGGATGGACTACCTGTCTCCATCTCCACTGCATACTGCCACGGTGTGCCCGGGTCCTCTGTCTCGCCTTCCTCAAAAACCTCTAGCTCCTCTGGCTGCTCCTCCTCTCCTGTCCGCTGACTAGATAAACCAGCCATTTCGCCAAGCCTAAACTGGGTTTCGCTGGGCAACTCCTCCTCCTCTTCCTCCTCCTCCTCCAGTTCAGCTCCAACGGGGTTCATGTGGCCGTAAGATGTAAACGCCATGTCTCCAGTGCCCTGACCAGCCATGGTTTCCAACATGTGCTGTAGTACATGAAGCAGTGGAATCACGTCGTTCATCCCGTAATCCTGCCGACTGACAAATAAAGTGGCTTCCTCAAAGGGCCTGAGCAAACGGCAGGTGTCACGTATGAGCTGCCACTGGTTGACATTGAAGTTACACAGGGGAGTCCCCCTATCTGCTTGGATCATCAGGAAATCCGTGATGGCTTTTCTCTGTTCATATAATCGGTCCAACATGTGAAGGGTGGAATTTCAACGGGTGGAAACATCGCAAATCAGACTATGTTGGGGGATACCGTTCTGACGCTGTAGCTCAAGAAGGGTGTGTTTGGCGGTGTATGAGTGGCTGAAGTGCATGCAAAGTTTCCTTGAAGTTGTTAGGATGTCTTGCAGATGGGGGGAACACTTCAGAAACCGCTTGACAACCAGATTGAAGACGTGAGCCATGCAGGGGGCATGGGTCAGGCTTCCTTGGCGCCTCGCAGACAAAATGTTCTTCCCATTGTAGGTAACCATGATTCCCATTCTAAGTTTTCTTGGAGTAAGCCATGTTTGGATTTCCTGATGAATAAATTTAAGCAGTTCCTCCCCTGTGTGACTCCGTTCGCCAAGACAAACCATGTGAAGCACTGCGTGACACCTCCGTGCCCTGCACACATGGTAGACTGGAGGGGCACTGAGACTTGAGCCTACAGTGGAGGGTGAGGAGATGGCGGAGGATGAGGAGGCCGAGTCGCACAGTGTCACAGGCCCAACGGGCAGGGAACGCGGAGGCCGAAGCGGCGTGACCTGTCCAAGTTGCTGCTGCTGCTGCTGCAAAGGGACCACATTCACCCAGTGGGCCGTAAATGACATGTACTGTCCCTGACCATAATTACAGCTCCAGACGTCGGTGCTGCCATGCACTTTGCTACACACTGTTCAACAAAAGTGTGCAGCGCTGGTACTGCCTTCTTGGAAAAGAAATGACAGCTTGGGACTCTCCACCTCGGCTCCGCACAAGCCATCAGTTTCCTGAAAAGGGAGCGACTGCAGCACCAGCAACTTGGACAGGAGCACATTCAGCTTCTGCGCCGTAGGATGAGTGGGCGTATACTGCTATCTTTTGGACATGGCTTCGCTGATGGATTGCTGGCGGGATACATGACTTGGAGGAGGAGGAGCAGGAGCGACAGAGGATGGGTATGACACACAGCTGCCTTCGGCTGAGGTGCTGGAGCCTTGGCTTGCAAAAATTGGGAGTGGCGTGCCACTTGGTGAGGAAGCAGGCTGGACCGCCTCTTCGGAGCCTCGCTTCTCCCAGGCCGCTTTATGGTGACGCATCATATGTTGACGCAGGGCCGTGGTGCCAACATTTGGGCCCTGGCCATGCTTCACCTTCTGCCTACATATCTTGCATGTGGCCATGTTACCCTCCTGCGGATGCTTCAGGAAAAACACTACCGAGTAGCTACTTTTCCCACCAACAGGCCTCACTGATTCACTGCTACTGTCGCCAACTCCAGGAACCCCTGCTCCACTACCTCCCGATAAGGTAGCCTGCCACGCAGCAGGTGGTCTACCCGGCCCAGTTTGGCTCCAGGCTTTACAATTGTGCCCCCATGCTGACTGCCAACCATGATGCTAACACCTTGCTGCCTCAGCTGCTGACTCCGGGGCAACCTGCGCCCCTCTTCTCCTGATGATGACGATGAAGCCCCTTCATGACCCGGCTCCCAAGTGCGATCGGCTTCTTCATCATCATCATCACCAAGTTGTGGCTGCACGTCACTGATGTTCTCGGTTTCCTCAACAGTGTCTGGCGCAGGAGCTGGAACGTTCGCAACACCCACGACACTGTCCACATCACTATTTGTCTGCCTAGCTAAAGAAGCCACCTCTATTTCTTGGCTGGGCAGTAGCTGCTGACTGTCCTCTATCTGATCGTCCTCCTCACTAAAGAGTGGAGTTGAACCCAAAGCATAGGATACGTCGCTGGGGGAGGGAACGGCGTAGGACAGAGGTAATGGGAGGGCAGGGACTGCTCTCGGGGCATGCCAACTCAGGGTTGTGTCAGAGGAACCTACCGACCCTAGACTGGGGGTCTCAGATGTAACTTGTGATGATGTTGATGAGCGTGTTAACCAATCTAACACGGCAGATGCGTTACTGGTGGAGACACGACCGCTAGCAGATACTGGCAGATCAGGTCTCTCACCGCGACTCCTGCTGCCACTCGCTCCTAGTCCGCTGCGACCTCTGCCTGCTGATTCTTGGCCTCTGCCACTCCTCTTTGAACATCCTTGCACTTGTCTGCCTGACATTTTTATGTATTTGAAATGCGCAATAGGTACAATAAAAAATGTGTTTACTTTAAAAAGAAGAAGCTAAATAAAGTGAGGGACTGCTTCTCTGCACCAGATACTTTGAAAATTGGCAATATGAGATACTCTGCGGCCTAGTGTTTTGGCAGCAGACCAAAAACCAATTCAAAATGTAATACTTTGATTAAGCTGAGGAAGGATGAACAAGCGTATTTAGTATAACAGATAGGCTGCTAAGTGCAGGTTTGGGATACCCAGGTGGGCTGGTGGTTTTTTTTGTTAAAGGCAGACCAAAAACCAATTCAAAATGCAATACTTTGATTATGCTGAGGAGGATCAACAAGCGTATTTAGTATAACAGATAGGCTGCTAAGTGCAGGTTTGGGATGCCCTGCGGCCTGGTTTTTTTTTGTTAAAGGCAGACCAAAAACCAATTCAAAATGCAATACTTTGATTAAGCTGAGGAAGGATGAACAAGCGTATTTAGTATAACAGATAGGCTGATAAGTGCAGGTTTGGGATGCCCTGTGGCCTGGTGTTTTTTTTTGTTAAAGGCAGACCAAAAACCAATTCAAAATGCAATACTTTGATTAAGCTGAGGAGGATCAACAAGCGTATTTAGTATAACAGATAGGCTGCTAAGTGCAGGTTTGGGATGCCCTGCGGCCTGGTGTTATTTTTGTTAAAGGCAGACCAAAAACCAATTCAAAATGCAATACTTTGATTAAGCTGAGGAGGATCAACAAGCGTATTTAGTATAACAGATAGGCTGCTAAGTGCAGGTTTGGGATGCCCTGCGGCCTGGTGTTTTTTTTTTTGTTAAAGGCAGACCAAAAACCAATTCAAAATGCAATACTTTGATTAAGCTGAGGAGGATCAACAAGCGTATTTAGTATAACAGATAGGCTGCTAAGTGCAGGTTTGGGATGCCCTGCGGCCTGGTGTCTTTTTTGTTAAAGGCAGACCAAAAACCAATTCAAAATGCAATACTTTGATTAAGCTGAGGAGGATCAACAAGCATATTTATTATAACAGATAGGCTGCTAAGTGCAGGTTTGGGATGCCCTGCGGCCTGGTGTTTTTTTTGTTAAAGGCAGACCAAAAACCAATTCAAAATGCAATACTTTGATTAAGCTGAGGAGGATCAACAAGCGTATTTAGTATAACAGATAGGCTGCTAAGTGCAGTTTGGGATGCCCTGCGGCCTGGTGTTTTTTTTGTTAAAGGCAGACCAAAAACCAATTCAAAATGAAATACTTTGATTAAGCTGAGGAGGATGAACAAGCGTATTTAGTTTAACAGATAGGCTGCTAAGTGCAGGTTTGGGATACCCAGGTGGGCTGGTGTTTTTTTTTGTTAAAGGCAGACCAAAAAATATTTAAACTAATCCAGTTATATATTATGATAAATGCTTGTGTAACAGATAGGGTTAAATAAGCCACTGCATAGATGGCATGCACAGTGGCAAGGCAGATTTACAGCACAAAGGACTGAAATTGAATTGAAAACTGATCTGGCTAATGAATAAAAAAAATTTTCACTGTCACTTCTAAGTTGTCCCTGGCTGGATGGTTCCGGTTTTTCCCTATCTTTTCCTGGCTCTGTCTACCTCTCTGTCTGCCTCTCTGACTCTCCCTACCTATCTCTAACTCTCTGTCTCTAACGAGCTGTGCTCTGGCCGCAATGCAAGGCTGAAATGCGCACAAGCAAGATGGCCGCCGCTTTATATAGCACGGTGACGTCACCGGGCTTCCTGGCTGCTGATAGGCTGCATGTGACTTACCCATGATACCTTGCCCCAGGGGATATGTCTGGACATGTTCATCCACCATTTTAGAATGCCTGTAATTGAAATAAATGGAGTTTAAAGGAAAACTTCGATCGGTCGAATCGCGGGGAAATTCGGATTCATTCAGAATCGAATTTTCCATGAAATTCGGAACAAATCCGAGTTCGTCCGGATCGATTCGCTCATCCCTACTGCTGATTGTAGACTCCTTATGTGCAATTTCAGAAATTGCCTTTCATTATAAAATACAGTACATCATGGTTAAACCCTCTTGCTAATGACCATCAAACATTATGTTTATGTTCATAAAAACTATAATCTTGCGCTGAGATTTATTCATGCGCGTGTTAATGGAACAGTCATGTATAAACCTTTTTGGGAAAGTCACTCATTTCTATTAGCAATATATTATTTGAAGGTGAAACCTAACATGATGAATGGCACAAAGAGTCATTAGCCTTTGACGGGTGACCATGCGCTGTATTTTTATCAATGATGAATTTTTTATAATAGACCTACAGAAGAGTTCTCAGAGCCCCACAAGTATATTTAGCCGCTTGATTAATCATCTATTACTTTTATCACTCTGCTTAGTAGCTGGAACAATTAGGTTACGTGTGATTTCTTACATATTCTTGGCCGTAACTATATTATAGAAAATTATTTTATTGATTTTTTTTGTATAAAACAATTATCTTAATTGCCAGTTTCATGTTGGGAGGTAGACATGACTTAATATGATCATGAACTATGGAGCAGCACCCAAGAAAAGCTGCACAGCCTGCCCCTTGTTCATGTTTATTTTTAAGTAACGTGACCAGCTTAGAGGCCATCTGGTAGCTCATAAAAACCCAGCAACACTTACCTACCCCCCTGCAGCATTGAGCCCTTGTCACGCCAGCTCCCGGTTCTTCTGTTGTCTGCATGCAACACCCCCTCCCACCCAACTTGCTCCTGCAAGCTCCAGGACAGCCATCCTGAGAGTTAAGCTGTGTCAGGACATGTATTGCTCCATCCATTCAGCAATGTAGCCTCCTCCCTCCCTACTTGGAGCTGAACACCTATAGTATTGCACAAGCCAGAGCTGCAAAGCATCAAGGCTGAGAGGGGTTAGGTTTGAATAGGTGCTGTGTTTGATTCCACAGATAACCTTTAAATTGGACCAAAACCCATGATTTTGACTATCCAGGGATTTGGTCCTCGCACCCTAGGCATCCCGAGTTAGCCGCGTGAAACCCCCCAGATCACCGAGAGAAACTCACCTTTCCTCAGTCCGATGGCACATGCCCATGTTGTCAATCAGCGGGATGGGTTCCTTTTAGCCCTTTCAGCTAAGGGACACATGCAGCCAATTGAAGCTGAGTGCACTGAATGCACTAGGCTAAAAGTATAGTGTAGTGTGGCCACGGCCTGTGCATGCGCTGGAATCAGGTGGGTTTTAATGGGGTTTCAGGGGGGATTACACAGTGAGGAATCCCTAATGGGGCCTCGGGTAGATGGAATCGGACAGCCCTTAAGTCATATAGAGACGAGTTTTGGTTCACTTTATGTGATTCACTTTTTTGGGGCACAAGTGTCCTAGCTTTGTTTCCTATCACTCTTATCAATGGTGTACATACCAAAGAGGCAGAGGAGACAGCTGCTACCAGACCTGTGGCAGAAGGGGGGCCTAGTGCAATCTCCTGCCCCTGCTTTTATGGTGAGGTGTTGATTGCATTAGCATGACTGGAGATATGAGGTATTGGTTGCTGCCTTAGGCGATAAATCTGTGACTTATAATACCGTGTTAACACACAAGGCAGCTACTAAGCCCTTAAAGCGGATCAAAACTCTCCCTTGCAACTATGTGCCATGGTGGGTCCTGGTTCCCCGGGCACTAAAGTAACCTAATCTCCCACCTTATGCCATTAGGGAGCCTTGCATTAAATAGATACTCACTTTTTACTAGCAGAGCTGTGTCCGTTGGAGGACAATTTTTTTTTTTTATATTCTTTATTTATAATTTTCGTCAGAAAACATACATCTGAATTACACTCTTGTACAAAAAAAACAATGATTGCAGACTGGTTCAGTCTCAATCTAAGAGTAGACATGATATTTTTTTAATAAAGATTGTAACAAAATTAACTCTGTTGTTCCATTCTATAGTACATGTCAGTGTTGCCCCAAGGGGGCTAACTGGAAGGGGGGGGAGTTTGGTGTGCGGGTCCCTGGATGCCACCCAGTAAGGTCCTGCAGTCTGCAGATTGCGAAAATCTCAGCCAGTTGTACCATGTAATTGTGAAACACTCAAATCTATTTCCCAAGTATCACACTTTCAAACCGCATAAGTTTATTTACTTTCAGGATCCACATTGCCACCGTGGGTGGGTCAGGGGATTTCCATTTAAGGGGATCTTAGTCATATGTAGGAGACAGGAAGCCAGATCGTCATGCACCTCCTCCTCTGTAACCCTGCCCGCAATCTCTCTAACTGAGCCCCAGAAATTTCTAAGAGCAGGACAGGACCAGAAAATGTGTATCAAGTCACTTCTTTCCCCATCACATCTCCAACATTTGTCGGAGGCTTCTGACAACCATTTACTAATTACAGTCGGCACCCTATACCAACGAGAAAGGTTTTTGTAGTTACATTCTTGGATGCGTGTACAAATGGATGTTTTATACGGCATGGCTAAAGGTATTCTACATTGTTCCGGGGCCAAGGAAATCCTGAAATCCTCCTCCCATTTCCCCAAGAAAGAGGGCCTCTCATCATCCGAAGGAGTAATACGCATTTTATAAATGTATGATAGGGTGTGCTTGATTGCTTCATCACTGGCACAGAGGTTTTCAAAAGGGGTGACCTTCCTCATACCACCATTGAAATCTTTAAGAGAGTGGAGGAAGTGGACCAATTGGTTATTCTGCCAATCCGACCAGACCATAAGACCTCTTGACTGGGCAAGCGCCCTCAGGTCCGACCAGCCATCTCCTGACCGAAAGTGACCCACCCTGTAAACTCCTGCTCTTTTCCATGCTCTTGAGATAGAGCTCTCATTGCCCAGGGGGAATCATGGGTTACCCAGAACAGGCAGCATCGGGGAGGGGCTAGGGGAGATCTCTGGATGTTTAAAGTGCCACCGGTCAGCTCTAATGGTGGCTCCAACTGTGGGATGTTTCAAGGCTATGTTTCAAGGGATGTCGTGGACGTTCAACCAGACCGCTCCCTCAATTGGAGCCTCGATGAATCCTGTGATATCCGGATTGCGGCAGATTCAACAAAGGAAAGGCTCCAGGGTAAGTATAAAAATGAGGGGTGAGAGCGGGCAACCCTGTCGCGTCCCATTTGTTATCCTAAAAGAGTCAGAGAGGACCTCGTTTACACGTACCGCGGCCGATGGGGAGCCGTACAAGCTTCGGATCCAATTCAAGGCATTTGGGCCCAGCCTTATATGTCTGAGCGTGGCTAACATGAAATCCCAGTTCACCCAATCGAAAGCTTTTTCCGCGTCTGTCGCAAGTAATAGAGAATAGAGTAGGGGTCCCGTTTCATTGCGGCAGGTGTATTCGGTTCAACACTTTAATAGTTTTGTCCCTGGCCTCTCTGTGTGGCATGAGCCCCACTTGATCCAATCCTATGATATGATGAAGGTGAGGGGCTAGTCTGGAGGCCAAGACTTTAACAAAAAGTTTCAGATCTGTGTTCAGGAGGGAAATTGGTCTGTAACTTGCACATTGACCTGGGTCTTTGCCTTCTTTCGGAATAACCGAAATATGAGCTCTCAGAGTATCTCCCAGGAGGGCATTCCCATCCTTAACCGAGTTATGGGCGTCCAGAAGTTTCGGAGCTAGGAGAGGGAAGAATTTCTTATAATAAGGGATGCTTAAGCCATCTGGTCCCGGGGCCTTACCACCCGCCGCCACGATTACTGCCTTGTGCAGCTCAGTTATAGTTATGGGCTTTTCCAAATCTTCCAGGCTTTCCCTGGCCAACTTAGGGAGCCCGGTTTCCGAAATATATTGCTCTATGAGTTCTCCACCCCCCTGGTCTCTTCTCCTGGGGAGGTTATACAGCCGTTCATAAAAATTCGAAAAGCATCCCCTATTTCGTTAAATAGGTGCGTAACCCATCCTTCTGAGTTGACTATCTTGGGGATATAGGTTCTTGCCTGCTCCTCCCTCAGGGCTTTCACCAATAGTCTCCCACACTTATCTCCCGATTCGTAGTAAATTCTGCTACAATTGCTGAGTTGTGCTTTGATTTGATCACAGCATAACGTTTTTAGCCTCTCCCTTAAGGAGATTAAAGCAGGCAGCCATTCAACAGCTAGGGACTCTTTATGTTTCCTCTCAACTCTCCCAATCTCTGCTATTAGATCCTGTACTTGCTTTGTTTTTTCATTTTTTAATTCTGGAACCAATCTTAATGAAAATGCCTCTAACACATTTGTGCACTTCCCATAAAGTCCCAGGACCAATTTCAGGGAAAGAGTTGAGCTGAAAGAAATCTTTAATTTCCGACTGTATGCTTTGGTCCTCAAGCAGGGACGTATTGAGCCTCCAGGACCAGCTCCTCGAGATCTGGGTAGGGCAAGTGACAGTTAGAGTAACTGGGGCATTGTCCGAGACAGTAATATTTCCAATGGTGGCGTCTGAAATCCGGCACAGAGACGCCTGGGGCACCAAGAACCAGTCTATTCTTGAGTAGGACCCATGGGGACCGGAGTAGAACAAGTATTCTCGCTCATTGGGGTGGAGGATTCTCCAGGGGTCAACCAATTTATGGAGTGTAAGTGTTCTCTTCAGTTTCTTAAGTCGGCCATATGATTCATGTGGGCTTCCCCTAGATGTGTCTAGGAGGGGGTCAAGGGTGAGGTTAAAATCTCCTCCCATGACCAGCTCCCCTTCTCTAAAGGTGGATAGGGCATCAAGAACTGATTCCAGGAAGGCAACTTGATTTGTGTTCGGCAGGTACACATTGGCAAATGTATAGTTACAGGAGGCGATCTTTCCTTTAAGGAAGATCCACCTCCCCTGGTCATCCGTCTTGAAATCCTCCAATTCCCAAGGAAGGGACGCGCTTAAAAGTATGCTGACTCCCCTCGATCTGGAGTCCGTAGAGTAGCTATGGTATGCCCTTGTGTAATATCTGTTGCCGAAGGAGGGTGACTTGCCAACCTTAAAAGGAGTTTCTTGTAAAAAGGCCACCTGCGCCCTTAAGCCTCTAAGGTTTCTTAAAATGAGAGACCTATTCTCGGGGCTGTTAAGCCCCTTAGCGTTAAGGGAAACTATCTGTATCTCCGTCATATTTAGGTCCACTCGGGGCCGTTCCCACCGCTCGCTGAGCTGTGAGAAGCACCCAGGGATCCGCATCAACTAAGAAAGGGTAAGGGGGGCCGGGGGTGGATCCGGCTCAGTTATAAGGAGGTGTGATTAATAGGGGGTGTAAAACAAATCGGGGAAGGGGGTGACTCTAGTGCGGAAGCAGAGCCTCCACACAGGATAATACAAAAACTAAGTTTCCCCTCTCACGGGGTAAATTCAGTCAACGTGGGCACTACATGCCCAAGAGACCGGCCTATTGGGGGTGCTGCGTCCGACAAGAACTAGGAGGCTCTTCAGGGGTCATAGCCCATGCTCTCCCATTCCGTAACACAGGGGTACCGCGGGCAGGGCTCCGGCTTCAAATAACAAGAATAAACGACTATAACAGTAGCATAAACCAGGCCCTTACAAGTGGACCAGGGCAAAACAAGAGAACATACTGCGAAGTGTTAGCGAGATATTAGCTCAAGTGACACCATGAAATGAGACAGCCATTATCAGTTGCTCAGCGTCCTCCCTCCCGCCCCAGACGGATGAACGGAGGGGGAGTGGGGACTAGGACGCTTGCAACTTCGGGTGTCCTTAAATTTAACGCTTGCGAGGCTCTCATGCCGGCGCGGTGCCCGCGAGCTCAACGAAGGCCCCTGCAAAGGGTCTCTGAGGCGCTTAAGGTCCCGGAAGCTTCTCAGCCCTCTACTTCTCCTTCTGGGCGGTCGCACAGGTAACGGGGGTCTGCTTGGATCAAGCCAATCAGGGATGCTGACTGGGTCACACTGCAGGAATTCAAACAGATCCTCGAGCTCTTGATACTTTTTCAATATGAAAACCCCGTTTGCGCTCTTGACTATCAGGTGAAAAGGAAATCCCCACCTGTACGTTGCTCCCTTGTCAGTGATGGTTTCAAGAAGGGGTCTCATCATTCTGCGCATCTGAAGAGTCCGTTTGGACAAGTCCTGCATTATCTTAAAGGAGCAGTATCACGAAATTTGCATTAATAAAGATAAATAATTAAATAGCCACACAATAGCTTCTAACATGTGTATAAATAATCTGGCGATAGAACAAGGAAAATATATATGCCTTTCTTTTAAATTGTATAATTACAATGGCTCAGTCCATTTGCTGAATAGGGGGATCTGCTGGGTTGTATTTAGTGAGCTGCTTCATTTAGCCCACTGGTCTCCTAGCAACACTTTACCTCAGAGGCTGACACTGTAATCAGTGGTAACGGCTGTGTGTGTGTGAAGTGCTGCTTCTGTTATGAGACCAGGTGACTCAAATGTGTAAAATCTATACAAAATAAACTAAACTGACTGAAAATGACTGAAATTCTTCTTTGAATAACTGTGCAGGAAAATCTAAAGGTATTAAAGTGGAACAAAACCCTGAGTTGCCGACCCTGAAGTCTATAAGACCCGGCCATTGACCTTCCCCCTTGGGCATTCTAAATCAGGATGCCCACTGTGTGAAACAACCCCTGGATAACCACAGATCCCCCCATTTTTCTGGCGCGCTCACGCAGATAGTCATTTAGACAGGCCGGGCGGCCAGGAAGGTTACTGCTCAGGCTCCCCATCTGCGTGCAAACAGCGCTGATTGGATGAGAGCCCGCGCATGCGCTGTGGGACAGGGAAAGGTACGTTTTCACAGGCGAACTTGGGGATTTCACAAATCAGGGCATCCCAAGTCGGGATGCCCCTAGGGGCACAAAACAAAACTCCAGATAGTGAAAATTCTGGGTTGGGCTTTGCTCAAAACACACAAAGCTGAAAGAAAGATCATATGGAAAAATGTGTTGAGAAAAGAGAGAGAAAATGGAAAACTGAAAGATTCTGCAGCAGAGCCAACATGAAGGGAAAACTGTCGAAATCAGCTAAATGACTTCTAGAGCTTTTCTCTCTGTTTTAGATATATAAGTTCTGGCCAGGCAATGTTGCAATGTTGTTATCTTATGCTGGACGGCTGCCAGCACTGAACAGCTGATACTTTGATACATTGTTTCACCCCTCTCCTCAGCATGGAACAGGCCAGAGTGTCGGGCTCCGACACTCAGAAGACATAAACATGAGCTATTAGTCTCCAGCTGCTCAACACAGACATCATTTTTTTCTAAATTTGTAATTCTTACTCCAACACTTACCTACATTCAAAGTACCATTGAAATATAAGTCACCAAGAAAAATTCGCAATACTGCTCCTTTAATTGACGCTCCTTTAAAGCTAAGGGGGCTTTTGTGCCAAGCTTTTCTCAGGATTTCCTCTTTTAGTGAGAAGAGGTGGACCCTGCAGATGATGTCTCTGGGGAATGCGGGGTCTGCGCTCTTGGGCCCCAATGCCCTATGCGCTCTGTCAAGTTCAATGGGGGTGGAGAGTTCTCTGTCCAGCACATCATTGACTATGGAGGTGACAATAGCTTTTATGTCTTCTGCGCCTTGTGATTCCGGGATGCCCCTGATCCTCAAATTGTTCCTTCTGTTGCGGTTTTCTAGATCGCCGAGGTGCAGGTGACTGGATTTTAATATTGCTTCTTGGGAATCGCATCGAGCCTCCATTGCCTGTAGTTGGCTGTCATATGAAGGCCTTTCCGCCTCTAGGGCCTGTACTCTGGTTGCTACTTCGGCTACTTCATGGCGCACCGCAATTATCTCGCGCTTGTATCTCGCTTCATATTTCGCTATTAAGTTTTCAGTCTCTGCTTTGGATGGTATTCCTCTCAGAAGAGAGATAGTTTCTAAATGGATCTGCCGTTCTTGGAGTTTTTCTGCAGCCGGAATTTCTACCTGGATTTCCATCCCCCAGTCATCAGGCGCTTCTGGAGCAAGAGTAAGGGTCCCCAATGAAAGTACCGGCGACATTATTGTAGGGCTTCTGTCCTGGGTAGATGGTATTCTCTCAGGGGAGGACTGGAGCAGGGAGGCGGGCGACCCCATCAACACGCCCACCCTCTCTTCCACTTCGTGTTCACTCCTCTTCTCCGGTCTCTGCTTCGCCGGCCTCTGTGGGAGCGCTAGTGGCTGGGCCTCTGGGGCATGCTCCATGGGACGCGGGGGAGAGCGGGGGGCTCACGTCACCTGTCTCCCGTCTCTAGGCTTAAAGGCAAACCTGCCAAGGCTTGCTGAAAAGCTTTGGTGGTCTCAGGCACGTCCAGGCTTTGGTGCCCAACTCCCCCTTCCCAGTCTGTGTCATCTCTCCCCGGGAGCCTGTGCTTCTGTCATTCAGAGGTAAGGGGGTCTGCATGTCTTGTGCCGTAGCAGGCGCTTGCTGTGTTGTTATTGCCCTGGGTATGTTTGAGCCTACAGTCTGCTCAGTGTGACTGGGGCATATCGTTTGTTTCTCCCCTCTTGCGGCTCGACCATTAGGCTCTCTGTCAGAGCAGCTCTTTATTATGCTGGGATGACTCTGCGCCTTTAAGGCGCTGCTGCCATAAGGTGCCTTGCTCGGTGCGACGGGGGTATCTTGCTACACCCCGAGCTGCTTTCTCCACCCTCCTCCGCGCAAGTCAGACCATCTTCCCGGGCATCGCTATCACCGGCGCATATGGCCCCGGGTGTTCCCGCAGCACTCACCATGCTGGCGCTGCTCATCGAATCACCGCGCCTCCTCTCTCCCATAGACCTGGAGTAAACTGTCGGGCAACGGGCGCTATCTTGGTCCACCCGCCGGTCTCAGCCCCCTGCTCCTCATCGTAGGCTGCGCAGCCTGCTTCCTCCGGCGGCGATCTCGTCTCTTCTCCTCCGCGGACCTGCGGCGCCACCTCGCTCTCTCCGCTGGACTCATTGTAGGACGAGGAGATAGCTGGTTCCGCTCCCCTCTCACCATGCAAGCGGGACATCCCCTTCGGCACCATCTTGGTCACCTCCGCGGTCTCTCTCCTCTTCATCTTTGCCGACAGACAACGGCTCGTTGGCGTCCCTCCACCATCTCTGCGTCCTCTGTGTCATTTTGGAGTCAGTTGGTCGCCAACCGCTCCGTAAGTGGGGTAATAAAGGGATGGGAGAGCAGGGGATCGCTCACACATGTCCTTCCAGAGTCATGCCGGGACACGCCCCCCCCCCCCCCCCCCGGTTGGAGAACAATTAATAGCTACACAATAGCTGTGGATTCTGCAGCTCCACTTAAGCGTGCAGCTATTTCCTGTCCCCCATCATAAAGTGCTTGCAGAGGAAAAACGCCCAGGATTTTCACTCTCCTAGGTGTTGTTCCTCTCCAAATCTTTTCCCAAGGATTGCCCTTAAAAATACACCTTCCGTCAATTCTGTGGTGCATGGGCAGGTAGCTGACCAATCAGCGCTCGTGCTCCATCTATAACCTATGACCGTGCATCAGATCAAACATCAGATTGGCTAGGAAAACTAAATAGAGCTCTTGCCTTGGAATTCCCTGCAGGGTTAGAAGTTACCCACATAATAGGTCCATGGCATGCATACTAACCTACTACCGGGTTCTGTCTGCAGATTCCACAAACCAATCCACTCTGTAGACTTGCTCTGTTGATTGCCTAACAGCACAGCGGGTGGGGGGGTCAGGACATCCTGTTCTGGGATGCCCCCTTGGAGGGGTTCAGCCAGACCTAGAGTTGTTTAGTGAACTGCTATGGGGCCGGCTTGGCTACAGCTTCAACATCCCCATCAAATAGCTTTCTCCCTAGTCTCCCCTCCAGCCCATTCTGTACTTGTCTCCACTGTAGCTTCAGCATCATTACTGCAGGGGGTCATAACCACTCCTTCCACGTTATGTGCCCCTACAACATTAATGCGTTAGTAACATCAGTTTAAAGGGCCACTTTTGGAGACTTACCGCACAGACCCCAAATTAGGGGTGCCCTTGGACACAAGACACACCACTTACATTCCACCTACTCCCAAGCCACTTCTCTCGCACACGGTTCTGAGGCCCCGAGGGCACCCCTGATTTGAGGGCTGATGGAAAGTCTACTAAACACAAAAGTGGACCTACAGAAAGTTTAGTAAATTGCCCCCATCCCCTCCCAATCAGTGGTATAAGTTAGATAGGGCCTAACCCTATGAAAATATTGTGGAATAGCACGCAGATTTTGCACTCCTGATCTACATTGCGATAGCCATCTTGCCAAACAGCTGACAGCCCTGCTTACACATGAGCATGAGGCGGGAGCTGTGACAGCAACGGCCTACACCAGAGATATATGCCGCAGAGACACACGGCAGCTTGCCTGCCTGTCATTTTATGCACACACGCACATAGATTTTACCGGGCCCCATAGCAAAAGTCATACTTTCTGATCCACATGGAAAGGCCAGCACAAGACATACAGGCAGCTGCTGAGCACAGCTGCCCACGACACACCTGCCCCCCCCCCATCAGCATCCTGGAATCTGGGAAAAGAATAAAATGTTAATAGAAGGAGACCTGAATCAAATGTAAAATAGAAAAGAAAGGACTGCAATAAGATTATTATTATTGCTGTTTATTTATATAGCAACATCTTCGATAGAACACAAGTAATAATTGCAGGTTACACATACAGTACATAGACTATTACAGACAAGATGTACAAGGTTCAAAATGATGCTCTGAAAACATGATTCAGGAGGAGAGAGCCCTGCATACAGACCAAAAGAGCAAGATGGAGGGGAAGTAAAAGGGGGAGAGAAAGGGGTTAACCTGTAAGACAGAGACAGGAAAAGGCAAAGAGATAATGGCTAATGGGAACAAATTGAAAAAAAGGGAAAAGAAATGCTAAAGATGATGGAGAGCTTGAGGAAAAAGAGAGGAACCATGGAAAAACTAAAATAACAGAAAGTTTGTGGAGTAGAGAAAAAGATTGGAATAGCGATGGAAACAGATAATGTGTAGCATTAATGTGAGTCAACACATTATTTAAATTAGTTTAAAGTGGACCAAAACCCACGTCAATCGGCCTGGGAATCTATAAGATTCCCAGACAGATCCATTCTCTCCTCCTGGGACATCCAAAATCGGGATGCCCCGCTGCGTGAAACCCCCCCGGGATGCCCCATACTCTTACCTCGCTTCCCAGTCCAACGGCGCATGCGTGAGCAGTGTGCGCATTCCCGCTATCCCTCTAGCTGGGCGCGTGTCCTGGCAAGGAATTTGTGAATGGCAGGTGCAGGCATGCTCCCTGTTAGAGGGAAGCGGGGGATGCGGCTGCCAGTGTGCTTGGAGCCACTGGCCTTAGATGAAGGCTTAGATGATGTGACATCAGCGGCTCCGAGTGCACTGATTGGATGAGCGTCGCCGTAGGACCGGAAAGAGGTGAGTTACCTTCGGCGATCTGCCCGGTTTCATGCAGCAGGGGGAAAGGACCAAAACCCAGGATAGTCAAAATCAAGTTAATATCTGAATATACTATAGATTCCATTTGTACTCAGAGCTGATGATGTTCAGAGGGGGGCTGCGTGGTCAGCTGAGAGTGTAGGATGGTGCCCTGTGTGATTGCATAGGCCCAAAGGCTGGCCATGCACATGCCTCTGACACAGGTTACCCTCTTCACACAGTAAATGGAGCTACACTTTTCATTAAATGTGCCTGCCTTTTACGAAGTCAGTTCGGATGATTAATAAAAAAAAACATGTGTCCAGGCGGGTGACCCCCTCACAGGAGCTCATCCTGTATAGCTTTACTTCTGCTGATGAAGCTTCTGGTTTGAGTGTGACTGACTGCTTACTCAGCCAAAGATTGCCGCTACTCTGCAGTGATTGGCTGAATTACTGCCATACACAATACATGTCAGTGGCAGCCACTGCAAATCCCGGGAGAAATTGTGCTTTATGTGTCCCACTTCTGCTGTAGGACTGGGAGGTGGTACCGATCAGTGCTTAGCACAGGGGTGTGTTCAGAAGATTCTGCCTAGAGGTTTCTGCCTAGAGGTGCACTTTAATGCGGGCCAAAAGACATTCTGGCCTTCCAATGACAGCTGATTTCCTCTCTCTATGCCATCCCGATTTGGGGTGTTCTGTTGTGTGAAATCCTAGGATCCTTTAAAACATACCTTCCCAGCAATCCTATGGTGCATGTGTGGCCTACAGTGGCATCCCTCTGACTGATGTGTGCTTAATGGCCAATGTGGGCACGCAAAGGAGCACCTGGCAATCTGTTAATTCAGAATAGATTCCTGAGTATAATTTAAGTGGACCAAAACCCTGCTGGCTCGGCCCTGGAATCTATACGATTCCCGGGCCGATCCATCCCCTCCCCGCGGGGCATCCAAAATCGGGATGCCCCGCTGTGTCAAACCCCCCAGGTCGCCCCATACACTTACCTGAATGCCGGTCCAACTGCGCATGCGCCACATCCCCGGCATCCCTCTAGCAGGGTGTGTGCCCTCATCGGCCATGTGAGTAAAAGACCTGTGTTTTGGTCCTGGTTTGGCAACAAAACCCAGTATTTTGTCCAGCCCAGGATTTGGACCCTGTTCCCAAAAAAGGATGCCCCACTGTGTGAAAACCCCCAGGGAAAACTTGTATATTCACTTTGCCAGCAAATCCCACTACGCATGCATGGGCATAGAACTCTTCTTGACAAAAGAGTCAGCATTAAGAGAGCTACATCCTTGGTTTCCATCTGGCTGATGTCCGTGCTCCCGCAGCAGCCTATCTGAATGGCTGGGCACCAGAGCATACATCATCCCAGAGAAGCTGAAGATGTGGGCACAGCCTGCACCTGTGCTGTGGGATCATGGACAAGGTGAGTTTACCAGTGATCCCAGAGGGTTTCCCACAGTGGGGCATCCCAGTTCAGGGATAGTCAATTGGATGGCCCTGCAGTCTAAAAGATAAGGGTTTTGGTCTGCTTTAATGTAGTGTAAGCAGGTTCACAAGCAAGGTATGAGAATTTTGTAATGGTAAAAGAAGCCAGCAGAAGGAATGTCATAAAGGAAAGGATAAAAGTGGGGAACGGGAGCTGGCTGTGAAGCAGTTAATCACAGCATTGGTCAGCGACCCCCCTCAGGTTTATGGCATTTGTACGGTGTGGCAGGGGAAGTTGAAACAGGCAGCCTGGCCAGACCAGGAGCTACAGCACAAACACACCTGCAGATACTACTTCTGCCTTTCATCAACATCCGTAGATGTCCTGAGATACATGACCTTCTCCCATATGCTGCTCTGCTTCTCTGCAATATGTCCAGCTTCTTTTCCTGCCTGACAGGGAGGGGACAAGATGCACACAGACATTGGGGTCACACCACACAGCACACACGCAGAGGGAAGCACCAAATGCAAGGGTACAATCAGGAGAAGTGCTGCATTTTCAACAAAACCACCCCAAGACTTATCTTGATGCTGACCCTTAAGAGGGGCAGCTCACACTGGGCCCCCTTTTGCCAGAGGCGCATTAGCAAGCACACACACACACACACGCACTGAATAAACAACTAATGTAGCAAAGGAAATCTGTGTGAGTGAGAAGCTGTTACAATGTGTCTGGAGTATACATTGTAATGTAATGGAGTTGCCTGACGCAGAGCATCCAGCCACTATAAAAAAATATTTAGAAGATTTCAGCTGTGAGCAGAACAATGATTCATTACATTCACGAGTCATTACAGCTGATTAATTACTACTTATAGCTAGAAAAAAAGGATGATAATACAAATATGTGAGGCAAATTAGATCGTATGACTGGGTTTTTCAGAAGCAGGGCTGTCAGGTCTATAGCAAGATGGCTGCTCCCATGTAGTTCAAGAGCGCAGCATCTGCATGCTATTTTACGTCTGCATAGGGCAACTAGGTTATCTGGCATCAGGCTGATTACAAATGCATTACAAACACTTCTCTGCCTCTCAGCTGATAAATGCATTACTTTCTCCTACTGAAGGGTAAACTAGTTGCATTGAGATACATGAAGTAATAACAAAATAGTGTATCACAAACAGCCAGCTGTGTTTACTTTGTATTAGGTGAATGTAACAGATTCATCAGCCGAGAGGCAGATAAGTGTTATTAAAATACATTCAGCCCACAGCAGAAGAACTGGTAAAAGATAATTGTCCCTTAAAGGAAAACTCCCTTTTTGTCAGGTTTTTGATGTTCTGCCTTATTGTTTTCCCCTTTCATAATGTAAAATAAACATTTGTGTTAGGATTGTGCTTCATACCTGTGATTTAATCATCAGCATGCTGTTTCCAAGTTTCATTGTGGGCTGGCAATATAAACATCTACCTTAGTGGCAACAATTATGCTGAAATAGCTCTTCATTCTGCTTGAACATCCAGGGAGACATTGATTGTAGAGCAGGGCAGCATGACGCTCCACTCCGGGGAAGCGGGTTGTTGGCATTATTGGAAAATGTCGGCTTTTCCCGCTTTGTTCTGAGAGGTTAAACTCATTAGACAAGTAAACACGGATTGCAGTTCTGAAGAATTCCCCAGCCAGCTATTCTCATTAGAGGCTTTTCTTTCTTTGTTTTTTTTACAATTCCAATTATGTCGCTCTTTGTGCCAGGAAAATAAAACACATTCTATTATTCAGATTAATGTCAAACAGGAATCATTTAATGGAGATTACACATATTGACTTCATTGTCTATCTGTATCTGTAACCTCAGGTTCAGGTGGTTTCCATAGTCACTGGTTTGTGCCTGTTAGATTCTGTTTACAATCAGTACCATCAGATATTCAAAATGGCTCGTGAAGCCACAGATAGGAAGTTATACCGGGGGTTGTTTTTGCTGCCGTGGTGTCTTTTCATATTATTAGTGCTTAAAGTCAGTAAGCCCTTGTGTAGAAGGATGCCGAGCTGCATTTGCATTGCTTTAGTTTGCATATGTAGCAGGATAAAGTTACTGCCTATGGTGAAATGCTTATTTAGTATAGAAGGGTTTTAAAAGGGACCTACACCTTCTCTTGCCCTACAGGGGGCTACCTAGGTCACAGTAGTAGCACACTAAAGTGGTAATAAAGATCAGCTTTAAAGTGTAATCCATAGCAATATGTCGGTCAAATACACAGTTCTTTTAATCCAATAGGCATATGTCACGTACATAAGGCTCGATTCAGAGACACATTCGTCTGGACTTCCGTAGCTGTCTGTGAAAGTTTTGGTGGGTGTTAGTCATTTCTTTGCTTTTTTTCGTTCATTTTTCATTCGTACGAACGTTCGGGAAAATGCGTATATGCGCTTTCAATGAACGAAAGCAAATCGGAACATTTCCGTTACTTCGGATCATTTTCCCAACAAAATCTGATGTTTTTCGTTCGTTCAGATAACTTCCGTTGTTGGGATGGGTTTCCGTCTGATTCAGAGATGTGATTTCCGACGGGCCACCACCCTATAAATCCGTTTCATTTCCGATCCACTTTCGGGACCTTTGAGGGCTTGGATTGCTATTGTTGAACATGTTTTGCGGCTATGTGGAGGAGTCTGCGCGCCTTTAGCTCCAAGGCATTTGCATGTATCAGCATGGCCGAGCCCATAAATTGTATAGCAATGCATACCTGAATCAATACATTTCATGTATGCCTTATAGATGCATTTTAATGCTGACCTTAATTAGTCCTTAGCATGTAAACATTTTTATTCCCACACATCCATATAATTGCTAGATTTTAGTAGACTTACCGTATATACTCGAGTATAGGTTGACCCGAATATAAGCCGAGGCACCTAATTTTACCACAAAAAACTGGAAAAGTTATTGACTCGAGTATAAGCCTAGGGTGGGAAATGCAGCAGCTACCGGTAAATTTCAAAAATAAAAATAGATACCAATAATGTTTTTGAATACCGTAAAGAGCAAGAAGGAGGGAATGTGGAAAAGAGCAAGAAGGAGGGAATGTGGAAAATGTTGGATGTAGAAAAGAGAAGACTGATGCAATCTGAAAAGGAGAAAAAAAGGTAAAGGCGTAAAATAAGAAAGAAAGAATGTGGAAAAGGGAAGAAAGAGTAAAAGAGAGAGATGTGTAAAAGTTAATTACTAATAGTTGTAAATGCTTTACCCCTGCAGTGCACGTGTCCCAGCTTTATCAGTGGAAAAGGCAATATATCCCAGTAGCCGTCCCACAGCCGGAGGCTCTCTATGAAGGGACAGGGGCGGCAGGGGCAGTGTGACAGTGTGACTGAGCTGCAGGTGGGGAAGCTGTGGCCTGGCTCTGGGGAAGGGGACACGGCGGCGCTGTGTGAGGAGACTCCGCGGAGCTGTGCTCCAGTTCCGGCTTTTGCCGCCGCCCCGCACTGGCTCCGCCGCACACAGGTAAGTCACCCGTCACCTCTGTGTGGCACACACACACACCTACCTGATGAGGGGGACACAAGAAGACCACATGCCCCGCACTGCTCCAGCATCTTGAACATCCTCACTGCCGACGGCGACCATGCGCGGACGGCAGGCGGGGCTGCCCTGTTTGTGGTGGTTGTGGCTCCTCATTGTTTGTAGGCAAATGGGGTGACATTCTGGCATGGGTGTGTGTTGGAGACATCAAGGACTGGAGGCTGGCTGCTGATCGAACTGGACTGGGAAAGAGACTGGGTGTTCGTGGCTGGGTGGCCACAGAAGTTGCAGGGGTTGATGTGGCATAGGGTGATTGCCTGCCAACCTGTGCCGGTGGAGAATGTGGACAAGGAAGAGAGGGTCTTGAGGAGCTGGAACTGGTGCTTGTGGCCCTGTGGCTCTGTGGGCCCTTGGAAGGAGCATGGCCCTTGGAGGTACTTGGCTGGGGTGACCCAGAGCTGGTGGGTCGGCCACTCTTGGCCGTCGATTGGTAGCCACGTGCGGGTGGGGAAGCTTGGCATTGTCTGCCTTTTAGGGCTTCTGGGCCTGCTGTGGCTTCTTTTTCTTCTTGGGCTTCTGGCGCTGGTCCGGCTTCTGGCCCTGCTGCGGCTTCTGGCCCTGGTGCGGCTTCTGACCTTGCTGTGGCTTCTGGCCCTGGTGCGGCTTCTGGCCCTGGTGCGGCTTCGGGCCCTGCTGCGGTTTCTGGCCCTTCTGCGGCTTCTAGCCCTGGTGCGGCTTCTGGCCCTGCTGCGGCTTCTGGCCCTGCTGCGGCTTCTTGGCCTGTGTTTTTGGCCGATGCCAAGTGCCTTGGTGCCACGTGGGGGGGGGTGTGGGGGGGGGGGCTTCGTACCCTCTTACCCGTTTTTTGGCCAGTAGAGGTTGAAGGTTTTGGGGCCTGTGTCTTTCCTTTGCCTGCTGCCACCTCCTTTTTTTTTTGGCATAGCTGGTAGTTGGCTTTGGCAGAGCCTTGGTAGTAGGCCGTAACTTGGCTTTGGCCTGTTGAGACCTTGCTGTGGCTTCTGGCCCTGGTGCGGCTTCTGGCCCTGGTGCGGCTTCGGGCCCTGCTGCGGTTTCTGGCCCTTCTGCGGCTTCTAGCCCTGGTGCGGCTTCTGGCCCTGCTGCGGCTTCTGGCCCTGCTGCGGCTTCTTGGCCTGTGTTTTTGGCCGATGCCAAGTGCCTTGGTGCCACGTGGGGGGGGTGTGGGGGGGGGGCTTCGTACCCTCTTACCCGTTTTTTGGCCAGTAGAGGTTGAAGGTTTTGGGGCCTGTGTCTTTCCTTTGCCTGCTGCCACCTCCTTTTTTTTTGGCATAGCTGGTAGTTGGCTTTGGCAGAGCCTTGGTAGTAGGCCGTAACTTGGCTTTGGCCTGTTGAGACCTGGTTTGGGGCCCTTCTGCATGCTCCTGCCGCTTGGCTGCCTTCTTCCCCGTTGTCTCCTTGTCAGTTTTGGCTGCTGCTTTTTTGGGGGCCATTTTGATGGGACTCTCAAAGAGAATGAGCTGTGTGTCCAGGGACCTTTAAATAAGCTAGCCGGCATGTGACGCCTACGCGTTCGCTTACGCGTACGTCCGGCCATTCGCACGGCTGCGCGGAACCCGGAAACCGCTGGGGCATTACTTATCTGCTGCCGAGAAGAAGAAGAAAGATGGCGCCCACTATCTTCCCCCGCCAACAAGAAGAGATCATCATGCTCGTAAGTGTATTTGTAGCCCTTTCAATTGACATCTAAATGCTGCTCTACATGTTAAGGATGCGCAGGAAGTAAGGGTTTTATTTCAAAATGTGTTAAACTACATGCACAACCAAAGGCACAGCACATGCCAAACAACAGTGCGGCCAGATTCTAAAATTGCCTTAGCCTAGAAATGTGTGTGTGTTAATGGCATTTCCTAAAATAATGTATTGTTTCCACATATTGATAGGTATTTAGAAGTAATTGCTATGTTTTCTTTCTGTTTTGTAGACCATGCTAGAGCGCCGGTACAACTACCTGCCCATCTCTTTTGAAAAACTCAACGTCGCCCTGGAGATCATCTCGGAAATCCAACATCAGACCAACACCACCTTCACCCACACGCAGATCATGCAGCATTGGTCAGTCCTGAAAGGACTGCACATGCCCCGGGTGCGGAGGTTTTTTCGGAATCCATTCCCCAAGTAAGTACATAGCGATTGCATGCAAGATGTAACTAAAACAGAAGGTAGGCCTTAAGTTATAATGCCTTTTCTTTGGTAGTATTGGAAATGGATTACCGCATTCGCCGCACCTGGAGGCGCACAGGCCGACCAGTGCTGCATGATTCTGCAGCTGGAAGTGAAGGTGGTGGATCTCCAGGGCGACGGTCCTACCCCTCCTCTGTTGGGTCCTCCGACCAGCCCCTGGACCTTACCACAGAGGAGGGGCGGCACGGCGTGGGCAGGCAGTCGTACCCTGCCATGCATGCGGGAGCCTCTGGTTTGTCACTCTTCATGTATACGCACACACATATACATGCTATCTCCTACCAAACTGATTCCTTTCATCTGTTTTTCTAGATGCTTCGGGAGCAGGTGAGGTGGGGGAAGAGGCAGCAGATCTGCTACAAGCAGAACCTGGAGAAGGTGAGTGATGTGACCCAGACTTTGCAAGAGACATTTGATGAGTGTGGAATAAGACATTAAAACTGACCGTATTTCCCATGTTTCTACAGGCACTTCTTCACAGCAGAGCCAGGACCCAGGACAACGTGTTGTCCCCAACGAGCCATCTCTCGGCCACCAACCAAGTAAGTAGTCATGCCATTATTTGCATTTATGTGGTACTTGACATGAACACACAGATACATCAAGCCCTAGGCAATGGCAATATAAGACTGACCTGTGGCCACTTCCTTAGTTTAATTACTTGACAGACTGACCTGTTCCTTAGCTTAATGACTTGACAGAATTACATATGTCGCCTTTATTTAATTTGTTAACTTAAAAACATTCAATCCACAGGTGGCGAACATGTATTGGTCTCAAACTAATGATTTTTTATCTATTTGTTACAGGGACCAAACGCCAAAAAATTTTGGAAATGAATCGGAGGGTCCTTGCGTTGGTGGCCGATATGAAGGTGATGGGTGACTCATTGGGGACAACAGAAGAAGACGAAGAGGATTAGAGTCCTGGGTCCTGGCCCTGTTCTGCTGACCAAATTTTTTTAATTTTTAATAATAATAAAAATTTTAATAACCAAGTTTTATTAAAAAAAAAAAAAAAAAAAAAGTTTATTAACCAAGTTTTAATAAAAAAATAAAAAAAATAATAATTAAGATTATCCAAATAATTTATATTAAAAAAAAACAAAGAAACCAAAGTTTCAGTGTCATTTCTTGAAACACATACATTTATACCAAACAAAGGGTCAAATACATATTTTGAGCTCAAGATTCAGATGTCCGGGAAGTGTTTTGGGTAAGTTTTAGGGGCCTAAAATGGAAGAAGAACCTAACCGCGGAGTGATTTGGGTAAGTTTTAAGGGTTCAAAAGGGAAGATGGAGGATAGTGCTAAGTGGTTAGGGTGAGCTTTAAGAGTCCAAAAGGGAAGATGGAGGATAGTGCTAAGTGGTTAGGGTGAGCTTTAAGGGTCCAAAAGGGAAGATGGAGGATAGTGCTAAGTGGTTAGGGTGAGCTTTAAGGGTCCAAAAGGGAAGATGGAGGATAGTGCTACGTGGTTTAGCTAATCATTGTAGTAGAAGTGAGGGTGTCAAATATGTAGGCGAGCACTTTAATGAGTTAAGTTTGTAGTGCGCAGGCGCAAGATCGCAAGGATTTCCATCTGGACGATTATTTTTTGTAAAAGTGAAACAGAATCTATCGGGAAACGTAAAGGATTTATGAGAGGAGACGATGGGAAAAGGGCAAAAACGAAAGGCTACGTTGTTACCTGAGAAAATGAAACAGAAAACTCTCGCTGGAAAATGACATCCTCGTACTCGTACTCTGGCATACGAACGGACGGAAACATTACAGAAGGTTTACAATGCATGCATAGAATCGCTCGCACATTCATACGAGAGCGGGAACATTTGAAAATAATACGACATCGGCACTAAAACGGAAGGTTTTTTTTGTCTCTCTGAATCGAGCCTATAGTACTTGCAACCAATATACTTCCACACAATTCAGTATTGACTTAACCAATGTAGCTCCATTTTATTGACTTATCAGCAAAAGGCAGCTCATATCAAATTTACAAAAGCAAGGTTTAACCTCCAAGGAACAGCTCGCAGCACAGTTCCAAAGCATTCAGCTGATATTCAACTCATGCTCAGCTAATATCCAGTTAACACTTTTTTTTTTACTTCACAATTCGCACAGTTCGAATAAACTTGCATCTATTTGTAGAAAACCAACACAGACTCACTTGCTTCATATGGATGTTTCAGTGTAAGGGTTAAATAGTTTTGTGTCCTTCAGGGAAAAGGACACAGGTACACTCGCTTATCAGAATGGTTCAGAAAAGGGTTAAACCAGCTTGTGTCTGTCAGACACAGGAGGTACTCTTGCTGGTCAGAATGTTTCAGCATAGAGGCCAGGCAGTATTGTATTTCCCAAGTAAATATAGGCCTTTTTCCAGAGGGGGATTCTGGTGGCTACCACCTCACTTTGAACTGAGCACCACCTCGTAGTGGAGAACGTCTATGGAGTAGCCAAGACGCAGAATTGCCCAATGTCAGCAGAGGGGCCATCAGGCTGCCAGTGAGTAAAATACATGGGGAACCACTACTCCATAGCATCCAAGCCTGGATCATTTCCCAACACAAGGGCTTCATCCTCATACCAGTCACTGCAGGGCAGGGGCCTCAGACATTGCCAGCCACACCTTCCCGAATATCAAGCACAGCGGCTTCCTCCTCACTGCCTGTCGGTCCCTTTGGATCATCTCTACTCCAAAGGGATGCCTCCTCTGTCACATCCAACACCAGGACTCCCCAAAGCTTCTTCCCGCCAGGGTCCTCTCCTCTCTGCGTGGAATTCCCCGCACCTCTTCTCTCTCTCTCTGCAACTCAGCGCGGCTCTGCTTCACTACAGCCACATGCTCCATGCTTCCAACTGCACCCAGGCCTTATCTCTGACGAGGAGGCTGCACCAGTCTTCCCCTTAGTATGGTTATGGACGATCTCTCTGTCCCTCTGGCTTTACCTTATGAAACCTCTGCTCAATGCATTGTAGCCTGAGGTTTTCCCTCCAAAAAGCTCCCAACTAATATCAGCAGTTTCCTGTTGTTTCCCAAATGTATCTTATGCCAACTGATGCAATCCTACACTGAGATTCAAAGAGTCTGAATTAAATTCTATTGTCATTTATGGTCTTATACTCCCATCTAGTGACCAAAGTGACAATAGCAACACGATTTTCACATTAATGGATAATTCCCCAAATAATACTTACCTGCTGCTTTTAATCAATCCCTTTTCGAGCACAGGAAAGTGGGAGCATGGTTTTTGATCTCCCCAGTCTCAGGGTAAAAACAAACCTACATCGTCACAGGTGTTTCTCAGACCAGCACACTACAGTACATACTGCTCTGACCAAAACCTCCAAAAATTGGAACAGTCTTCATACAGTAATGTCTGCTACTTTAAGAGGAACAATCACAGGCCTTGGGACTATAAGATTCTAGGGCCAATGGTCTCACTCTGTCTGGCCCAACCTGAATTGGATGTGTGAAACCCCCAAAAGCATTGTAAAACACATCCTTCCAGTGATCCCACAGTGCATGCATTGGATGCAGCGGCATCCCCACCAACCCCCTCGGCTGCCGAGCACACCTGCACCAGGCCTACCTGCATGAAGGACACTCTCTGTATAGTAAGCTTTTATCTTGATCATTATTATGCATGGCATAGAACGCTGATTGGAGGAGAGCACACACATGCGGTGTGGAATTGTCATTGAGGTGAGAATACTAGAATTTGACACAGAAGGGCACCTCAAATAAGGATGCCCCCTCGATGAGGAACAAAACCCATGAAAGTGAAAGCTGTGGGGTTTGTTCCTATTTAAAGTAGAAGTCCAGTCTAAATTATGCTCACTCCCTTTTCTGGTCACATTTTCACTCACTCAACAAATGGTTGACAAATATCTGTTCATGGAAATAGGCCCGTCCAAGTCTGGTGATCCCAGAGCTCCTAAGAACCAGCTGTTAACCTAAATGTTGAGCATTTCTTCCATGTGATGGGCAGGCTGGCTGGGTTCCGTTACGTTCCCACGGTAACTTGGTATCACAATTCAATGCATTGCAATCACACTGCTATTGCCCAGTTGAGCTGCAAAAATGTGCTGCTGTGTTGTGAAAGTGCCCATAGGTTTGCAGAGTGATCAAAAATACATCACAGTGACACTGTCTTATTGCCAGGAGGGCAGAGGACAAAGGAATAGCTCAGGGAGGGGGGTCACCATTTTAGTTTGCTGGTATTCATGTAAATCTGATGAGATCTCACCCTAGACACACAGTAAGTAGTCTTAAATCATGCTCAACTGATTTTGAGGTGGAGAGGTTCTCTGAGTAAGTTGCAGAACATTTTCCAATGAGGTAGAGTCAGGTTTCAAAATGTATAAGATACTGTAAGAGCCCTCCACACATGATGGCTTGCTTGTCACATACAGTAAGGTGACAAGCTCCACCACATGAGCGGGAGATCTTGCTACACTGTAGTCACTTTACTAGCCAGTGTTGGACTGACCCACCAAAGACACCCCAGACACTGACCCTAGGTTACCACTAGGTCAGTACAGGAGGTTCAAGACCGATGGCGTAAATACATTTGTCTGGGTCCCTTTATGGCACCTACAGTAACCTTTTATTGGAATTCACTAGGATAAAACTAGAAAACTAAAGACTGGAAAAGCTCAAACAATTGGCTTCTTTTACCTGTACATCAGGCCATGTGAGCACAAATGATAAATATGGTGGAGGAGCCACAATGATGGGGCCTCCAGGCCTTATAGGCCCTAGCGCAGTTGTTACCCCTGCACCCCCCTTAAGTTACTCCCCTGTCCAAGACACACAATGGGGCTGATTCAGCACCGTGAAAAAGTGAGAAAAAGTGCAATTCAGCACAAGTTTTAGCTGTGCTAAAACACCCAGAAATGGTGCTAAATTGCAAGGAAAATCATCATTATAAAAATATTTGTAACACAAATTAACATGGACATAAAAATCTCACGCTGAATCAGCACTAATGTTTTGGGTTTCCCTGAGGTGTTCTGTGAGCTTGTTATGGAGAGGCCGATTCATTAATAGCGCCAGGTAGCGACAGATGAGCGACAGTAGCGTCATTTTCAGAGCGCCCGCTAGTAGTCGCTGTGCTTGGCCGTTGTTCTGTAGTTGATAGCGACTCAGTCGGTTTTCCGTAATGTTGAATATTGGGTGAGTAGTCGCTATTTGACAGGTTCCGCGCTGTATGGGAGCGCATGACAGCGAATGGCCATAGCGAACGGCTCCCAGCATATTCATTAACAAATCACGCTCCAAAAATTCTCGCGCAGTGAAATGCTTGTTTAAACCCCAGAGCGCTGGCGGCGATGGGTTAAAAGTAGTTTTTTAACCCCCAAACAACCATATTTTTAGAAAAAAAAAAAAAAAAGTTTTTCAAAACATATTGTAATATGAATACATTAATATCAGACCTGTAATATCAATTCTGCACAATTTATTATTTTTTTTTTTTTTTTTAACCTTAAAAAAAATATCTAACATTGCAGAAGTGGTCACAGATTTTTTGACATTTAAAAAAAAAAAAAACATTAATAACAATTAATTATTAATATTTAAAGATTGCTCCATTGAAATGCATTGGAGAGCGCCAGGTAGCGAGAGGTCATACCTGTCGCTGTTCAAGTTCGCTTGCTGGCGCTGTGGGGTGAGGCTGGAATAATGATGAATGATTCGCTATCTGGCGCTCTGTCAGTCGCTAAGCAGGATCGTCTTGATAAATGTGTGATTGCGGAGGGGAGCCGGCGTTCTCGTGGCGGTGAGCGTCATTACCGTTCGCTCACCATTCGCTACCTGGCGCTATCCCTTGTTAAATAAGGGCCTTAGTCATTAAACCACACATTCAGTATCATTTAATAAAAGAAACAAAATCCTTACAAAATGATTCCCCAGCATCTAAAATGTTTTAGTCACTCACTTATTATTCTTTCCCCCACTGGGCTGCAACTCTGTTCAGGACTCTAGTATACAGGCACCGCCATCTTGCCTCAGAAGCATCACATACTGAGAAGAAGGGGGATGCAGGGATGTGGGTTATAGCTGTGGTCAGCAAAAGGCTATCCCACAATGCAGAGTGGCACTTCCTGTCTACAGGCAGCCTGAGACTCCATGGGCCGCTGTCTTGGATGTTTAAAAGCTCAGGAAATGCACTAGATGCAGGTATGATGATTGTTAATGTGGGCAATCTGTATAAAGGGTGGCGGGGGGAAGGAATATAGGCTCCTATTCAGGGTGAAGGTCCGGCTTAAGTTACATTCATTTTAATGCAGTGTATATTGTGCAACAACCTGATAAGAGCTGCATTGCATTTTTTTTTATATAGCTTCATGGTTGGGTCCCAAAAATGATATCCTCTGGCGGGCCCAAGTTACTCCTGTCACTAATACTAGCACTGGCTACTTTAAATATTAATATGTCTGTTATGTTGCATTTTCCAGCTCCTGACCACTGCAGCTTCAAAGTTGAGTGAAACAGGCACGAGACGGAGCAAAGATGTCTGCCCGAGGGGGGAAAAAGAAAACCACCAAGCTGTCCCGCTCATCTCGGGCTGGGGTCATCTTTCCGGTTGGTAGAATGATGCGCTACTTGAGAAGAGGCACACACAAATACAGGATAGGCATGGGAGCCCCTGTGTACATGGCAGCCGTCATCGAGTACTTGGCAGGTAACTAAACATTGTCATAAATAAACTGCAAATGAGGTCGAAAGCTTTGTGCATTTTGGACTTTGTTATTTTAAAGTTGTAAGACACTATTGTATATTATGTTCTCCACTCTCAGCTATCTGCATTTGGGATGCCCCTTTCATGCTCCCCATGTTGCTCCATCTTGGATCACACCTGAGATCCCTGCTTACACATGAGCATGAGCTGTATGGATGGGGGAGAGCATTTCTAGGAATGTCATAATCCGAACCAGCCAAAGAGATTGTATTTGTTTCCACACAGAATATTAGGGGATATAATTCTCTTGCTGGCTGCATTGATGTAAGAATCAGCATGGCTGCACTGTGCCTGTGTGATGTTTTTTTTCCACACACAAGGCAGGCTGTCTGAAGATTGGGATTTTGCTAGAGGCAGCCCACATCAAACTGACTAAGAGGCTGATTTATTAATAGCGACATGTAGCGACAGTTGAGTGACTGTAGCGGTATTTTCACAGCGCCCGCTAGTAGTCGCTGTGCTTGGCCGTTGTTCGGTTGTTGACAGCGACTCAGTCGGTGTGGCGTAATGTTGAATACAACGTTACGAGTCGCTATTTGACAGGTTCCGCGATATATGGGTGCGCATGATAGCGACTGGTCAGAGCGACCGGCTTCCACCATATTCATCAAGAAAATCACACTCAAAAAATTCAAGCGCTGTGAAATGCATGTTTAAACCCCAGAGCGCTGGAGGCGATGTGTTAAAAGTAGTTTTTTAACCCCCAAACCACCATATTTTTGGAAACCAAAAAAAAAATATTTTAAATAATTTAGTAATATGAATACATTAATATCAGACCTGTAATATCAATTCTCTACAATTTTTTTTTAATTTTTTTTCCCTTAAAAAAATTATCTAAAATGGCAGAAGTGGTCACAGAATTTTTCACATTTAAAAAAAAAAAAAACACATTAATAACAATTAATTATGAATATTTAGAGATTGTTCCATTGAAATGCATTGGAGAGCGCCAGGTAGCGAGAGGTCATACCTGTCGCTGTTCAAGGTCAGACGCTGGTGCTGTGGGCTGAGGCTGGAATAATGATGAATGAGTGGCTATATGGCGCTATCTCAGTCGCTAAGCAGGATTGGCTTGATAAATGTGTGATTGTGGTGGGGAGCCGGCGTTCTCGTGGCGGGGCCCGTCATTCCCGGTCGCTCACCAGTCGCTCACCAGTCGCTACCTGCCGCTATTCCTTTAAAAATAAGGGCCTAAGAGATTTACCACAGAAACCGAGATCAGAATGTCTGTCATGTTACACTCACTCACACTGAATCTAAAGCAGCTGGAAGGGATGAGTGTAACTATGTAGCAATGTAATGGCCTTGGCTGCCGCAGAGCATTGCAACAGTTGTTTACAGTGTTCGTACAATGTATTAAGAGCTTTCTGAGCCATTACAGCTGATGGCTTTTTACTTCTGACTATAAAGCAGTGATAGATTACATCACTGATTCCAAGAGAGGGAGTTTAGGGGAGCAATTTTCTATAGTACCACAAACATTAGTCTGCACCAACCCCCTAAAAATCAATACAATAATTCAAAAACCAGGTGACACTCCCAAAGCCATGAGAACATGTATATTTAAGACCAGAATTGAATAGGGAGGTACTCCAACAAATAAATCAATTTACATTTCTATTTGATCTTTTATTCCAAATACCAATAAATGACACACAACATGACACATTAAAAGTCACTAAAATACATAAATACAAATGTACACAGGACAAACTGACATAAACAGATGAGTAGGCAGTAAGATCATAAATAATTCAACAATAGCTACACTAAATATTGCTGCACCAATATCAAGAATCAAACCAGAATGGTCACCAGCTTAAAAATACAATCTACCTGCTTGTGCAATCTATGAATCATCTCAAAATAAATACATATAAAGTGCTTGTGCAATACCACAAAATGAATGCATCCAAACCAACTATAAGGAATATCAACATCAATTCCTATATGTATCTGCAAATAAAAGTGACACAGTGTTGTTTTTTTTAACTGGAGGTCCACTTTAAAGTGCAAGCCTGACTAACAAAGACAATCCCATGCACCTCCAGGTGCTGATTTTCTGCTGCCCTCTTGGGGGTAGACAGCATATACCTGGCTTTTAGTCAGGGGGGAGCATAGGTAGGCACCAGAGATGGCACCCTGACCCATTCCTGCAGGGTGATTCTTCAGTCCTGCACTTCACAGGGACCATTTACCTCAACACAGCTGGGCTCAGCCAATTACATGGGGTGAATAGGAGTTCTAATGATCTAAGTTCAGGTGTGGAGAGGTAAATCGTCATTGGGAAGTGCAGGGCTGGAGTAATATTACCCTGCCGGAATGGCTCAGGTGACATCCCTGTATACACACGTGCACTACATGACTGTCCACTACTGAGATGGATGGTGGACACTGTTTTGAAATATAGTAAAGGGATGTTTTATCAATGAAGATTTCTGGCATATTAGGCTTTTTATATATGGGACAGAAAACAAACACCATATTTTGCACTGGTCACCAGTCTCTCCAAATAACACCAATATATTTTCTATTCAATCAAAAGACGGCTGCAAATACCACAAGAGATAAGTGTGCTCAGAGGTTTGCCAGCTTGGGGCACTATGGGGCATCATTACTTGGTCCTCTTTAAATCTGCCAAATAGAGTGACAGACAATCTAAGAATATCAAAGTGGTTCTGGCCTTTACCTACTTTTTTGAAAGCTAACACTGACCGCAGCCTATTTATCATAAAACGTAACTTTGGATTTACTTTGAATATCTGTTGTGTCTACTTGTAGCTGAAATCCTGGAACTTGCTGGAAATGCAGCTAGAGACAACAAGAAAGGCAGGATCACACCGAGACACATCCTTTTAGCTGTGGCCAATGATGAAGAACTTAACCAGGTACTGCTATGCATTTAGGGCTGTTAGTTTATAATATGTAGTTTAAATAATTCACTTTGAATGTACACTAGCTGCATGGGGTCTTTCCTCTATAGGAAAACAAAAAACACAATGGCCTATCGTTAACATCTCCCTCTGAAAATCATTGCATGGAGGTTTATCTACAGGAAGCCGGCGTGCTTTGCAGAAGTTATATCCTTCTGCGAGGCTACAGATAATCTGCTTTTTTGTGCCATGGCACTTGAGGTGTTAATGTGGGCAGTTACAAAAGACTTGGCACAGAGGTTATATCAATGTACATTTCCTTTCTGTTTTGGATGACCTATGTGGTGTAGACATCTGTTCATGTCTGTTACTCCATTGCACAATATAAGTCTTTATATATATATATATATATATATATATATATATATATATATATATAACATACAAATGAAAATTAAAGTATAATTCCACTTTCGATGGCATTTTTAGGTTTCCATTATTGTATAGCAAAATGATTTTAGGTTATCTGTTGTTTTTTTTCATTTTTAATTTGTTTGCAACTGTGTTATGAGGCTCCTTTCACACTGGGGCGAGATGTACACCTCGCTCCGGTGCACTGGCAACTGACAGGTGTTTTAGCAGCGATGGCTTTTGCGATCGCTATTTGCTATACAGCAATCACCATCACTGCAAAGATGCTGCTTTCAGGGTGAGTGGAATTTCCCCACAATCGCCCCGCCAGTATGTGAAAGCCCCCATAGATTTCTATGGGCAATATCTCACTGGCGATTGGAGGGCGAAATGGCAATCGCCTTGCGCTAGTGTGAAAGGAGCTTAAAAGAAAACAGTTTTCCAACTGCTCCAGGTGACAACCACAACACTGTTCTACCTTTTTTTAATTTAGCATAATGTTCTCCAAATATTTGGTGGTCTTTGCATATTAAGGGGATTTGGATGCTTTAGATACTTTCAAAAGACCAGAAAACCAAACTTGAATCTTTCCCCCACAGGCATATAGGACTTGATTCAACAAAGTTTGTAACAAGAAATTAGTCTGTTTCTTGAGAACAAAATACTTATGTTTTAGCTTTTTCAAATTCTTGTGATTCAACAAAGAAAAAAACATGCTTCATTTTCTACACTAACTTGTCTTTTCTCATGAAGTGAAAATAATTTGTCTAAAGTGAAAAAACAGAACTGAAATTTACAATTGTAAAAAAATTTACTGCTTATTTGAACTAATTATTTACAGCTGCCGCGAGCAGGTGTAAAAAAATTCTCAGCACATTCCCTTATGTTTTTTTTACCCAAAAAAGCCAGGTTAGTAACTGCCAGTATGTGTTTTATCAGTGTAAAAGACATAACTTTATATTTTTTATATTTTTTCAATTTAAAACTGCCGAAACCCCAAGCAGAGCACCAAATCTGACCCAAAGACTAAACGGTCTACTGAGTTGCAAGTACCAGACTGAAACAATGCTCTGCCCCAGAAATGCACATACACAGTTAAGAATGCTTACTGGAAAATTCAAGCACATTTTCCAATAGTTTTCACTTGCTGCAGCCTTTTTATGAGCACTTCGAAAAATTTACGCATTTTCGCACACATTCGAGCACACATATTTAATTCAACCCCTTTGTTGAATCGCATGAAAAAGTTAAAAATTCACGCATGTGATCCAATTTTTTGAGCAAAGCTAATTTTTTTCTACCTTTGTTGAATCAAGCCCATATTCTTACTTCTATAGGGAAGTGTGGGAAATGAGGTAGGACTAGTTGCAACCTGAAATGCTGTATCCACGATGCTCCTGCAGTGTTGTCATTGCCGTTTGTTCTGTATGCTAGTTACTCAGAGGAGTGACCATTGCAAGTGGAGGCGTTCTGCCAAGGATTCATCCAGAGCTTCTGGCTAAAAAACGTGGCTCTCGTGGGAAAGAGACAATTCTTTCTCAACCAGCTGAGAAGAAGAAGAAAAAGGGTGGTAAAGCACTGGATAAAGCGGCGAAGAAAGCCAAAGCTGGGAAAAACAAGCTACTCAAAAAGGTTGGACAAATGCATTTGCGCCAAAAATATACCTTAAAACAGCAGCAAAAGTGTACGCATTCATTTCGACACTGCAACTCATACCTGTTGATTTTCTGAAAATGTTTTTGTGTGCTTGGGTTCAAGCATCTGTGGTCTGGTCCTTAAAGTGGACCAACACCCACCGCTGATCGGCCCGGGAATCTATAAGATCAGCTCCCTGCCTGCGGGGCACCCCGATCGGGGTGATCTCACTGTGTGAAACCCCCCAGGACGCCCGCAAATCCTACCTGTTCCTCGTTCCAACGGCGCATGCGCGGGCCGCCGCCGCCTCTCACGCATCCCTCTAGCAGGGCGCGCACCCGCGCCGGCCGTGCTCCCTGTAAGAGGGACGCGCGAGAGGCGGCGGGCGCTCTCACCTTGTCCGTCGACGGACCTTGCTTGTCCATCGGCGGTAATTGGTGGAGCGAGTCACGTGGGAGCGGGGTCAGGTGAGTTTTTGGGGCTTTCTGGGGAGTTTCACACAGCCCCGATCGGGGATAGTGAAAATCCTGGGTGTTAGTCCACTTTAACATTCTGCAACCCTGTCACCCTGTATCTAGATGCAGTTCCTGCAGACCTCCCCATTGAGAGGCACGTGATGAAGACCAAAACTAAGATTTTGGACACCACCATATTGAGTGGGAGCAGGGCCCGATTCATTATGTTGGATGTCCTTGGTCCCCAATACACAGGAACAGGCTTATCATTTCTGGGGCCCCATGCAAGGTTGCCTCTGGGGGCCCTAATCAAAGGCATTTTTATCTACAAAATAAGAAAGAGGAACAAATGACAGAGAAGCAGCTTTCTTTCTCATGTACCCTCGGCACTGACAGCATCACCAGATATTACAGTAAGACGCCAGCCGAGTGTTGACTCAGCAGTAGAGCATAGGATCGAGGAAGAGGTGAGTTAATAGCGACATTCTGGCATGTTTCACACAGCGGAGCATCCCAATTTGGCAGTGTGGTATTCCCCCCGCCCATTCCCTATATAGGCAGTGTAGCATCCCCACTCCATTTTCCAATTGGCAGTGTGGCATTCCCCCTACCCATTCCCCATAGGAAGTGTGGCATTCCACCTCCTATCCCCCATAGGCAGTGTGGCATTCCTCCTTCTTTTCCCCAATAGGCAGTGTGGTATTCCCCCCTCCCATTCCCCATAGGCAGTGTGACATTCCCCCCTCCCATTCCCCATAGGCAGTGTGGCATTCCCCCCTCCCATTCCCCATAGGCGGTATGGCATTCCCCCCTCCCATTCCCCATAGGCAGCGTGGCATTTCCCCCCTTCCCATTCCCCATATAGGCAGTGTAGCATCCCCACTCCATTTTCCAATTGGCAGTGTGGCATTCCCCCTACCCATTCCCCATAGCAAGTGTGGCATTCCACCTCCTATCCCCCATAGGCAGTGTGGCATTCCTCCTTCTTTTCCCCAATAGGCAGTGTGACATTCCCCCTTCCTATTCCCCATAGGCAGTGTGACATTCCCCCTTCCTATTCCCCATAGGCAGTGTGGCATTCCCCCTCCCATTCCCCATAGGCAGTGTGACATTCCCCCTTCCTATTCCCCATAGGCAGTGTGGCATTCCCCCTCCCATTCCCCATATAGGCAGTGTGGCATTCCCCCTCCCATTCCCCATATAGGCAGTGTGGCATTCCCCCCTCCCATTCCCCATAGGCCGTGTGGCATTCCCCCCTCCCATTCCCCATAGGCAGTGTGGCATTCCCCCCTCCCATTCCCCATAGGCAGCGTGGCATTTCCCCCCTTCCCATTCCCCATATAGGCAGTGTGGTATTTCCCCCTTTCCATTCCCCATAGGCAGTGTGGCATTCCCCCCTTCCATTCCCCATATGCAATGTGGCATTCCAACCACTCTCCTTCCCCATAGGCAGTGTGGCATTCCCCCCATCCCATTCCCCATAGGCAGTGCAGCATTCCCCCCCCTCCCATTCCCCATAGGCACTGTGGCATTCCCCCCTCCCATTCCCCATAGGCACTGTGGCATTCCCCCCTTTCCATTCCCCATAGGCAGTGCAGCATTCCCCCCCCCTCCCATTCCCCATAGGCAGTGTGACATTCCCCCCTTTCCATTCCCTATAGTCAGTGCAGCATTCCCCCCTCCCATTCCTCATAGGCAGTGTGGCATTTCTCCCTCCCCTGCCCTATACAGGTACTTTAATGGTAAGACATGGAAAAGTGTAAGAGGTTTTTTATAAATACACTGACTATCAAAGCTGTGTAATGGGCATCTTGTAAGAGTTTCAATCCATCTGACATAATTTTCTGCACCTTTTACAAGGATAAACAAGCAGATGGAAAAGAAGGTGCATCAGGTTCCACGTCAGAGGATGGACCAGGAGATGGCTTCACCATCCTCTCATCCAAGAGTCTTCTGCTTGGGCAAAAGGTTAAAATGACTAATGTTGTGATCGTCACACCAGATAGTCTACTCCTATGCTATATTACACAAACTTGAAATTAAATTATTTGTATTTAAATTTAAAGAACAACAGGGGTTGATTCAGAACCGTATATTTATTTACCCACTTTTTTGTAGAGAAAACGCTTTTTCTTATGTTTTCCCTCAGAGCAATTCAGCATCATTTTTAGATGTAAAAGGAAAATGTGTTAAAAATGTGCACAGCTAAATATGGTGCTGAAAAAAAGCATTTTTTTAAAGAAAAACATGAGTGAAAAATACCTGCGTTCTAAATCAACCCTATTGTGTTCAAATACTGTGTCCAGTTGTGGCCACTTGAAGCCTCTTTTCTCACTAGTAATATGCACTCAATGAGGTTACATTAGCACCAAAAGTAAAACAAAATGCAGTATACGTAGTAAAGTAAAGGAGAATTAACAGCATAGTGTTCTTTTTACACAAGGTGCCAATGGCCCATTTCCACCTCCAGCTCAACAAAAAGAACTGATCTCATGCCCTAAATGAATTGCAGGACTGCTGTCTCCAAGCTCTGCCCACCAGAAGAGTCAGCAGCGATCCTTTAGGCGCATCTGATTATCCCAAATGCTTAGAGCCGCCTTTAAAGTGCACCTATATTCAGAAAGAAAGTTCTATCCCCAGCCCAGTGTCCCAAAACAGTGTTTCTTTTTTTCACTAAAGCAGAGATGCCAACCTGACCCATTCTTTCAGGGTGATTTTCCTCCAGTCCTGCACTTCACAATGAATCTACCTCAGCACACCTGGGCTCAGCCAAGTAACTGGGCTGAATGGGAGTTCAGGTGAATGGTCATGTTTTTCTGAGAAAAATCACCAGGTAAAAAAAATCAAGACAAAAACATGAGGAAAAAATGGTGCAGAATCGGCTCTTATGGCAGTTTGAAGTGGCCTGCATTGCTGAGCTGTGTGTACTGTGACTGTACGCATCATTGATGGGGGCGGGGCTGCTCGGCCAGGGAGAAATATGGCCGGCTGCAACCTGTTTGTGTTGTTATGAATATTGGACAAAGGCTTTAGTAAAATAAAGTAAAGAAACACAGGCTGTTTTGGGGCACTGGGCTGGGAATGGAAGGTGATGACATAAATTTCCCTCTGAGTACAGGTGCACTTTAATGTTCATTTGTTATTTGTGACCCCCTTGCTTTCTTTCTATGGAGAGCAAGCATTGTTTCATTAAGCACTTCATTTCCAGGCTGAATTATGTAGAATAGTTCCTGTACATATATTTGGTGTCTGTAGGGACATAAAAAATTACCTTCCATGGACCTTATGGCTCCTGGTCTGCTGTATCCCAGCTAACCTATTCTGTATGTCTTGGCCTCACATCAGCAGCCAGACCTATTATAAAAGAAGGCAAATGATAGATGAAAATGGACCTTTAACGGGACTGTAAACCCGACAGCAATAATCAGCAAGCAGCTCAGCTGATGTCTGACCCATGTGCCTCTCCTCCATTTCCATGGTAGAAGCCATAACAGGGCTCCAAAGTTTGCTTCTAATCCTCCAGTACCAAGCAAAAAAGCTATTCTACTGCCCATCTGTCCCTTGGTGCTCTCTCATAGCAAGCAACAGTGGTCTCTGTCCACATTAGAGCAAGCTGAAGACACTTAGAATATATAAGTTGCATGACTTATATATTCATGTGCATGACTACTGTATGAAAACAGTGAAAGTACTGAATGCTGAGGGTCAGCAGGGCCCCTCTATGTTGTAGACAGTCTTATACATTATAGGATGATTGCTAGACAGGCAGGATCTGATCTTCAAAGCTTAATATCTCTGTCACTGTCACGTAATGCAGCTTCCATTCATATCTACTGATCTGCTAGAAGAGACAGGTGTGTCTATTGTGGAGGAGCAGCACCTATATTACATGAGTGGACACTCTCACAAACCTCACAAACAGGCAGCATAAACATAGAATAAGTGACTTATTTTCTGACAAAAGATGTACATTTCTGGTCTGTTTTTTTAGTAAGCAGTGACTTGCATTCTAGAGCCATATTATAGCTTTAGTATTTCCTTGATGTACATTTAAAGGAGCATTATCGCGAAATTTGCTTTAAAAAAGAGAAATAATTAAATAGCCACACAATAGCTTCTAACATGTGTATAAATAATCTGGCGATAGAAAAAGGAAAAAATATATGCCTTTCTTTTAAATTGTATAATGACAATGGCTCAGTCCATTTGCTGAATAGGGGGATCTGCTGGGTTGTATTTAGTGAGCTGCTTCATTTAGCCCACTGGTCTCCTAGCAACACTTTACATCAGAGGCTGACACTGTAATCAGTGGTAACGGCTGTGTGTGTGTGAGGTGCTGCTTTTGTTAGGAGACCAGGTGACTCAAATGTGTAAAATCTATACAAAATAAACTAAACTGACTGAAAATAACTGAAATTCTTATTTGAATAACTGTGCAGGAAAATCTAAAGGTATTAAAGTGGAACAAAACCCTGAGTTGCCGACCCTGAAGTCTATAAGACCCGGCCATTGACCTTCCCCCTTGGGCATTCTAAATCAGGATGCCCACTGTGTAATACAACCCCTGGATAACCACAGATCCCCCCTTTTTTCTGGCGCGCTAACGCAGATAGTCATTTAGACAGGCCGGGCGGCCAGGAAGGTTACTGCTCAGGCTCCCCATCTGCGTGCAAACAGAGCTGATTGGATGAGAGCCCGCGCATGCGCTGTGGGACAGGGAAAGGTACGTTTTCACAGGCGAACTTGGGGATTTCACATATCAGGGCATCCAAAGTCAGGATGCCCCTAGGGGCACAAAACAAAACTCCAGATAGTGAAAATCCTGGGTTGGGCTTTGCTCAAAACACACAAAGCTGAAAGAAAGATCATATGGAAAAATGAAAAATAAGAATATGAAAGAGAAAATGGTAAACTGAAAGATTCTGCAGCAGAGCCAACATGAAGGAAAAACTGTCAAAATCAGCTAAGCTTTTCTCTCTGTTTTAGATATATGAGTTCTGGCCAGGCAATGTTGCAATGTTGTTATCTTATGCTGGACGGCTGCCAGCACTGAACAGCTGATACTTTGATACATTGTTTCACCCCTCTCCTCAGCGTGGAACAGGCCAGAGTGTCGGGCTCCGACACTCAGAAGACATAAACATGAGCTATTAGTCTCCAGCTGCTCAACACAGACATCATTTTTTTCTAAATTTGTAATTCTTACTCCAACACTTACCTACATTCAAAGTACCATTTAAATATAAGTCACCAAGAAAAATTCGCGATACTGCTCCTTTAAGTAGGTTTAAACCTGACTGATGAGGACCAGGTTTCATTTATCTCACACTTCTCTATTATTCATGCAGCTGTCTTTGACTCAGAGTGATCTTGGTCATATAGGATCAATGAAGGTGGAAGGAATTATCCATCCAACTACAGCTGAAATAGACCTGAAGGAAGATATAGGTGAGTTTTTTACAGAGTTGTGTGGGCACGCATTTCTGTTCCTCCCTGGTACAGTGTTTGCAAGTAGGGTTATAACAGAAATGGTTAATAAAATGATGAAATGTATTAAAAGCTCATATTTTAACTCATAGGCCTCGATTCACTAAGTGTTGAAAACATTGGAACATTCTCATGGTAGTAAAAAATTCAACTGGTGATTCACTAAAAGTGAAATTCTGTTATTTCTCAAGAATTAAATTATTATTGATTATTATTATTAATTATTAATGAATTACTACCATGAGAATTTTTTCAACACTTAGTGAATCCAGGCAATATGTTTTGAATCAATAAACTTTCTGTAAGGCCTTCTGGTCAGTCAGCAACCCCCAATCTTCAACACTTCTTCAGCCTATAGCGAAGCCCCCCTTTGCCGGGACAAAATCAGGCCTCACTGGACACAGTTACTCCCGGGACTTACTATAGTGCAGAGGATGCTGACTGACAAGGCGAAGGTGAATGAACTTTGAGCAAGACTAAGTGGAGAGTCCAGACTAGCCGATGTCATACACAGGGTATTAGTCCTTACAAGCAACACAACACAAGGGACAGACAGGAGAGTGGTCTGGAGTCAAGCCATAGATAGTAGCCGGGGGGGTCAGATGATGCACGGTATCCTGGCAAATCCATGGTCAGGCAGGCAGGAGTCAGTCTAGGTGGCAGACAAAGAATGGTTGAACAATGGGCTATATCAAAACACAGAGCGTAGCTAGGGGAGGGTGCAGCAGGTCAGGGAGGCACCAAAGGGGAGCCTGAGCACAGGTGGGGGGCGCCATTTAGAATCTTTTCCCTGGGTGCCTGAAAGCCTAGCTTCCCCTCACGGGCAATGCATGCATGGAGCGGCCTAGTTTTATGTGGTCTTCTGCCAATTGGAGACAAAAGCCAGGGTCAACCCAGTAACTTTAACCCTCAGAAGTACTTGCAGAAATTCTGGCCTGCATTGACCAGTAAGGCACAGCCAGAATGGATTCCAAGCAGACAGCCAGAACATGCAGAGCAGGTAATTAACCAGCATGTCTGGCCCCTGGCACTCCTAGTAGACCAATAGTGCATATTAGGGCAGCACCAGTCCAGTGCTTTTGCCACAGATGCTGCAAGGTGGGAGGGAACAGATTGAACGGGGCCCCCTTCTCCCAAGTGCCCAGTAGCAGCTGCCTCCCTTGCCTCATGGTATGTACGCCCCTGTCTGAAAGGGATCTGAGCTAGGAATCCTGACCTTAGCTCATAAGCATATTATTTCTGGTGTGAATCCCCAATGTAAATTCATATGTTTACATTTTCTGCCTGGCTCGATGTTTTTTTTCTGGCCAACAGCATGTTTAGCATTGACCTACTTACTTAAACCGTTTTACTTGTGTTTGTTGTCAGTTTTTACTGCTTCACTAAGCGCAATGGAATATGAAAGTACTATATAAATCAATAATAATGAAGAAAAGTCTGATTAATTATTTTTGATTGTCCTTTTCTTTTTTGCAGGTAATGCCTTGGAAAAGGCAGGAGGAAAGGAGTTTTTGGAAGCTGTGAAAGAGCTCCGCAAATCTCATGGGCCCTTGGAGCTGACTGGAGGTATTGTAAAGTATTATAGGATTTCCTCAGCTCATATAAACAGCCTTTCTATTTGTTCTAGTGGTATATTGCTCGTGCTTTCATACAAGTGGCAGTCCAGTGCCTGAAAGAAATCCCCTTAACCTTTTCTCACCATTTACGCTCAGTGAAGTGGACAAAATTAAAAAAAAAGCTTCCTGTCCTAGCCTGGGAGCCTGACACTGCTGTCTCAGTTTCTACTCCGCTGAGATGTACATGAATTATGAGTTGGGATGAAAAAAAAGTTCAGGTTCGGGGACCTGAGCCCAGTCCCCATTGAAATCTATGGGGAACCAAACTTTAGGGTACCTAGGGGTAAAACGACAGATTGTAATGGTGGATTTACTTTAATGTGTACTGGTTAGTCCCCCAGTCCGATGTATGGGATTATTGCCATGCATGCCCATGTGGCAATTTTACTTCTTCTTTTAGCTGTCATATTGATTTTCTTTTGTTTCTTGCTAGCTGCTTTTAGTCAAGCAAATGGACTAGCAGCCAAGTTTGTCATCCACTGCAACATTCCACAATGGGGATCAGATAAATGTGAAGAGCAGCTGGAGAAGACCATCAAGAACTGTTTATCTGTCGCAGAGGATAAGAAACTCAAATCAGTGGCATTTCCATCATTTCCTAGTGGCAGGTATGTCAGTCTCAGGAGTAAGGTTAATTTTAAAATTCAATTTTAAAATTAAAGCAGAAATAGCCAAAATATTGGGGTTTACAGGTTCAGCCAACGCCATTCTCTTTTTCATCCTGTCTCCCAATCAGCTCAGCAGAGAGGGACAGTATTGCTGGTCCCACCCTCCCTTCGCCTCCTCCTTCAGATTCATCACATTGCTGACAGCGCAGAGCCTGCCCATTATGCTGATTATTATGCAGCATTACAGATCCAAGGGTAACAGAAAACAAGAGTTTCAGACAGTGCCAAATGTAGCATGACACAATGGTGTAACAATTATCTTTGCCTGCAGTAGCACTACTAAGGTATTGTCCATGCACTACAACTAAAAAAAAATAGCCATCGTCTCCTATTTGGATCATTTGAAACTCTAAAACTCTCTAAAACTCTGAAATCTCAAAATTCAGTCGAGCATTATCGGTCCCCAACCCCGTCTCTGAGATGGACACGCTGCATCGGCATAGGGCAACCGCATTCAGACAGCTCCAGCCTGGAGCATGCCGGAAGCATGCCGATGCTGGATATGTGGACGTTCTTGCACCCTATTGCCATAAGCAGAGCCATTTGTTGAACACTGCATATGCACGGCAAATGGCTCTGATTGGACGAGAGCCCGCACAGGCTCCGTAGGACCAGGGAAAGGAGTTTGTTTGGGAATTTCCTGCTTTTCTTTAGTATTCATTGTTGGAGTTGCAGATGTTTCTCGACAGGAGATGCGGGAGGGGGGAGTTTATTTGATGTAAATAGATAAGAGGGGATATTTATTTGATGTTTCTGGGTGAAGAGGGGGTATTAATTCAATGTTTCTGGGTGGATAAGAGGCTACAGCACATCCTCCAATGACATGATTTGGTTATTTTGGTGCTGTGGCAGATCCACTTGTGCTGTGCCTTCATTTTGGGTCGGGATTCACTTTCATTTTTGGAGACTGGGGGATATACAGTAAGAATCTGCTTACACTCAGCCCAATATTTTGGGATCTACTTTCACTTTTTCTAATCATATTTCTACTTCTATTATTCCTAAAATATATCACCAATAGATCTAGGATATGTTGCTTTAACCATGGTAGAGAAATCTGCCAAAAAACTCAGTTGTTGGTGCAGCCCTGTTGACATATACCAAGGCTTTTGAATTGTCTAACTGTAACTGCACTGGGACACCCCTGAGAGCTGTGGTTAAATAATTCAAGGAACCCCAGCTGCCTTGAACTTTAAGATGTTGACTAAAAAGTGTCTTGTGCCTGTACAGCCTAGGATGCCTCCCCAACCCAGTCTGTTGTGACCACCATCCAACAGAGGGGGTGGAAAGATTGACCATAGCTCAGGGGATCTTTGCCATCAGAACAGAGTGAACTGAATCCTATCCATAAGGAGATGTCGTAGGAGTTTGGCGTGAGACTGGGCAAGGGAACAATCTCTATGGTGACATTAAGACCAAGACTGTTGGGATCCGTCAGACGATCAACAATTTGAAATCCAAAAGCTCTTTGCCTTGAAGAAATAGTTAGTTTTCCATTAGAACAAAAATCCTTGCTACAACTTTTAACCATCCTGAGTAGTGTTGGGCGAACCCCTAGGGGTTCGGGTTTGACAAGTTTGGCCAAACTTTGAACAAAAGTTTGGTTTGCGTACCCAAAATCAATGGGGACCCGAAGTTTGGGGGGCGACTCTGCCTCTGTGGTGGGTGGGAGGGAGGGTGCTTTTAACAAATGCAGAGTGTGCAGCAGGAAGTGGCTATATACTTCTGTGCAGGCAATCCGGTCCTTGGCATTCTTTCCCTGTCAAATTGCCTATGGCTGGGGCTACAGATAGTGTCCTAATTCATAGGAGCGGTGGCCATCTTTATGTAGCCCTGGCAGTAGCCAATTTGTCAAAGGAAAGCGTGCAGATCGCGGATGGGATAATGGGGCTTAGTTAAGTTGTACAGCCATCCTTCTGCATAGGTTAAGCTGGTTGAGGGGCTGCTCAATTTTTTCCGGGTTGGGGCCGAACGCTGCACTCAAACACAGACTTCTAGCTGAAGTCCGTGTTCGGATTTGGGAACCCGAACTCGCAAAGTTTGTTATGAACCTGAACTTTGCGGTTCAGGTTTGCCCAACACTAATCCTGAGGTTTATTTATCCCAAGTAGGAGAGGTGAGTCAGACGTCAGACAATAATATGGTAGGACTACTGTATATCCACATTACTGTCGGTTGTTTGTTATTTAAAATGTCCATGGCCCCAATGGGCTGGAAAGGCTTATATTTATATGGCCATTTTTTACCTCTTTTAAGGTATCATGTGACACAACAGGAGTTGTCTCAATCTCATCTCAAAATCTCTGACTATACGTAAATACAATTTTAGGCAAAGCCGCTTCCTTAGCTGTCATTTATGGGTCATGGCTGAGCTGGGAAGGGCGTGTCATGGAATGCCACATGCTGGCTCTATTGTGGTCAGTGACAGCTGCAGGACCACTGTGGCTTGCCATACTCACCCGCACATAGAGCACCAAGGGACAAAGTAGCTGTTAGCCCACAGGTGAGCTGCTTGCAATCACACATTTATCAAGCCGATCCTGCTTAGCGACTGACAGAGCGCCAGATAGCGAATCATTCATCATTATTCCAGCCTCACCCCACAGCGCCAGCGAGCGACCTTGAACAGCGACAGGTATGACCTCTCGCTACCTGGCGCTCTCCAATGCATTGTAATGGAGCAATCTTTAAATATTCATAATTAATTGCTCTTATTTATTTTTTTTTCTTTAAATGTCAAAAATTCTGTGACCACTTCTGCAATGTTATATTTTTTTTTAACGCAAAAAAAAAAAAAAAAAATTTGTGCAGAATTGATATTACAGGTCTGATATTAATGTATTCATATTACAAAATGTTTTGGAAAACATGTTTTTTTTTTTCTAAAAATATGGTTGTTTGGGGGTTAAAAAACTACTTTTAACCCATCGCCGCCAGCGCTCTGGGGTTTAAACAAGCATTTCACAGCGCGAGAATTTTTGGAGCGTGATTTGTTAATGAATATGCTGGGAGCCGTTCGTTATGGCCGTTCGCTGTCATGCGCTCCCATACAGCGCGAAACCTGTCAAACAGCGACTCCTAACCCCGTATTCAACATTACCGCACACCGACTGAGTCGCTGTCAACAGCCGAACAACGACCAAGCACAGCGAATACTAGCGGGCGCTGTGAAAATAACGCTACTGTCGCTCATCTGTCGCTACCTGGCGCTATTAATGAATCGGCCTCATAGTATGTAAGGTTGGATAAAGACTTCAGTCCATTCAGTTCAACCTGTTTATAAAACAAGATCTCCTTCCAGTGGTCTAGTAGCCATAGCTGATAATATTACATGCAAGTTAGGCATCCAGGCCACTTTCAAACTCTTAAGTGTGTTCTTCATAACTATCTCCTCTGTCAGAAAGTTCACCCCTTTGGTATTTCTTTTCCAAACAAAACCTAACTTTGTTATTCCTCCGGGGTACTGTAGTCCCAGCATTGCCTTAATTTAGTTGCCCCCCTGATCAGTGTCTGATCAGTGACTTATAGAGTAAAATTATGCTCTGGTCATAGGCACCTACTGCCCATGCTTCCAATGTATCTAAACCTGTTTGTTGCTGCCTGATGTCCTCCTTTGTATTAATTACTTTTACTGGTGAATCTATTCCCAATTTCATTAATATATATAATACATAAAATAATGGTGTAATTAATGTCCCAAAAAGTCACAGAGAAGAAACACAAATACGTTCTAGTAATATCATTGTGTTTCACCAGAAGATCAGATGAGCCTCTTACAACATTATCATTTCCACATGTATGCACTGGTTGCTTACATTCTTTTTTTTTTTTTTACAGAAATGGTTTTCCAAAGCAAACAGCAGCTCAAGTCATCTTGCGAGCCATCTCTAGCCACTTTGGTTCATCCAGCTCATCCACTGTGAAGAATATTTACTTCTTGTTGTTTGACAGTGAAAGCATCGGCATCTACGTACAAGAAATGGCCAAACTTGACACAAAATAAAATCAAGAGCTTTATCAACAGCGATGGTTGAGAGCCAACGACGAGGAAAGGGGACACCTAAGCCTGATGTTTTATTGTTATGAATAAGAAGGTGTGAACAATGTTTGAAGTTTTGTGGTTTAAGGACTTTAAGCTTTGGTTTTATTTTTCCCATGGTTGAAGAGGTATGTCTTGGGTAAAAACAAATCTTATTAGGAATTCCTCCTACTTATGTAACAAGCCAGCACCCTCTTTACATTTTTATAAAACCTGAAAAGATATATCCCTCTGTCGCCATCAACCATGTGTTATTTTTTTTTTCAAGGATCTTGTTTCCACTGTTTTCTCTTATTTTTATCCTTACTTCTCATTTTAGAGTTAGTGTCAAAAAACAACTGAAAAAATAAACTTGTTTTAGATTTGTAGTATTGGATTTTACAAAAGAAATAAGACCACAATATTATTTAAAAAACTGACCAAGGTTTTTCTTTTATACTTTGTGTCTTTTCTATGCTTTGTTGAGTAAGTGACACGGTTTAAAGTATGGCTGCCATACTAAATTATTGTCGTGGGTAAAAGGGGCAATTGTTTCAAAAAGGAATGATTGATGGCTTTCAGACCTTGGGGTGCAGCATTTTTAAAATATTTGGCTGTGGTGAAAATGTATTATGAGTGGAAAAATTGCCACCAATTTGAATAAGCAGTGTGGAAACTATGTGCCATGCATGTCACATGGATAACACAGTTGAAAAAAGACATATGTCCATCAAGCTCAACCAAGGGTCGGGGAAAGTAATTTTTTACTTAAGTTTTTCTTTTTACTGATAACAGCTAAAGGTAATTGTTAATGTTATTTTATTCTAAATGAGCATCTAATCCTTTTTTTGAAGCTGTCAGCTGTTAATTCTGTAACAAGTGTCTGTGGGAGGCTATTCCACAGATTTATAGATATTATGGTAAAAATTATTGTCGCCTCCAGAGATTGAATCTTTCTTTTCAAGTCGAAGGGAGTGCTCACTTGTCTTTAAAGAGGATTTTACTTGAAATAGTGTTTCCCCATATATTTTTATTGACCATATTTTACAAGTTAACCATATACCCCCTTATCTCCTCTCAAGACTAAACAGATTTAATGTAATCTTTTTTCATAACTTAGATCTTTCATTCCTCTTATTAGTGTGGTGGCTCTCCTCTGCACTCTTTCCATAATCAAAGCATCCTTTCTATGAACTGGTGCCCAGAACTAGATGGCATATTCCAGGTGAGGGCGCACCAGTGCCTTGTAAAGAGGCAAAATGACATTCCTATCCTATAATCTAATGCCTCTTTTAATGCATGATAATATCTTGGTGGCCTTGGAATTAGCTGCTTGACATAGCATGCTGTTATTTAGCCTGTGGCCTACCAGTACACCCAGATTCTTCAAATTTTACTTCCCCAAGGACAAGAATAATAGTGGGCCAGACACTGAACTCTGGGGTACACCACTTACAATCGGGGACCATTTAGAGTAGGTTTCAATAACCACAACTCTGCACACTATCCTTTATCCAGTTTTCCATCCAGTTACAAACTGTATTTTCTAGCCCGGAAGATCTCAATTTCCCCAATAAGCGTTTGGGGGACAGTGTCAAATGCTTTTGCAAAATCCAGAAAAACTATCCACAGCCGCCCCTCTGTCCAGGCTTCTACTGACCTACTAATAGAAGCCAATCAGGTTAGTCTGGCAGCTTCTGTCCTTAGTAAAACTGAGCTGGTTGTCACTTATAATATTATGCATAATTACATATTTATGTATGTAGTCCTTTAATAGCCCATAAGCAATATTCCCAGAATGGATGTTAAACCTAAAGATCTGTAATTACTTGGAGAAGACCTAGAACCCTTTTTAAAAATGGGCACCACATTTGCCTTGCGGCAGTCTGTACTGGTCGGTGCGTTAGTGAGTCTTTGAAGATCAAGAATAGAGATGAGCGAACTGAAAAATTTGATTCAGCTGATTCGCAGAATTTTCCGTCAAAATTCGTTCGGTCCGAATTTATTTGCGACGAATCGCTATTAAAAACGGCTATTTCTGAGCTTCCTAGAGCCTCAATAGGGTTGTAAACCATTCTGCCTTGCTGTAACACGCATAGGATGCGTGCTGGGTTAGTGAAATAATACTGTAAATAATTATGACATGCAGATCAGAGGCATCGCTATTAGAATCGCAAAGCGGCACAATTGCAGAGAGTTGAGGTGGCATCACTATGAGGGGCCCCTATATTGCCTGAAAAACACACCCTGGAGCTGGCAGCAGCAGGAGCCTAAATATTGGCTGAAAGACATCCTGGAATTGGCAGTAGGAGCAGCAGGATCCCAAAAATTGGCTGAATGACACCCTGGACTTGCAAGCAGCAGCAGCAGGAGCCCAAACATTACTTTAAAGAGACACTGGAGTTGGCTTCAGGAACCCAAAAATTGGATGAATCACACCCTGGAGTTGCAAGCAGCAGCAGCCCAAACATAGCTTGAAAGAGACACTGGAGTTGGCAGCAGGAGCCCAAAAATTGGATGAATCACACCCTGGAGTTGCAAGCAGCAGCAGCAGCCCAAACATAGCTTGAAAAAGACACTGGAGTTGGCAGCAGGAGCCCAAAAATTGGATGAATCACACCCTGGAGTTGCAAGCAGCAGCAGCCCAAACATAGCTTGAAAGAGACACTGGAGTTGGCAGCAGGAGCCCAAAAATTGGATGAATCACACCCTGGAGTTGCAAGCAGCTGCAGGAGCCCAAACATTGCTTGAAAGAGACACTGGAGTTGGCAGCAGGAGCCCAAAAATTGGATGAATCACACCCTGGAGTTGCAAGCAGCAGCAGGAGCCCAAACATTGCTTTAAAGAGACACTGGAGTTGGCAGCAGGAGCCCAAGAATTGGATGAATCACACCCTGGAGTTGCAAGCAGCAGCCCAAACATAGCTTGAAAGAGACACTGGAGTTGGCAGCAGGAGCCCAAACATTGGATGAATCACACCCTGGAGTTGCAAGCAGCAGCAGCCCTAACATAGCTTGAAAGAGACACTGGAGTTGGAAGCAGGAGCCCAAAAATTGGATGAATCACACCCTGGAGTTGCAAGCAGCAGCAGCCCAAACATAGCTTGAAAGAGACACTGGAGTTGGCAGCAGGAGCCCAAAAATTGGATGAATCACACCCTGGAGTTGCAAGCAGCAGCAGGAGCCCAAACATTACTTTAAAGAGACACTGGAGTTGGCTTCAGGAGCCCAAAAATTGGATGAATCACACCCTGGAGTTGCAAGCAGCAGCAGCCCAAACATAGCTTTAAAGAGACACTGGAGTTGGCAGCAGGAGCCCAAAAATTGGATGAATCACACCCTGGAGTTGCAAGCAGCAGCAGCCCAAACATAGCTTGAAAGAGACACTGGAGTTGGCAGCAGGAGCCCAAAAATTGTCTGAATGACACCCTAGAGTCGCAAGCAGCAGCAGGAGCCCAAACATAGCTTGATAGAGACACTGGAGTTGGCAGCAGGAGCCCAAAAATTGGATGAATCACACCCTGGAGTTGCAAGCAGCAGCAGGAGCCCAAACATTGCTTTAAAGAGACACTGGAGTTGGCAGCAGGAGCCCAAAATTGGATGAATCACACCCTGGAGTTGCAAGCAGCAGCAGGAGACCAAACGTTGCTTTAAAGAGACACTGGAGTTGGCAGCAGGAGCCCAAAAATTGGATGAATCACAACCTGGAGTTGCAAGCAGCCGCAGGAGCCCAAACATTGCTTTAAAGAGACACTGGAGTTGGCAGCAGGAGCCCAAAAATTGCATGAATCACACCCTGGAGTTGCAAGCATCAGCAGCAGCAGCCCAAACATAGCTTGAAAGAGACACTGGAGTTGGCAGCAAGAGCCCAAAAATTGGATGAATCACACCCTGGAGTTGCAAGCAGCTGCAGGAGCCCAAACATTGGTTGAAGAGACACTGGAGTTGGCAGCAGGAGCCCAAAAATTGGATGAATCACACCCTGGAGTTGCAAGCAGCAGCAGCAGCCCAAACATAGCTTGAAAGAGACACTGGAGTTGGCAGCAGGAGCCCAAAAATTGGATGAATCACACCCTGGAGTTGCAAGCAGCAGCAGCAGCAGCCCAGACATAGCTTGAAAGAGACACTGGAGTTGGCAGTAGGAGCCCAAAAATTGGATGAATCACACCCTGGAGTTGCAAGCAGCAGCAGCAGGAGCCCAAACATTGCTTAAAAGAGACACTGGAGTTGGCAGCAGCCGCAGCAGGAGCCCAAAAATTGACTGACACACCCTGGAGTTGGCAGCAGCAGCAGCAGGAACCTAGAAATTGGCTGGAAGGCACCCTGAAGTTGGCAGCAGCAGGAGCACATACATTAGCTGGAAGGTACACCCTGGAGTTGGCAGCAGCATAAGCAGGAGCCCAAACATTGCTTGAAAGACACCCTGGAGTTGGCAGCAGCAGTAGCAGGAGGCCAAAAATTGGCTGAAAGGCACACCCTGAAGTTGGCATCAGCAGGAGCCCAAAAATTGGCCATTAATATGTTTTGCACCATTTGGAAAGTGTAAAACGTGGCACCATGCTGAATCTAGTCGCATGCATCAGGCATTGGTGGGTGGAAATCCTGGCTGATCCATCCCTGAATTATTTTGACAAAGGTGAGTATCTCCACATTTTTAGTTGACAGACGAGTTCTCCTCGCCGTAACTATGGCCCCTGCCCGCACTAAACACCCGATTAGATGGCACGCTACTTGCCGGGCAGGACAGCTTTTCCAGGGCAAACTCTGCTAGTTGCGGCCACAAGCCAAGTTTGGCTGCCCAGAAGTCCAGCGGATCCTCAAGGTGTGTTGGCATGGTCATGTCAAGGTATGAAATGACCTGTTGGTTGAGGTCCTGCTCCAGGTCTTCCTGCTGCTCATGAGTAGCCTCACTATGCGGGTGTAGAAAGCTACTCATTAGCGACTGAAGACTGAGCTGCTGATGGAGCTGCTGCTGCTCCTGCCAACCCCCCCAGCAGCCATGGCAGTGGAAGGTGAGCGCAGAGGTCCCCCCGAGTCAGACCTGCGAGAGTATGGACCATGGCGCAGATAGGCATCGGCCAACTGACTACGTAGAATGTCTTTGTAGTATTTCAGTTTGTCCTCCCTCTCGGCGGGTTTAAAAAATGCCCCCATTTTGTGCCGGAAGCGAGGGTCCAATAAGGTGGACAGCCAGAAGTCATCCCGGCGACAAATGGAAACAATTCTGGGGTCACTACGCAAGCACGTGAGCATGCTTCCTGCCATTTGCACAAGTGACTCGGAGGGACTACCTGTCTCCATCTCCACTGCATACTGCCACGGTGTGTCCGGGTCCTCTGTCTCACCTTCCTCAAAACCCTCTAGCTCCTCTGGCTGCTCCTGCTCCTCCTCTCTTGTCCGCTGACTAGATAAACCAGCAATTTTGCCAAACCTAATCTGTGCTTCACTGGGCCACTCCTCCTCCTCTTCCTCCTCCTCCTCCAGTTCAGCTCCAACGGGGTTCATGTGGCCGTAAGATGTAGAGGCCATGTCTCCAGTGCCATGAAGCAGTGGAATCACATCGTTCATCCGGTAATCCTGCCGCCTGACAAATAAAGTGGCTTCCTCAAAGGGCCTGAGCAAATGGCAGGTGTCACGTATGAGCTGCCACTGGTTGACATTGAAGTTACACAGGGGAGTCCCCCTATCCGCTTGGATCATCAGGAAATCCGTGATGGCTTTTCTCTGTTCATATAATCGGTCCAACATGTGAAGGGTGGAATTCAGACGGGTGGAAACATCGCAAATCAGACTATGTTGGGGGCTACCGTTCTGACGCTGTAGCTCAAGAAGGGTGTGTTTGGCGGTGTATGAGTGGCTGAAGTGCATGCAAAGTTTCCTTGAACTCTGCAAGAAGGATGTCTTGCAGATGGGGGGAACACTTCAGAAACAGCTTGACAACCAGATTGAAGACGTGAGCCATGCAGGGGGCATGGGTCAGGCTTCCTTGGCGCAGCGCAGACAAAATGTTCTCCCCATTGTCGGTAACCATGATTCCTATTTTAAGTTTTCTTGGAGTAAGCCATGTTTGGATTTTCTGATGAATAAATTTAAGCAGTTCCTACCCTGTGTGACTCGCCTAGACAAACCATGTGAAGCACAGTGTGACACCTCCGTGCCCTGCACACATGGTAGACTGGAGGGGCACTGAGACTTGAGCCTACAGTGGAGGGTGAGGAGATGGCGGAGGATGAGGAGGCCGAGTCGCACGGTGTCACAGGCCCAACGGGCAGGGAGCGCGGAGGCCGAAGCGGCGTGACCTGTCCAAGTTGCTGCTGCTGCTGCAAAGGGCCCACATTCACCCAGTGGGCCGTAAACGACATGTACTGTCCCTGACCGTAGTTACAGCTCCAGACGTCGGCGCTGCCATGCACTTTGCTACACACGGACAGGTTCAAGGACTGGCCCACCTTCTGTTCAACAAAAGTGTGCAGCGCTGGTACTGCCTTCTTGGCAAAGAAATGACGGCTTGGGACTCTCCACCTCGGCTCGGCACAAGCCATCAGTTCTCTGAAAGGTGCAGAGTCCACCACCTGAAAAGGGAGTGACTGCAGCACCAACAACTTGGACAGGAGCACATTCAGCTTCTGCGCCGTAGGATGAGTGGGTGCATACTGCTGTCTCTTGGACATGGCTTCGCTGATGGATTGCTGGCGGGATGCATGACTTGGAGGAGGAGGAGCAGGAGCGACAGAGGATAGGTAAGACGCACAGCTGCCTTTGGCTGAGGTGCTGGAGCCTTGGCTGGCAGAAATTGGGAGCGGCGTGCCACTTGGTGAGGAAGCAGGCTGGACCACCTCTTCGGAGCCTCGGTTCTCCCAGGCCGCTTTATGGTGACGCATCATATGTTGACGCAGGGCCGTGGTGCCAACATTTGGGCCCTGGCCACGCTTCACCTTCTGCCTACATGTATTGCATGTGGCCATGTTACCCTCCTGTGGATGCTTCAGGAAAAACTGCCACACTGCCGAGTAGCTACTTTTCCCACCAACAGGCCGCACTGATTCACTGCTACTGTCGCCAACTCCAGGAACCCCTGCTCCACTACCTCCTGATAAGGTAGCCTGCCGCGCAGCAGGTGCTCTACTCCGGCCCCGTTTGGCTCCAGGCTTTACAATTGTGTCCCCATGCTGACTGCCAACCATGCTGCTAACACCTTGCTGCCTCAGCTGCTGACTCCGGGGCAACCTGCGCCCCTCTTCTCATGATGATGACGATGAAGCCCCTTCATCACCCGGCTCCCAAGTGCGATCGGCTTCATCATCATCATCATCATCGAGTTGTGGCTGCACGTCACTGATGTTCTCAACAGTTCCTCAACAGTGTCTGGCGCAGGAGCTGGAATGCTCGCAACACCCACAGCACTGTCCACATCACTATTTGTCTGCCTAGCTAAAGAAGCCGCCTCCATTTCTTGGCTGGGCAGTAGCTGCTGACTGTCCTCTATCTGATCGTCCTCCTCACTAAAGAGTGGAGCTGAACCCAAAGCATAGGATACGTCGCTGGGGGAGGGAACGGCGTAGGACAGAGGTAATGGGAGGACAGGGACTGCTCTCGGGGCATGCCAACTCAGGGTTGTGTCAGAGGAACCTACCGACCCTAGACTGGGGGTCTCAGATGTAACTTGTGATGATGTTGATGAGCGCGTTAACCAGTCTACCACGGCAGATGCGTTACTGGTGAAGACACGACCGCTAGCAGATACTGGCAGATCAGGTCTCTCACCGTGACTCCTGCTGCCACTCGCTCCTAGTTTGCTGCGACCTCTGCCTGCTGAATGTTGGCCTCTGCCACTCCTCTTTGAACATCCTTGCACTTGTCTGCCTGACATTTTTATGTATTTGAAATGCGCAATAGGTACGATAAAAAATGTGTCTACTTTAAAAAGAAGAAGCTAAATAAAGTGAGGAACTGCTTCTCTGCACCAGATACTATGAAAATTGGCAATATGAGATACCCTGCGGCCTAGTGTTTTGGCAGCAGACCAAAAACCAATTCAAAATGCAATACTTTGATTAATCTGAGGAAGGATGAACAAGCATATTTAGTATAACAGATAGGCTGCTAAGTGTAGGTTTGGGATGCCCTGCGGCCTGGTGTTTTTTTTGTTAAAGGCAGACCAAAAAACAATTCAAAATACAATACTTTGATTAAGCTGGGGAGGATGAACAAGCATATTTAGTATAACAAATAGGCTGCTAAGTGCAGGTTTGGGATGCCCTGCGGCCTGGTGTTTTTTTTTGTTAAAGGCAGACCAAAAACCAAATCAAAATGCAATACTTTGATTAAGCTGAGGAGGATCAACAAGCGTATTTAGTATAACAGATAGGCTGCTAAGTGCAGGTTTGGGATGCCCTGCGGCCTGTTTTTTTTTGTTAAAGGCAGACCAAAAACCAATTCAAAATGCAATACTTTGATTAATCCGAGGAAGGATGAACAAGCGTATTTAGTATAACAGATAGGCTGCTAAGTGCAGGTTTGGGATGCCCTGCGGCCTGGTGTTTTTTTTGTTAAAGGCAGGCCAAAAACCAATTCAAAATGAAATACTTTGATTAAGCTGAGGAGGATCAACAAGCGTATTTAGTATAACAAATTGGCTGCTAAGTGCAGGTTTGGGATGCCCTGCGGCCTGGTGTTTTTTTTGTTAAAGGCAGACCAAAAACCAATTCAAAATGAAATACTTTGATTTACCTGAGGAAGGATGAACAAGCGTATTTAGTATAACAGGCTGCTAAGTGCAGGTTTGGGATGCCCTGCAGCCTGTTTTTTTTTTGTTAAAGACAGACCAAAAACCAATTCAAAATGAAATACTTTGATTAATCTGAGGACGGATCAACAAGCGTATTTAGTATAACAGATAGGCTGCTAAGTGCAGGTTTGGGATGCCCTGCGGCCTGGTGTTTAAAAAATATTTAAACTAATCCAGTTATATTATGATAAATGGTTGTGTGTAACAGATAGGGTTAAGCCACTGCATATATGGCATGCACAGTGGCAAGGCAGATTTACAGCACAAAGAATTGAAATTGAATTGAAAACTGATCTGGCTAATGAAAAAAAAAAATTTTCACTGTCACTTCTAAGCTGTCCCTGGCTGGATGGTTCTGGTTTTTCCCTATCTTTCCCTGGCTCTGTCTACCTCTCTGTCTGTCTCTCTGACTCTCCCTACCTATCTCTAACTCTCTGTCACTGTCTCTAACGAGCTGTGCTCTGGCCACAATGCAAGGCTGAAATGCGCACAAGCAAGATGGCCGCCGCATTATATAGCACGGTGACGTCACCAGGCTTCCTGGCTGCTGATAGGCTGCATGTGACTTACCCATGATACCTTGCCCCAGGGGATATGTCTGGAAATGTTCATCCACCATTTTAGAATGCCTGTAATTGAAATAAATGGAGTTTAAAGGAAAACTTCGATCGATCGAAATTCGGATTCGTTCAGAATCGAATTTTCCATGAATTTCAGAATGAATCCTGGTTCGTCCGGATTGATTCGCTCATCCCTAACCAAGAACAGTGGTGATGAGATAACCCAGCTGAGTTCCTGCAGTATTATTAACACTTAAATTATTTAGACTTTCTTAGATGATATCCCTCTTTAGCTTGTTAAGTATTATACTTGGGGTATTCCTATCAGTGACATCTCCTGTATTGACTCCTTGCTCCTCTCTTCTGTACACAGAGCTAAATAACCCAGTTAGCAGCTCCACCTTCTCTTCATTTCCAGTGACTAATTCTCCATTATCATTAATTAGATCACCTACTTGTTCCAATTTAGCTTTCTTTAAATGTATACATTTAATGAAATGTTTAGGGTTGGTTTAGCTTTCTTTAGCCACATCTTTTTGATTTTGTGCTTTTGCCATTTCATTTATTTCTTTATACTTTATATACTATTCTTTTTACTTTTATATACATGCTTTATACTTTTCAAGGGTTTGAGTTAAGAGCTCAGCTTTTTAATCTGTAAATGCCTTTTATTTGTTTTTTATTTCCCGTTTATTGCCTGTCTTCCTACCCATAGGAATACAATGCAACAGATCCCAGTTTATATCCTGGAGCACAGCCCTGAACCTGGGGAAGTTGGCCTTCCTAAAATACTGTGTTTTTGCTCTTCCAGGCAGAAAATGTTTCTTACAGTTTATGTTGAATACAACATTATTGTGGTTACTGCTACCCAGATTTTTATGGACTGTTACAGTCCCTACCGGTTCATCATCGTTTGATAGAGCCAGATCCAAAAGAGCATCAACCCTAGTAGGTGCCTCCACAACTGATTCATATACAGTAGTTATCTTGTAGCAAGCTGAGGAATGCTCTCCCCTTATAGTTGAAGCAGAGCCATGTCTCAAGTCGTTACCTGGATAGTTGAAGTGAAAGGTTGCTTTCAAATGAATGTACATGTCAAGTGAGAGACATCAGAGAACACATGCAACAATTGCTGGAAGAACACAAGCTTGATTAGGATTATTATAGTCTGGGCCTGTTTTCAGAGCATTTTCTGAGCCAATTCATTCATTGAATATTATGAATGCAGATTACATGCATGCATTACATGCTGACTGTCTTCCAAGGGGCAGATGGGACCTTTCAGTAATACTAAGAGTCACATGGCTAGAAATGTCTGACTATGTTTGAAAGATCGTGACCAAGACTTCCAAGTATATCTGCAAGTACTTCCCCGGCCCCTTAATTGTTCAGAGCTGAACCTAATTGAGCATCTGTGGGACCACTTAAAGTGCACAAAGGAGGGGTGGCAGCCATTCAGGCAAATTTATAACTACCCTGGGAGGTGCATGTGAGCAGGGCAATTAGGATACACAAGTCTTAAAGGAGCTACAACACTAAACTTTGTTAGCTTGCTACAAAACCTATAATCTGTCTCTAAATCTGGTTCAAAACAGAGGTCTTGGTCCACACACATCTGCAGAAGTATGCTGAAGCGGCACCACCAAAACTCCAAGGTGCCTCTGTGTAGGTACTTACTGCTTCCTGTTAGTGTTGTTATCAATAGTGGGCAAAGGATTTAGTAAAAAAAAAGGAAGCATAGGCTGTTTTGGGGCTTTGGTCTGGGGATGAAAGGTGATGACATAAGCTGACATAAGCACCCTTGAATATTGGTGCACTTTAATTTTTTGGTGTTGGCTCTTTGCATTTGCCCCCATGCACCCTCCAGCAGCTGTGAGATTCACAGCATTCATCATGGCTCCAGAACCTTATTGAGTCACTCCCAGCCTGTCTAGTTGCTGTCTATGCTGCACACTGCATTTACTTTTGATAAAGGTGAGCTTCACGGCAGTTTCAGAGATTTCTTACATTGGGATACTCCAGCAATAGGGAGACATTGAGCCTATAGTCTTATGGACTCTATGGCAGTGGTTGAAGCTCTTTACGGAAACAAAATATCCCACTTGAGGCTTGGAGAATATTACTTATTAGTGAATTGTGTCCTTTGACATAGAATAGGCGAGGCAAATTGACACCCTTTTCAGATATACATAATCATACCTCCCAACTGTCCCTCATTTGGAGGGACTGTCCCTCTTTTGAGTCCATGCCCTTGTTGTTCTCATATGTCCCTTTTTAAAGTGGACCAACACCCAGGATTTTGACTATCCTGGGTTTTGGTCCACTTCGGCGAGGCACCCCGATTGGGGGTGCCCCGCTGTGTGAAACCCCCCAGAAACCCCAATAAACTCACCTCTCCCCGCTCCCACGTGACTGCCCGGTCCAATCCCCGCCAACGTCCAGGCGGGGAACAGGAACGTCCAAGCGGCTTCCGCCGCCGCCGCCTCCCTCGCGTCGCTTTCGGCGCGCGCGCGCCCGTGCCGGCCATTCACAGACGGCCGGCGCGGGGGCGCGCACGCCTAGAGGGGCGCGAGGGAGGCGGCGGCGGCGGAAGATAAGGTAGGTGATTTGGGGTGTTTGGGGGGGTTTCACCCCACGGGACATCCCGATCTCGGATGTCCCGCGGGGTGGGAGGTGATCGGCCCGGGAATCTTATAGATTTCCGGGCCAATCACCTCTCGGTGTTGGTCCACTTTAAGGTGTAACATGCAGATCTGCATCAATAAATGATTAATGTGCCTTTTCAAAATCTTTGTATGGTTGTAACTGTCACAACCTATCTCCTATTCATCCCCCAATGAGGGGGTGTGGCTTAATTTAACAATTGTCCCTCTTTCCCACCCTGAAAATGTAGAAAGTATGCATAATGATGAGAGCATTAATGTTTTCAGTTGCATTTTGAGAAGATATGGCTGTATACACCTACTGCTGTGCAACTAAACTGTGACTAGGGCCTTGTACAGACATTAAATCGGACACGATCATTCATACAGAAACCTTGCTGCCAATTTAAAACAGAACTACTAAACAATGAAACAATACAAATACAATACCAATACAAATGTTGATTTTATAAATAAGGTGTAGGAGCAACAATAAGAGCCCCCCCCCCCCCTCGACCTCAAGGGGCCCCGGTGCTCAGCAGAGGCTGCTAAGAACACTCCTATATGACATTGCTGAAAACAGTAGCTCCAGTGTAGCAGGGGATTATGGGTCAGGCTTATAATTCGCAATCACTTTAGCAGCAGCAGATTGACTGGTACAGTGATTAAAGCTCAATGTCATGTAGTCCTGCATGTCACAGTGGCCTAATTTCAGAGCGCACTCCCGACTGCCCCACAGCGTCATATAGAATATCAGCAGTGGATGCTTTTGTAATGCGCTTCCTGCAGCCAGGCAAAAAGGCAGTTGCTACTATGTGACTGAGGCTGGCAGGAAGCAAAGTGCATGGCATCTAGCCTTTACATTTTTTTTATTAGGCTAGACAGGGACTTAAATGTGCAAGATGTATGAATTAAAGTGGGCCCAAACCAAAGATTTTGACTATACTGGCTATGGTCCTTGCCCCAGGGCACCCTGATCCCTGCTGTGTGAAACCCCCCAGGTCACCCAATCTAAATCACCTTTCCTGGTCTTAAAGCACATGTGTGGTCTCATGTCCAATCAGCACACTCGGATCTGCTCCCACTCATCTAAGAACCGAGCGGACCTGAGCGTGCCAGGTGCCGCATCCCCGCTACCGTCTGACAGGGAGCGGACCCACGTTGGCTATTTACAAATTCCTGGTGCGGATGCGCTCCTTGCTAAAGGTATAGCAGGGAGCGGCTGCTGCTTGCTCTGTTGCATTAGGGGAGAAGGTGAATTTACCAGGTGACTGGGGGAGTTTAATAAAGCGGGGTATCCCGAATCTGGATTCCCTGGGGGTGGAGAATCAAGCAGCCCTTGAATCTATATATTCCATTTGGTCTACTTTAAACAACAACCAGCATAGAAAAGCACAAAAGATCCCACCAGAAAAAATGAACTTTACTTACTTCTGGTAAAATGCATTTTATCCTGGATTAGCAGATGTGCTCCCTCACAGATAGTAATGACACGTGAGTCTATTGCTAGCTACACCTAGGAAGTAGACACACAAAAAATAAAAGGAATTAGACTTGCCAATCTTTATGCCAGAGCACCAGAAAAACAGGATCTTCAAGTAGACACAACTATAATTATGATCCATGTTCCACACTTCAACATGCTCACAATGTGCCACTTACACCAGCGCCTTCACTTACCAGAAAGGTATAGTTATTTATTCAGAATAAGTCACAGGCTGGAGTCTTTATACTCCCATCATTTCCATGAAATCTTCACAAACTCTAATTCCTCGAAGTGCAAACTAGGCGCTGAATTGTACCTCAGAAAAAAAAGAATCCCAGTGGATCGGAATGTCAACAGCTTCAAAAGCATATTACTCACAAAAATACCAGGAAAGGAAAAGGGCTGTTTTTAAAGCATTCAGGTCTATGCCCCAATTTGAGAATAGCATTCTTTAACCTTCCCGTGCAAGCATTGGCAGCCCGGATTTTCATTCTATTGCCCTGTCGATATTGCTGATCAGACTCATGTGGCAGCCCACTCCTCCCAGCTCCCACATGTCCACTTCCTGTTTGCGTTCCACCAACACACGTTTCGTACTTTATCCTTCTATGTAGCCCACAAGGTGGGAATTATCCTCAGTTGAGCAGTGTATGAAAGGAGGAAATGTAATTTGGCAAGCTAATCATGCCAGGGTCATCCCATACACAGATGTCATCCAAGAGAGCCCAACTGTCAGGAGCATGTAGAGTTAGCAGCAAACAAAAGGCTGCCTACTGAAAATAGGGCAGAGTAAGCGTCACAATGTCCCAGGTAGAGCCCCGACTGAGGAGACTGAGCAGAGTAACTCACCTCCCAACATGGGAGCTTGGAGTCTAAGGACCAACCTTGTCTTCACTAGAGCCCCTGATGATGGGGATAGGCACCAGGTCAGGCAACCGGGGAGTGTGCTTTGCAGAATTGTGGGCAATGGGTAGACTGATGCCGGAGAGTGGTCTCCAACGTCCTGGAGATCAGGACAGCCAGGCTAGCCCTGATAATAGTATTAGAGGAGGCACGGGCCAGGTGGTGATGCTTAAGATGGACAATGTGACAGACGACACATACATAAGGAAGCAAGGGGGGACGAGGAGCGCCTCTATGATGTGGGAAGTCTCCCCTATATTAGAATGGCATATGGTTCACTTGTCGCATATCTCAGCGACTCACATTCCGGGGAAGAGGAATCGGTTGGAGGACACTCTATCAAGAACCACCCCGGACAGCAAGGTGTTGGCCTTCAAGATCAGCGTCTTCGAACAGTTGATGAGCAGGTGGGACCTGCCAGTGGCGGATCTGTTCTCAGCAGAAGGAAACAACAAGGTCCAGAAATTCTTCAGCAGGTTCTTCAGAGGGGACAGACGCGTTGAATATTCAAATTCCTACAATGTCTGAAAAAATGTCCAATGAAGATGATTGCAATCGTTCCTTACTGGCCAAGGAGACCTTGGTTTCCTCTGGTTCAACAGATGGCCCTCGACAGCTTTGCGTTGGTGCCACAAGACAGAGATCTTCTCCATCAGGGTCAGGAAATTCATCACAATCTAGCTCGGATGAGTCTGACAGCTTGGCTGTTGTAGGGAGGTCATAGCTGATGTCCAGCCAGGGTGGTGGAAACACTCCTCAGAGCACGTAAGCCAACTAAGTCATACAGCAGAGTCTGGAGGAAGTTCAGAGGATTCCTTAAGAGAAAGACAATGTCATTCATGGATTTTGGAGTTAAAGTGGACCATCACCCTCCCGTGATCGGCCCGAGAATCTATAAGATTCCCGGGCCAATCACCTCCCTCCCTGCGGGACATCCGAGATCGGGATGTCCCCCGGGGTGAAACCCCCCCAAACACCCCAAATCCCCTTACCTTGTCTTAGTCAAAATCCTGGGTGTTGGTCCACTTTAAGTAAGGCCCTGGAATTTCTCCAGCTTTCACCAGCCCTTATGCACTATACAGTACAGCACCGAGCCCATGCTATGGGCTGCTGGTCTCATCTGCACCCCCATGTCCCCCAGTTCATAGACCCCTTACCAGTTCAAAAGTAAAGTTAAAGAGTTAAAAAATACACCATACATTTAAATATATATAACTCTTAACTGATACTTAGCTTTCCCAGTCCATTGTCCAGCACTGCATCAGTACAAATCATGCCAGTGGAGCATCTATTGACGCTCTCTGCTGAGATCTGGAAAATAGTGAAACACAGGTTCACTTGCATTCATCCCCTCTGCTGGCCGGGGAATGCTTAAAGTGGACCAACTACCAGGATTTTGAATATCCCGGTGATTGGTCCCTGCCCCGGGGGCATCCTGATGTAGGGTGCCCCCCTGTGTGAACCCCCTTTCACTCACCTTTCCGCTGTTCCCACGGCACATGCACAGGCGCTCGTCCAATCAGCAATTTATGCGGCACATACTAATGCGCTGCAAAAAGCGGCTAATTTAAACTTCGCTGGCTGCTGCATCTCCAGCTCCCCTGTGGAGTGCACGTTCCCGCATACCCAGCCTATCTGAATGCCTGGGTTTGGGGAGCGCGCTCAGCTACGGGGAAGTCAGGGCTGTGGCGAAGACTGCATTGGGGGACCTACTGGGATCAGGTAAGATTACCGGCATCTCTTTCACACAGTGGAGCATCCAGTGTAGGATGCCCTGAGGGCAGCCTGGCGTCCAGCCCTGGAATCTTTTAGATTCCAGGCAGGCTGCACGGGGGGATGGGTCCACTGTAATGAGCTGCAGGGAGCAGTATTTTACACAAAGATACAGGGCCTCTTTGGGATCTCCCCTGCGTGACTTACACATCACAGGATGGGAGAAGGACGGAGAGGGCTTTTCCTGGGGAAACCCCCCTCCTGTGACGTATGTAGTCACATGGGGATATACCAGAGAGGGCTGCTTTCCCTGCCCCCCATGCAGTCCCCAGCTCAAGCAGCCCCCCCCCCCCCCTTGTTCAAGCACAGCACAGCATTGAAGCCTGTCACAGCTGCCTCAAGAAGATGGCGGAGGGACACCAAATATCCCTGAAGATGGTGAGGAGACCTAGAGTGGGACATACATCAAGCCACCAGGCAAGATGAGGACAGCGCCAAAAGAAACATAACGAACGGAAAGCCAGCACTCCATTTGCAAATAAAGTCTATTGAATCAAGGTCATATAACCCATGCAATCTTTATCCAGCAAATAATTCAGTCCAAATAATCTATAGCCAACGTTTCGGGCGTCAGGTATCCTTAGACCCCGCTCTGGGGAATTTCATTGTAATTTATTTCATGTATTAACCATTATTGAGATACTGTTTTGTGCATTACTACTCAGGCGGAGAATGATTTCTCCATTCATATCAGTGCATAGAGGCACAGGATTGGAAAGCTGTAGACATTTGGTCAGTGACAGATCAGTGGTTCAAGTAACCTAGATTTCCGCATGGATTACCGCAGTACATGAGCCCAGACCTGCGCCGGGAAGTTGAGGTATGTCCAAGGAGCTTTTTTTTTATTTTAGGAGTTTTGGTCTGCTTTAAGATGTTTTCCTTCGCACCATCACTTCCTCCAAAAGCTCTGAAGTCTCACTAACTAGGCACAAAATTTCTCATAAAGGAAAAAAAGTAGGAGAGCCAATTCTGCATTATCTGTACACTTGTGAGTCAAGCCAGAGCCAGGTGAGAATTCACAGTTCTTTTTTAGGAGAGAAAACTGCCATTGACTTTCATTGTCTAAAGGTGTAAATTGTCACCTGCCTCTGAATCAGCCCCAAGGTAGACAATGAAAGTCAATGACAGTTTTCTCTCCAAAAAAAGGAGTGAGAAATCCCTATATCTCCTTTATTACAACCAATAATTTGAGCATTTTTGCTATTGTGTGAAATATAAGCCCTACCCCAAAAATAAACCCTAGTAACAATTCATAATCAGGCTGGTGGGCTTAAGCAGAGGGACATGAGTAGTTGTAAAGGAGGATGAGGATTATGCCGAGAGTGAAATGTCTGATCTTGCTGGCTCTTTCCCGGCCTGATGCCACACCAGGAATGCCCCTGCAGCAAGCCAGCTCTGTGCACATACTTTACTGGAGCACCTATTTTTGGAGCAAAAATGTATTTAAGACCTGACTTATTTTGGGGGAAACACGGTATCTAAACCTGAAGAATGGCCCAGTGTGAATTTTAAAGTAGACCAACATTGAGAAAAGGCTTTTACAATGCAGTCCATCTAACCCCCCCCCCCCAGCACCACCACTACCACCATAACACACATGCCCCTGTATATTAATAGATTGCATTTACCGTGTAAAGAAATGCAAAGCCTCACTTGCTGCAGGTTCATAAACTTTAACATCAGACACCGCCATCTTGGTGTGGGCCCTCCCTTCCCGCAAGTCTTGCCATAGCAGTTGTGAGGGAACTAATGATAGAGTTGGATAAAGCGTTGGCCTGCTGCACTTGCAGATTCTGTGGCCAGACATGGCTGAAAAAATTAGGAGCTTTAGGTAATCTTTCCTATAGCAATTTCACATTGTAGCACGGGTGGGGTTTTAAATCAAAAGTATTTTTATTACACTGTTGGTTCACTTTAAACCGGACCAACAGCCTGGCACAGCTGGAAAAGAAAGGTAGTGGCCATTTTGGAGTTTCCTCTCCCAGCATCTCAGCCATGCTGCTGCCTGGATTCAACTGACATAACTGACAATCTCCAGCAACAGGAAGCCCAGCAGCACTTCCTGTCTGCAAATGCATGAGCTGCCATTTAAAAAAAAAAAATGACCACAGTAGGATTTGGAAAAAGGTCAATGATTTTTTATGTGCAGCAATCTAAATGGCCCTGGAGAGGGATGTATATGAGCACTGTTTGTTGTGTTGGTCTGGTTTAAGTAATTTTTGACTGTTGGTCGGCTTTAAACCGGACCTTCAGCATGATTTATTAAAAAGCCCAAACCCTTAAAAAGTGATTCCCCAGCATCTAAAATTAAAATATTTTACGTTTTTAGTCACTTATTATTCTTTCCCCCACTGGGCTGCAATTCTGTTCAGGGCTTTATACGGGCGCTGCCATCTTGACTCAGAAACATCACATTTACTGAGGAGGTGGGATAAAGTACAGGCGGCGGGTTATAGCTGTGCTTTGCTCAGACAGAGCAGAGCTGGCGTCAGGAAAAGGACAGCAATCCCAGAATGCAGAGCAGCACAGTCAGAAGACACTTCCTGTCTGCAGGCTGCATGATGTCCCATGAGCCACCATCGTGAATGTTTAAAGGTTCATAACATGCAGTAGATGGAGGCAGGAGGACTTTTAATGTGAGCAATCTGTATGTACAGGGTGTGGGAAACATATAAGATAGACTCTTATTCAGAGTGAAGGTCCGCTTTAAGTGTGTGAGAGAAAACACAATTTACCTTCTGCTTCCACCTCTTTAACATAACTGTTATGTAATTTAGTTGTTTCCCAGCTGATACACTGTTTCCTCTAGACACATCTCTACTATGGCAGATCATCACTGACAAGTGTAACATAGAGCTGCTACTGTCACCAGGCCTGAACACGCCGCTATTTCATCATTACTGCTGTCTAGTCCCTGGTGACCCTTTCCACCCAATTACTGATCTCCTTAGACACAGTTACCAAGGCAACAAGCCTGAGCCAGTACATCATTCAACAGAACATCCCTCACTCAATATTAATAGAAATCAAACATGGTTTCCAACAAAGGGAAGACATTGCTTGTTATATGGACAACAAAATATTGTGTGTAACCCACTCTGACTGAAGACGAGCTGCAAATGTTTAATCCAACTTTGTGATATAAGAATTCCTGTCAAGATTAAAAGGAATCCTAAATAGGCAATACACGTTAGTACAGACAGTACAGCCCATCTAATGTTGGGTATAGACCAGGGCTTTGTGTCCAAGGGCTGCATTGGCGTATTAGCCTCGATTCATAGACACATTTGTCTGGACTTCCGTAGCTGTCTGTGTATGTTTTGTGTGTGTTTGTAATTTTTTTAGGTTTTTTTCGTTGCATTTGTTCATTTGTACGTTCGTTCAAGCTCATGCGTATATGCGCTTTCGATGACCGAAAGTAAATCCGATCATTTGCGTTAGTTCGGATCATTTTCCCATCTAAATCTGATATTTTGCGTTCGTTCAGATAACTTACATTATTGCTATGGGCTTGTGTCTCATTCAGAGAGCTGATTGCCAAGGGACCACCACCCTATAAAACCGTTTCCTTTGCAATCCCCTTACGGGACCATTTTGACCTCGGATACCTTGCTTTCACCATGTTTTGTGCGTATGTGAAGGAACATCACCAACTCCAGCTAATGGGAATTGAATGTATCAGCAGGGCCGAGACCAGATTGCATCGGTGACGCATGCATATCGATCACATGCATGACATTGAGCTGTTCGAGATGACCAGACTTAATCGCGCTTCCCTCCATAAACTGTATAGTGAGCTGCGGCCATGGTTAGCCCGCACCACAAGGAAGGGGCAAGCAATTTCAGGTATGACCAAGATGCTTGGCTGCCTGCAATTTTTGGCGAGCGGCTCGATCCAGAGGCTGGGTGCCCTCTCCGTGGGGATCTCTCAGCCTACGCTGAGCCACGCGCTATCCAAGTTTTTGGAAGGCATGGCTACCATTACTCGGAAATATATATTTTTTCCTGACGACATGGTAGCCTGGAACGCGCTTAAGCTGGCATTTTATAATATCGCCGACATGCCCAACGTCATGGGTGCAATTGATTGCACCCACGTTGCATTGGTCCCTCCGGCAGCCGACGAGTACATCTATAGGTAAGTTCAATCGGTCATTTTGTTATCTAGTTTTGAAAATTTGTATTTGAACTATTAATCCCTCCTTGTAAATTGTCCCTGTGAAACAGCTTACACTGTATATCTATGAATTCCTCCTGGTAAATTGTCCCTGTGAAACAGCTTACACTGTATATTTATTAATCCCTCCTTGTAAACTGTCCCTGTGAAACAGCTTACGCTGTATATCTATTAATCCCTCCTTGTACATTGTCCCTGTGAAACATCTTACACTGTATATCTATTAATCCCTCCTTGTAAATTGTCCCTGTGAAACAGCTTACACTGTATATCTATTAATCCCTCCTTGTAAATTGCCCCTGTGAAACAGCTTACACTGTATATCAATTTATCCCTCATTGTAAATTGTCCCTGTGAAACAGCTTACACTGTATATTAATCCCTCCTTGTAAATTGTCCCTGTGAAACAGCTTACAATGTATATCTATTAATCCCTCCTTGTAAATTGTCCCTGTGAAACAGCTTACACTGTATATCTATTAATCCCTCCTTGTAAATTGCCCCTGTGAAACAGCTTACACTGTATATCAATTTATCCCTCATTGTAAATTGTCCCTGTGAAACAGCTTACACTGTATATTAATCCCTCCTTGTAAATTGTCCCTGTGAAACAGCTTACAATGTATATCTATTAATCCCTCCTTGTAAATTGTCCCTGTGAAACAGCTTACACTGTATATCTATTAATCCCTCCTTGTAAATTGTCCCAGTGAAACAGCTTTCACTGTATATCTATGAATCCCTCCTTGTATATTGTCCCTGTGAAACAGCTTACACTGTATATCTATTTATCCCTCCTTGTAAATTGTCCCCGTGAAACAGCTTACACTGTATATCTATTAATCCCTCCTGGTAAATTGTCCCTGTGAAACAGCTTACAATGTATATCTATTAATCCCTCATTGTAAATTGTCCCTGTGAAACAGCTTACACTGTATATTAATCCCTCCTTGTAAATTGTCCCTGTGAAACAGCTTACACTGTATATCTATTAATCCCTCCTTGTAAATTGTCCCTGTGAAACAGCTTACAATGTATATCTATTAATTCCTCCTGGTAAATTGTCCCTGTGAAACAGCTTTCACTGTATATCTATTAATCCCTCCTTGTAAATTGTCCCTGTGAAACAGCTTACCGTGTATATCTATTAATCCCTTCTTGTAAATTGTCCTAGTGAAACAGCTTACACTGTATATCTATTAATCCCTCCTTGTAAATTGTCCCTGTGAAACAGTTTACACTGTATATCTATTAATCCCTCCTTGTAAATTGTCCCTGTGAAACAGCTTTCACTGTATATCTATTAATCCCTCCTTGTAAATTGTCCCTGTGATACATTTGACCTTCTTTAGCTTCATCAATGTTTTTCATGTCGTCCAAAGCCAAACATTTTCATGTGGACCTTAATTAGTCATTTTAAAGTTAAAGTTTAGTTGATCCAACATACATATCCTTTTTTGGCCAAAACATACTTATGTACTTAGTGTTATTTGTATTGTCCAGCAGGTTTTTTGGAGGTTGTTAGGAGTTCGTGTTTGAGTAGTTTTCCGTGCCTTGCTAATTTTTTTAACTTTTCTTTTTTCCCAGGAACCGCAAAATGGGCCACTCACTGAATGTCCAAGCAGTGGTGGCCCCAGACATGCGGTTCCTTAGCGTCCTCGCCGGGTTTCCAGGCTCATCCCATGACACGTACATCTTGTGATGATCTGGATTGTACCGTCGGTTTGAGTCTGGAGAATTCTCAGGTGGATGGCTCCTTGGTAAGTTGACGCAAATAACGTCATTCACTTTTCACTGTATGCCTATTAATATCGTTTATGACCCATGTCTGAACCTATGGCTGGTTTTACCCCTTGATGACATGTTAAACCGGACCTTAACCATGATCTTTAGCAAAGCACAAACCCTTAAAAACTGATTTCCCATCTTGCATGGTTAAATTCTCAGAACATGCATTAGATGGTGTTAGGCTGTTTTTTAGCTGAGTAATCTGTATGTACAGGGTGTGGCTACATTAAGATAGGCTCTTAGTCAGAGTGAATGACCGCTTGTCACAAAATTAATTTTTTTAATGTGTAATTTATATTACACATATCTTATTCTTTCAGGGGATTCCGGCTATCCGCTACTTCCCTGGCTGATGACGCCCGTCCTTCGGCCACAGAATGCGGCCCAGGACGCCTACAATCGGGTGCACCGGAAGACCCGGGCCGTTGTGGAGAGGGCCTTTGGCCTCTTAAAAACTCGCTTCAGGTGTTTGGACAATACCGGGGGGGGGGGCACTCCAGTATGACCCCCAACAAGGTCATCGATATCATACTGGCCTGCTGTGTCCTCCACAACTTTGCCATAATGCAGCGTGTCCCCCGGTATGTGGATCTGCCCCCCTCTCCACCCAGCCAGGACCCAGGAGATAACTACCGTGGCACACCTAGTGCCTCTGGCCAAGCTGTTCAGGCCAATTTGATAAGCACCCATTTTGCCTAATTTGGTTTTCCTGTGTTTGTTTGTTGCATGTAATTATTTATTTTTACTGTAATTTGGCTTTGTGAATGCTTTAGTATTGTTTTTTGTATCAAATAGTAATGATTTAAATACTAAAATATTGACACATGATCTGAGCCTCATGCATATTTTTTGGGACATGTTTGTTTAGAAAAAACTTCAGTAATCTCAAAAAAAAACAAACATTAATGCATCAACTTACTCAACAACAGCTAAAGTCACATTCAATATTTTTTATTTCAATATTAAAAATTGGAGTTGAAGGGCACTCGCAGACTGTATGTACATACATAGGACACCATAAATATACATTGGTGCAGAATCATGGCCACATCCAGGAGTTTTTAAGTAATGCACTCCAGGCTGAAGTTTCAATAACAAATAAAATAAACAGACATAAGGAGCAACCATTTGCATGAGAATATTTGGCCAGTAATACATAGGGCCACATACACACCCTCTCCTGCTTGGCCCCATTTGCCACAGGCACAGGTGGAAAGCAGCCATACCTATGCCACATCCATGCCTGTAAGTCAGTGGCCCACCAAAACAATAACCCCCAGTCTAAATGCAAGTCCAGTCCAATCTTTGCCAGGGTTCAAGGTAGTAGTTTGCCAGCCCAGAATGTCCCCCAATCAGGCCTACAAACAGGATGAGCCAGACACAATTTCATTAGGCCCAAGCCTGCAGCGTGGCAGCTTGAGTGGCAGCTTCAGTGAGGCTTTAGCTCAGGCATTGGCTAGTGGGGTATCTCAGAACTCTAATGAGCTATAAGGACAAGCACAGCCATAAAAAAGGCAATCTTGGTAGCACTCACCAGACAGGTCAATACATTGTGGATGTAGAGGAAAGATGTGGAGCAGATACAGGGCAAATAGCTGTTAAAATGGGTGTTGACCATAAAACCCTGGGGGGGGGGGGGCTTGGAGGTGTCCCATCACCTGGGCATGTGTGGCATTCAGAATCTGCCACTGTTCCAACATGAGTCTATTGCTAGTTCTAACTTCCTCGAGCATGGCTGTGAAATTATTAGTTAAGGTGGCCATGTGGCTGTTTCCCGTCCTAAATTCAGTCAGCATGGTGGTGAATGTATTATTTAATGTATCTAATTGTGCACTAAGCTGCTCTGTGATTCTTTGAGTCACCTGGTGAAAAAAACGCCTCTCATGGTGCCACGCTGACTCCAGGATCGGCACGCGCCTCCCCTGGGAAACTGGTCGACGTTGCTTACTACGTCTACCAATTCCCCGGGTTTGAGCGCCTGCAGATGCTGGACCTCTAGGGCGAGCAAGAGTCGCAGATGTGCTCGGCAAATCCTCTGCAGCAGAGCTAACACTAGGGAGTGTAGGCTCAGTCTCTGCATGCTGCCCACGATGGTCTGGCAGCATGCGTCCAGCTTCACTCTGCTACAGAGGATTTGGTGCAGTAGCATGTTGGGACAGTGGCAGATTAGGTTCCAGGGGGGTCAGTTCTGAAGGTCCCATCAAGCTGGCATCCTTCTCCATTTCCTGGATTTCCTCCATCAATGTGTGGGTCTGTTGGGACAAGTACCAAAAAAGGTTAAGTTTGGGCCCTAAATATATTTGTTATGCAAATTAGTCATGTTCATTCACATGCATCAGCAGATTCATGAAAGTCCACTTACCCTATATATCTGGTCCTGGCTCCTAGGCAGCACGGAAGTTGACGGCGTGGTCCGACTGGATGAGGCTTCCACACTTGCTGAGGCTTGATGCTGGGCTGTATTTTAAATAAAAAGTCACGTAAAAATCCCTTGATGATCTGGATTACTTCATATGCTTCGGAAAAACACGTGGCCAAGCAGGAATGCCAACTCCCACAACGGTCCAAGGTGACCTTCACTATGAATGGCATTATCTGTTATATGTATGACTCACCCTGTACATACACATTGCTCACCTTAAATAATACAAACATGCATGTACTGCATGTTATGGGGCTTCATTCATACATCCATAAAGGCCCATTAGGGACCCACACTTAGCTTGCAAATAGCATTTTGCTTAAGAGTATGCTGGTGGGCAATCTTCCTATGTAGACCTTTCCCTGACCCCTGATCAAGTATTTGAGACCAAAGCACAGCTAAAACCCAAGTGGCCTAAAGACAAAGAAGGAAGTGTTGTATATGATTGAGTACAATCACATAACAGGCAGTGCTTTGCTAATATAAAGACTTTAATAGTGACCATAAATCCTGTCCAAGGTCGTGTATGGCCTGCCAAATTGGAAAATGAACAGACCGCAGACATTAACCCTTCTAGTGCCAGCTATGTGAGACTCACGTAGCTGAATTTAGAGCCTCATAAAAAAAAAAGGAAAAAAGATACAGACTTACCTGACCCCTCGTTTGAAAGTGCCAGCGATTCTCTTCAATCATCACCTGTTTGATTTCCGCCCACGGGCCTCTGATCTTCAGGAGGGGGCCCGGAAGAGCCCCCCCCGCGCCATCTGAAAGAAAAAAAAACATTTTAAATGACACAAACTCACCTGACAGCCCAATCGCTCTCCCCGGGTCTTCTCTTCACCAGGGGGGGCTCCGATCCCCCCCTGGACTTACCACGCTTTGGGTGAGGACCCAGCAACAGGCCCTCACCATCCTCCTCGGCCGGCGCTGGCCCCGCCCCTAGCCCTGCCCACTTGTGAGAGGAGCGGGATGATGTCATCCCGCTCCCCGTATACCGGCACCCGGCTCCGATCTGTCACTTGTCAGCAGCGATCGGAGCAGGGAGGGTGGGAGTCAGGGAGGCTCTGATCTCCCTGCCTCCCACCCTCCCTGCTCCGATCACTACCGACAAGTGTCATCTGCAGCGGCGCAGGACACGGGATCAGAGGTAAGTATAAGTGAAAAAAGAATAAATAAAGAATTTTGTGTCTGTGTCTTTTTTTTTACATAACCCTTTGTGAACTGGTAAGGGGTCCATGAGACCCCTTATACCAGTTCACACGGCTCTGGGGCTGGCAATCACCTGCGGCTAGCGGGTGACTTGCCAAAACCCCCAGCCCCCCATTAATCTATTAATCCCTCCTTGTAAATTGTCCCTGTGATACATTTGACCTTCTTTAGCTTCATCAATGTTTTTCATGTCGTCCAAAGCCAAACATTTTCATGTGGACCTTAATTAGTCATTTTAAAGTTAAAGTTTAGTTGATCCAACATACATATCCTTTTTTGGCCAAAACATACTTATGTACTTAGTGTTATTTGTATTGTCCAGCAGGTTTTTTGGAGGTTGTTAGGAGTTCGTGTTTGAGTAGTTTTCCGTGCCTTGCTAATTTTTTTAACTTTTCTTTTTTCCCAGGAACCGCAAAATGGGCCACTCACTGAATGTCCAAGCAGTGGTGGCCCCAGACATGCGGTTCCTTAGCGTCCTCGCCGGGTTTCCAGGCTCATCCCATGACACGTACATCTTGTGATGATCTGGATTGTACCGTCGGTTTGAGTCTGGAGAATTCTCAGGTGGATGGCTCCTTGGTAAGTTGACGCAAATAACGTCATTCACTTTTCACTGTATGCCTATTAATATCGTTTATGACCCATGTCTGAACCTATGGCTGGTTTTACCCCTTGATGACATGTTAAACCGGACCTTAACCATGATCTTTAGCAAAGCACAAACCCTTAAAAACTGATTTCCCATCTTGCATGGTTAAATTCTCAGAACATGCATTAGATGGTGTTAGGCTGTTTTTTAGCTGAGTAATCTGTATGTACAGGGTGTGGCTACATTAAGATAGGCTCTTAGTCAGAGTGAATGACCGCTTGTCACAAAATTAATTTTTTTAATGTGTAATTTATATTACACATATCTTATTCTTTCAGGGGATTCCGGCTATCCGCTACTTCCCTGGCTGATGACGCCCGTCCTTCGGCCACAGAATGCGGCCCAGGACGCCTACAATCGGGTGCACCGGAAGACCCGGGCCGTTGTGGAGAGGGCCTTTGGCCTCTTAAAAACTCGCTTCAGGTGTTTGGACAATACCGGGGGGGGGGGCACTCCAGTATGACCCCCAACAAGGTCATCGATATCATACTGGCCTGCTGTGTCCTCCACAACTTTGCCATAATGCAGCGTGTCCCCCGGTATGTGGATCTGCCCCCCTCTCCACCCAGCCAGGACCCAGGAGATAACTACCGTGGCACACCTAGTGCCTCTGGCCAAGCTGTTCAGGCCAATTTGATAAGCACCCATTTTGCCTAATTTGGTTTTCCTGTGTTTGTTTGTTGCATGTAATTATTTATTTTTACTGTAATTTGGCTTTGTGAATGCTTTAGTATTGTTTTTTGTATCAAATAGTAATGATTTAAATACTAAAATATTGACACATGATCTGAGCCTCATGCATATTTTTTGGGACATGTTTGTTTAGAAAAAACTTCAGTAATCTCAAAAAAAAACAAACATTAATGCATCAACTTACTCAACAACAGCTAAAGTCACATTCAATATTTTTTATTTCAATATTAAAAATTGGAGTTGAAGGGCACTCGCAGACTGTATGTACATACATAGGACACCATAAATATACATTGGTGCAGAATCATGGCCACATCCAGGAGTTTTTAAGTAATGCACTCCAGGCTGAAGTTTCAATAACAAATAAAATAAACAGACATAAGGAGCAACCATTTGCATGAGAATATTTGGCCAGTAATACATAGGGCCACATACACACCCTCTCCTGCTTGGCCCCATTTGCCACAGGCACAGGTGGAAAGCAGCCATACCTATGCCACATCCATGCCTGTAAGTCAGTGGCCCACCAAAACAATAACCCCCAGTCTAAATGCAAGTCCAGTCCAATCTTTGCCAGGGTTCAAGGTAGTAGTTTGCCAGCCCAGAATGTCCCCCAATCAGGCCTACAAACAGGATGAGCCAGACACAATTTCATTAGGCCCAAGCCTGCAGCGTGGCAGCTTGAGTGGCAGCTTCAGTGAGGCTTTAGCTCAGGCATTGGCTAGTGGGGTATCTCAGAACTCTAATGAGCTATAAGGACAAGCACAGCCATAAAAAAGGCAATCTTGGTAGCACTCACCAGACAGGTCAATACATTGTGGATGTAGAGGAAAGATGTGGAGCAGATACAGGGCAAATAGCTGTTAAAATGGGTGTTGACCATAAAACCCTGGGGGGGGGGGGGCTTGGAGGTGTCCCATCACCTGGGCATGTGTGGCATTCAGAATCTGCCACTGTTCCAACATGAGTCTATTGCTAGTTCTAACTTCCTCGAGCATGGCTGTGAAATTATTAGTTAAGGTGGCCATGTGGCTGTTTCCCGTCCTAAATTCAGTCAGCATGGTGGTGAATGTATTATTTAATGTATCTAATTGTGCACTAAGCTGCTCTGTGATTCTTTGAGTCACCTGGTGAAAAAAACGCCTCTCATGGTGCCACGCTGACTCCAGGATCGGCACGCGCCTCCCCTGGGAAACTGGTCGACGTTGCTTACTACGTCTACCAATTCCCCGGGTTTGAGCGCCTGCAGATGCTGGACCTCTAGGGCGAGCAAGAGTCGCAGATGTGCTCGGCAAATCCTCTGCAGCAGAGCTAACACTAGGGAGTGTAGGCTCAGTCTCTGCATGCTGCCCACGATGGTCTGGCAGCATGCGTCCAGCTTCACTCTGCTACAGAGGATTTGGTGCAGTAGCATGTTGGGACAGTGGCAGATTAGGTTCCAGGGGGGTCAGTTCTGAAGGTCCCATCAAGCTGGCATCCTTCTCCATTTCCTGGATTTCCTCCATCAATGTGTGGGTCTGTTGGGACAAGTACCAAAAAAGGTTAAGTTTGGGCCCTAAATATATTTGTTATGCAAATTAGTCATGTTCATTCACATGCATCAGCAGATTCATGAAAGTCCACTTACCCTATATATCTGGTCCTGGCTCCTAGGCAGCACGGAAGTTGACGGCGTGGTCCGACTGGATGAGGCTTCCACACTTGCTGAGGCTTGATGCTGGGCTGTATTTTAAATAAAAAGTCACGTAAAAATCCCTTGATGATCTGGATTACTTCATATGCTTCGGAAAAACACGTGGCCAAGCAGGAATGCCAACTCCCACAACGGTCCAAGGTGACCTTCACTATGAATGGCATTATCTGTTATATGTATGACTCACCCTGTACATACACATTGCTCACCTTAAATAATACAAACATGCATGTACTGCATGTTATGGGGCTTCATTCATACATCCATAAAGGCCCATTAGGGACCCACACTTAGCTTGCAAATAGCATTTTGCTTAAGAGTATGCTGGTGGGCAATCTTCCTATGTAGACCTTTCCCTGACCCCTGATCAAGTATTTGAGACCAAAGCACAGCTAAAACCCAAGTGGCCTAAAGACAAAGAAGGAAGTGTTGTATATGATTGAGTACAATCACATAACAGGCAGTGCTTTGCTAATATAAAGACTTTAATAGTGACCATAAATCCTGTCCAAGGTCGTGTATGGCCTGCCAAATTGGAAAATGAACAGACCGCAGACATTAACCCTTCTAGTGCCAGCTATGTGAGACTCACGTAGCTGAATTTAGAGCCTCATAAAAAAAAAAGGAAAAAAGATACAGACTTACCTGACCCCTCGTTTGAAAGTGCCAGCGATTCTCTTCAATCATCACCTGTTTGATTTCCGCCCACGGGCCTCTGATCTTCAGGAGGGGGCCCGGAAGAGCCCCCCCCGCGCCATCTGAAAGAAAAAAAAACATTTTAAATGACACAAACTCACCTGACAGCCCAATCGCTCTCCCCGGGTCTTCTCTTCACCAGGGGGGGCTCCGATCCCCCCCTGGACTTACCACGCTTTGGGTGAGGACCCAGCAACAGGCCCTCACCATCCTCCTCGGCCGGCGCTGGCCCCGCCCCTAGCCCTGCCCACTTGTGAGAGGAGCGGGATGATGTCATCCCGCTCCCCGTATACCGGCACCCGGCTCCGATCTGTCACTTGTCAGCAGCGATCGGAGCAGGGAGGGTGGGAGTCAGGGAGGCTCTGATCTCCCTGCCTCCCACCCTCCCTGCTCCGATCACTACCGACAAGTGTCATCTGCAGCGGCGCAGGACACGGGATCAGAGGTAAGTATAAGTGAAAAAAGAATAAATAAAGAATTTTGTGTCTGTGTCTTTTTTTTTACATAACCCTTTGTGAACTGGTAAGGGGTCCATGAGACCCCTTATACCAGTTCACACGGCTCTGGGGCTGGCAATCACCTGCGGCTAGCGGGTGACTTGCCAAAACCCCCAGCCCCCCATTACCTGCCTCCCCAACGGCCAGGGGGGGGCAGAAGGGCCTGGGCCACTTAGTGGCTATGTGGGCTAGTAGCCTGCAGGGCCAGGTGCCACCAACGCTGGCCCCTGCGCCCTGTTCTACAAGCCCCCATAGCTGGTCCGGGTCGGTAATGCTGGGTAAGGGGGACCCTACGTCATTTTGGGGGGGGGATTTTAAGGGTTTTTAACCCTTAAAATTCCAAAAAAAATGAGGTCCCCCCCTCCCCCCCCCAAATTGTAGATTTTTTTGTTTTGCACATATTTCACCCAAAAGTATTGAGAATACACTAAAAAAGGCCAGACATTTCATGTTGAAGCCCAGACTCTGCTGAAAAAAACAATATATAATTTTCCTGGAAATCCCTTCAAAAATCAAGGTTGAACTTGTGTAGCGCAAAAACGTGAAAAGTAGTCTGGCAACAGAGTGTGACAAAAAATCTAGGTAGGCTGGCACTTAAGGGTTAAACACCCTGCAAAAACTGTAACCTCCCCTACAAGCCACTCCCTAGAGGCATGTGTTCATATATGCCTGTGAGCCTCATTTTACACGTTTACAACATTTCACATACACACTAACATTACTAACCTGCTGGAATGGTAGGGATGTCCGTGTCCCGTCGCCCCGAGTGGCCCTCTAATGCCACGGGATGTATCAACGCCAGCACCATCTACTCAGCTCGGGTCAATTGTAATTTTGTGGGGAAGCCTCCACCAGTTTGTAAGCTGAAAAATATAGGTTGCCAAATTTAGGAAATTGTTGACAATACAAGAAGCAGACAAATGCACAACTCAAATATGTACCTGTAATTGTGCCGTTTATTTTCTTTCTTCCGTGCTGCATACTTCAGGTCAGAAATTTTGCGCTGGATCTGCTCCACATCTTTAAGCTCCTCCCCCGCTGCATTGACCTGTCTGGTGAGCTCCTCCAAGATTTCATTCTTTTGCATTTGTAGATTTGGATTTTCGCCCATATAGCTCGTCATAATGTAGGGTCAACCCACTTGCCAATGCCAGAGTTTGGGCCTCACCAAACCTGCCACACAATTGTCCTCGTCGCATTGTCCGCCTTTATAAAGAATGGACTGGACTTGGAAATGGACTGGGGGTCCTTGCCTGGGTGGCCACTGAACTTGCAGGCATGGATGTGGCATATGGATAGTTGCTTGCCACCTGTGCCGGTGGCAAATGTGGCCGAGGAGGAGAGGGTGTGCTTGAAGGTGTGGTGCTTCTGGCCCTGTGCCTCTTTGTGCCCTTGCCACTTGTGGTTCCATGCCCCTGGGAAGTACTTGCACGTGGTTCTGGACATGCTGAGCTGGCTGTGCTTGGCCTTCTGGGCCTGTGGCTCTTGCTCTTTCCATGGCCATGGTTGTGTTTCCCACGTGGCTCTGGAGATGCTGAGCTGGCTGGGCTGGGGCTTCTGGGCCTGTGGCTCTTGCTTTTTCCATGGCCATGGGTGTGTTTCCCACGTGGCTCTGGAGATGCTGAGCTGGCTGGGCTGGGGCTTCTGGGCCTGTGGCTCTTGCTCTTTCCATGGCCATGGGTGTGTTTCCCACGTGGCTCTGGAGCAGCTGAGCTGGCTGGGCTGGGGCTTCTGGGCCTGTGGCTCTTGCTCTTTCCATGGCCATGGATGTGTTTCCCACGTGGCTCTGGAGATGCTGAGCTGGCTGGACTGGAGCTTCTGGGCCTGTGGCTTTTACTGGCCTTGCCAGTGAAGCATTCTTTCAGAACGGATGTGGTAGGCCGGGGAGGAGGGAATGGTGATTTTTGGGGGCTGGGGCTTCTCACCCTCTTAGTGGCCTTTTTTGCGGGCGTACCTGCCTGCTTGGTTGTGGGCTTCTTCTTCGCCGCTCCCACCTTGGCTTTGCTGGATGGTTTGGGTTTAGCGGACTTGGTGGGTAATGCCGCCTTGGCTTGGCCACTGTGGCTGCGCGTTTCCAGCACCTTCGGCGTCGTCATTTGGGACCGAGTGGTCGGCCGTGAAGAAGCCTCCTCAGGCCGCTGTGGCATTTTGCTGCTGGCCTCCTTGCCTGGTTTGGCCTTATCGAATTGTTTTTTGGCTGGCATGTTGAAACTCACAAAGAGAATGAGCTGTGTGTCCAGGACCCTTTAAATACTAATGCCTGGGTATGAAGCTTACGCGTTCGCATACGCGTGCGTCCGGCCGTTCGTCCGGCCGTGCGGAACCCGGAAACCGCTGGGGCATTACTTATCTGCTGCGGACAAGAAGAAAGATGGCGCCCACGACGCCCACCCGCCAACAAGAAGAGCTGAGTATGCTCGTAAGTGTATTGTAATGACTTTGATGTGCCATCTAAATGCATGCCTAGGCCTTAAGGAAGCGCAGGAAGAAACAGTTATCTTTAAAAGTTTGTCTAAATCCGTGCCAAACAGAAGTGCGCACATGTGCGAACCAACTCACTAACATCTAGAAGGATAGTTTGAGGCTAGAAATGTGTCTCGGAATGTCATTGAGTCAACTGATCTAATTGTGACAGATATTTGTATGCAGTTTGATCTAACAACTATGTTTATTTTGTGTTTTTTAGACGATGCTTCAGCGCAGGTACGACTACCTGCCCAACTCTTTTGAGAAGAGGACCGTCACCCTGGAGATCGTTTCCAGGATCCAGCAGGAGACGGACACCACTTTCACTCACACGCAGATCATGCAGCATTCGTTGGACCTGAAATGGCTCCACATGCCCCGGGTGTAGCGATTTTTCGGGCTCCATTTCCCAAGTAAGGTAGACCTTTATTTATAAATGCTTTTCTTTTCTAGTGTTGGAAATGGAGTACCGAATACAACGCACCCGGAGGCGCACAGGCCAACCAGTGCTGCATTAATCTGCAGCTGGAAGTGAAGGTGGTGGATCTCCAGGGCGACGGTCCTACCCCTCCTCTGTAGCGGCCTCCGACCAGCCCCTGGACCTTTCTACAGAGGAGGGGCGTCACGGCATGGGCAGGGAGTCGTACCAAGCGAGGGAGCACTTAGCCTCTGGTATGTGACTCTTAATGTAACCGCACACACATACATGCTATTTAAAACAAAGCTGATTCCCTTAATCTCTTTTTCTAGATGAATATGTAGCGGGTGAAGCATCTGTGGAAGAGTCTGCAGCAGATTATGCCCAGGAGGTACATGTAGAAGGTGGGTGATGTCACACACACATTCAAATTGTCATTTGCTTACTGTTGACTCAGACATTAGAAGTGACCCTATTTGACATGTCTCTACAGCCTCAACTTCCCAGCAGTGGCAGGTCCCAGAACCGAGGGGGGTCCCCGAAGCAGACGTAGGCCACCAACGAAGTAAGTTGTAATGTCATTCTTTTGAGTATGTGGCAATTGACATGATCACCAAGATACCTAAAGCCATAGTCAATGGCATTAGCATGATGACATATGCCCTCTTCCTTAGATTAATTACTTAACATAATGACATGGGCCCTCTTCTTTAGATTAATTACTTAGCATAATGACACATGCCCTCTTCCTTAGATTAATTACTTAGCATAATGACATATGCCCTCTTCCTTAGATTAATTACTTAGCATAATGACATATGCCCTCTTCCTTAGATTAATTACTTAGCATAATGACATATGGCATCATGAGTTAGCTTGCCACCTAAAAAACATTCCATCCACAGCTGAGAAACATGTATTTGCCACAAATAATGTTTGTTTCTTTTTTATACAGGGACCACACGGGCCAGAGTGGCAGCAATGAGTGCAAGGGTCCTTGCGTTGGTGGCCAGCATGCAGGAGCTGCGCGACTAGTTGGGGATCACAGATGAAGACTAATGTTCTGGGTCCTGCCATTGTTATGTATATAGTTCTGTATTTAAAAAAATTTAAAACAAAAATTATACATTTCAAAATGTTATATTTTAGAGAAAAAAAATGTTAACGTTGGAAATGAAAAAAAAATGTTTCTGTGTCATTTCCTTTTCTAAATACATAACCACAAAACGAATGGGCCAAGAAATATTTAGAGATGAAGATTCGCAGGACTGCAGGACCGCAAAGTGATTTGGGTAAGTTTTAGGGGTGAGAAATGCAAGAAGAACATGACCGCAAAGTGATTTGGGTAAGTTTTAGGGGTGAGAAATGCAAGAATATACTGACCACAAAGTGATTTGGGTAAGTTTTAGGGGTGAGAAATGCAAGAAGAACATGACCATGAAGTGATTTGGGTAAGTTTTAGGGGTGAGAAATGTAAGAAGAACATAACCGCGAAGTGATTTGGGTAAGTTTTAGGGGTGAGAAATGCAAGAATATTCTGACCGCGAAGTGATTTGGGTAAGTTTTAGGGGTGAGAAATGGAAGAACAATGAGAGTGCGCAGTGATTTAGCTAAGCATTGTAGCAGAAGTGAGTGAACCAAATATGTAGGCAAGCACATTAATGAGTTAAGTTTGTGGTGCGCAGGCGTAAGGTTGTAAGGATTTTCATCTGGACGATAATTTATTGTAAAAGGAAATCAGAATCTAGCGGGAAACGTAAGTGATTCATGGGAGGAGACGATGGAAAAAGGGCAAAAACAGAAGCCTACGTTGTAACATGAGTAAAATAAACGGAAATTGAAAGCTGGAATATGACATTCTCGTTGGCATACGAACGGACGAAGACTTCACAGAAGGATAGCAATGCATGCATAGAATCACTCGTACACTCATACGAGAGCGGGAAAATGTAAAAAGTAAAGTAAAATGTAACAGTTTATTGCAGACAAGCTTTACAGTGGACCAACAGTCAAAAATGACTTAAAGTGTCCACTCCCCTGGGGCACCCTGATCAGGGGTGCCTCACTATGTGAAACCCCCCAGATCGCCCGCATCAACTCACCGCGGTCCTGCGGTGCATGCGCGACCGCTCATTCAATCAGCACGCGCGGAGCCACTGAGCTATGCACGTCTGAGCGACGTCTTAGCTCAGTGGCTCCCAGCGTGCTGGCGGCCGCATCTCGCGCTTCACTCTAACAGAGAGCGCGCCCTGCTAGACGGATAGCGGGGATTCGCCCGTGGTCCATGCATACGCCATTGGACCGGGATTAAGGTAAGCGTAGCGGGCGGCCTTGGGGGTTTCACACAGATTTTGGATGCCCCGTGGGGAGAGAATGGATCAGCTCGAGAATCTTAAAGATTCCTGGGCCAATCCAGCTGGGATTTGGTCCATTTTAAACCGGACCTTCAGCATGATTTCATGAAAAGCCCAAACCCTAGCATCTAAAATTAATATAGTAAAGTTTTTAGTCACTTACTTATTATTCTTTTCCCCACTGGGCTTCAACTCTGTTCAGGACTTTAGGATACGGGGGCCGCCATCTTGACTCAGAAGCATCACATACTGAGAAGAGGAGAGCGGGATAAAGTACAGGGGGTGGGGTTATAGCTGTGCTTTGCTCACACAGAGCAGAGCTGGGGTCAGGAAAAGGACAGCAATCCCAGAATGCAGAGCAACACAGTCAGAAGACACTTGCAGGCCTGTTTGCAGGCTACCTGATGCTTCATGAGCCGCCATCTTGGATGTTTAAAGGCTCATAACATGCAGTAGATGCAGGTAGGATGATTTTTAATGTGAGCAATGTGCACAGAAAATGTACAGGGTGTGGGAAACATAAGATATGCTCTTATTCAGGGTTAATGTCCGCCAACACAACAGTGCTCATATGTATCCATCCCCAGGGCAATTTAGATTGCTGCACATAAAATTCATTTGTACTTTTCTAACTCCTGCTCGTGCATTTGCAGTCCACCTGCAAACAGGAAGTGCTGCTGGGCTTCCTGTTACTGTGCATTGTCAGTTATGTCAGTTGAATCCAGGCAGCAGCATGACTGAGCTGCTGGGAGAGGAATCTCCAAAATGGCCGCAACCTTTCTTTTCCAACTGTGCCAGGCTGTTGGTCCAGTTTAACTTTAAAGCATTGTATTTTCTTTTATGTACGAGCTGGGTAGAGGAGATGTCAGCAGAGGTGAGGTGGGAAGAAGTGGGCAGGAGAGAAGTGGAAAAAGGTGAGGTGAGCAGAGGCAGGTAGAGATAGGCAGAGGTGAGGTAGAGAGAGGGGAGATATGCAGAGGTGAGGTGGGAAGAAGTGGGAAGGGGTGAAGCAGAAAAAGGAGAGGTTAGAAGAGGTAGGTAGAGGTAAATATGTGAGATGGCAAAAAGTGAGGTGAGCGGAGCTGGGTAGAGGGGATGTCAGCAGAGGTGAGGAGGGAAGAAGTGGGAAGGGGTGAAGCAGAAAAAGGAGAGGTTAGAAGAGGTAGGTAGAGGCAAACAGAGGTGAGGGAAGTGAGAGAAGTGAGGTTGATCGGAGGTGAGCAGATGTGAGGTTGGATGAGGCGAGGCAGGAAGAGATGAGGTGGGTAAAGGTAGGCAGAGGGGCTGAGGACCAAGACTCACAGCAGTGTGGGCCACATGCCGCCTCTCTTCTATAGACCCTCAATTCATACCTGTGAGGCGACAGCACCAACAAGTCGCATAGGTCTATTGCAGGGGTTCTTTTCTGATTTTTCTGATTGTCCCAAGTACCACCCAATACAGATTGTCCCAGAAATGCTATATATCTGCTTTAAATGGTAATTCTATTATTGTGTGCCAAAATGATGACCTCAATGTGCTGAGCTTATTTGTTATTGTTTTCTTTTTTATTTGTTCACAACTGTGTTATTAAAGAAAAAACTTTTTTTTTTTTTTTAGCAACAGTGTGTTTATATTAGCATATATACATACACCAAAGTGTTTTGGAGTGCATATCAGAGACTTCCTGGCTCTGGTTTGCTAATCACCTGATTGGCTAAGGTCAAAATGACAAGTTTAACCCTGTCTGCTCTAATTGAAATCACAATCCTGGGCACCATCATATGTAGAAATCTCAAGTACAGAAGCTGATGATAGCCTGGGCACCATCATATGCAGAAATCTCAAGTACAGAAGCTGATGATAGCCTGGGCACCATCATATGCAGAAATCTCAAGTACAGAAGCTGATGATAGCCTGGGCACTATCATATGCAGAAATCTCAAGTACAGAAGCTGATGATAGCCTGGGCACTATCATATGCAGAAATCTCAAGTACAGAAGCTGATGATAGCCTGGGCACCATCATATGCAGAAATCTCAAGTACAGAAGCTGATGATAGCCTGGGCACTATCATATGCAGAAATCTCAAGTACAGAAGCTGATGATAGCCTGGGCACTATCATATGCAGAAATCTCAAGTACAGAAGCTGATGATAGCCTGGGCACCATCATATGTAGAAATCTCAAGTACAGAAGCTGATGATAGCCTGGGCACCATCATATGCAGAAATCTCAAGTACAGAAGCTGATGATAGCCTGGGCACCATCATATGCAGAAATCTCAAGTACAGAAGCTGATGATAGCCTGGGCACTATCATATGCAGAAATCTCAAGTACAGAAGCTGATGATAGCCTGGGCACTATCATATGCAGAAATCTCAAGTACAGAAGCTGATGATAGCCTGGGCACCATCATATGCAGAAATCTCAAGTACAGAAGCTGATGATAGCCTGGACACCATCATATGCAGAAATCTCAAGTACAGAAGCTGATGATAGCCTGGGCACTATCATATTCAGGAATATTAAGCGTGGAAGCTGATTAATAATAATAGTGATAATAGTGTAATAGTGGCACACATGGAATTCTTTCTCTGCATTTTACCCATCTGTGCACTGTGAACAACACAACTCTGTGAACACAGCAGAAAATAAACACTATGTGAGTGACTATACACAAGTGAATTACAAACTAAGGGGCAGTGAAGTGCACATGTGCCCGGAGCTGTGGGCTGCCCTAAACTCAGCGCCCAGGGAGCAATTGGGGGTCAGGTGCCTTGCTCAAGGGCACTTCAGTTACGTTTCTATTAGTATTTGAACAAATGCACACCTTACTAGAGCGGGTTGTAGATTGCAAAAAAAAGTGTATTTAGACAGTGCACAATAAGTAAATATATATACATTAGATTCTTTTAATAGAATTTAGCAATACAAAATCGCCAACATAAGTCGAGTAGATATAGGCCACATCAACCACATGTCATGTATTGATATTGCAATTTGAAATAATTACCACCAGGTGGCATCAGTATTCAGTTTCCATCCGTTTTCATAGCACTACATAGACAAATAACGCAAATAGCGTATTGATAAGCCAGAGAAACAACAGTTGTAATACAAATAAATCACCACCAGGTGGCACCAGTGTACAATTGATATCAGATCTTATCAAGATAAAAGTATGACATTACGGTGAATGGCACAGAAAGCATATACTAGCATAGTGTAATCATTGCACAACCCAACAGTCAATTTGAAAAGAGTTTTTTTGGAAAATACGTTACAGCAGTAGTCCTCAAACTTAAGGGCCGAGACAGGCCAGGTTTTGCAGCTCTCCACGCTACTCCACAGGTGAATTAACTGGTGCTCAGACAGAGCTATAGCCCTAATTATTACATCTGTGCATCAGCATAGAGAGCTGCAAAACCTGGCCTGTCTCGACCCTTGAGGAGGAAGTTTGAGGACTACTGCGTTACAGCATAAGCAGATGCTCGGTATCCGACGTTTCAGACCAAACAGGTCCTTCCTCAGGGAGGGGTGAAAGCGGCGATGGTGCACAGCTGTAAGGTGGCTGTTTTTAAACCTGGACCTTGGCGGGCTTTCCTGGCCGGCCGGTGATGTCACCGGGGGCGTTCACCTGAACGCCAGTCAGCAGCGTCACCAGAGGGTGAGGCAGGTCCCGGGTCGCCATCCCCAGCATGGCGCTTGCGCATGCGTCATGCAAACTGGGGGAGGCCATACGCTCACTCTCTTGTAATTACGTGGGGCACAGTGATTGGGTGGAAACGAGCAACCAAACATCAGGAGTCCTTGCCAGCGTACATTTGCGTGATGTGCGTAGCCGCTTAGCGTATGGCTACGTGACTGGCGTATTCAGTTAGCGTACAGGTGCGTACTCGGTGTAGGTTGGCTGTCAGTTCCCAGTGTCCATTAGCGTGTTCTTTCCTGGGTTCCTGCGTCTCCACAATAAGCTGTGTCACAGTTCTTGTGCTGGAACACACCAGCAAGAGTCGGTAAAGGGGATTTTTTCGCAGGGGATTCTTTTGCCGCCCAAGGTCCATATGTAGGGAAGCCGTCATAGGTCTATTTTTACTTTTCTATGAGATATAAAAATAGATATGAATATACAGCAGAGTCTTGGGGAGTCCCCCAGCATCACCGTTGCTGTGCACCATTGCTTATAGAGGCACTCCGAAAAAAGTTTTTTTTTAAATAAAAAATTAAAATCAGTGAAGTGAAAAAAACGTGAGTGAATTATTTACATATGATAATCTCTTACTGAATCAAAATAGGTTTTTAAAAAACAGGGGTATATTGATTCGCTTAGAAGACTACAAAAGGGAGAAAGCCGTGTTTAATCAAAATAAGGCCAAACAGAAATGAAGAACAGAAATCTACCTACTTAGGTATAATCTAAAGAAGAGTGAGGAACGCATACCTGTGTCCCTCACCTATTCCACGCTGGGGATGGCGACCCGGGACCTGCCTCACCCTCTGGTGACGCTGCTGACTGGCGTTCAGGTGAACGCCCCCGGTGACATCACCGGCCGGCCAGAAAAGCCCACCAAGGTCCAGGTTTAAAAACACCCACCTTACAGCTGTGCACCATCGCCGCTTTCACCCCTCCCTGAGGAAGGACCTGTTTGGTCTGAAACGTCGGATACCGAGCATCTGCTTATGCTGTAACGTATTTTCCAAAAAAACTCTTTTCAAATTGACTGTTGGGTTGTGCAATGATTGCACTATGCTAGTATATGCTTTCTGTGCCATTCACCGTAATGTCATACTTTTATCTTGATGAGATCTGATGTCAATTGTACACTGGTGCCACCTGGTGGTGATTTATTTGTATTACAACTGTTGTTTCTCTGGCTTATCAATACGCTATTTGCGTTATTTGTCTATGTAGTGCTATGAAAACGGATGGAAACTGAATACTGGCGCCACCTGGTGGTAATTATTTCAAATTGCAATATCAATACATGACATGTGGTTGATGTGGCCTATATCTACTAGACTTATGTTGCCGATTTTGTATTTCTAAATTCTATTAAGAGAATCTAATGTATAAATATTTACTAATTGTGCACTGTCTAAATACACTGTTTTTGCAATCTACAACCCGCTCTAGTAAGGTGTGCATTTGTTCAAATACTAATAGAATGATTATGTTGATCACAGTGGGGAAGGGATCCTTCTTTTGAAATAGGTTTTGCACCCATGAATGATAGCTTTGATTCTGCTTTGGTGTGCGGGAATGCTGAACTAAACAGCTCTTGCACTTCAGTTATATCCCATGGTTGGGAATAAAACCTGCCACCTATCAAATCCAGGCATCTTAAAGCGGACCAAAACCCACATTTTTAACTCCCATCACCTGAATTGCTCCCCCCACAAATAGTAACTTTTTGCCTATTTTTATTGCTCCCGCTTTACTCTAATGCCAAATAATGGCGCCTGTTTTAGCTGTAAAGCTCCGCCTCCTCCATTCATTGCCACTGCTGTGTGTGGCAATGATGTCATTGCCACACCTATGCAATGAATAATTACCTTCAATCTTACAGAGAGGGAAAGCAAACAAACTGTGTTCCAGTGAGATTTCTAGTTCTACACCCTAAGAAGGGATTATTGGCAGGGGCTTTGGTCAAATGGTTTTTACAAGCTCAGTGGGTTTTGGTCCGCTTTTAGTGGAGAAGTAACATTAAAATGGCCCTAAGGAAAGCACAGCAAAGGATGTTCTATATCAGGGAGCTGAAACAGTATGGCCTATCTGGGACCCTCCACAAGCAATTATGTAAAATGGTGGTAGGCTCATTTGTGTGCGGATTCTTCACAGTCTGGTTTGGAGGTGAATCTGCAAAGAATATAAGGCGGTCAGGTTGAGTCACGTAATTTTGCTGGGAGAATTGTTTCCCCCCTGGTCCCAGTAAACCAACCTTTATGATAGCAGAAGGACGTCCAGGCAATTGCTGACCACTCTCACCAGCGCCCATGCATGCTTTCAAGTCGCCTTCCATCTGGTTGTCCTCTCACAAACAACATCGAAATTTAAGATCAATTTGGTTCTGATGTTCATCTAACTCCTAAACAATTGTTAGTGTTCATCTAATGTATCTGAGAACTGTACTCCTCTTCATGCAGCCTATGCAAACAGACTATTAAAAACTAGACACATAGATTATTCATTAGTAGCTACTAGACATTTCATTACTGCTGTGTTACATGTGTCCTACTGAATGTCTCCATAAAAAAAGAATCCCCTGTGGTATTCACTGATTACTGATTACTGTATATGAGAAGCCTGATTCATAGCCTCACAATTAATGCTCGCTTTTCTGCGGAAGTGAACTCAAAAATTGTGATTTTGTGAACGCTCGTATTACTCGCAGCCGCATTCTGAGAATATCTTGGCCAGGTGTATGCGCTGTAGTAGCTTGGTGTATGCATACGGTCACTCGTCTCAGAAGCCGAGTTTGTACCTGTTTTATTCTGTAAGTTGCCATAGAGTCCATCCATCTCAGTGCACCGTGTCCACCACTGGCCTTCTTGCGTACACCATTTTTAATTTTTTTTTATTAAATGTTTATTCCCGCTGGCCCCCACCTGTGTGTCATCCCATATAGTTTGGTTCTGGCAACTTACCTTTCCACCTTGTTAGCATTTTGCCCATCCCATTGAATGTACCTGCAATTCTTGAGACTTAAAGCGGTCCTTGACCCTGAATAAGAGTCTATCTTATATGTTTCCCACACCCTGTACATACAGATTGCTCACATTAGAAATCATCCAACCTGCATCTACTGCATGTTATGAGCCTTTAAACATCCAAGATGGCGGCTCATGGAACATCAGACATCCTGCAAACAGGAAGTGCCTTCTGACTGTGCTGCTCTGCATTCTTGGATTGCTGTCCTTTCCCTGACCCCAGCTCTGCTCTGTCTGAGTAAAGCACAGCTATAACCAGCCCCCTGTACTTTATCCTGCTCTCCTCTCCTCAGTAAGTATGATGCTTCTGAGTCAGTGACTAAATACTTACAATATATTAATTTTAGATGCTGGGGAATAGTTTTATAAGGGTTTGGGCTTTTCAATAAATCATGGTGAAGGTCCGGTTTAACCGGACCTAGCATCTAGCCCACTCTCGCATTCCCTTGATATCTGATTGCAAGTGGCAAAGCAGGGTTGCACACTGTTGGGTACAAGCTGGAATAATTGGCGGTAGTGGTACAAGGTGATAAAGTGGCAGACGCTAGCGAGGGAACATGGAAGCCGGTAAGTATCGTTGCACAGTCTTGGGAGTCCTATTTGCGGCAGTGCAGCAAGGCTTTCAAAATCCCTATTGTGAGGGTGTGGGGTCATTTTTAATTGGAGGTCTGCATTAAAGCCCACTTCTGGACTACAAAATACATAAACATATATATATCATCCCCTTTCTCGGAGGAACAGATGACTCAAACCAGAGAACTGATCCCCCTTTTGGAATCTTTCTCTGTAGCATGTGTTCCCTCCTTTCACCTTTTGAATACAAGGCTCCAGAGAAATAAAATAATGAATAACTGTCCGTGGTGTAAGGTGAGTGAAGTATTTTTATTTATTAGCCCAGATGTGGACATTAAAGCACTTTTCTCACATAGAGAATCATTTACGTATAGTGACAGCTCACACAATCATAGCTGAGCCTGTTTTCTGACTGCTAATATAAAACTGCTGATGTTTTTCCCAATAGTCAAGTGAGAACTAGAATGCTGGCTACACGCAGAACCATCCAGGCCCATGTGATTTGATCTAGGTGTATTGTTGTATGTGCATTTATCAGGAGCCCGGTAACAGCAAGTTAGTGTTGTGTCCCCCGTGTACCACTCGTCATGACACAGCTTCAGCGGTATAAATACCATCACTGTTCTCATCAATGCCGTTCAGGCACCTGGAAATGATCTTCAACGGTCTCGCTATCCTGCTTTATGTGCTGTCATTAGCACAGGCGACCTCGCCGCAGCACATCATCCACCCTAAGTTCCTTCATCTAGGTAAGTGAGCAGAAAAGTTCAGCAGATCATGTTTGTCTGACACTAATATACATGATGATAACTTCATGATGACCTTGTTTGTAATTTTGGATTGTAAGTTACAGTCACTTTGACAAGATAGAAGTGGGTAAGGGTCTGATTTACCATACAGAAAGGGGGTCTCCAAATGATTTTAGAGTCTTTAAAGCACATGTGTTCAACCTGTGGCCCGGGGGCCATATGTGGCACTCAGAGCAAATCTGATGTGGCCCCTGACCTGCTGTGGGGGAAATTGGGAGGGGCACTGTCATGTAAAGGTAGCTGAATAGAGGTGCAGTAAATGTGGGATTGAGAGTGAGATAGGAAGGGTGTACTGGCAAATAGAGGTGGCAGCGGCGGCTTAGAGGAACGCAGGGACATTGATTTTATGGCACCACCCCTGTTTACATTTTTTTGGCACAATCATTTGGTAAAATAGTTTTTCGACAAAATATGCTTAGCATTGGTGGGAGCTTAGATGAGTATTGGGAACATGGTTAAAGTGGAACAAAACCCACCAGCAGCCGGACTGGAATTTAAAGGATTCCAAAGCTGGCCGCTCGCTAAAACGGGATGCCCCACTGTGTGAAGACCCCCCAGAGCACCCTCACACTCACATTTCCCTGGTCCAACAATGCATTTGCAGGTTCTCGTTCGATGAGAGCCATCCGCTGAACTGATATCATTCGACAGACGGCTCTAATTGTCCCCAGCATCATGCGCACCCTCCCGCCACAGCCATTTACATAGGCTGGAACAGGAGCGTGCACACAGCTAGGGATGCAGGGGATGGTGGCAGCGCGCGCTCCCCATTATAGTCAATGACAGCCGTTTGCCAAAAGATGTGAACGTAGCAGACAGATCTCACGCATTTGATGTGCCATCATTTCCACAAGCTTCTGCAATGTCACAAGATTTATTTCTGTCCAGATTTGCATTCATTTATCTCCATGATCTTGTATTGATGATGGGAGGATTGGACCACTTGGCCATGCCAATAAATTGACCCTTCTGAAACAGAATAAAATCTTTTCCACGATCACTGGATGTGTCCTTGGACAAAACACAGATTTTTTCCCCATCTCCAGCTTTGATCCTTGCCCGGTAGTATCCTGATTTGGGATAACCTGCTAAGTGCCCCCCCAGATCACCCATAAAACTTTTCCCTGGTCACACCGCTCATATGGGCTCTCTTCCAATTAGCGCTGTATGGCATGCATTTTATGCCCAGCAAACTAATGGTGAGTCAGAGATAGAGAGATTATTTTGGAGAAATGTTACTAAATTACTACATTAACAGAAAACAAGTCTATACAATGAAGAAAAAAATCTAAAATATTGTGTTAAAATGTCTGTGTAGTTAAAATAAACTGTAGAAACAGCAACAGATGGTTCGGGAAGAGGATCCCTCTGGGATTACTGATGGAAAGAATGTCCTATTTTCTGCTAAACCATCTGTGTGGATAAGGTAGTTGTTCCATTTATAATTGAAATTACAAATAAAAAAAATAAAATACACTAATAGGGATTAAATATTGTGATTTTTTCAAATGATATAAGGTAGACATCAATATGAGATATGGGGTTTGTTCTTTGCCCTGGGAACGTCACGAACCACAGTATGAAACCCCCCAGATCGCCCATACAAACTCATCTTTAGCTGATGGCACATATGTGGGCTCTCATCCTATCAGAGTGTTCGCCGTGTATATTAATGCTTTAGCAAATTATTCTGTTTACGGCAATCAGAAGTAAGATCGGCTGCATCCACAGACACGGCTGTGCTCCCACTCCAAGCCTTTCTGAGTAGCTGGGCACAGAAGCATTAAGGGTAAGTATTTATTCCTGATTTTTGTAGAGGGACAGTTTGGTGAAGTGGGGACCACTGCATGTATTTTTTGCTGGTGGTCTGCTGTAAATATTAGATGTTACACAGAAATCTAAGCTGAAAAAAGACACCAAGGTCAAATGAGGAAAGCTGAAACAAAGAGTAATAGCTGAAATGCATAGCAATTTGTGATGGGGAATGCCTGAGGGGATGGCAAAAAGGTGCCTAGAGGCTGAAAATGGAGGAATGTCGGGGATGAGGGTTGCAGGAGGAAGCCTGGAGCAGGGGGAAGCCCAGGGGTTGTGGATGGAGAGTGGTGCCTAGCGGATGATGGGTGCCTTGAAATGAGTAGGGCTAAGGGAGTATGGGGCTGAGGGATCGCCAAGGGTCAGAGTGCAGAGAGATGCCCTGTGGTGGGGATTGGAAGGTGATGCACAGGGATTCTTGGAGGGTAGGAGATGAAAGGTGACATCTCAGAGTGAGGGATGCCCCAGAGGGGGGGGGGGGAGACCGGTGATGTCAGATGGAGGGTGATGCCTAGGGGTGACGGATGACCTGATAGGATGTTATTTACCAGCAGTGGTACACGCCCTATGAGCAATGCAAAAACAAATCACCACGTTTCTGCATAGTTCATGGCGCACTGTTGTCACCAAAAACTTGCTTCACCAAATAATTAAAAGACCCTTTTAATCTTATTGACACATGTTACACCTTCTGTGTGGAGTTGCTGCTGGCCCATCTCTACGGTCTGTTAGTCTGTCATGTATATTTGGGAAGTGATTATTGGATACCAGTGTGTAAGGGTTGAGGTGCCAAAAATCAGCGCTCATCTTGGAGGTTGCAAGTTTTTTTTTCTACAGACTGCAACCTCCCGGATAAAGCTATGAACATTGGCGAGGTTTATATTGGAAACAGTGATGACATATTCCTCCAAACTGGCATGGCACTGTAGAAGTTTATATTCTACCCAATGGTATAGATACGTATGTTATACCTGTACTTGCTATGTTACGACTGTAATCTTTTTCATTGCCATGCATGTTGTTGGTCTGGGGATCATTTGTTGTGTGGGTGTTCTTGGCCGGCAGGGGGACCTAGGTTGTCCTATGGGGTTCCTTTGGGTAGACAGCTAGACAGACAGCAACATTCAATGTAATCCCACTAGCAGCATCTCTAGGGATGTGAGTGAATATGTGAAATTGGGACTAACCAATGGCTGGATCACTGAAGGGACTGCACAGTTTATTAATATTGATTTTCCTGTCACCCCAGTAATCTATGGTCTACCCAAGATCCATAAGGGATTCGATCCCCTCAAATACCGTCCCATTGTTGGGGGTACTGATTCAGCCACTCAACCATTAGCACAATGGCTGGACTTTTATTTACAGCCTTATGTCAAAAGGTTACCATCATATCTGAGAGATTCAGAGGACTTTTTGCAGAAATTATGCACTATCCCGACTGAAAAGAATACCCTGATGGCAACCATGGACATATCGTCCCTGTACACCAATATCCCGAATGAGCATGGGATAAAAGCTGTAAAACACTTCCTCATACAAAATCCTTCTCCCATCCAGACGGAATACATCCTAGCGGGTTTGGAACTGGTTCTATACAACAATTGCTTTAAGTTCGAGCAGAACTACTTCAAACAAATCATCGGTACGGCGATGGGTAGTGCGGCTGCACCATCATTCACAAACCTGTTTGTGGGGTACCTCGAAGAATGATACATATTTGAATCCCCCTTATTTACAGAAAATGTTATATTTTGGGGTAGATATATTGATGACGTCATTGTAATCTGGCACAAGAATGCGCAGGAGTTCATGACTTTTGTTGAATTTATTAACTCTCCCACTATCGTGTTTAATCCCGAGGTGTCTGAACACTACGTCACGTTCCTCGATGTAGCAATTGAAAAAGATGAGGAAGGGAACCTAGTCACTGGCCTGTTTTCCAAACCCACTGACTGCAACACCCTGCTGTGCTATGAAAGTGCGTATCCTAGAGGACTGGTGGAAAGTTTACCTATCTCGCAGTTCCTGAGGGTTCTCAGAATCAACTCAGATCCTGTGAAGAGGGAGAACCAGATCAAAAACATGTACGATAAATTCAAGATCAGAGGGTATCCCGAACAGGTATTGAACACTACATTGGAGAGAGCCCGCGGGATATTTCTAGGACCACGTGAGACTAGCAGTAACAAGAAGAAAAATGATGGGGGTATTGTTTTCCCACAGACGTTCAATGCCTCTCCTGCTATAGAACGCATCATAAGAAGACACCACAATGTCCTTCGTGCCGACCCAGGCGTCTGCCCATTACTGAAACAACCATTTAGAAAGCTTTATTATAAAAATCAGAACCTTAGGGATATGCTTGTTAAGGCCGACCCGCAGGAGAAATATCTCAAATCTTTGATCCCCATGTCCTCCAAAAGAGGCACGTTCCGTTGCAACAACTGCAATGTCTGTAACTCGCTGATAACGGATTCAGAACTTGCGCATCCACACTCTGGACAGATGATAAAGCTCGGTGGTCCCTTCAATTGTCTCACTGAATATTGCGTCTATTTGCTAAAATGCCCCTGTGGCCTAGCATATGTGGGAAAAACTGTGGGCCCATTTAAAAAGAGGTTTCAGCAACATCGAAGTGACATCAGAGTGAATATCAACAAACATACTAAAGGGGAATCCATTGATTATGAGAAGCCGGTCGCAGCGCATTTTGTCAAACTGGGTCATCAAACGCACAAACTCAGAGGGATGGGGATTGAACACGTCCAAAAACTGCCTAGAGATGGAGATCGACACACCCGATTGTTACAAAGAGAGACTTTTTGGATACATAGACTAAACACTGTATATCCGAAAGGACTCAATACCGCGTTTGGGTTCACATGCTTTCTTGAGAGACGTTGACCAACATCGTTATATACTTCTCGCTGGGTGCCTTTTGCACTCAGCAGTTCAACTTTTAGTTTACTTCCCCTATAGGAATCCTGATTGTCTGTTTCCCCTCTCCCCCCCCTTCCCCTTCCCCCCCGTTTCTGGGGTAAACCATTTTCTCCTTCGGTACTGAGCTGCCTGCCAGTTATTTCTCCTTGGGGTCACCATGCAGTTCTCTTCTTTCGATTCTTTGGAAATTTCGTGATAGGTCTCCCTTACCCTTCCCCCCTTAGCTATGATGTTGAACCCCCAAACCGGAGTATGGTTTCCTTATAAGGTCTTGTTACATGCATTTACATTATTGTACTTTATTACTCATTGATATACATTCATTAACCTTTTAGGTGTGGAGATGCTCCCCTATCATCGTGTGGCCCTCGCTGCCACAAAGCGGATTTCCCCACACTCGCTGTCTACCGTTGGCGTGGAGCCGGCGCGGGTGTGTTTACACCATGTTGGGCTAGTTCGTTTTGGCCGCTCCCAAAGGTAGCAGCCCGTCACGCCGCTGCTGGCGGTGAGGTGGCAGCAAGACAGGCTTATAGGGCCTGGCTGCATGATGTGAGAGGATCATCTCTTATATTGTCTGTATGTCAGTATAGTGTTTTAATATAGCACAACATTCATTCATATGTATTTATTAACTTCTCCGCATCCCCTCAGTTTGCTACCGGTCCTTCTGAGGACCCAGCTACAGATGTAGCGAACAGTTTATCCCACCTAGAAGACATAGTGGGAGGACTTGACGAACTACTCATACATCCTGTTGGACCATCGGTACAGGCTACAGCCCAGCTGGGCAGGAAAGCCTTGTCCAAGCAGCCCTCTTCAGAGATTCTGAATCAGACACCTATTGCTCAGAGGGGTAGGCAGGCTCCAGCCCAGAGAAAATGTCTAACTCAGACCAGAAGGAGGATCCAGCAGCAGACCAAAAGAAGGATGTTGACAAGGTCACCAAGGCTGTTCTTTAGGCATTACACTTGTTGGCCAAATCACCAGTGCAAAAGGGTTAGGGTGAACTCTATTAATGCCAGAAGGTGACAAGATAGTGGATAAAGAATATGCTAGATAGGCTTCTGTCTACACACAGGGGCCTGCACATCACTTCCCAGAAGTGGCCACTAAGAGATGACCTCATCCCCAGGGATCATGGGTCTATACATATCGCCCCATATCTGGACAACCTCCTCATGCAGGTCCATTCTTTGTAGGAAGCATTGAGAGATGTGAAGATGGTCCTGGACACCCTAAAGAGGCAGGGCATGCACCTATTGAGGCTGTCATCAATAGAAGCAGTTCTCTATGCCAGGTCCTTGCAACTGGCACTGTTATCCAGCTGGGACAGAACAGCAGAATCGCTGAATCATCATTTTTTTCTGACAGACTTGGTGAGGGAGTCCCTGGGCTGGGGGCAATCCTTCTGTGTCTCAGACACGGGACCAGGGGCCTGGCAGGCCCAATAAAGTGGACCGACAGGCAGAACTATAGATCTAAAATCTCAATCTGCAAATTACACCATAGGCACAGACATAATGAACAGTAATACCTGATGATTCTTATGTGTCAGCCGATGTCCTCCTTGCGGTATGTCATCAGGCAGTGCCATCTTTATTCTTCCACCAGTCCTTATCAAATGTCCAGGTCTTGAAAGTTGGCACATGCACAGTGCGAAACATGAATCCAGTCATCACATGAGGGACTGTCCCTTTATTCACAGGTGTAGAGACTCAAAACGTGTTCCCCTGCTTATTTGACTGTTCAACCATCCACTTTAAGTATACTAATGGACAATATAACAGCAGTTACATCAACCAGCACCAGAAGTAAGTTGGACCTCCAGGTGAATCGGATCATGTGGCGGGTGGAACTTCGTGTTCCGCGCATTCTGGCGGTTGGCTATATACAGACAGATTTCCTGAGCAAGGAGAGTGGCCCACTCAGCGGGAGATGTTCCGAGCTCTGTGCAACTGACAAGTGGACCTGTTTGCATCCCAAACAACTGGAAAAATGTGGAGTTTTGTGACCAGGTTGGGTCAACTGCTAAGGGTAAAACTAGAAACTGGGTACCCACCATCCTGGTCACTCCGTATTGGCTTAAAAGCACATGGTTCATGAATCTGATAAGGCTGAATAGGGAGCCCAATGTTGACTTCCTGATTGGCTGGACTTCTGTCACAGGGTCCTCTGCAGTACCCCAATCTGGCGGCCCGAAATGTAATAAGAGAGAAATGTAAACTTTGAGTAGTTACCTAACCTTCCACCTAGTTTTTTTCTCTCATTCCATTCTGGGGCGCAACTGGGTTGGTTACTGTTGATGCCTTAGTCATGGGTTTGTTGAATTCTGACACCAGCTTTATTTCTGGTAGGTAGGCGGGTACATCTTATGTATAATACCAGGAGGAGCTTTAGTTTTAGATTTCTTGCAGTCACGTCTGCCAGCTGGATTTACTCAATAAGTATCTGGCACCCCGAAATGGAATGAAAAGTTATAAACTTTACAGGTGATTGCACAACTTTTACCTATTTTTTGATGTCAAGAAAGATTAGGTGAGCTTTTGTCTAATGTATGTATTAATTTTTTTTTTTTTTATTAATATAAAAATGGGAATGTGATAAGCAGTGGTGATGTAGAACACATGCAAATGATAACTAGGTATAGGTAAAACAATTACAAGTGTGCCAAAAATGGGGTTATCTTTGTTGCAAGCGTCCTGAACATTGACCCCTGCTTGTTGACGGAATTAACTGTGTAATCACAAGAGAGATCGCAAATAGTGACACAGGTGTAATGCATTCCTCCGTGTGACCGTTGGCATCAACAACAAATATTTTGAAATGATAGGAAAGATAATGGCAAAGGGCACAATATATTATATGAAGTCGCCTATCAGGTAAATCTAATACTACTAAACTCTGTTTAATAGTGTTCGATATATATCTTCTCTGCTTCTGATACTGTAAATACATTCAAAACTGCTTTTCAGTTTTATGATAGAGAACCTGCAGTCAAAACCAACCAGAGGTCTTCACAGCCTCAAAGCACAGGGTATCCCAGGGGGCGTAACTTGAGGGGGTACAGGGGATGCCACCGCACCGGGGCTCAAAGGCTCAGATGGGCCCCAATATTGTTTCTTCTTCAACTTTTTTTATTATATTTGCGCTCACTTAGCACCATTTAGAGAAAGAAAGCAGCATTTCTCTCCACCATTTAAAGTGGACCAAAACCCAGGATTTTGACTATCCTGGGTTATGGTCCTTGCCGCTGGGGCACCTGCCCCGCTCTGTGAAACTCCCCAGGTCGCCAGACCAACTCACCTCTTCCTGGTCCTACGGTGCATGCGCAGCCGCCCGTCCAATGAGCGTGCTCGGAGTCGCTGACATCACATCACGCTGACGGGTGCATAACCTGCTACCCTCTAACATGGAGCGTGCCTGCACCGGACAGTCACAAATGCCTGGTGCGGGCACGTGCCCTGCTAGAGGCATAGCGGGGATGAGGCTGCGGCTCGTGCATGCTTGGACCAGAGGAAGGTAAGTGTATGGGGCCACCTGGGGGGCCAAGCAGGAGGAGGCAGTTGCCAAATCTGCCAAAATGGAGGCAGGCAGGGAAAGAGGACTGCACCTTATACACATCTGTTCATTCAGGGGGTTGAGCTGGGAAATCAGACTCTTTCAGGCACTTGGTTACAAATGTTTTTCTCTTCTAGGTGTTCCCAGGGCCGGATTATGAGGGGGGCACAAGGGGCCTCCACCACTTGCCCTGCAAAGGGGGCCTCCACCAACCTTTGGGGTATGGTCTGGTCCAGGAGGCTTTTCAGTCTTTGGTCTGATGAGCTGTGGGGCCAGCAACAAGGCTTTAGTTGGCAGTGGGGGCCCGCACCTGGGCAAGCCTTTTTTGTTTTTGCAAACCTAAAGCTAAAGCCACCACAAGGCAGGACAGAGAGGCTAGAGCAGCAAAGCCGCCGTCAGCAACACTACAGTGATGGGTGGATGCAGAGCTGTCAATCGGTGGCCGCTCACTGCACATAAGCCACCAAGCACAGCCGCTGGCAGCTCTATGCAGGGAACTGTTTTCTGCTGGACCAGCTGGGCGACTACCCCCCACCCAAAATGGCAAAGCAGGAGTTCCCAAGCAGCACTCACCCGCACAAGGGTGGCACAAGGGACTAGATCTTCCAGTAAGTAGGCGGGTGCCAGACAACCACCAATCAGTTACTTGGCTGGACTATTATTTTAAAGGAAAAAAAATACTCTATGTGGGGCCTCCACTAGATTTTGTGCCCAGGGGCCTCCACCACACTTAATCCGGCCCTGGGTGTTCCTGCCTGAGGAGATCTTAGGATGAAGGTGCAGGGTTTTGTGTAGTTTAAGCCATTATTTCCTTCAAGCCAAACTCCAACCCTGCCTCTCAGTGCTGCAGTTATGCAGGGCTGGCATTAGGTTTAGTGGAGCCCTGTGCAAAACATTAAGATGCTGTCCCTGCCCTAAGCAGACATTACACCCCATGAAAAATGTCCACCTACAAATAAATTGTACACATGTGGAGTGGCCAAAAGCATCTTCAATAACAAATGGGTCAATGAATATCTAACCTAACCAATTTATGTGTACAACTGCTTTTCAGATTGGCCAGCAGACTGTGGAATTGCGTTCTTTCAGCAAAACACAGCCGGGAGGATTGTCTCTGGGAATGAAGTACGTCCGTTCTCATGGCCGTGGCAGGTCTCATTGCAGGTAAGCATTGTCACTGTTGCTCATGTTGTTTTCCATTCTATGGCCTTGATTCACTAAGAGTTGAAAAAAAATCTTATGGTAGTAAAACATTAAATTCATGAGAAAAAAGCCTGAGAATTTCACTGTTAGTGAATCACCAGATAGGAAGACAATGAAAGTCAATGGCACATTTTACTACAGGTAAAAAGGGGTAAAAAGTTCAATACTTTTTTCAAGAGTAAAAAGCTGCCATTGACTTTCTCAGGCTTTTTTCTCATGAATTGAATTTTTTACTACCATGAGAGTTTTTTTCAACTCTTAGTGAATTAAGGCCTATGTCTTGATGGTCAGGGTTAAAGTACTCCTATTAATACAGAATAGCAATGTTTCCCTTCATTTTCCTCTAATTCATATGGAAATTAAAAAATGCTATAGGTAGGTGGGTAGCGATGTCTATATTATCTATATAATATAAACAGTGAGCGACAACAGAAACCAAAATTAAATTGTTCTAGTGAGTTTGGGATTAGATGGTATAAGAAGAGCCTTTAAAAGGGTACCAAAACACGGGATCCCAATTTGGGTATGGCCAACTCCTCTTTAAATGGGGCCTCTGTATTTAGAAGTTGTATGTATATAGTTGGATGAAGCCCCTGTTGTTTTTAAAAGGAGTCAGTGGCTCCCAGGCTGTACAACCTGACATCCGGAACCCAGAAGTACCACTCCCCGGTTTTATGAGCCAAGACTGTGGGAGGATGATCAGGTAAGTGGATTTTCTACTTACCTCTGGCACTGCCCAACTCTAGCGTCTTAGAAAATCCAGGATTTTGTTGTTCCTTTATAGCGGGGCATTCTGATTTGGGATGCCCAGCTGTGTGCATCTCCTCATTTCCTGCTTCAGTCGTTCCTTCTCTAGCCAACCTATCTAGGAAAGCTGACTGGAGTGCAGGCCGCGGGCACATCCTCATTGTACCCTTGGCTGAGGTGTGCCAGCCATTTCCAATCTGACCCTTTCCTGCAGGGTGAATTTTCTCCAGGCCTGCACTTAACAGGATTTCTAATTATCTGAGTCCAGCTGTGTTGAGGTAAATGGTGATTGTGAACTAGGACTACAGAATAATCACCCAGCAGGAATGGGTCAAGTTGACATCCCTGCATTTCTGAATTGCTGGCGTGGGTAGGCCCCTCAACTAATGGTATAGCAGGTATGTGGGATTGTCGACTACATGAGTATACAGGGCAATACTGGGTTTCACACAACGGGATGCACCAGGGATGAGGAAATTGGCTACCTTGGAGTCTGAAAGGCCAATGTTTCTCTTTAAAGTGGACTAAACTCCCACTTGGAATGTCCTGTGGGTGGGCACCTAACCAGAAACAGAGTTTTATAGACTCTAGGTCCAGTTTTGGTCCATTTTAAGGAGGTACTATACCAATACCTCATTAAAGTGGACCTTCAGCATCATTTAATGAATAGCCCAAACCCTTAAAAACTATTCCCCAGCATCTAAAATTAATATATTTAACGTTTTAGTCACTGTTACAGCCATGTGGCTTCCAGGAGCTGATCAGGTTTGATGTGCAAGTCCACTCAGCAATCCCGATTGGGTATCAGCAGTCACACAATGAATGAGGAGCATATGAGTAAGGGACAAGGGAAATAGTCTGAACAGATCTGGGAAATACAGGCATTAGTCCTAGAACAGGCTATGACAGTGACAGTATAGGTAAGCCCTCTAAGAAAAGTGGGTCAAGCTGTCAGAAAATGAGATTAATGAATTACAATGTGGCTTTCAGACAAAATAAACAGATAAAGAAAACCTTCTTGGAAGATGAAAATCCCTTAGCTATTCTATTGCATACTAGTAAATGGATCTTTGCTGGACAGAAGGTTGACCTGTGTTTTTCCTTGCAAGGCTCGAGCTCGAGGAAGTAAAAAGTATGTTCATGTCTGTGGTGGGACGCTCATTCACAAGAATTGGGTCCTCACTGCAGCCCACTGCTTTCAGAAGTAAGTCATTCATTTCTGTGCTTTACAAGAAAAGGTAGAAATGGCTATAAAAAATACACCAGTAAAGTGCCAATCTGCTCTGAGCAGTGAGAAACTCGCTTAAACTCTAAGAGATTCCACGGGCGGCAGCTTGCTTGCCACAGAGGCATCCCGAATCAGGATGCCCCGCTGTGTGAAGCCCCCAATTCGCCAATAAAAACTCACCTTGCTCCCAACAGCACATGCACTGGCTCTCATCCAATGAGAGACGCCTGCTGATACTACATCATTCAGCAAGCTGCTATCATTGTTTACAATGGAGAATGCACGCTCAGCATCCCCTGCATCCTTGGAATTGTGCACACGCTCCGGCCCCAGCCATTCAGATAGGCTGGGACGGAGGTGCGTACACAGCCGCGACAGTGCGTGGTCCCTATTTAAGTCAATGAGAGCCGTCTGCCGAATGATGTAGTCACAGCAGGTGGCTCTCATTGGACGAGAGCTGCACATGCACCATTGGAGTGTTTTTTTATGGGCGAACAGGGGGTTTCACACAGCATTGAATAATACCAGGGAAAGTCAAATTCCGGGGTCTTGTTCCATACAAATATGCTGGATGGTGGACGGAGGGGTCATTTATACACCCGGCATCAAGAAATATCCAGCCAGGGGTGTTTTTTTTTTTATTTTAATGGAAGGAAATAAATCAGGAGTAACAGGTTCTGTCTAAACCTGTGACCCCTGGATTTTATTTCTACCATGAGAGAAAAAACCACAAGCTTGACGGGAGTTTTATTCAGTTTGGGTGTATAATTGACCCCGCCATTCATTAGGCGATGTTATTATATGGATTTTTAATATTACACAGTTTTTTATACACCTCCTTTAATGTCTTAGCAATGTCTTTAGATTGTAAGTTGGTCTCCTAATGTGCCTCTGTTTCTATGTGTTTGGCTACACCTCCGTACATCTGACTCATAATTAGTGTTGGGTGAACCCCTAGAGGTTTGGGTTCGGCAAGCTCAGGTACTGGAACTTGGGCTAAACCGGTCCCCATGGAATTCAATATGATCCTCGAACTTTGGGGGGGGGGGGGGGGGGGTTATTCTTCATATGCATTTTTAATACATTCAATCATTTGGGGCTCAGTGGCCCTGCAGGAGCACCGCCACTGATGCAGTGTGCAGTGGTGCCCTGCAGGACCACTAATAACCTGGTAAAAAAGGGGGTTCGCCCCTCTAGATGATGTTGCTTCACCTGGTCTCACCGCAATTGCATCCCTGATTGCTGTTCCTAGGGGTGATTTAGTACCATGTGAAACAGTGTGCTTTACTGTAGGAAACAAAACTGCCGTTCACTTTCACCTCTTTTTACGTTTACCTCTGTGGATGTTTTCAGGTGTGAGCGGTAGTTTAAATCTTAGTGAGATTTTTTACTTATATTTTTTAATTCGTTTTTTTTCTAATCATTCCTAAAATATCACCTACCTCTGTGATGGGGCATTTTTTAAAGGTGAGGTCCATTATTTTTCCAATTTTTGAAGTTTGGAAACACCAGCACCCTATGGACTATGCATAACACTTTGGCAATTCTTTTAAAATAGTGCTGTTGTTTCCAAACAAAAAATATCTTTACACTATTGAAAAAATGATGTACCTCACCCGCAAGAATGCCCCATCACATGGGTGGGTGTTTTTTGGGGGGAAAAATACACATTTTTTACAGAATTCTTTTGTGTGTGCAAGTAAAAAATCTCACTCAGATGTAAGCTTAAGTTCACACTCAAACTCACAGCCAAAGGTAAACTTGCTTCATCAGATCTTCAGCATGACCTCAAACGTCTACCTTGTGGGCGATTCAGCACTAGGTAGACAATTAAAGTGAATAGCAGTTTTCTCTCCTAAAGTTTTGTATTATGCTTACAATAAAACCCTATTTTGTTTCAAAAAGATCTTTTGAGTAGGTATTGTTTTACCTTTAGATGTCCATGTTTAAATGTTTTATTTCTTCCTAAGGGGCAAGGCAGAAGATGCCAATAACTGGAGGATTGTCCTTGGGAAGCATAACCTCAACCATACAGAACATACGGAGAAGGTTTACCATGTAAAACGCATATACAGACATGAACGCTTTCGCTATCCCCATCTGAACGAGCTGGACTATGACATTGCTTTGGTCAAGCCTGTGGGGGAAATTTTGCCTAATCACTTCATACATTATGCCTGCCTTCCCAAGAAAGAAATCACATTGCGTCCAGGCCATTTCTGCTGGGTGACTGGATGGGGCGACACAAGAGGTAAGTTTTAGTTGTATATAGTTGTATGTGATAATATGACAAAATGTTTTTTTGTATAGGTCCACCTTTCAGTGCTAAAAAAAGGTGGTCATGAATAGTGTTGGTGAACCCCTAGAGGTTCAGGTTCGGCAAGTTATGCGAAACTTTGAACAAAAGCTTCGGTTTCAGTTCAGGTACCCGAACTTGAGCCAAACCTGGTCCTGATTCTGCCTCTGGAGGCCGCTTTCCCCCTTCCCCCACTGCTCACCCACATGGGTGAAGGGGGGGGCACCTATCAAGGGGCCCCAGAGGCAGAATCGCGGCTGAAACTGTAGAAAAAAATTTTGGTGGGGGGCGCTTTAACCTATGCAGAGTGTGCAGCAGGAAGAAGCTATACCACCCGCGATTTCATCGGTGGTCAGCATTCAGAACGCTGATGCCCCCAGCACAAAGACCCCACAACCCCTCACCCTTGATCCTCTGGTGAAATGTGGCCTTGCAATTGGCCGCTGGAAGTCACGTGGGCCCGCTAGACAGATGACCAGGAATGAGAAAACCCCCCTGACTCACAGCAGCCATTTGTGGGACCGCATTTTGCTGGCAGATCGATGTTCAGCTGGGGATTGCGCGATTCCTTGGTGCATGTATCCCCCAGGATGGCCCGTAAATTTACCTTGTTCTCACGGTGCATGCTTGGGGAGCTCAGTAAATCAGTGGCGCTCGTTCCATTCAGAGCTCCTTTGATGCTCTGAGCTCAGAGTGGCAAGGAAATCTGAATGGTGGAGCGAGCGCCAACTGCCGAATCCCAGCTTGCCACCCACACCGGTCATTCAGGTCTAGCACGGGTGCGTGGCTAGCTAGAGGTATGCTGGGGGTGCAACCACAGTACAGAGATTTGGCAATATAAGAGTTGATTGGATTGGATTAGCCAAGGAGGGGGGACTTCTCACAGTGGGGCATCCAAATGCAAGATACCACATAAAGATGTAGACTAACCATGCAGGAGTCTTATAGACTCAAGGGGGTTTTCCTCTATAAGCTTTGTATGTAAGACAGCAGTAAAAAAAACGTTAACTATGCAGTTAACAGTGATTCTGACAGAACCATGCTTGATCTCTATTTATCCAAAGGTGGAAAACAGAACCTGACACTTTCAGAAGTCCTGAATCAGGCCAGGCTGCCTATTATTGACAATAAGACTTGTCGACAGAAAAAATTCTGGGGTGAGAGAGTACGTGAGTCAATGATTTGTGCTGGATTTCGAGATGTTGGGGGACCCCCTGCTGCATGCCAGGTAAGTAACATTGAACATTCTTTTGTGGCTAATGCTTTTGTTGTCAATCTTGTTTTTATGACAAAAAATTTTAGTGAACTCACTGTAAAAGCCTTTTATTGTCATATTCACTTTTGGTTTCTGCCCACCTATAAGGAGACTGGACATCAGAAAAGGGAGGGCATAAGCCAGGAGTGTCAAAATCAAATACTCAGTTTGCCAAAATTAAAAATGTGGACAAAGTTGCATACCAAATTGATATTTAATGATAGTATGTCTACAATTGTTTAAAGCGGCTAAACTAACTAACTAAAGAGGAACTAAGGTCAAAAATCAACCATAGTCCTTCTTCAATATACAGCAGCGAGGCAGCGTGACACGGACTGCCCCGCTATGCATCAGCAGCGGTAAAACAAATCGGCACCGGAAAATCAAATCTTCTGGGTCCTCTTCTATGACTGCCGTGGAGCAGCCTATCAGCGTCCATGGCCAGCTCCCATAGGCTTGGCTGCTGGCCACGCTGATAGGCTGCTCAGGGGGTGGCACGTCCACATGACCACGAGCAGCCTATCAGCGTGGCTAGCAACCGATCCTATCACAGCTGGCCGGCGCTGGCCTTGCAGGATGATAGGCTGCTCCTGAGCGGCCGGGGCAGCCCGGGTCCCGCTGCATGTTAAAGAGAGACTATAATTATATATCTGACCATAGTTCCTCTTTAAGTTAACTAAGTAACTAAGTAACTAACTAACTAAACTTTGTAGCATGGGAAATTCCCACATTGATGCCGTTCTGAGTTCCAGGGCTTGGCAAGGCCGGAAATCACGCTACTGGTACTCATCTGTTTCATGTTTGTTCCCATGGCAGGTGCTTACGTGAACTCCAGCAATTTATTTTGTTCATTAGGCTGGCAGTGGTACAGTGATAAGTACTGAGTGAACCCAATGCTCTCACATAGGTCATAGAGCAGGGAAGATGTAAGCAGAGGCGTAGCTAGGGGGGAGCAGGGGGGGGCATGTTCCCTGGGTGCGGCAGGTCAGGGGGGCGCCAAAGGGGGCCCTGAGCACAGGTGGGGGTGCCATTTTGAATCATTGCCCCCGGTGCCAGAAAGCCCAGCTACTCTTCTGATGTAAATATTGGTCACCAAGCTTACCGAGTGCTGATACACAGTGGGGCATCCCAAAACATCATGTCCCTTTACTGCATTTTTAAGAGGAAGTATGTTTATTTTTCCCGGACTTCCTATTTTAGAAGGAAGATCTTTCCATGTTCATATGTGACATTATTCTTAATATCTGCAGTGCATTTCTAATAGACCACGTTACTTGCAGGGAGACTCCGGAGGTCCCCTCGTCTGTCAGAATGGAAGAGACCGCTGGGAGGTCCATGGAATAGTGAGCTTTGGACCCATTGGATGCAATGTGGAGAACAAACCCAGCGTTTTCACTAGGACTTCCACCTTTATTCCCTGGATTGAAGCAACAAGGATTCGTGATTTCTTCCTACACTGAAGAAACAAGCAGAACTACAATGTGGCAGCTGTTCAAATATTAGGCTGTAAACAGTGGCATAACTAAATGTGACTGGGTGATGTGAATGGTGTGAACATTAAATGGGGCTCTGGCATGGCTCATGCAGTGCTCCGCTTTCCTTTTATTTTGGATACAACTAGCCAAAAAACTGAATCAGCCAAGACAAATGCTACTTCTTTTTCCATTATATGATTTCAAGTGAGCACAAATCCAATAAATAAGGCAGCCGAACAACAACAATGGGGTTCCCATGACCCCCTGGGCCCCAGGCCAATTGCACCCCATATAGTTATTCCCCTGGTTGTAAAGTGATTTATGCCTGTTCTATCTGGCAGAGATACAGCGGCATCATGTGGCACAGCTTGTGTGTGCAGGCCAGGAACCACTGCCATTGCCAATCAGCACATACCAGAATAAGCATTAAGCACACAACAGAGCATCATTTTGGGTGAGGAGGACATCCGCACTCCCTGGCTACTGTTCTAGGAAGGATACACTGGGAATCTAAACTAACCCAAACCACCCCATCGTGCCATTGTTGAGCACTGCATTAGAGAGCTACACCTCTTTTCCTAGCAGAGGAACCTCTAGTGGCGGCCAGGAAACAACTGGGGACTTATGCAGCAGCTGCACCTCTTCCAGTAGGAGACATGCTTCATGAAGTGAGCAGCTACTTCCTATACCCCATCATACAGAGTTCCAGGTCTGCTCTCTCCTGATGGCCTAGACTGGGAGGGTGCACTTGCGTTAATTGTGAGGGCTCCAGGCCTGTGTGAGATTGGGAGTCTTTTCAGGGTAGAATTCTATTGCCCTTATTCATCAAGCGATAGCGCCAGGTAGTGTCTGACGAGCGCCAGGTAGCGGCAGCTAACGGCGACTACCGACGTCAAGTACGCCCGGCGGCGGTCACAATGACGCATTTATCAAGCAAAATGAGGCTAGCGCCGGCGAGAGCGACGGCTAGCGCGGCATTCATCATGAAGCCGCCTGGACCGAACAGCGCCGCTGCAAATTCCCTCACAGCGCCAGGTATGAGCTGTCGCTCCCTGGCGATGTCCAATGCATTTCAATGGAGCAATCTATAATTATTCCTAATTAATTGGTATTAATTTTTTTTTTATTTTTTTAATGTCAAAAAATCGGAGACCACTTCTGCAATGTTAGGATTTATTTTTAAGTAAAAAAAATAAATAAAAAAAATATGTGCAGAATTGATCTAACAGGTCTGAGATGAATGTATTCATATTACAAAATGATTCTAAAAACATGTATAATGTTACATTCAAAAAATATGGTTGTTTAGGGGTTAAAAACTAGTTAATACACATCGCCACCAGCGCTCTGGGGTTTAAACAAGGAATGGACAGCGACAGCACATTCGGAGCGTGATTTGTTGATGAATATGAAGCTAGCCGTTCGCTCTGGCCATTCGTTGTCAGGCGCTCACATACAACGCTGGACCTGTGAAACAGCGACCCCCCAGCCCGTATTCAACATTACCGCACACCGACTGAGTCGCTGTCATCAAGCTAACGCCGGCCAAGCACAGCGAATACTGGCTGGCGCAGAAAAAATCACGCTACAGTCGCTCATCTGTCGCTACCTGGCGCTATTAATGAATCGGCCTCCCCATCTCAAGTAGGGGGATAACTCAAAAAGTCCTCTCTCCTGGGTCTGTCTATAGGTTCTATCCAGGGTAGAGATAATAAAATCAGAGGAGATAAGGACTATTCCAAGGAGGCCCAAAGCTTGCTCCACTTGGAGTGGACCAAAACTGTCAACTTTGTTAGAACTGCTGTGATGTGGCTTAGGCATACCCACTCCCTCCATAGGCATGGGTTTCGTGAGCAGATCCTGACTTTTTTCATGTTGTTTCCACATGACCTACATATTTCTCTTGTCTCATTTCTCCCATCTGCCTCTCTTTTCAGTGTCTTTACTCTTTTCAGCATCTTCCTCCTTTTTTAAGTTCCCTCCATCTCTTTTTTCCAGTTTCTTTCTTTCCCTTGCTCTTTTTCTCTCTCTTGCTCTTTCTCACTCACTATCTTTCACTTTTTCTTTCATTCTTTCTCTGCATTCCTAATATTTTACCTTTCTTTTTTTAGCCCTATTCAATTCTTGCTTTCTCTTTGTTTCTCCACACTGACCCCCCATCTAGTCCTCATCCTCCCATTTATTCTCTCTCTCTCTCTCTGGTTCTTCTACATTCCTTCCCTCTTGCTTTAATTTGCACATTCCCTCCATCTTTCTCTTGTCACATGCCTTCAATCTCCTCTCTCTCACACACTTTCTATATTATCTTATCTATGTTGAGTAGTGTGTAAATACTTTCCATTCTAGGAAGGCGCCTCTTTTCCATAACACACATTTATTATACACAAATATAAATCTTCATTAAAAAAAAAAAAAAAAAGGCCCCACTTTGAGGCCCACTGTCCCTCCGAAAACTTTGGAAACACCTAAATGTCTCACTTTGCTGACATGAGGAAGACTGAGCCCAAATAAAGAATACTGGATGTCTGGATGGTTTACTACTGCTCTGACTCTTTGGTTGAATGGTGGTAGTGGAAGGCCTGGATTTATGATCATTGACTCAATCACCAACATCATTTATGTATGTAATTAAAGCGGACCTTCACTCTAAATAAGAGTCTATCTTATATGTTTCCCACACCCTGTACATACAGATTGCTCACATTAAAAATCATCCTACCTGCATCTACTGCATTTTATAAGCCTTTAAACATCCAAGATGGCGGCTTATGGAAGCTGCCATTTTTGCAGGCAGCCTGCAAACAGGAAGTGCCTGCAAACAGGAAGTGACTGTGCTGCTCTGCATTCTGGGACTGCTGACCTTTCCCTGACCCCAGCTCTGCTCTGTCTGAGCAAAGCACAGCTATAACCCGCCCCCCTGTACCTTATCCCACTCTCCTCTCCTCAGTAAGTGTGATGCTTCTGAGTCAAGATGGCGGCGCCCGTATCCTAAATTCCCGAACAGAGTTGCAGCCCAGTGGGGGAAAGTATAATAAATTAGTGACTAAACATGTAAAATATATTAATTTTAGATGCTGAGGAATTGTTTTTTAAGAGTTTGGGCTTTTCATTAAATCATGGTGAAGGTCCGGTTTAAGCCACATGCTAAACCACGCTCCTACCACACCCATCACCCACAAACTGGTCTAAACTGTCCCACTTTGAGGACCCCAATACTATGTTCTGAATAAACTACAAATCAAAACTTTTTCCACTGGCTCAGATGCTGGTAGGCAGTGCTGTAACTAAATGTGATGGGGCCCTGGTGCAAATAATAAATAGGACCTTGTCATGGCTCATACAGTAAACTTTGTCTTGTCTTTTAACTCATTTGGAGTGAAAGCAGAGACACATGTAGCTGCATTTCTCTAAATAATGCCAGTTGAGCACAAATATGATGAATAAGGTGGAGGAGCAACAATGATGGGGATGAAAGAGATCATGTTGTTGCCACTGAGTACAAGATTTACACATATTCATATAGGGCAGGCTTTAAAGTGGACCAACACCCAGCCTGATCGGGCCTATCTAATCCCTCCCCGCGGGGCATCCAAAAACGCCCGATTTTGGATGCCCTGCAAACCTTACCTGATTCCCGGTCCAATGGCGCATGTGCGGGCCACGGCCCCATCTCGCGCTTCTCTCTAGCAGGGTGCGTGCCCGCGCCAGCCATTGTGAGATGCGGCTGCCAGCGTGCTCGGAGCCGCTGAGCTTTGACACCGCTTTGAAGCGCATAGCTCAGCGGCTCCGAGCGCGCTGATTGGACGAGCACGCTGATTGGACGAGCGCGCCGTAGGAGCAGGGTGAGGTGAGTTGAATACTGCGATCTGGGGGGTTTCACATAGCGGGGCACCCCCCATCGGGGAAGTGGACCAAAACCCAGGATAGTCAAAATCCTGGGTGTTGGTCCACTTTAAAAAAAATGAATCCTATAACAAAAAGGTACAGTAGGTAAGAAAAGTATGAAATGGTGGCTACTATGATTGCCTTACCCCTGGACAACTCATCCTGCATAGCAGTGACATAGAAGACCCTGTACCATCCTGGCTGTAAATCCCATACATACTTGACTGTCATGTCCCACGACATGTGTTTCATTTTACCCGGGGTAACTGCGTGATATAGTGTTTTATTACATAGGCCGAGCAGTGTGCCTTTAACTGCTTTTGTCCCTTCCTGGCTCCCTTAGTCTAGCTGATGCAAGCAGCTCCTCCCTTCTTCCTCTCTCCCTTCAGCCATATTCTAGTTTGCATCCAAGCAGTGCACACGTGTTGCTCCCTACTGCAGTCTACAGTCTTTTTACCTGCTGCTGTTATGGGTTTACATCACAAGTTTCTTGCTGTATTAAACATACATTTCAAGATTCCTGCTGTAAGAAGTGTTTATTGCAAGATTCTGTAATGAAATAAAGCTTCTGAAACTTAACAAAGTATCCTCATGACAAGCTGAGTAAGCTATCTGCCAAGTCTTATGGAGTAAGGACATATCTGTCACAGACACACACACAGACAAAGTGAAGCTGTCTACAGGATCCACATTACTGCCATCTGGTGAGTCAGAATATTGACTGTATATATTGTGGATAGTTTGTTTTACTATTTTATTTATTCAAATCATAAAACTAAGACAAGTAACTAACACAGTGTCGCTCGATTCATATACAGCTGATGACTGTGACTGGGTTGTCCATTCTGTATCAGGCCTAATAAAATAATACTTGTCATCTAATGACTTTGAGTTTCTTTTTATTTTACTTTTTTTTTTTTATTACTTTAGTCTTAAGCAGATCCATTTGTAATGGTAAAGTAACAGAAGTGATTGGTTTTCACAGCCGACAACCAGTCCCAGGCATTCCTCATCCTATAAAATATAAGGATCAGCCAAATGAATAGCCTTGGTTCTGTCAACTCAAAGAGGCACTAGTCCTAGGCTTCAGACCTAAAGCAGATATAAAGTAAAAAAAACTGATATAGGTCCCAAACATATTTCTTCTAACTCTAACAAGATTCCCAGGCCGATCGATTCCCCCCCCCCCCCCCCCCCCCCCCCGCCGGGGCATCTAAAATCGGGATGGTTCGATGTGTGAAACCCCCCAGGTAAACCCCTAACACTTACCTTCTTTCCTGGTCCCACGGGTCATGAGCGAGCCGCGTCCCTGCTATCCCTCTAGCAGTGCACTTGCCAGCACCAGGCATTTGTGAATGGCCAGCGTGGGCACGCCCCCTGTTAGAGGGTAATGGGGGATGTGGCCGTCAGTGCGCTCGGAGCTGCTGGCCTTAGACGAGTGGCTGTGCATGCGCCATAGGACAGGGAAGAGGTTAGTTGCTTTAAGTGATCTGGGGGGTTTCACACAGAGGGGCACCCCCGATCAGGGTACCCCGGGGGAAAGAACCAAAACCCAGGATAGTCAAAATCCTGGATTTTGGTCCACTTTAAACGCTAACAATAGGGGTCATGCACAATGGCATAACTAAATGTGATGGGCCCTGGTGCGAACATTAAATGGGGCCCTATCATGGCTCATACCCATTTTCCTGTTATTCTGTTGGATACAACTAGACAACTAAAGACTGAAACAGCCGAGAGGAATGGTGTTTTCTTTCTTTAGATAATGCCTCATGTGCACAAATCTGTTAAGGTGGAGGAGCAACAATGATTAGGTCCCCTTGACCAGACCCCGGTGTGGTCGCACCTCCTGCCCCTCCTATAGTTACGCTCAGGGGTGGGCTTATCATTTTTGGGGCCCCATGCAAATTTGTGTCTGGGGGCCCTAATCCAAGACAAATTATGCATAGCGAAATTCAATATTAACACACCTTGTCAGAAATGTAGCCATGGCCTGCTCATGCACTGTGGGAGTGCGAGAGAACCCAGAGGGTTTCACACAGAGGGGCATCCTGGCACAGGGAATTGTCCATCCATGGCATAAGGAAATGTCTGGGAATTGCCTAATTGCCCAATTTCTGCTCCTTGTGGGATCCCAAACTAGGATGCTCCACTGTGAAACCCCATTAAATTGCCACACCCCCTCACCTAACCTATACCTATTTGTGATTGGCCAGCCTGGACATGCCCCCAGCTAGAGGTGAGCAGGGATGCAACCCTCATTGCACCATTCACAGCATCTTGCATAACTGAATGGAGCTGAGCGCACTGACTCTGCAGTAGCCGTCTCATGTAAGTGTACAGTGGCTTCCTATCTGCTGCACTTTCTGCATTGTGTTAAATGGCCCCCCTTACTCACCGCAGCCCGCCCACCTGCCGAGTGCCATCATTCATTTTCAACAAAAAGTTGCCACTGATTTGACCCTGCATGTGGGGGCCCCCTGGAATGGTTTGGTAAAACATTGTTTTTGGGTGTGAAATGAAATTTGCATCTGAATTTTTTACTTTCACACATGAAAATGATGATCCCCCCTCCAAAAAAAAAATTATCTGTACCCGAGATTACAAGTTACATTTTACAATTGAGGTATGTCATTTTTTTCTGTGAGGTAACAATAGTTTACTGACAGTGTTTGAAAGTTTGGAAACAATAAGCAACCTAAGGGATCTGCTAAAGAATTTGCCGAATGTTTCTGCATACTCTATATCTTCCAACTTTTCAGGGTGGGAAAAAGGACAATTGTTAAATTAAAGTGGACCAAAACCCACGGCGATCTGCCAAGGAATTTATAAGATTCCTGGGCCAATCGACTCCCACCCCCCGGGGCATCCCGGTTTAACAATTGTCCCTTTTTCCCACCCGGTGTGAAACCCCGCAGGTCGCTCCATTCACTTACCTTCGTTCCCGGTTGCATGTGTGAGCCGCATCCCCTCTATTCTTCTAGCTAGGGTACGTGCTCGCGCTTGGCATTTGTGAATGGCTGGTACAGGCACGCTCCCTGTTAGAGGGAAGCGGAGGATGCGCCCGTTAGCGCACTTGGAGTCTTAGATGGCGTTACGTCAGAGGTTCCGAGCGCGCTGACTGGATGAGCGGCCGCACAGACGCCATAGGACTGGGAAGAGGTGAGTTGCCTTAGGCAATCTGGGGGGTTTCACACAGCGGGGTGCCCCAGGAAAAATCCTGGGTTTTGGTCCACTTTAAGCCACACGGGAGGGATAAGAGAGAGGTTGTAATAGTTAAAACCATAGAAACACTTTGAATAAGGAAATCATTTATTGATGCAGATCTGCATGTTACACCTCAAGGAGGGACAAATGAGAAAGAGGGGCAGGAGACATGGGTTCAAAAGAGGGACAGTCCCTTCAAATCAGGGACAGTTGAGAGGTATGCTATAGGGCAGGAGTCCCCAACCCCTGGGGCCGTGACATCGCAAACTGCAACATCAAGAGCTGGGAGAAGTAAGGGAAGCGGGGTCTCGTGCCCCAGGCGCAATGCGGTGTGGTGCGGTACAAGACATCACTGGAGTTGACATCGGGGCTCCAGACTCCCGCTGACGCACTGCCTTTACTTTTTGGATGTGTGTGCCCGGTGTCCAGCGCCCGGCGACTGCCTGCCCCTGCCTTCCTCCACCCCACATCATCCACCCTTTACCCTCCTCCACCCCGCCTCATCCTCCCATTATCCTCCCTCTCCACTCCCCTTATCTGCCCCCTCTCCTCCACCATATTCTACGTGACTCACGACAAGCCGAGTAAGCTTTCTGCCAAGCCTTATGGAGTAAGAACACATCCATCACAGACACACAGAGAAGGTGAAGCTGTCTTCAGGATTCACATTACTGCCATCTGGTGAGTCAGAATAGTGCCCACATCATATCAGGATTCTGTGTGGTCACGAGCCCTGCTGTGGCTGTTTCCCCCACTTTATGTGCACATTCAATTGAATAGGCAGACGGGCTCTTTAAGATGGTGACACCCAGCACCTGAAGTGCCAGGTGAATGGTGCTGGCTCCTGGCCAACGTAAGGCTTTTTTTTTTCTTTGTACCCACCCTCCGCGAGACTGGACTTCCACTTGAATATGACGACACGACAATCAGTTCTGATTGGATGAGCGCCTGTGCCGTAAAGGATATGGAGGGAAGTAAATGCAATGGCGGTACCCGATGTTTCACACACTGGCATCCCAAATCGGAATGCTCCTGTAAAGCAGAATAAAACCCATGGCAGTTTTGGTCTGCTTTAAAGAGGAACATCAGACCAAAATTAAAAAGGGGCTGATTCCCCTCCCTTCCATAGGCCCATACTTGTTGGTGTTGTCTGTTGCGGCGACATCCGACTGCTTCAGGGCCCGATCTTCACCCTGCCGCCCGTTTAGCCGTCGCTAACTGACAAACTCGGCCTTAGCCAAGCTCTTCAAAGTCCCACGGCGATCTCGCAGCTCTGCAAAGTCTAGCGAGATTTCGGGCAGCTTCATTGCATCCTACTGCACAGGCGCGAGATTGGGGGCCACGGGCAGCGGACAGGGCCTGATAGAATGCAAGATGGCGCCGGCCATCGGGAGGTCGCACAAAATCCGAGGGACCCAGAAGATGGATCCCTTGGCGAGGTGAGTAAATACTTCCCAAAGATGAAACCAGAGGGGGGAAGCAGATCAGTGAGCAGGGCCGGCGTCAGCACCCGGCAAGGCCGGGCAGCTCCTGGGGGTTCCGGCCTCCAGGGGGGCCCACTGACAGGGTCGGCCTCTGGGCTGTGTGGCGGACTGGGAGTGGCGGTGCAAGTTCTTTTCCATGACAGACGGGCACAACACTATGCAGCAATAAGGTTCCACTGCTGCCTGTGGGAAAGGGCCTCCACACCATGTGACAGACGCGCCCTGGCGGGCTGCGGGAGATCAAACAGCAACAAGGAGACCAGGAGTGGTGCTGGGAGGGAAAGGGCTGTAGAGGTACATTTTTTTCTTTTGATCCTTAGATAGCATCCAGATTTGGGACGTCCCTCAGTGATGTGACACAACTCTTCACCACAAAGGGGGCCACTGAGATCATGCCACCCAAGGGCCCGCATGAACCTGGAGCCGGCGCTGTCGGTGAGGTTTGGGAGAGGTACTAGCCTCCCCTGATGTTCCTCTTTAAAGTAGACAAAAACCCATCTGGACTGGCCCTGGAGTCTCCCAGATAGAGTCGAGCAGAGATGGATCTGGCAGCAATCTCACTCTATTTAGAATAGAAGCTGAATGGAGCCGAGCGTGCCGATTGGTTGCCTGTCTGTGCCTGTGCCATGGGAATGCCAAAAGGGCGAATTTATGCTGGCAATTTGTGGAGATACACAAAGTGGGGCATCCCAAATCGAAGCGGCAAGCAAATATAAAAGGAGCAAACGGCGTTGGTCGCGTCCCCACTCACCTCTCGCTGTGCCCGCGCCAGGCATTTCGTTGATCAGGCGACCCTCAGTTTCGCACAGCAGGGCGTCCCATTTCAGGATGCCCCATAAAAAGGTGTACCGCGGAGACCCTGAAGGTATTCTGTGTATTCTTTGTATCCTCTGCATTCTTTTTGTACTTTTAGGCTTTTTTCTCTTGATATTCTGTTCATGGAAAACTCAATAAAGATCTATTGCACAAAAAAAAAGGTCCACCACCTCCCCAAGTGTCTTATAGACCTGAGTAGGGGCTTGTTCCTCTTTAAGGAGCCCTAAGGCTATTTTTAGTGAGGTTTTCCATAGAAGGGGACATACTTGTTATGACGACTCTCTGTAATTACTGGCAGGTAAGTGAGGTTATCCATAGTAGGGGACATACTTGTTATGATGACTCTCTCTGTAATGTATGTATCTCATTATACAGGACATTTTGCATCTTGTCAGTACAATTCTGCAATGAACCTGTGAGCTCGCCTCCTCCGGCCAACAGATGGCGCCATCACCACACAGAGAAGCCGTTGCCTTATCTCGCGAGAGTTGATCCGGTTCCTTCTTTTCTCCTTTCCGTGTGTGGGGCACGGGGAGCAGGACGCCGGGCCTCGGCTTTTGAAGCGAGCTGAGAGAACACGGAGAGGCGGCAACGCAACGCGGTAAGTTACACTTATGTGCGGTGCGAGGCGGCCATCGGTCATAATGTACAGAACAGGGGGTCGCTCTCTGGCCTTCCTGTGCAGTGCGCATGCGCCGTCCGATCAGCTGGGTGGTCCCGTGTAACAAGAGGGGCTTCCTTGTTTGTTTCACCCGCCCGGCCAAGGTATGTGTATAGAAATATTTATCTTGCTTTTTGTTCGGGTTAAAGCTGACCAAAACCCTTGAAACCCGAGTAGAAGCCCTCCTTCTGTGGCCCCCCCCCCCCCCCCGACTCATCTATTACTGACATTATACCGGTGATCCCACAGCACATGCATGAGCCTCTATCCCCTTAATGCTTCCTGCGCCAGACTTATTTAAATAGTGGACTAAGACCTAGGACTTTACCTGACCTGGGTTTTGGTCCTGCTCTGTGGGCATGACCCCCCTTATGTGTGGGGCTTTTCTAGTCAGTGCCACATGCCATGCATATTGGTGGTTATAATAATCTTTATATAGCGCCAACATAATCAGCTGTATGATTGGCATATGGCCATGTTTTACACACAGAGATTGGGATAAGTGACAAGGCCCAGGTTTCCCTGTGTTGTCACTGGCTGGGCACAGGAGTGCACCTCCACTATAGGGGCTGGGGGGAATGCGGCTGGCTAGTGTGGCGTACAAGCCCAAGTAAAGGTTGGTGAATGCAGGGCATCCCAGATTGAAATGTCCCTAAGGTTACTTGATCAGCCTTACCTGCAGTCTTTTAGACTGAGACTGTGAAAGGGCATAACAGGAGGGATCATTGGGGGGAGGCTGTGGATGTCTTGCAATAAGAACAGACAGGAGGTCTGATTGAAGATTTACATGGTGCTTATCCAGGGCTTTGGCCCTGGGGGGGACTCCAATTTAGAATGCCCTGCTGTGGTAACCCTCAGAATTGCTGATTGTCTACCTTGGCCCCACTCTTTTATGGTGCATGTGTAGGCCGCCTCTCCCATGTCTGCTGAGGGAGTTAAGAGATTGTTGGGGGGGTTCACACATGGGGGTTTCCCAAATTGATCTTTACAGTGAATCAAAACCTAGAAGACTGTGATTTGGAATTGCCAGGTGTGTTAAACTCACAAAGTCTAATCCTGCCCCCCCCCCCCCCACAGGCAAGCCTAAATGTTGCAAAGTGCAGGGTAGAGGGAGCAGGGATGCTGTGGCATAGCAAGTCACTATGCTGATTGCTGATATGGACATCCCTGGATCCTGAGATTAGGTGGGTTTAACACAATGGGGCATCCCAAATTGTGTGTTCATCTAGTGCTCCATTTAAAGGTGATCTGAACCTTGTCTGGAAATCCCCTGGTCTATAGGGACTCTAAATAAACCACTCCTGCGTTTTTTTTTTTTAAAGTGGACCAACACCCAGGGGGGATCGGCCCGGAAATCTATAAGATTCCCGGACCGATCAGATCCCTCCCCGCGGGGCATCCGAAATCGGGATGTCCCGCGGGGAGGAACCCCCCAGGAGGCCCACAATCCTCACCTTACCGGCGATCCAACGGCGCATGCGCGAGACGCGGCCGCGTCTCTCGCTTCCCTCTAGCAGGGCGCGCTCCCGCGCCGGCCGTTTTGTGAATGGCCGGCGCAGGAGCGCTCCCTGTTAGAGGGAAGCGAGAGACGCAGCCAATGACAGCGCTCTGGTATGCGCGTCCAAGCGGCTTTGGACGCGCATACCAGAGCTGCTCTGAGCGCTGTCATTGGCCGGACGAGGTCACGTGGGAGCGGGGAGAGGTGAGTTTTTGCGGCGATCGGGGGGGTTTCAGACAGCGGGGCACCCCCGATCGGGGTGCCCCACCTAAGTGGACCAACACCCAGGATAGTCAAAATCCTGGGTGTTGGTCCACTTCTGTGGTGCTCTGATGTGGGCACTTGCAGAGATTAAGATGAACAGGGTCATAGGGAATCGCTTACCTTTCCACCGGTCCCCCGCTGCGATTATGGGCCACAGTCTCCTTTTTGGCATCCCTGCACCCAGCTATTCAGATAGGCTGGTGGGGGGGTGCACTCCACAGGGAAACCAGGAATGAAGCTGCCCCCACTACCTATACTGACGCTCTGTCTCAAGCGGTGCTTCATGTTATGCATTAGTACGCTTAGCATAAAACACTGATTGGAGGAGAGCACAGGAATGCGCAATGGGAAGCGACAGAAAGGTAAGTGGTGTGGGCAATCTGGGTGATTTTATACAGCGGGGCATCTGGAGGGGAGGGGCTCCCCTTTAAAGAATCCTAGGCAGCATGGATCTCCCCAGCTTGCCCAATAAACTCACCTTTCCTTTGTTTCCATGGCACAGGTCGCTGCTGGTGGGTGTGCTCGCTTAGAAAGCCATGTGATTCTGTAAAGCCATTGCAGGAAGCGCCAGAGAAACCCGCTGGCTGTGAGGAGCAGATGGGGGGGGGGGATTTCTTTCTCTTTATCCTGTGGTGGAACAGGTGGGAACATTACAAGCTCTTACAAATGACTGGAAGGTCGGTCAAATAGGCAGTGTCTACCACTGCTGAACACTTGATCTCTGTTGCTGGTTTGCTACCCCACATGACTGCTGGCAGCCAGTGAAGTTCATGGGATGATCTTGCATAGTGTTGTCCATGAGGTAAACCCCCGTGGTTGCCTTTGGTCATGTGGGTGTATGATTTAGCAGCCAGAACAAGGTGAAAACCTTCTCCCACTTCCAGTGGTGATATACATTTTGGTGGGCTTTACTGTCTGTCACTTTAAAGGAGCACTATCGCAAAACTGTGTAATGTTAAAAATCCATATAAACACATTGGCTATTGAGAAGAGTGGTCATTCAAACTGAATAAAACTCCCGCCAAGCTTGTAGTTCTCTCATGGTAGGAACAAAATCCAGGGGTGACAGGACATCCAGGGCGACAGGTTCTGTCATTGTGGACATGGCTTCCTGCAGCCAAGCAGTGCTCTCCTTGAACATGGCTGCAGAGGGCGTGCAGGCGCCTAGCTAGCACTGCACATTCTATCTAGGGCACTGGGTCAGCGCGATCACTGCATTGATTATTTTGAAAATGCATGTAATATGGAAAAAGTCTGTCGTAACATGGTTCTGTAGAAACCTGTCTTACTGGCCATGTTTTTGCGGTTATAAGCGGAATCTGTTACAGGTTATTAGAACAAAAACTATAGGAAACTGCTGCTGGAGGAAGGGAAATACACACTAACATATTTGTTCCTAAAATCAAATGTAATGTAGCTCTCGTAAATCAAATATTGGTAATCATAGTCAGAGCAGGGTCTTGCTTTTTACAGTGTTGATAGTTGACTTTACATTTAGTTTGCATGTGGCACTGCTATTGTATAGTTCTGACAACTACTGTGATTGGATGCTCTGTGTATATTCAGTGTAAGCTTGCTTTTATATTACAAATTTCTAAAGCTACCCACAATAATAATCTAAATCTTTTTGCTGTTTAGACTCAAAGCATATTGATATTAAAGTGGAACAAAACCCATGATTTTAACTTTCCAGGGTTTTGTTCCTTGCCTACCAATTTGCGGTGTGGAAGTCCACTAAAACTCTCCTTTCCCCACTCCAATGGTGCATGCGTGGGCTGATGTCCAACCAGTGCCCTTCCTTTCAGCAAAGGGCTCTGATTGAAATCAACAGGAGCGTATGCTGTTGTATCTTTAGCATTGTATGCGCTCCAGCCCTAACCTATCTGAAGTAATGAGACGGCTGCCAAATGATGTAGTCACAGCAAGCAGCTCTCACTTGGATGAGTACCTGCACATGCACCGTTGGAACATGGAAAGGTGTTTTTATGGGTGCCCTGGGGGGGTTTCACACATCCCGAATTGGGTTGCCCCACGGAAAGCTATCTTTTAGATTCCAGAACTACTGCTGGTGGGTTTTATTTTGCTTTAAACCTAAAAAGAGCCATGCAAGCTTGACTAGAATAATCAAAATTACCAATTTATTATTGTAAACAAATCCATATTAAAACCACTGACGGCCAGCTTCCATGGTAAAGGGCTTATAAAGATCATGCTTAATTACAATAGAATACCACAGAAATCCTATATCACCTAAAATAAGTTTATGTGCTTGAATCTGTTCCCTCCTGAAGCTATGTTGTAGGACCATCTCCATCAAATATCCAGTATAAATAACCCCACCACTCCCATTCACTGGGGGTATAATGCATCTAAGTGAAAGGGGTATACAGAAGGACTTTATCTGTAATCATACCAGCACAATAATACAGAGTATAAATAGTCACATACCTAATCAGATGCTGTGATCTGTAAGCGTTCTGCGGACATTATTATTATTATTGTTTATTTATATAGCGCCATCATCTTCCGTAGTGCTTTACAAGGTAGTAATTACAGACAGGGTAGAAACATACGGTACATATACTTTCAAATGCAGTTTTACAGGGTTGACAATGGATATTCTGAGTACAAGATACAATAGGGGAGAGAGCCCTGCCCTTGCGAGCTTACAGTCTAAAGGAAGAAGGGTGAAGACGATGGGGAGGGATCACAAACAGTCAGTATTGAGCTTTATGACATGTGCCCTTTAGAAGATTGGTTAGGCCAGATTATGCGGACATGACCGCTTCCTCACGTGGCACAGCTGCTGTCACCCAAGACCCTGGTTTTTTAAGTTCTAAGCAAGCAAGACCCAGGGCTTTCTAGTAAGGAAGGTCACTAAGAAGCTATGGTGGCCGCCTGGCTAGGGGCCCTTTTACAGCTTCCTGCTTGCGTTACTTGACATAGGAATACTCCGGCCAAATGAGTTGTGCCTATTGAAGCAAATGGGCTTTTTCATTGCCCACATCTGCAATTTGCTTCACCTGCATCTTGTTGTAGAGCAGTTAAAGGGCCCAGGTACTTGCCCATTCTGAAATGCAGTTTGTGAAAGGGGTGAATTTGCGCAAGGAACGCCTTGTGCCTACATGAGCAGAAAATAGGTCCTAAATACTTCCCTTCATGGCTGTTTAAAGGAGCGTGATTAGTAAAGTAATACAAATCGGCTAGATGGCAAAAGGTGGGATGGGATTTTATTTTCTGTTGTACCCAAGTGACCCCTATGCTAAATATCCTGTATGCTTCTATTTACTTTCTAATATGATTATCAGTTTAGTGGTAGAGCTGCTTTAAGCCAGTTTGTAACAAGAATGCATGGTTGCAATAAAATTGCGCAGGCAGTTGCCTGTGGTTCCTAACAATCCATTTCCTGAAGATAAAGGTTGTTTATGTAAAAGTTGGCTGCGGAGGAGAGGGGTGATCGGGAGGTAAACGTCCGTGCTCTATTATTTGCTATGCTAGCTGCGGGCACAACCCTGGGGTGCGCCTGCCTGCAGGAAGGGAAGCGTTTGTGCTGGCGCAGTGCCTGGCCGACTTACTTCTGGGTGGATTCCCTAAAGATTGAGGGCACGCAAAGATCATAGTGATCCAGGGAAGGAGGGACATCTTCATTCTGGCTTTTGGATTTTAAATGACTTCCTTATCCTCTAGGACCTGTGCTAGGGAGAGGCCTGCTGCACAGTTTTTTAAAGTAGACCTCTATCCATGATTTTTACTGTCCTGAGGAGCGCTCCTTTTCCCTGGGCCATTGCAGTTCTGCTGTGTGAAACCCCCAAGATCACCTTAAAAACTCAACTAAATATTTTAACTGGCCCCACAGTGCATGTGTTATGGTCTAATCTGTGCTGTATGTCATATTGTGGCCATTTACACACACACACCTCCAGCATGGAGAGAAGGCAGCTGCATGTCTCCCTGTGGTCTGCCGTGCATTTCCAGACTAACTGGCTTGGTGCAGGAATGGTTTGCTGGTGATCAGGGTTCACACAGCTGGCCCTGGAGGCTTTTAAAGTCCAATACAGGCCTATACTGTGATAGGTCCAACTTAATGTGGACCAAAATTCTGTAAAGCCCCTGGGATTGCCCATATGCTCACATGGGTCTCCAGTGGCATCCCAAGTGCTCCTCTAGGTGTTGGGTGCAGCCGCCCGCAGCATATGTGAATTTCTGGATGTTTCTGGTGTGTGTAATCAATTCAGAGCAAGGTGAGAATTCTCACGCCTTTCTTAGGAGAGAAAATTGTCATTCACTTTCATTGTCTAGCTTGGGGCTGATTCAGAGCCAGGTGAAAATGTACATGTGGTTGCTGACAATAGCAGTGAATGGCAGTTTTCTTTTAGAGCCTATTAGATGTAAGTATTGGCGGCTTACATTTGGGCCGGCGCACAGGAACATTCTGCAAGCTGTATAGTGTGTGTGCATGCGCTTGGGATGCCATATGGTTCAAGATTTTGAGGGTGGAGGCTCTCAAAGGGGCCCCAGGGTTTTCCTGGTAGCGCTGTGGGGCACTCCGAGACTGCCATACTCTTATAGCTGGCAGCAGATGAGCTATTCTCTGGTCCTACACTGAATGTTCCTGATTTCATCTAATACACATTGCCGGGGCTCAGGGGAAACCACTGCAACATGTAGCTGTGATTGGCTGAGCCGGCACACGTGTGTAGGTAGCTGCTCTCTGATTGGCTCGATGCTGTCAGAGATCACTCGGCTGCAGCGGTGAGCCGGCCGCCAGATGTTGGTCCCTATAGATGTGCGGAGGGGCCGGCGGTTGGTCTGCGTGCGCGCGCATCGCGGCGTTCCTGGGCTGTGCAGTGTGACCCGGCCATAGAGACCGCCCCCCGGCTTTCTCCCCGCTCAGCTGTGTACGTGAGCGCTAGCTTCCTTCTAGTGGCGGCTTCCGCCCCGCCCACATTCCAGTGACGTCACGTTACAGGCTTTAAACTGCCAGCCGGCGTGCGCTCGCTTCTGCTTTCCGTACCGGTAACCGGGGGATGAGGCCGCGCCTGGAGCCAGGTATTGGTTGGGTGAGGGCATCGCTGTTCAGCTCTAGGGGGAGGGTGTGTGTGGGTGAGCCGCCTCCATGGTACATAGTGATATGCTAAGCCTTTGTCTGTGCCAGCAGCACAATGCATGATGCACCCCCACCTAAAGCTGCTCATTGCTCCTCATGTACTGTGCAGGCCAGGGGTCAGCAGGTGCAAGGCATCCTGGGAGTGCCCACCTCTTCTCTATCCTCCTGTTTTTATAACATTTGCTTTTCAGCTTGGTAGTGATTTCTGTACCGTATGATTTACCCTGTTGATAATTCTACCTTGTACATCTCCACGGAAGAAGATGGAGCTAGCTCAAATACTTATAAAGCACTATTATAATCAATGGTGCTGTACAAGGTAGATAAGCAATAATAGCTGAATAATGCTGTTGGCTACTTGGGTCAGGAATCCAGAGCTGTCACAGCCAAAGCAGTGTATCTATATGACCTCTGACTGTATTGCCCGGTACAGTGTACCCTCCTGGCAACTCTGTGCCAAGTCTGCCCTCCCCTGATCTCACTTTTCCTTATGGAAGTCTATACGCAACTGCACACAAGAAAACCTCCTGTTAGAGGTGCAGCAGTATCCTATCCCCATCTGACAGAACTCTGCTAGGAAAGAGGGGTGTCTAATGCCAGGCTCACTCATGGAATTGGTAGGTTAGTTTAATGTCCTGGTCCCTGACATGGATTTGCTTGGAATGGTTTAGGTCTACTTTGAGAACCTTACTGCAGGGTGTTATGCATCCCAACACCAAAAATGGACTAAAACCCAGGTTTATACTCCCAGGTTTTGGTCTCCCCAGGGCACCCAGATTTGGAATGCCCTGCTGTGTGAAACCCCCTCCCAGGTCACCCAGTAAACTCTCCTCTCCCCGTTCCTATGGCACATGCGCAGCCTCTCACCCAGTCGGCGTGTTAAGGGCTGAGAAGAGCCGAGCATGCCGGCAGCTGCATCTCCTCTACCCTCAAACCGGGTGCATGCCCACGCCGGCCATTCACAAATGCCATGCTAAAGGTATAGCGGACATCGGTCGTGGATCGGAGAGAAGGTCAGTTACATGGTAACCTGGGTTTTTTTACACAATCGAGCATCCCTAATCTGGATGCCGCTGGGGGAGGTAATCTTATAGATTCCTGGACCACTTTATGCTGCCAGTGGTCATATTGTGATTTTATTCATATAAAATCTGTGAAGCCTACTGGGAGAACCTATTGTGCAGCTTTGCAGAGCCTGTGATGAGAATTGCACCCTGCTCATGCAGCGGTTTGACCATCTGTGTCAAGAATCCAGAGAACTGTCAGAGGTTGTCCAGATACTCTGCCTCATCTCCGTCACTATTGGCGGCATACAATGTCCCAAGCTACTTTTTAATGCAGACCTAAACCTTCCTGGCAACTCTGCAACAGGTGTGCAAGGACCCACCAACTCCCTCTGAGCTTTAATTTCTGGAGATGATTATTTTACCCTATGGAGTGTTTTATCATAAAGGACATGAAGCAACTGCACACTCCAGTGAAGCAAGCCTCCTGTTAGAGAAGCATCTTCTGCTGCTACATGTTCAGATGTTTCCTACCCCCCCCCCCCCCAATCTGACAGAACGCCACTGGAAAAAGTTGAGTATCTAATGCAGGGCTCACTGATGGCAGTTTAGTTTTGTCCTTGAGGGCCACGACTCTGACATACAGTTGCCTGGAACAACGAAGAAAAAACTTTATTTTGGACTTGAAGTCTGTCACTTTTTCTTAATGTCTCTTTTCACAGTGCTGTAAAGAGAAATATTTTCTGGGGTGGCTGAATTACCTAGAAATTGCTCTTGGCTGTAACTTCAAACAGCTGCTGGGGCCCGATAGAGGGTGAGCAGTGCAGCCTGTGACACCTTGTTTATCTTGGACTCGCAGCTCCTCTGTGCTGGGTGTAAACTTGCTGAGCTTGCTGTTGCTGCACTGACCATTGTGTTATGCTAAACACTTGTATTCACCCAGTCACCTCTTTACCCCCAGAAGTGTCAGCCGCAATGGATATGGACCAAGAGCTCAGTTCCTGCAGCCGTGACCCGCTGTCTAAATGCATCCAAGCCAGGAGGGAACTTGAAGCTGCCATTCAGGCCTTGCTGAAGACTGAGCAACAAGTGAAGGAGAACAGTAAAGAGGTAGAGCACTTACTATTACCCATCCTCCTCTTGTTATACATAAACTGCTTAAATGGATCCTTGTCTACAGTAAATTTCAGCTCCACTTTGTATTTTTCCTTTATCGACGAGTTGTAAATATATAAACAGTCACATAATTAAACAAGCCTCAAACCTAGGTGGATAATTTTCATTATTGTGGCACTGAGCTTTTATTAAAGTGGACCAAACCCACCCTGGAGTCTGAGACCGCTGTGTCAAACCCCCCATAAATTGCCTAAAAACTCACCTTCGTTCACAGTCCAGTGGTGAATACGTGAGTAGCAGCCACATCCCCACTATCTGTTTAGCAGAGCATGTGCCCGCACCAGGCATTTGTGAATGAAAGGGTAGCGGGGGGGGGGGGGTGCGGCCGCCAGCTCACTCGGATCAGCTCGTATTAGACAAGCTCCTGGAAGAAGGGGCTGGAGCAGATCTGAGTGTGCTGGTGGCCGCATCCCCCGGGGACCGGGTAAGGGAGATCGGGTGACCTCCACACACAGCGGGCACTCCCGATTGGGGGGCAGAGACCCAAACCCAGGATAGTCAAAATCCTGGGTTTTCCGTCCACAACAAGCCTCAAACCTAGGTAGATAATTTAATAACATTTCACTTGATTGCTCAAAATTAGCTGATGTGGTCCATAACCTGTTGTGGATAATTAAAACCCCAAAGAGCCTTTTACAAATCTTCGAGGATCTGCCAAAAGACTCCAGGGCCAGCAAATGTCATGATTGTTCAAGTACCCTAAATCTGGAGGCCTCACTTGAGATGGGGAATGTACCTATATCCCCTCACGAAAAATACTTTCTTCCTGCATTAACTTAAAATGCTCATTATATATATATATATATATATATATATATATATATATATATATATATATATATATATATATATATATATATATATATATATATATATATATATATATATATATATATATATATATATATATATATATATATATATATATATATATATATATATATATATATATATATATAAGAGCCGTGTTTGCCATTTACCTTTTTCTGGTGCATTTGCTTCACAGCGGTTTTCTGCTGTAGGACTGGCCTTGGGGGATCTAACACATAAATGAACTTTGCGCTCTTATTACTGCCCTGGGGGTGTCTGGACTAGAGCTTCGTTGTCGAGTGCATTGGCTAATATGAATTTAAGACTAGAAGCCCCATATTTGGAAGATACATATTCACGGTCTGATTTTCTGTAGGTTTCCATTTTCATGCTTAATTTTATCTCTTTACAGGTGAAAGCTCAGATCCACTCATGTATTAGTCGTCACTTAGAGTGTATGCGCAGCCGGGAAATTTGGCTCTTAGAACAAGTGGACTTGATTCAGCAGCTGAAGGAAGAGGCCCTACAGCAGCAAGCTCAGCAGCTGTATTGGGTATGGAATTTATAGCTTTACCAAGCGTCTTCACAAACCATATATGTAAAGTCTCTTCTGTAGGGTGTGTTGGCCTGATGATGGATGAGGAACTGTGTTGCTTATACCTAACTGGTAGCACATATCTGTTAAATGTTTTTGGCTGATTCTTGATCTCGGCTATGCAAGGTTTTCTTGTACTTAAAATTCAGAAAAGTAATCGGAGTAAATAATTTGATCCATTAGCAAAGAAGACAATTTCAAGTGTGTAACGCTTAGAATTCTGTAATGCCACAAACAATAACATCCTATTACAATAGTGAGTTTTTGAAACATTTGTTTGATCTTCTTGTTTTAGTTGTTGGGACAGTTCAACTGCCTAATTCATCAGTTGGAGACTCCTCACAATAATGATCTTGCCAATCAGATCACTGTTTGTCTAGAAAGGTGAGAATTTTTTAGTTAACCTTAAATGGGGGGGGGGGTATCTTGGCAACGGTGAGCTGGGGCCACCTCCATAGGATGCATATGATATATTTTATGTAAACCTTTTTTTTTTTTTTTTTTTTTTTTTTTTTCAGACTGGGCAGTCTTGCTCTCAAACCTGAAGAATCTTCCACTCTCCATTTTGATGCTGATGTCTCTTCACTCAGAAAAGCTATTACTACATTTGGATCCATTAAGACTACGGTAAGGGCATGCACTGGGCCTGCTCTTCCAGTTTTTGGGGGATTCATTGTATGGGCTAAAAAGAATGCCTGGACTTTAATTATCTGAGAATGTCAGTCAAGCCCCACCCAGAGGAGGCAGCTTGTGGGTATAATGGGGTTCATAGATTTGCCAGGCGTATAGAGACATCCTGATTCCCTGATTAGCCCAGTTAAAACCCCCAAGTGAAATCCAGCACTGTGATTGGCCACTGAGGTCAAATTACATATTGTATCTAGCTTAGAGCTGAATCCAGAAAATTAGCTAAAACTTTTATGGCTGCCATTTGTTGACCACCCTCTAGACACAGTAGTTGCTTGCTTGTTGCAGGCATGTATTTTGGTCGCATCCCCATTTTTATGGCTTATATTAGAAGTGTGGGGGAGCTTTGCAGCCAATCCTGCAATCTGACAACAAACTATATTGAAGGCAACTTGCCTCATAAGTAGAGTTTATAAATATTGCTTGTATTCTCAATTTGTATAGATCTATTTTTTTACTAGGTTTTTTTTTTTTCTTTTTGTATCTTTAGAACTGTGAAGAACCTGCAACTACTGCCAGCGCGATACCATGCAACTTTGTTACTCAGAATCCCTGGCTTCTGAATAACTGTTACCTTCCATCAACTGAACAGGTATACTTACCTCAGCTTGAAAAGCTTGACATGAATCTTAGTGGACCAAAACCCAGGTTTTGACTATCCTGGCCTTTGGTCCTTGCCCCTGGGGCAGGAGTGCCCAGCTGTGACACCATGCAGGTCCTACAGCGCATGTGCGGCCACTGGTCCATCAGCGGGCTTGGATCTGCTCACGTCAGCATGTCTAAGGCGAGCAGCTCAGAGCGTGTGGACGGCCACATCCCTCGCTACCCTCTAACAGGCAATGTGCCTGCGACGGCCATTTACAAATGGGGTGGGCACGCGCCCTGCCATTTTGGATGCCCCGGTGGAAGGGAATTGATTTGCACCGGGAATCTTGTGATTCCTGGGCTGAACACTGGGTTTTGTCCACTTTAAATGGTCCTGCCATCTGATAAGATAGAATTGTCCAATTCTATTTGAGGATGTAGCGGTTGGGAAAACGCCGCAGGGGAGACTGCTTACTTTGTGTTTAATGACCTCACTATACAGATAAAGCATGCTGGGGCTTGTAGTTATGACAGCTGGGGAAATGGTGGAATTAGAAAAACTCCAAACATGTAGAAATGGTGATCTGCTATAAACAGTGGGCAAGCATGCAGTTACCCTTCATGGTATTAGACCAGTCAAACTTAAAATTGGATTGCCTAGCAGCCTGCCTGATTCAGTGTCGGCCTGTCTCTTTGCTCTGGTCATAGAAAGGAAGGGGGATTTCTTCCTCTGTCTTTGCTGCCTCCAGCACCGCCCCCCCCCCCCCCCCCCCCAGGCACAAATCAAATCCTGAGGCCTGACACCCCCTCTCTGAACATTGCTATGTGTAGCCGTACACAATGGTAATACCTTTGAATGTGCCTGGACCGCAAACGTAGTGGTTTATTGCTCCCTCTGCACATACACGTTTTCATTTAGTTTTTGTAAGTCTTACTATGCTGATCTATGGAAGTAACATTGACTTTTTTTTTTACTATTTAGACGCCTTCTACTTGGACTCTGAGCACCTCTCTGTCTGAATGGTTGTTGGAGAGTAAACTTGCTGAAGTTTCCCAGTGTCCTGCCCTGCACATTCCAAGCACTTCTCCACAGGACTGGCTTCTGACGTCCGATGTTACTGAACAAATTCAGGTATTTACTCTATTGGACATATCTTGCTTTTTAATAACCTTATTTTGCTAAAACCCGGGAGCGTCATTAGGGACATCTTGATTTGGGATGCCCTGCGGTGTGAAACCCCCCTGGTTTCCCCATAAACCTGCCTCAATCACGCGGCTGTGGCTAAGATTAGCAGCACGCCACAGCATCAGCGCTCTATTGGCAAACCTTCAAGCGGTGAGTGCGCAGAGCAGCAAATGTGCTGTGTGGTCCAGGGGGCTTCACACTAAGTGGTATCCTAAATCAGTATGCCCCAATGAAAAAAATGTAACAATGACTAGAGCCTTCAGTATTTTAGTCCACTTTAAACCGGACCTTCAGCATGATTTAATGAAAAGCCCAAACTCTTAAACGGTTCCCCAGCATCTAAAATTAATATATTTTACGTTTTTAGTCACTAACTTATTCTTTTCCCCACTGGGCTGCAACTCTGTTTAGGATACGGGCGCCGCCATTTTGACTCAGAAGCATCACACTTACTGAGGAGAGGAGAGTGGGATAAGGTACAGGGGGGCGGATTATAGCTGTGCTTTGCTCAGACAGAGCAGAGCTGGGGTCAGGAAAAGGTCAGCAGTCCCAGAATGCAGAGCAGCACAGTCAGGAGGCACGTCCTGTTTGCAGCCTGCCTGATAAGATGTCGGCTTCCATGAGCCGCCATCTTGGATGTTTAAAGACTCATAATATGCAGTAGATGCAGGCAGGATGATTTTTAATGTGAGCAATCTGTATGTACAGGGTGTGGGAAACATAAGATAGGCTCTTATTTAGAGTGAAGGTCTGCTTTAAGCTACTTGGCAGCTAGTAGTCCCAGAAGTGGCAGGGATTGTCCACACCTGCAGAGGTTTAGAGAAAAATGCTTAGACCGTGGCAGACCCCAGCAACTGTGTTTAATATGGGGTTCATTCATTGGCCGCTCAGGATCATTGTGCTTCTAAGGATTTCGCTGAGGGCAATGCCTTTTACTGCTGATTTTATCTGTATGAAGTGGTTTAAACTGATAAGAGGAACTTCATCCCCCTTGGCTGCTCAACTGATTTCCACTTCCTGGGGCATCCTGAGTTGGGATGCTCTGCTGTGTGGAATCCCTGCACTAAGGCTGGTTTCACATCAGGGCTTTTGCAGGTATTTGTGATTGCCAGCGAAACACTACCCATAGTAATCTATAGGCGCTTTCACTTCCCTGTTTGCAGAGGGATCTCGTCGCCCCACAAAAGCCATGGCAGTAGTGTCTCGTGGGCACTGCACTAGGGATTCCAATGCATGTTAGTGGAAAGCTGTAATGTAAATGCCCTCCACACGCTGGGCTCCTGCCCTGAAAGCGCAAGCACCTCGCGATTGCATGGTGCGAAAACGGCCTAACTCGCCTAGCCTTGTTCCAGCTGGGCATGCATGGGGCGCTATGCCTTTTTTGCAAGTCGCGTACCCAAAACGGGCATTTGTAAATAACTGGTGCAGGGACATCGGTCACATCTCCATGCATATATCCAGCTCGACCAAGTCCTATAAAACATCACTTTTACTGCGAGTATTTAAAAACCTAAAGGAAAAGAGGCACTTTCCTAAAACGGAATGTATTTGCACAGTACCCAATACAAGGACCGATAGCATTACCCATCAATCCTTGCAGCAGGCGGAGCTATGCAAATCGTCTCTGTGCCATCCTCTCTTCCTTTACCTAAGTAGAGGGTTTTTTGGTCTCTTTATCCCCCCTATATTAAGCCTAACGTGGGTCTTTCCACATGCTGGCGTGCGACTCTATTTAAAAACCTACCAATCCCGTGCTGGTGTGTAAGCTGATCTCGCCCCGCTCACAAATCTCCATACGTATATCCAGCTTGACCAAGTCCTATAAACGTGTCGCATCTGCCAGTCAGAGTTGAGCTGGAATGCTCATGCAGATTGGCAGAGTAACCCGCGCCCGTGGGAATACTGGAAAGGTGTGTTTTCTCTGCAATTCTTAGGGATACATACAGTAGCACATCCCAAATCTGGATGCCCCACCTGAGAGGAACAGGACCCGGGGAGCAGTGATGGTGTCGGCATCGGGAGAGCATGGCAGGGCGACATGTTTATCTCACAGAAACAGGGGTTTGAGTTTTAAACTAGGGATATTCTCATATTCTTCAACCCCAGACATACAGCTGGAATAACTAGTGAATACAATGGCTACGGCTTATGTTTTATCTTCAAAGCATATGGTTTGTGTGGTTTATTTCTTTCCTAAATATGCATGGTGTTTTCTTTACCAGGGTTCAGATATGTCGGCACCACCCATGTTTGACGTAGAGAAGATCTGGGGTCAGTTGGGAGAATTGCACCATTGGTTGCTACAGTCTCAGAACAAGGAAGACCCCACTGAGAAAACTGCAGAGCGCACTCGTGACAACTCTGAATCCAGCTCCTCTTCCTCTTTCGAAAAGGTTGAAGATATTGATTTCGACTTGGATGACCCGGAGGAAATGGATCTTTCCGAATGGCTCATTTCCCCAGCCAGCAATGAAGCATCCGGCGCTGTCGTGGACAAATGGAGGCTCGTCTTTCAACCATTTCTTCAAGATTACAGTGTTAGTGATTGGCTCCACAAAGTCGAATCCTGCAGCAACTGCTGTGGCGGTCAGACGGCTGCTCTAGAAATTGAAAATCTTGGGAAACTGAAATGTCTAAACGAGCAAGCTGGAGGAAAGAAGATCTCTGTATCTAACAATGACATGTGGCTGTTAAAGGACCCCCAGCCTGATTGCAGAGTGGAGGACGTCTGCAAAGCTAACGAGCCCTGTTCATCCTTCTCGGAGTGTGTGTGTGACGAAAGCTGTGAAAAGGAGGCTCTTAGGAAGTGGCTGCTTAAGAAAGAGGGCAAAGATAAAAATGGCATCTCTTTAAACCCAGGACACAAGGTCAAAAGCAAGGAAGCTGAAGAGTCCAAATATTCAAAGAGTATGTGGCTCCATCCATGCAGAAGAAGCTCTGGAGATCAAAATTGTTCCAAGAAGACAGAAGAATTTGACCCAATCCTTAGGCACTTTACAAGTTTGCTTGAAACTCCTTTGACCAACTGGATTGTCGCATCCAGCACCACAGAGAAGGCAGAAAGAGAAACCTCAGACAGTAAATGGAAGCTCCACCCTGCCGAGGACCTGTCGCCATTCCATCTGCCTCTGAATGCTGGGAGCTGGGTGTTGTCCCCCCAAAACACAGCTAACCTAGAAAAGCTAGAACAGCCTGCACTCGAGGATAAGTGGCTCCTACGCAAAAAAGCTCATGTAAGGATTTAGATAAGCCTTTAAAACTAGGTGCGAACTATAATGATCTCTTGCTGCTACTAAACTTGCTCTGTGATCATTTTATTTCATAGGAATATTACGGCCTTTCCAGTGTCTGTGACCTCTTCACCTGTATGAAATTGGCAGCAGACAAAGACCAGTGGTTACACCGCACTCCCTTACAGGTAACCCCATATCTGGAAATGCGTTTATAAACTAGTGCTATTGTAAGAATTGTGAGGTCAATATGAGGCACTGCTCCCAGAGTGAAAAATGTAACGAGCTTTTTATTTAATTACCGTATTTTTCACCCTATAAGACGCACTTATTTTTCCCCAAAAGTGGGGGGGAAAAATGTAAAAACTCACCCGTTCCCGGCGCTTCCGCGTTGCCTCTCACACTGCCGGAGCCCAGAGGAGCAGCGGGGGCTCCTGGGTGCTCGCATGTGCCCCAGGCGGAAGAAGCAGCCGCTGTCATCGCTGCCGGTAAAAGACAGCGATCGCGGAGGGGCCGGGACAGAGGCCACCGATGCTTCTTACGGCCAGCTCCGTGAATGGGGTGGGCGTGGCCTGTGCTGAAGCAGCGCAGGCCACGCCCACCCCATTCACAGAGCCGACCGCTCAGCGGAGCTGTCAGTGGTTAGGTGAGTTTTCCTTTTTTTTTTTTTTTTTTTTTTTGTGCCTCCATGCCTATACAAATGGGGGGAGAGGGGGATGCCACACAGCCTATACTAATGGGGAGGGGGGGGGGGGTGCCACACAGCCTATGGGAGGAGAGGGGGGTGCCACACAGCCTATGGGGGGAGAGGGGGATATGGAGAATAGGAGGGGGGAATGCCACACTGCTTATGATAATGGGGTGTACACTGCCTATATAGGGAATGAGAGGGGGGAGAATGCCACACTGCCTATATAGGGAATGGGAGGGGGGAGAATGCCACACTGCCTATATAGGGAATGGGAGGGGGGAGAATGCCACACTGCCTATATAGGGAATGGGAGGGGGGAGAATGCCACACTGCCTATATGGGGAATGGGAGGGGGGAGAATGCCACACTGCCTATATAGGGAATGGGAGGGGGGAGAATGCCACACTGCCTATATAGGGAATGGGAGGGGGGAGAATGCCACACTGCCTATATGGGGAATGGGAGGGGGGAGAATGCCACACTGCCTATATGGGGAATGGGATGGGGGAATGCCCCACTGCCTATATGGGGAATGGGAGGGGGGAGAATGCCACACTGCCTATATGGGGAATGGGATGGGGGGAATGCCACACTGCCTATATGGGGAATGGGAGGGGGGAGAATGCCACACTGCCTATATAGGGAATGGGAGGGGGGAGAATGCCACACTGCCTATATGGGGAATGGGATGGGGGGAATGCCACACTGCCTATATGGGGAATGGGAGGGGGGAGAATGCCACACTGCCTATATGGGGAATGGGAGGGGGGAGAATGCCACACTGCCTATATGGGGAATGGGAGGGGGGAGAATGCCACACTGCCTATATAGGGAATGGGAGGGGGGAGAATGCCACACTGCCTATATAGGGAATGGGAGGGGGGAGAATGCCACACTGCCTATATAGGGAATGGGAGGGGGGAGAATGCCACACTGCCTATATGGGGAATGGGAGGGGGGAGAATGCCACACTGCCTATATGGGGAATGGGATGGGGGAATGCCCCACTGCCTATATGGGGAATGGGAGGGGGGAGAATGCCACACTGCCTATATGGGGAATGGGATGGGGGGAATGCCACACTGCCTATATGGGGAATGGGAGGGGGGAGAATGCCACACTGCCTATATAGGGAATGGGAGGGGGGAGAATGCCACACTGCCTATATGGGGAATGGGATGGGGGGAATGCTACACTGCCTATGGGGAATATGAGGGGGGGAAATGCCACACTGCCTATATGGGGAATGGGATGGGGGAGAATGCCACACTGCCTATATGGGGAATGGGAGGGGGGAGAATGCCACACTGCCTATGGAATGGGGGCATCCCACATGGCCTATGGGAATGGAAAAGGGGAATGCCACACTGTCTGTAATGGTGCGTTTTTGGTTTAAAATATTTTTCTTATTTTTCTCCCCCAAATCCCAGGTGCGTCTTATGGGGCGAAAAATGCGGTAGTTGCTGATCAAATAACCACAAGGAATAAATTATGCAACCACAATAAGTGCATAAAAATAAAACAATAACCCAATCCATTTAAATCCAATTATAAAAGCCAAGTACTTAGAGAATAAATTAATAAAATGCCAAGGAAGATATAACACGGGTTCAGCCATGCATCAGTCTAATTACTACAGTCTATTGCTGGTAATGGGCTGTGCAGCAAACATGACTTTAAAGTGCTATCCATACATTATAATATAATCAAAATTCACAATGCGAGTGACACAATTACACACAGGCTTATGCATATTACTGTTTAGGATCAACTGAGAGAATGGCTATTGTTCCATATAACTAAAAAGATACAGCCCTTGTGCTGGTGCAAGTGTCTGCTGGGGGTCGGTGTAGAATTCACGGTCGGTCTTTACTAAAATCTGATTGGTTGTTGGAGATTGCAGACCTTACATCTCCTGTATAGCTCCTTTTTAAAGCGGGCCAAGACCTTTGCAGATGTTTGTACTGCTGCTATAATACAGTGATGATGGGGGGGGGGGCTTGCCTGGAATTCAGCGTTTTCTAATGGCCCCCGGGTGGAGGATGCCAAACTGTGCAGCCTTGGCAAGATGGCTTGGCCTATCTAACTCTGGGCGGGTGCGAGGAATTGTTAGAGACTAGACCTTCCATTTTTAATGTTCTGATCTTTTGGTAGATAAAATGCACGTATGTGCAGAACTCCATTATTATTTTCTAAAGCCTGTTCAGGTAACTGCAGACATGATGAAATCCACTCGCCACTGAGAGTTTGAAAATTGTCAGATTCCGAGCCAGACTGTCTGATGGATACATATCATCCAGACCTGTCCTATACATTGGTTTAGTTCCCAAGAGGAAAGCTGTATCAAGGAAGGTGGCTCCCCCCTGAGATGACTGGTGGTGTCACACAAGGGGGGTATCTAAAGACTCGCAGGCCAGGTACAAGACAAAGGATCTGCTCCTGAATTCCACTTTATCCAAAGTTGCAATAAAACTGCAACAGGTTTTAAGTCATGTGCTTCGGCTGCATTCTGTAATGCAAAGCTTACCTATAATGGAGTCTAAAGTACACCATTATATAATATATATATATATATATATATATATATATATATATATATATATATATATATATATATATATATATATATATATATATATATATATATATACATACATATCTTTGCTGGTATTGGGGGTGCATGCACCACAGAGCTAACACACATGTGGTCACTTCTAAAATATAAACTTTTGAGGCAGTACTCTGAGACAACTCAAAATCTGGCCATCAAAACACTAGGGGTCCTTTAGCTTCAGTAATTCTCACCATGCTTTTGCCCAAATAAGAGATGAGGGTTAGTAAGGGAACCATCACGTGGAACACCTGGCTGTGCTTGAATATAAAAACCAGGAGCTGTATATCTCCTACTCTAGAGGTCCCCTACCCCCTCCTGGAAAGCCACCTGTAACAGGTAACGTTTTGTGGATCCAGCGCTCTGCTGCTGCTCTAATTACTGTGTGGAGATCTGCAAAATATGACCTGCTGGAGACTTACCTAGGTGGTCCCCCCAACCCTCTTCTCTTCCGGCCTACCAACAGGCCTTGCTTTACAGAATTCCACATAGATGCACAGGCTGAGTAATTAGAGCAGCAGCAGAGCAATAGAGGCCGCTATGTGGAGATCCACAAAACCTGACCTGTTGGAGCACTGGCTTACCTTGCCCACCAAACGTGTTAATTAAAAAACAAAACATACCCATGATTGAGGCATCCAAAAGGGTTACAGGCCTGATGGAATATAGAAGGTGTACTTGCATACCTTTTTTTTTTCCTGGTAAATCTTTTGTGGGTCAATTTGTTACAGGTTCCTGGTTAAGTCCAGCTGGGCCAGCTCTGGAATCTAAAAGATTCCAGGGCCAGCTGCTGTCCTTCTCCCGGGGTATCTCGGATGGGCATGTCCTGCGGAGTGAAACTGCCCGGGGGAGCCGCAGCACATGCCTCTTCCTGGTGCTCCCTCGCTGATATAAACAGAGGTGGCAGCATCCCTACTCCTCTGGGCTTTGCGCATGCTTCAGCACCCAGCCATTGATAGTCCATTGCGGGGCTCTGCGTGTAAACGGGGAACTTGCCAAGCAATTAATATGCGAATGGCTCTAATTGGATGAGAGCCTGTGCATGTACCGTTGGACCAGAAACAGGTGAGTTTGAACGGCTGATCTGGGGGGGGTGTCACGGACATGGGATGCCACGGGGGGTAGTGTAAAAACCTCAGTCAATCCTGGTTTTTGTTCCACTTTAAATCCTGTGGTTGTTTTTCTATTTCCCTTGACCTGAAGATTATATAACTCTTCTGTGCTATAAAATACAGGGAATCTAATTGGGCATCTCTTTAATCTCTTTACAGATGTAAAGCACCTTCTGAAACCTCCGATTAGCCTTGCTGCCGATGCACAGCCAAATCTTCATGGCAAAGTTTTTCACTTGTTCTGTTATCATTTTTTTTTTTAGACTGGTTTTCCTGCTAATTAAATGTGGCTTCTGAAGGTCATCCCCATATTTAAACCCATCCAGGTTACGGTCAGTCCTGGAAACGTCCAGCTCCCCTAAACTTTAAGCTCTGCTGGTATGATTACGTCAGGGCCGTTCACTAGAACACGGGTGGATCAGCCCCATGTTAGCTGCACAAACTGCAGTTTTTTTATTCTTTTATTTCTTGCAACCACTCTATATATTTTTTAATAGTACAACTAGCTCAAGTATGAATAATTTACAGATGTGGTCACCCTTCTTGATGATATTTTCTAGAAGCACCAATGGGGGGTTTACACATAAGTCACTGTTCTGTCTGCTTCTAGTGATGCACGACTCCTTTGCATTGCTTAGAATATCCACGTTTTATAATTTGTGGTGTACACCACACCCATCATTTTTAACTATTAAGTTCACGAGAGTCACCTATTGGCTGTCGCGCTACCGTGGTCATTACTTAGTTGTTTTGCTGGCATGAATCAATGCATTATAGAGAAGCCAGCAGGAGGAGATACTGATGGGTTTTGGGTGGACTTTCCCCTGAAGTGACAGCTGCTGACATTGTAATGGGGGGGATAGTCTTTGTGCCACCCACAAGTCTCTGGTGCTTTACAATCTTTCCCTCAGCAGGCGAAATGTGAACAAGTGGCTTCATGTTCAGAATCCTGTCCTCTTATATGGAGACTACGATGGAGGCTACTCCACTGAAAGGGTTCTGCTTTACAGGTGCATTTTTAACAAGTTTTTTGTTTGATTGCTGGGATACCTGAAGTCACATAAAATAAGCAGGAAACCTCCTCTAATTCTATTTTCATTTTAGCAGTTTGCACAGAATGATGGGAAAAGGCAATGTGTTTTAAAAGCTAATGTGTTAACACTTCCCTGAATTTATCACTTAAATTAACCATATATATTTTTATTGATTTGGAAGCATATCTTTATTTTAGCATAACCTTTAAATGTGCCCATGTGATCAGCCAAGTGACAGAATGCGAGTGTGGCACCTCCAGCTCTCCAGTAGCAGTTCAGCTTCACCTTCCATTGTATAGAAGGGAGCCTAATGTTAATGCTCTGGGTTGCATTAGTGTCATCTTATAGAGATGAGTATTCAGTATGTGAGGGGGGCATAATGTCATGTGATTTCTTATCTGTCACGACTAGTAATCGAACATCAATAAAAGGTCCATTAAAGATTTGCAGCAATATTTGTGACTGTGTGGTAGCCTTTGTGTTCATTGTTTCTGCTGGTAGCTCCTAAAAATATTCTGGTCAGTTGCATCTGGCAGAACCGGACACCTGGGTGTGTTAAAGCGGTCCTTCACCCTGAATAAGAGCCTTATCTTATGTGTTTCCCACACCCTGTACATACAGATTGTCCACATTAAAAAATCATCCTACCTGCATCTACTGCATGTAATGAGCCTTTAAACATCCAAGATGGCGGCTCAGGGAACATCGGGCAGCCTGCAAACAGGAAGTTCCTTCTGACTGTTGCTCTGCATTCTGGGATTGCTGTCCTTTCCCTGACCCCAGCTCTGCTCTGTCTGTACAAAGCACAGCTATAACCCCACCCCCTGCATTTATCCCCCTCTCCTCAGTATGTGATGCTTCGGAGTCAAAATGGCGGCACCCGTATCCTAGAGTTGCAACCTGTTGGGGGGGGGGGGGGGGGGAGGATAATAAGTGACTAAAACTTAAAAAAAAAAAAAAAAAAAAACATTCCCCAGCATTTACAATTAATATATTTTAAGGGTTTGGGCTTTTCATTATCATGCTGAAGGGCCGGTTTAAGAGTTCCATTTTCTCTTACTACTTTTCTGGCTTAGAGTGAAATCTGATTGCACGGTCCTTTGCCGTGTCATTTCTAGGAGACGTAAAGCAGAACAAAACCCACCAGCGGCCGGCCTGGAATCTAAAAGATTCCAATGCCGACTGCTCGCCTTCTCCGGGGCATTCCGAACCAAGATGCCCCTTGTCAAACCCCCCCCCTCGCCTCTCCCAGTGGCGCATGCATGGGCTCTTGCTCAATGAGACATCTGTTGAACGGACGCAATTCGGCAGGCAGCTTATTAAGGGGAAGCGCACCGCTGCCCTAGCCATTCAGATGGGGAGTGCACATGCTACCGCCCCGGCCTATTATAGTGGATCACAGCAGTTTGCCAAAAGACGTAAGCCTAGCAAAAGGCTCTCATTGGCTCAGTGCATGCACCTTTGAACCGAGGAGAGGTAAGTTTGCCAAAGGTGAACTGTGGTGTCCCAAATTGGGCTGCCCCCAGGAAACGTGCAAAATCCGGGAAAGTTAAAATCCTGGGTTTTGTTCCAGTTCAAAGCTGAACCCACCAGTGGCCACCCTGGAATTTAATGTTGCTGGTCCGGCCACTAGCATTCCCCCCGGCATCTTGAATTGGGATGACCGGCAAATGGCTCATTGTTAATGGGGAGCACATGTTGCCGTATCCCATGGCGTCTGTTCAGATAGGCTGGGGTGGGGCCACTAACGCCATGGGAGATGTGGTAGTACGCACTCCCCATTTAAGTCAATGGTACATTTGTTGAATCATGGCAGACGGCTCTCATTAGAGCCTGCTCCTGCACTATTGGAAAGAGGGAATGTGCCATTGAATAGGGGAAGGTGAGTTTACAGGGCGACCTGGGGGGTTTCTCACCTTGATGCCCTGGGGGAGGGGGGGGGATCAACTGTATAAGTGACCCCTTCTCCCACCAACCAGCATATTTATGTGGATTTTCCCTACATCCTGTCCAGGCCGTCCCAATATTCTCACAATTGGGTTTTCGCCTCTAGAGGGTGCTTGACTGCAAGATCAAAGATGTAGCTCCTCCCGGACCCCTATAAAGGCAGCTGCCCCTCTATAATTCCCCAGTTGTTCATCTTGCAGTTTGCCAACGATCTTATGCAGCCACTCGATCTGATATTGCCAACAGAGCGGGGCCACCTAGCCCTTCGGCCTCTGTGCACTCTATTTCCATGGATCTCCTCTGACCCATTCCTGCCTCCCAGCCCTTGGCTGCTATGGGATCTGTGACAGGTTGAACGTCGGGGTCTGTGGCGTTTGGCAGAGCACATGCTCTGGGCCGCAGACCTTGGCTGCTATGGGATCCGTGACAGGTTGAACGCCGGGGTCTGTGGCGTTTGGCAGAGCACATGCTCTGGGCCGCAGACCTTATTCTAAAAGGTAACTGGCCACAGGCTTATGGTGAGCCTGAGGGGGAACCACTATGTATATATTCCAAGTATGTCACACACCCCACTTCCACTATTCATGACATATGGTTATGGTCCAGTAGAGGGCGAACTTCTGCAGAGATGAAAGCAAAAAAGAAGCCACTCCCAGTCCATAAATACCTGGGACCTCTCACACATTCCCAGTTCCATCTCTGCAGGATGGCGAGCAAGTCAGAAGATGTATGCTGCTCTTCCTTGCAGGTAAGCCGGGCTTGCACCCGGCCTTTTTTGCCATATTTCTGCCCGGACCTTTATATTGTAAGTCCCTATACTAGCCTCCCAGCCTTGGCTGCAGGTCCGGGTCAGGGAGCCATGCTCCCCCGTGAGACCCCATATTAAGGGGTAGGCGGAATCCGGGTTGGTGATCCCGGTTTGGGATGCCCTGTCCCTATATATGTATTATATATTTGTGTATATCCCTTACACCCATGGTGTGGGATCTCCCCCCCCCCCCCTTCCGGGTCCCCCTCGTAGCCCTCCAGGGGGGGAGCGCTTGCTCGCTGCTGCGGCCCGCCCCCTCCTGTGGCGCTTTTTTGCGGAACCAAGCCTATAGCTGGGTACCGCGCTGCTGGTTGTGAGGGAAGGGGGGCGGGGCCAGGTGCGGCGCGCTGGCCCGCCCTTCCTTCTCCCTCTCTCTCTCAGGATTGCTGTGCTGCTGGCTGCCATCTTGTGTGACACGTGAGTGCCCTCCCGGGGCCCCGCTTTTTAATCATTCAGCATAATTGTGTTCCCTTCAGCTGGGGGCAGCGCAGGTCACACTGTGTGGTTAACTATTTGTTGGATATTTTGCTAGCTATTGTGTGTGCATGTTTATGACCACTGCTTGTGTCTTTCAGGAGGACTCCCTGCTACCTGCTTAAAAGGGGTTCTCCCGGTCCTGGGCATCCCAAAAATCCTCCCACTTGGGACTTAAAGGGGCATCCCGGGTTGCTTATCAGCGTAATTCCCTCTGGTCATTGCGACTACCTTTAAAAATCACCATATGGAGGCTCCACAGGATATCGGGCTCCCTTCGGGACAATCCCGGCTGTGTGTGGGTTGTGGGGTACTAATTTGCATACCATGTGCGCAACAGGCTATAACGCGGCAGTTGGGATTCCAGGCGTCTGGGTCAGTGCTGCCCGTCTCATCTCCCACCCCACCCCGCATTATCTGTACCCCAGTTGACACTGTCATTAGTGGGGAGTCGCACTCTGATGTATGTGCCAGGCTGGCCAACCTAGAGAAAATTATTTCTAGCTCAGTGGGCTTTTCTCCTGCTAAGAAAAGGCATCTGTCACTGTACTTGATTTTGATCATGACTCCCCTGACTGGTCTGATTATTCCCTGCTTGAGGAGGGGGGTATTGTTTGGGGAATCTGAGACTGAAGAACTGCAGTTCCTTGATTCTGATGCCGGGCAGGCGCTGGGGGATGCTGTGGATACTCCCAAAGTCCTGGCCCATCTCTTAGAGGTTCTGGATATTTCCCCTCCAGCGGACGCCCCTCCGAAGAAGGAATTATTTGGCTCATCTAAGCCCCGCTTGGAGTTCCCAAATCAGGATCATTTTGATAGCATGATTCTTAGAGAATGGGAGAAGCCGAGTCTGCTTCCCGGATGGAATAGGAAGTATCCCTTCCCGGTGGACATGGTGAGGCGATGGTCTTCCCCTCCTGAGGTTGATGCGCCCATCTTAGGAGTATGTACAACGGAGGTGTTGGACAATCCCGACGCCACTACCCTTAAGGATGGCGAGGATAAGTGCATTGATCAGATGGCATGCCATGACTTTGCCAGTGTGGGTTCAGCCTTGCGGCCTGTTTGTGCTTCTGCACTCGTGGCTGTGGCTACCAGGTCTGAGGTTAGGGACATGTTAAAAGGGTCCCAACTCAACCCGGGCAGTGTTGAATTCACAGCCCTTAAGAGGTGTGAATTGTTCATGAACTTTGTGTTGGTGGCTATGGATGACACTATTATCCTGTGTAGTAGAACCTCGGCTCTGCTGGTGGCCATGTGTCGATCGGTATGGCTACGCCAGTGGGCGGCTGACATTGCGGGCAAGAAATCACAGCACTGCGCTTCCTGGGTATGCGGCTGTTTCGTGACAAATTGGATTCTGTGGCAAAAATACAATTCTGTGAAGTACTCACCTGTAGAATTGGTATTATTGGTATACAGTACGTCCTGCTCACGATATAATACTTTACACTAGGGTTATCCTCCGCCAGATGGCGCTGCACTGCAGAGACATAGAAAAACAGGCTCCTCCCTGCCCTTCAAATACCCAGGGACCTCTCACGAATCCCCAGCATTGAAAAGCAGTGAACAAGAAGCCAGGAGAATTAAACCACCCAGAACAACTGGTAATAACATACAGGGGATACAACAATCACCATACAGGGGATCCAGAATAATGCAACAACAGGGTCGGGTGGAGCAGGACAAACTGTATACCAATAATACCAATTCTACAGGTGAGTACTTCACAGAATTGTATTATTCTTAGTATACAGTTCATCCTGCTCAAGATATAATACTTACACTTGGGACATCCAATAGCAGTGTCCGTAAAGTAGGGTGGGATCCCCCGACAAAAGGTGACAACAGGCAGTTTAAACTACTGCCGCTTGCAAAACCTTGCGGCCAAAAACAGCATCAGCTGAGGCCCTAACATCAACCTTGTAAAACTTTGAAAAGGTATGAACAGAAGACCAAGTAGCGACCTTGCAAACTTGTTCAACAGAAGCCTGGTGCTGGAAGGCCCAAGAGGCACTAATAGCACGAGTGGAATGAGCAGTAAGGCAGAAGGGAGGATTCTTCCCCTTAGCAGAGTAGGCCTGAATCACAGCCTGATGGATCCATTTGCTAATAGTAGACTTGGCCGGAGCCAAGCCCTTCCTAGGACCAGAAGGGACCACAAAAAGCATCAGTCTTCCTGAAGGCCGCAGTGACTATCAGGTAGTACTTCAGACACCTTACCACATCCAATAAATGCAAAACCCTTTCCTTAGCGTTGCTAGGATTAGGACACAATGAAGGAAGGACAATATCCTGATTCAAATGAAAGGCAGACACCACCTTTGGCAAAAAAATCTGGCTTAAAGTGGACCAACACCCAGGATTTTGACTATCCTGGGTCTTGGTCCACTTCGGTGGGGTGCCCCGCTGTGTGAAACCCCCCCGATCACCCTAAAAACTCACCTCTCCCCGCGCCGACGGACAAGCGATTTGACAGCCGCTTCCCGCGCGCCCACGCCGCCCATTCACAGACTGCCGGAGCGCGAGGGAGGCGGCGGTAAGCTGAGGTAAGGGAGTTTGGGGGGGTTTCACCCCGCGGGACATCCGAGATCGGAATCTTATAGATTCCCGAGCCGATCACCCGAGGGTGTTGGTCCACTTTAAAGCGGAACACCACCTTGTCCTGGTGTCTCTCGTAGTATGGGGGCTGAATAGACAGAACCGCCAGCTCAGACACGCGCCTGACCGAAGTAATAGCCACCAGAAAAACAACTTTGAGGGTAAGTACAGCCAGAGTGGCATCCTGAATAGGCTCAAAGGGAGCACCCTGTAAGGCAGACAAAACCAGGTTCAAGTCCCAAACAGGGACCGTAGGCTTACGTGGGGGATGCACGTGAGTGACCCCCTGGAAGAAGGTCTTAACCAAGGAATGCTGTGCAAAAGACCTCTGAAAGAAGACCGACAGGACAGAAACCTGACCCTTCAGAGTACTGAGTTTTAAACCCAACTCCAATCCATGTTGTAAAAACTCCAGAATTCTAGGGATTAAGAATTCCCTGCAGGGAAGAGACCTAGACTCACACCAGTCAATGTAGGAATGCCATACCCTATAATAGATGGCAGAAGAAGTTTTCTTCCTAGCCTGTACCATGGTATCCACCACTGAGGCAGCCAAGCCTTTCTCCATCAAGATGGAGGTTTCAGCAGCCAAGCCTTTCTCCATCAAGATGGAGGTTTCAGCAGCCAAGCCGTCAAAGCCAGAGTTTGTAAACTGGGATGGCGTAGGGAGCCCTGAGTGAGTAGATCTGGCTCCTCCGGCAGGACGTACTGGTCTACTGCCATTTGTACCACGTCTGCGAACCACACTCTTCTTGGCCACCTCGGGCCACCAGAATCACTGGCACCCTTTCCAGGGCAATCTTGCGCAGAACCCTGCCCAGCAGGGGAAACGGGGGGAAGGCATACAGAAGCTGGAATTTCTTCCAAGACAGTGACAGAGCATCCGTGGCCAAGGCCAGAGGATCCTGCGACAGGGAGACATAGGCCGGGAGCTTGTGATTGTGACGGGATGCAAACAGATCCACATCCGGTAGGCCCCACCGGAAACACAGGGACTGGAATACCCTGTTGCAGAGGGACCACTCCCCCTGACGGGAAGTCCCCCTGCTCAGAGAGTCTGCTAGAAGATTCTCTACCCCCGGGATATAAACAGCCGAGATGCATTGAACATTGGCCTCCGCCCATGTCAGAATTCCTGGAGGGCACCCTTGCCCCGGGTCCTTCCCTGATGGTTGATGTAGGCAACCGCTGTCCTGTTGTCTGGGCGCACCTGTACAGACAGACCCTGCAGGTGATCGGTCAACTGTTCCCAAACCAACCTGACTGCCCGTAGTTCCAGAATGTTGATGGTTAAATGGGCCTCCTGAGGGCCCCACCTCCCCTGGAACCTCAGGGATTTCCAGAATCCTCCCACAGCCTGACAGACACCACATCCATGGTGACCATCTCCCAGGAGGGGGCTAGAAAGGACTTGCCTTTTAGCAAGTTCTTGTGGTCCAGCCACCACGAGAGGGACCTTCTGACCAATGGGGGAAGCACACAAACCCCGTCCAAGGACGCAGGGTCCTTTTCCCATACTGACAGGAGGTGAAGCTGCAGAGGCCTCGAATGGAACTGAGCAAAGGGCACCGCCTCGAAGCTCGCCACCATCAGGCCCACCAGCCGCATTCCCTGTCTGAGGGAGAGCTGGGGGCACGAGAGCAGGGACCGCACCTGCGTAGTCAGATCTTCCACCTTCTGTTGGGGAAGGAATATTCGTGACTGAACCGTATCCAGAATCATCCCCAGGAATGGGGTCACCGGTGAAGGGGACAGGGAGGACTTGGGATGATTGATCGCCCAGCTGAAGGACTCCAAGGTGGACACCACCAGCTGAGTGTCCAGCTCCGCCTGCTGTAGAGGCCATGAGGCGATGAGAATGTCGTCCAGGTAGGGCAGCACTCGAATGCCCCCTGACCTTAGCAAGGACATCACACCCACCAATACCTTGGTGAACACTCTGGGAGCTGAAGTGAGGCCAAAGGGAAGAGCCACAAATTGGTAGTGTTGATCTTTCAACTCGAACCTGAGAAACCTTTGATGCCCGGGGAACACAGGGATGTGAAGGTAAGCATCTTTGATGTCCACAGACGTCATCAAATCCCCTGGTCGTAGAGAGCCAACGGCCAAGCGCAGGGTTTCCATGCGAAAGCACTTGCTCTTGACAAATTTGTTGAGGATCTTTAAATCCAGAATGGGCCTGACTGACCCGTCTCTTTTGGGTACTGTGAAAAGGTTGGAGTAGAAACCTTCTCCCAATTCTCTCAAGGGAACTTTGCAAATAACTCTCAGCTCCTGAAGTCTTTGTACTGCATGCATCAGGACCTGAGCTGACACCGGGTCCTGGGGTATCCGGGACCTGACAAATCTTGAGGGGGGCCGCACAATCTTGTAGCCGGAGGTAACTACCTCCTGAATCCACCGGTCTGATACTTGACGCCTCCAGACGTGCGCAAAGTGCTGTAGTCCTCCCCATCATGCCTGAGGGGTCTTGGGAGGGGGTTTGGATTTGGTCCCCCAGGAGGAGCCAGGGCGTCGCCCCCTGCTCCTATGCCAGGAGTCTGTGCAAGCCCCCGCGAAGGACACCTCTTTACCCTGCTTAGCGCCTCTGTAGGGGGCTGAAAGGTGGCCCTGGTTGCGAAAGGGACGAGGCTGCCGCCTGCGCTGTGGTAACTTACCTCCTTTAGCAAAGAGGTCTAGGCGGTCCCCAAACAGGCGTAGTCCCTTGAAAGGGAGCCCAGTAAGGGCTTTCTTAGAAGCATTCTCGGCTGCCCACTGTCTCAGCCATAACGCGCGGCGTATAGCCACTGCCAAGGTGTAAGATCTGGCACACAGCCTAATAGCATCGTCCGATGCAGACAGGATAAAGTTCACAAATACATCACAGTTAGTGCATTAATAGTATCAGCAAGCAACTCGTCTGGAGCGTCAAGTGCATTCCTGATCATGGCCCTGAGCGCCACGGCAGTAATGGCCAGAGCGCAGACCGGGCGCAGTGCCGCCCCTCCAAACGCAAAGTCATGGCACGCCAATTGATCAATGCGCCGGTCCTCAGAATCCCGCAGTGTAGTAGTGTCGGGAGAGTGCATAATAGCGGTGTTAGACAGCCCTAGAATAGGAGCATCGACCTCGGGGGGGCGATGACCAGCACTTGACCATGTCAGCAGGAAATGGATACTTCCTGTCTAGACTCTTAGGGATCCCGGGAAGTCTACTGGGATGTTCCCACTCCTTAAGCACAAGGTTATTGAAATGGGTCTGCTCAGGAAATTCCAATCGAGCCTTAGCAGTATGGAATAGCTCACCCCTTTGCCTGGGAGCCGCAACAGGGGGAGAGATGGACAAAACCTCAAAAATCTGAAGCAATAGCTTATCAGTATCATCCAGGGTCCAGTGGTCAGTAAGTCTAGGGGTCATGACGATTCTGATTCTATCAGAGGACTCTGAGTCAGAGATCAGCTCCCCTTCGTCCGAAAGGGTATGGTCATATAGATGAGTAAACTCATCAGACTCCGTAGGGAATGGAGCAGAGTCAGGGACAATGTGCTGCTTTTTTGCGGTAGCCTTGCGCGCTAGAGTACTAGCAAGCAATTTTTCAACACTGGCCAGTCTAGTAGCCACATCAGGATCAGAATCCCCGCTTGTATTGGGGGGTAGACTCAGGCTTGGTGGGGTAGGTGAAGTGAGGCGAGGTGCAGACTCAGCCCCAGAAGGGGCGGGAAGTACCAGTAACGCCTGCTGTGCACAAGGGACGCAGACCCGAGCATTGTCACCGTTGATAGATGAGACCCCACAAGCTACACACAGCCGGGCTTGTCCCGAGGGAACCCCGTTAACAATATCCTGGGATGCCTCCATATGGTGATTAATGTGCACAATAGGCCAGTAGGGATTGACGCTATAAGCTACCCTGGATGCCCCAAGGACCCGCAGGGAAGTGGGAGTAATTATACTAGGTCCAACTGGGAAATACACCGGGCCGGGAGAAGCCACTGGATTCGACCGTCTGAAAGACATAATGGGAATAGGGATGTCCGAGCCATGCGCAGTAGGTAAGACAAATGAAAAATCGCCCGCGAGGACACTTACAGATCGAGGGAGGAGGAGGACCGTTACCACGTGCACACGCGATGAGCATCGAAATAGCGCCAAGCGGACCTCGAAGGGCGGGCCAGAGCGGGCTGTGACGCGGAGCGTGCCAAGCCAGGTCTCCGCCCCCCCCGAAGAGCGTGAAGACAGTAGTCAGCGCAGACAGTAAAGTGAATGACACACTATAGAAGCAAAAACACGGGGATTACTTCCCGATGCGCCCGACAACAATACCAATAAAGGCGCCGCCTGTTCACGCGCCCGTTTATCTGCCACCGTCGGGCGATTATCTGCCCTTACTGACGGGCGCATGAACAGGCGGCGGCCGATAGACAATCGAAGAACAACAGCGCGGCTCTGACACCAGGTGTATAAGTCAAGGACAAAACTAAGGCCATAACGTGTACTGAATACACCAGACCACCACACCCCCCCCTTTCTTTCCCCCCGAGTTACGGGGGGAACGAGGGAGAATGGCGACCCTTTGAACAGGGTCCACCGCTACACGGGGTATGGGGCAATAGCGCGGGAGGGGCATCCACAAGAGGCTCACCATTAGCCTAAACCGCCTACCCTTTGGTGGGGGACTGCGGTGGAGCATGGCTCCATAATCACGCATGGTGCTGCCTACCTTCACCCGACCAGCGCAGCCCAGGTTGGGAGGCACATCACAGGGAGGACGGGTGGGAGTAGTCCAACAGGGCCGCAGGCTTTAATAGCCCCGCTCACCTGCGAGAGAGTGACACATCATGCCTTAGCAGTCAGCACTGCAGAGAAATCTGGGGATTCGTGGGAGGACCTTGGTTTTTGAAGGGCCGAGAGGAGCCTGTTTTTCCATGTCTCTGCCGTGCAGCGCCATCTGGCGGAAGATAACCCAAGTGTAAGTATTATATCTGGAGCAGGAAGTACTGTATACTAAGAATAGGTGGGAAGCTGCCTCAGCGTAAGAAGCAGCGTCGCTCCTTTCGGGGGGGCAAGCTCCTTCAATCTTTCCTTTCGTGGTGCCAGAGTGGGCAGAGGTCTTGCCTACTCTAGCTTCAGAGGTGATTCCTGGAACAGAGGCAGGGGACGCGCCCGTCCGGCCTCTACCTGGGGTTCCAAGCCCGCTGCCAAGCTGGCTCAGCAATGAGGAGGCGCCCTCACCCTTACGGGTGGGGGGACGGCTGCGGCTCTTCTTCCAGGTCTGGGCCCAGGAGGTCACAGACAAGTGGATATTGGAAGTGGTCTCGTCTGGGTACAAACTGGAGTTCGAGTACCGGCCTCCTCCCAGATTCCTAAGGTCTTGGGTGCCATCGGATCCTCGGGTGGTGCAGGGGCTCCTGTTGGCTGTAAAGAATCTCCTGGACATGGCGGTCATATGCCCGGTGCCTCTTTCAGAGAGAGGCCGGGGCTGCTATTCCAACCTCTTCACGGTTCCCAAAAAGGATGGCTCCATAAGACCCATTCTGGATTTGAAGCTTCTCAACAGGTTCATCAGAACCAAGAAGTTCCGCATGGAGACTCTGCGCTCAGCCATCGGTTCCCTTCGTCAGGGGGATTTCATGACGTCCATAGACATCAAGGATGCTTACCTTCATGTACCAATTTTCCCAGCACACCAGAGATTCTCAGGTTCGTGGTTGGAGATCAGCATTTTCAGTTTGTGGCCCTCCCGTTCGGGCTGACCTCGGCACCGAGGGTGTTTACCAAGGTTCTGGCGGGCATAATGGCCCTGCTCAGAGCCCAGGGCATTCGCATTGTGCCGTATCTGGACGACCTACTCATTACAGCTTCTTCCCTCTGCCAGGCGGAGTTGGACACCAGGACGGTGGTGGCGACGCTGGAAAGGTTCGGATGGGTGATCAACCACCCCAAGTCTTCTCTCTCCCCATCAAGGGAGATCTCTTTTCTGGGCATGAATCTGGATACCAGTCAGGCCAGAGTGTTCCTACCTCAGCCAAAGGTGCAGAGGGTTCAGGATCTGATACGTGTTCTCCTGACCAATCCTTGCTCTTCTATACGGCTAGGGATGACTCTGGTAGGTTTGATGGTGGCCTCCTTTGAGGCAGTCCCCTTTGCTCAGTTCCACATGAGGTCGCTTCAACTTCATCTATTGCTGAAATGGGACAGATGTCCACAGTCCTTGGATCAGTCTTTTCTGATGTCTCCCCTGGTTCGGCAGTCCCTTCAGTGGTGGCTGGAACCAAGCAATCTGATGAGGGGCACATCCTTTCTGGCCCCTTGTTGGGAGACGGTTACCACGGATGCCAGCCTGTGGAGGTTTCTGGAAGGATCATCAGTTCCAGGGGTTGTGGGGTCCTCAGGAGGCTCACAACCCCATCAATGTCTTGGAGCTCAGAGCTATCCGTTTGGTTCTGTCACGTCTGATATTCCACCTACAGGGCTTACCGGTTCAGGTTCGATCAGACAATCGAACTGCGGAAGCTTACATCAATCACCAAGGAGGGACTCGCAGCAGGAGTGCCCTCAGGGAAGTCTCTCTGATTCTGACATGGGCGGTGAGCAATGTTCCTTGCATCTCGGCAGTGTACATTCCGGGAGTGGAGAACACGGAGGCGGACTCCCTGAGCAGGGGATTCTCTCGCCGAGGGGAATGGTCTCTCAATCACAGGGTATTTCGTGCCCTGCGTCACAAGTGGGGGACTCCGGAGGTGGATCTCTTTGCCTCTCGGCACAATCGCAAGCTCCCAACCTTTGTATCTCTGTCTCCGGATCCTCTGGCCCTGGCAGTGGATGCCTTGTCCATTGCATGGAGGGATCTGGGGTTTCTGTACCTGTTTCCCCCCTTCTCCATGGTAGGCAAGGTAGTGCGCAAGCTGGCTCTAGAGGGGGCACCAGCAATTCTGGTGGCCAAGACAGGTTTGGTTTGCAGACGTCGTAAGATTTGCGGTAGATCAGTACAGGCTGCCACTGTTTCTGGATTTGATCTCTCAGGGTCAACTACGTTACCCCAATTTACAAACGCTTGCTTTGACGGCGTGGCTGCTGAAACCTTCATCCTGAGGGAGGAAGGTTTGTCTGAGGCGGTTATTCAAACCTTGATTAGAGCTAGGAAGAGGTCTTCCTCTACCATTTACTATAGGACTTGGCGGTCCTATATTGACTGGTGTGAGGCTAGGGCCTTACCTTGCAGGGTGTTTTCGATTCCTAGGATTTTGGAGTTTCTACAACACGGTCTGGATCTGGGGTTCCAGTTCAGTACTTTGAAGGGTCAGGTTTCTGCCCTGGCTGTCTTTTTTCAAAGGTCTTTTGCTTTGCATCATCTGGTCAAGACTTTTTTCCAAGGGGTCACTCATGTTCGGCCCTAGAAAGCCTTTGGTTCCCGTTTGGGACCTAAATTTGGTTCTCTCTGCCCTCCAGGGGCCTCATTTTGAGCCAATGCAGGATGTGGCACTTTCCGTGCTCACTCAAAAGGTGGCCTTTTTGGTGGCTATTACCTCTGTTCGGCGTGTCTCTGAGTTGGCGGCTCTGTCTATTCAGGCCCCTTACTTTGAGAGACACCAGGACAAGGTGGTTTTTCGCTTTAAACCAGATTTCCTTCCTAAAGTGGTTTCCGCTTTCCATCTCAATCAGGATGTAGTTCTCCCTTCCTTGTGTCCTAGGCCTAGCAATGACAAGGAGAGGGTTTTGCACTCTTTGGATTTGGTTCATTGTGTGAAGTACTATTTGGTCGCTACTTCTCCTTTTCGTAAGACGGACGCCTTGTTTGTGGTGCCTTCTGGGCCCAGGAAAGGTTTGGCGCCAGCCAAGTCTACCATTAGTAAATAGATGCGTCAGGCCATTGTTGTGGCCTATTCCGCTAAGGGGAGTGTTCCTCCTTTTCAGATCACTGCTCATTCTACTCGTGCTGTTGGGGCTTCCTGGGCTTTTCAGCACCAGACTTCTGTTGAAGTTTGTAAGGCTGCTACTTGGTCTTCCGTTCATACTTTTTCCAAGTTTTATAAGGTTGATGTGCGGGCCTCAGCGGATGCTGTTTTTGGCCGCAAGGTTCAGCAAGCTGCAGTGGCTTAAATTGGTGCATTTTTTGCTGTATTTGGATCCCCACCCATGACGGACACTGCTATTGGATATCCCATATGTCATGAATAGTGGAAGCGGGGTGTGTGACATACTTGGAATAATACCATTTTGTGATTACTCACCTGTAAAATGGATATTATAAGTATGTCACACACCCCGCTTCATCCCGCCCTTTGGTATTTTGGATCCTTTATATGGTGAATCTTTTATTGTTAAGAATGTTTTATTGGCTCTTCCTGGTCTCCTTACTGCTGTCATATACTGGGGAATGTGTGGGGTTCCCAGGTATTTATGGACCGGGAGGGGCTTCTTTTTTGCTTTCATCTCTGCAGAAGTTCGCCCTCTACTGGACCATAACCATATGTCATGAATAGTGGAAGCGGTGTGTGTGACATACTTATAATACCCATTTTACAGGCGGGTAATCATAAAATGGTATTTTTGTATATGTCCCTCCCTGCCCACAAGCTTAATTATTGTGTGCGTGTGCTGCTTTTGGTGTGACTTTACTTGTGCTCCTCACTAACAGGCAGTGAGGAGCGGTCTCTGGTTTCCTACTCACCTCCCTGCGTTCCCCCGTCGGAAGCCTGGGACGCGCGCCTCTCGGCAGTCGTGCCCCGCGGTGCTTCTCAGTGATAGACGGGGGGAGTGCGGCTGCGCTCGTACTATGCGGCGGCCCTCGCTGACAGGCCCCCCAAGGATCCTTCCAGAAGGCGGCTGGGATAGACGCACTGCTCTGCTGGGGACGCTGCGGCGATCCCTCCTGTCTGTGTCGTGAATCCCTCTTTTGATTGCTGTTGCATTCTGCCATTTGTATTTATGCTAAGGCTGACCAGGGATTCTCTTTTTTTGTTTAGATCGTGGGCTAAGGTTGAGGGTTGTTTCCTCCCGTCCCCCTTTTTAATAAGAGGGATCGTTTATAGGCTTAGGCCAGTAGTCTAGTAGCCTTATTGAATTTTACTATTCTTAATCACCATAATGGAGGCATCGGGATAGTGAGCTGGGGGCCCTATTTGGGCAGGACAGGCTCTGCCCCTTGTGCAGTAGGAATCCTCTGGGCGGATTCAGCACTATTTGTCCCACTTGCGCCAGAGGCATTGTTTTGGACCATGAGCGGGTGGTTGTCTCTGACCCTAGCCCTGTATTACCATCGGCCTCTCCGGACCCTCCGCTGCTGCATTCAGCCCCTAGTAAAGGGGGAGCCAGCAAGGGGTCTCATACTGATTTTGCGCATAGACTGGCTAGTCTTGAGAAGCAGATCTCATTGACGGCCCCTAAGAAGGCCTTGAGTAAGAAGCGGCATCTGGAGCCGATTTACTCGGATGGCGATCTTTTTGATTGCTTGGGTTCTGCGGAGGAAGGTGAGTTACCAGATGATTCACGCTCAAAGGTGGAATATTCCGCTGGTGACGGCAGTGTCTCTGGTTCCTCCTCGGATGAAGATTCTTGTCTCCCGGATGATACAGAGAGTTTGCGCTCCTCCGTGTTTGATACCCTACACATTGTTCCCCCCAGAGCGGCTAAGAGGAAGCAGGGTGATTTATTTCGGCCTGAGAGGCAAAGACGGGTCTTCCCGGAGCAGCCTCACTTTTCTAACATCCTTAAGGAATGGGAAAAGCCCAACAAGTTACCATCGGTCCCTAAGGGCCTGGATAGGAGGTATCCCTTCCCTGCTGAATTGGTTTGGTTATGGTGTCACCCTTATGGTTATGCCGTTGCCTGATAATGCTTCCTTACATGATCCTGCAGACAAGCGCATGGATCAGCTGGTCTGCCATGCGTTCACCTTTGCTGGTGCCCTCTTTCGCCCGGCGTGTGCCTCGGCAATGTCTCCAACATGAGAAATGTGAGACACCTTGTGGCCAGAGCCTACTAGAGGAGTATAAGGAACTCAAAGCTTGCTTGGATTTCATTGGTTTTGTTGTTACTGCCATGGATGATGTGGTCAGGCTTGGTGCCAGGATTTCGGCCTTGCTTGTGGATCTGCGCTGTTCACTCTGGCTGAAGCAGTGGTCGGCTGATGCTGCTGCAAAGAAGTCCCTCACAAGTCTACTCTTTGTGGGAAGCCGCCTGTTTGGGGAGCGCCTGGACCTTTTGGTCAAGGATGGTAGACTCCCTCAGAGAAGGAAGCCTGCTCGGTCCTTTCGGAACCCCTCTTCCTATCGTTCCTTTCGAGGAGGAAGAGGCTCTTCATTTCCTGGTGCCCGCAGAGATACCTGGGGCAGAGGTAGATCCAGCGGCCGCCCCAACCCCTCATGGAGAACTAAGTCCAAGCCCTCTCAGGCATGAGGGGGCACCCTCACCCATCCGAGTGGGGGGACGGCTTCTGCTGTTTGCTCAGATCTGGAGACCTCACATCTCAGATCGGTGGATTCAGGGAGGTAGTTCCCGGCTACAAGATAGAGCTGGCAGCCAGGCCGCCCACAAAATTCCTCCATTCAAGGATATCCCGAAACCCACTAAAGGCTCAAGCTTTGAGAACGGCTGTGCAACACCTCCTGCGGATAGGTGTGATTTGCCCCTGTACCCGCGCAGGAACAGGGTCAGGGATTCCCAAGGGCGGACGGAACGCTAAGGCCGATCCTGGACCTGAAGGGTCTCAACAGGTTTGTAAGAGTCAGACATTTCCGCATGGAAACATTGCGGTCGACGGTGAGATTGCTTCGGCCCGGCGACTTCATGACCAGGGTGGACATCAGGGATGCTTATCTGCACACCCCGATTTTCAAGGAACATCAGAAGTTCCTGGGGTTTGCTCTGGAGGACCAACATTACCAGTTTGTAGCTCTTCCATTCGGGATATCTTCAGCCCCCCGTGTGTTCACCAAGGTGCTGGAGGGCATCATGGCTATCCTGAGGAGCCAGGGCATTCGTGTGTTACCCTATCTGGACGATTTGCCGATTTCGGCCCGGTCCCTTCAGCAGGCCGAGAGCGATACTCGGACTGTGTTGTCAACCCTGGAGGCCTTCAGCTGGGTAATCAATTACCCCAAGTCCTTTATCACTCCCTCAACAGTGAGATCCTTCCTGGGAATGACGATAGACACCATCAAGGTCAAGGTTTTTCTGCCACAGCAGAAGGTTTTGGGTCTCAAGTGCAGGCCTTGCTGTCTTGTCAGCAGCCCTCGGTACGTCTGGGGATGAGACTGGTGGGCCTAATGGTGTCATGCTTCGAGGCAGTACCCTTCGCCCAATTTCACATGAGACCTCTACAATTGAACCTGCTGACCAGCTGGAATCGGATGCAGGAATCTCTGGAGCAAGGTTTTTTCGCTGTCCCTCTTTTGGTGGTTGGACTCCCGGAACCTGCTGGTGGGCAAGTCCTTTCTGACTCCCCATTGGGAGATAGTTACCATGGATGCCAGTCTGACAGGCTGGGGAGGTGTCTGGCAGACCCAGAAGATCCAAGATAAGTGGGGTCCGCAGAACCGTTTACCCATTAATCTCTTGGAGCTGAGAGCAATCCGGTTGGTTCTTCTATGCTTGACATTTAAGAGGCCATGCGATCCAGGTTCGCTCGGACAATCAGACTGCTGTGGCCTACATCAACCACCAGGGTGGGACTCGGAGCATGAGATCCCTCAAGGAGGAAACCCAGATTCTGACTTGGGCAGAGGAGAATGTTCCCTGCATCTCGGCGGTCTACATCCTCGGGGTGGAAAACCAGGAGGCAGACTCCCTGAGCAGGAGTTCCCCCTGGGGGAATGGTCTCTCAGCAGCGAGATCTTTCAGGCTCTGTGTCTCCGCTGGGGTCAGCCAGATGTAGATCTGTTTGCGTCCAGACACAATCACACGCTTCCAAGGTTCGTCTCCCTCTCAAGGGATCCTCTGGCCATTGCAACAGACGCTCTGGCGATTCCTTGGACGGAGTTCAAATTTCTGTATGCATTCCCTCCATTTCCGGAGGGGGTACCAGCCATCCTGGTGGCTCCTCACTGGCCAAGGAGTAGTTGGTTTGCAGACATAGACCAGATGTCAATAGATCACTACATCATGCCCGGCGACCCAGGGCTTCTCACACAGGGGTTGCTGCGGCACCTCAATTTACGGACGCTGGCTTTGACGGCCTGGCTACTGAAACCTCAATCCTGACGGAGAAAGGGTTATCGGCCATGGTTGTGCAGACAATGATTCAGGCATGGAAGAAATCTTCTTCCATGATATACTAGAGAGTTTGGCGGGCCTATATCGCTTGGTGCGAGGCCAAGAGCCTTCCTTGCTGAAAATGAGCTATTTCTAGGATTCTGGAGTTTTTGCAACATGATTTAGACATGGGTCTCCAGCTGAGCACCCTCAAGGGTCAGGTCTCTGCTTTAGCCAACTTTTTCCAGCGATCCATTGCCAACCATAGGTTGATCAAGACTTTTTTTTTCCAGGGAGTTACACATGTCTGGCCACCGCGTAAGTCAGTATTACCGGTGTGGGACTTGAATTTAGTACTATCTGCTCTCCAAGGTCCTCCCTTCGAGCCATTGAGCGATGCTGCATTGTCTATCTTGACTCTCAAAGTGGTCTTTCTGGTAGCGATCACCTCGGTGCGTTGTGTATCAGAGCTGGCCGCGCTTTGTATGAAACCACCCTACTTTGAGCTGCACAGGGATAAGGTGGTTTTTCGCTTTAAGCCTGATTTTTTGCCTAAGGTAGTTTCTCCTTTTCACCTTAATGAGGAAGTTGTCTTACCTTCCTTGTGTCCAGCACTGGCTAATTCCAAAGAACGGACCCATGCTTTGGATGTGGTCAGAGCCATAAAGTATTACCTGGCTGAGACTGAATCCTTTAGGAAATTGGATTTGCTCTTTGTCCTAACAGAGGGTTCTAGGAAAGGATTGCCACCAGCCAAGATCACTCTCAGTAAGTGGATCAGACAGGCGGTGGTGCAAGCATAGGAACCCCCTTTCGGATCATAGCTCATTCTACCAGAGCTATTGGTGCCTCTTGGGCTTTTCAGCACCAGGCATTGGTGGAACAAGTTTGTAAGGCCGCAACTTCGTCTTCTGTTCATACTTTTACAAGGTGGATGTCAGACGCCTTTTTTGGCCAAAAGGTGCTTCAGGCGGTAGTGAAATGAACTACATGCTGTTCCGCACTGGGGAACCCGCCCATATGGACACTGCTTTTGGATGTCCCAATCGTGAGGATATTAGGACGGCCTGTACTGGATGTAGGGAAAAATACAATTCTGTGAAACTCACCTCTAGAATTGTTTTTGTATACTTCCAGTCCAGGCCATCCCACCCCACACTTGTGTTCATTATGTCCTGTATGCCTGTTATGGTGATCAACTATTGTTTTTTCTAGTTTTTACTTGAGAGAGTACAAGCTGAAGCTATGTGAAGTAACATGGTTTTTAGGCCTCCCGGCCTGCCCTTTTTTGTTGAGTACTGCTTTTTAACCACTGGGGAATTATAGAGGGGCAGCTGCCTTTATAGGGGGCTGGGAGGAGCTACATCTTTGATCTTGCAGTTAAGCGCCCTCTAGAGGCCCAATCGTGAGGATATCGGGGCGGCCTGGACTGGATGTATACAAAAATACAATTCTGTGATTACTCACCTGTAGAATTGTTATTATGAGTATACAGTATGTCCTGCTCCAGATGAGAATCATTACACTTGGGTATTACTCAGAGACCGCAAAATTGGCTCCTCCCGACCCCTCAAATACCCGGGACCTCCCACAAATCCCCAGCATTGAAAAGCAGATAACAAGAAGCCGGGAGAAAGAAAACAGAACCAACTAGAAACTATAACAATGATAACAATCACCATACAGGGGATACAGGATAATGCAAAACCAAGGGTGGGGAGGAGCAGGACATACTGTATACTCATAACAATTCTACAGGTGAGTAATCACAGAATTGTATTATTCTTAGTATACAGTACGTCCTGCTCCAGATAAGAATCATTACACTTGGGACATCCAATAGCAGTGTCCATAGGGTGGGACCCCCAAAGGTAACAACAGACAGGTCAGACCACTGCCGCCTGCAGAACCTTGCGGCCAAAAGCAGAATCAGATGAGGCCCTAACATTAACCTTGTAAAACTTTGAAAAAGTATGAACAGAAGACCAAGTAGCAGCCTTGCAAACTTGTTCAACAGAAGCCTGGTGCTGAAAAGCCCAAGAGGCACCAATAGCACGAGTGGAATGAGCAGTAAGGCGGAAGGGAGGATTCTTCCCTTTAGCAGAGTAGGCCTGAATCACAGACTGACGGATCCATTTGCTGATAGTAGATTTAGCAGGAGCCAACCCCTTCCTGGGACCACAAAAAGAGCATCAGTTTTTCTGAATGGTGCAATAGCCACCAGAGTGTACTTCAGACACCTAATCACATCCAAGGAATGCAAGACCCTCTCCTTAGCATTACTAGGATTAGGGCACAAGGAAGGAAGAACAATGTCCTGATTCAGATGAAAGGCAGACACGACCTTAGGCAGAAAATCTGTCTTGAAGCGAAACGCCACCTTGTCCTGGTGTCTCTCAAAGTAGGGGGGCTGGATGGAAAGCGCTGCAAACTCAGACACACACCTAACAGAAATGATAGCCACCAAAAAGACTACCTTGAGAGTAAGAATGGCCAGGGCAGCCTCATGCACAAGCTCAAAGGGAGCTCCCTGCAAGGCAGACAAGACCAAGTTCAAATCCCAAACAGGCAACATAGGCTTACGTGGGGGACACACATGAGTAACCCCCTGGAAAAAAGTCCTGATCAGAGAATGCTGGGCAAAGGACCTCTGGAAGAAAACAGCCAGGGCAGAGACATGACCCTTCAGAGTACTGAGTTGGAGCCCCAGCTCCAACCCATGCTACAGGAACTCCAGGATCCTGGGAATAGAGAACACACGACAGGGAAGAGACCTAGACTCACACCAGTCAATGTAGGCACGCCAAACCCTATAGTAAATGGAAGAAGAAGACTTCTTTCTAGCCTTTATCATGGTATCAACAACAGAGGCAGACAGCCTCTTCTCCAGCAAGATGGAGATTTCAGCAGCCAGGCCGTCAAAGCCAGAGTTTGTAAATTGGGATGGCGTAGGTGACCCTGAGTGAGCAGGTCTGGCACCCTGGGCAGAACATACTGATCTACTGCCAGCTGGACCACGTCTGCGAACCACACTCTTCTTGACCACCTGGGGGCCACCAGGATTGCTGGCACCCCCTCCTGAGCTATCTTGCGCAGAACCCTGCCCAACAGGGGGAATGGAGGAAAGACATACAGGAGCTAGCTAGCGGATTTTTCTTCCTCAGCAGAGGGTGGACAGGTCCTGCTATCTTGCCCTCATCCCTCCATCAGGCAGGGAATGCAGCTGGTGAGCCTGATGGTGTCGTGCTTCGAGGTGGTCCCTTATGCCCAGTTTCACATGAGGCCTCTGCAACTCCACCTCTTGTCAGTATGGGACAAGGATCCTGCGTCCCTGCGCCTAGTCAGGCGGTCCCTCTCGTGGTGGCTGGACTCCAGGAACCTGTTGGGCAGATCCTTTCTGGCCCCCTGCTGGGAGACGGTCACCACGGATGCCAGTCTGACAGGTTGGGGGGGGGGGGGCTTCTGGAAGTCCCTGCGGTTCCAAGGGCGGTGGGGCCCTCAGGAGGCCCACACACCTATCAACATTCTGGAACTGAGGGCTATCAGGTTGGTTCTGGCTCACTTGACCCAACACCTTCGGGGCCAGCCTTTTCAGGTACGCTCGGACAACCAGACGGCGGTTGCCTACATCAATCATCAGGAAGGGACCCAGAGCAAGGGGGCCCTCAAGGAAGTGTCTCTGATCCTGGCCTGGGCGGAGGACAATGTTCCCTGCATATCAGCTGTGTACATTCCGGGGGTGGAGAATCTGCAGGCAGACTCTCTGAGCAGGGGGACCTCTCGCCTGGGAGAATGGTCCCTCTGCGACAGGGTGTTTCAATCTCTGTGTCACCGTGGGGACTTCACCACATCAGCAGGAAAGGGATACCTCTTATCCCAACTCTTAGGGACTCCGGGAAGCCTGCTGGGAGGCTCCCATTCCTTGAGCACAAGATTATTAAAATGGGCTTGCTCAGGAAACTCTAAACGTAGCTTAGCAGTATGAAACAATTCCCCCTGCTGCCTGGGGGCCGCAACCAGGGGAGAGATAGACAGTACCTCAAAAATCTGAGCCAACAGCCTATCAGTATCATCTGGGGCCCAGGGGTCAGAGCCAGAATCATCATGACCCCTGGGCCTCTCATCAGATGACTCAGAGTCAGAGAATAACTCCCCTTCTTCCAAAGGGGTATAACCAGATAGTTTCAAGAACTCATCAGCCTCCATGGGGAAAAGAATCAGGCGTCAAGTGCCGCTTCTTAGCAGAGGCCTTACGCGCCAAGGTATTAGCAAGCAACTTCTCAACACTAGCCAGTCTGGAAGACACATCAGGCTGAGAATCCCCACTGGTATGCAACTCAATGGGAATCAAATTTAAGCTTGGGGGAGTAGGTGACGCCATACGTGGCGCAGGCCCAGCTACTGGTAAACCAGGCTGCAGCGCAAGCACCTGCTGGGCACAAGGTATACAGACCCGCACATTGACAGCACTAGTAGGGGACACCCCACAAGCTACACACAGCCGGGCTTGTCCCGAAGGAACCCCGAGCACATTATCCTGATCACCATCCATATGGTGATTATAGCAGCACAATAGGACGATAGGGATTCACGCTATAAAAGCAACCCGGGATGCCCCAATAGCCCGCTAGGGAAGTGGGAGTAATTTTCACGCTAGACCTCACAAGTTTAATAACTAAATAGAGGGAGTAGGGCCTGGAGAAACCAATAAAGTTCGACCCGTGTGAAAAACATAAGCGAAGAGAACCCCAGAAAGTGACATGTATAATGACATAGGGTAAATAAAGCCGCCCGCGAGGGCACTCCCGGACCGCGGAAAAATAGCGCCGGGTATACCTCGAGGGGCGGGCCCCGCCCCCCCCCGAAGAGCGCGAAGCAGCACACGTGACAAGTAGCCAATAACAGCGCACCAGCGCCTGAGGTAATGCCGTCGCCGCCAACCGCGGAACACAGTGTAAGCGCGCGCATATTCAAAAACGCAACCAGTGCAACCAAGTCAGCGCGGAGACTGACACCAACCAGAAGCACATAATACAGTGGAAGCACCAAGGCATATACACCCCCCCCCCCCCCCCCGAGAGCTACAAGGGAGAGCGAGGGAGGGCAGCGGCCACTTAACGTGGGGCCCACCGATAGACAGGGGCAATAGGGCGGGAGGGGCATCCCTTAGAGGCTCACCATATGCCAATACTGCCTACCCTTTGGTGGGGGATTGTGGTGGAGCAGCGCTCCTAAGCACCTAACAGCGGTGCTGCATACCATCACCCGACCAGCGCAGCCAAGGCTGGGAGGCAATTACTGATGGAACGGGTGGGAATAGTCCTACAGGGCTGCAGGCTAATAGCCCCGCTCACCTGCAAGAAGAGAGAGCCATCTTCTTGTCCTTCACAGTCCAGACTGCAGAGAAATTCTGGGGATTTGTGGGAGGTCCCGGGTATTTGTGGGGCCGGGAGGAGCCAATTTCGCAGTCTCTGCAGTCCAGCGCCATCTGGCGGCGTAATACCCAAGTGTAATGATTCTTATCTGGAGCAGGACGTACTGTATACTTAGAATAACAATTCTACAGGTTTCACAGAATTGTATTTTTTATCATCATTCATGGTAGTAAAAAATTCAATTCATGAGAAAAAAGCATGAGAATGTCACTGTTAGTGAATCACCAGATGGGAAGACAATGAAAGTCAATGGCAATTTTTTACTACAGGTAAAAAGGGGTAAAAAGTTCTATACTTTTTTCAGTAGTAAAAATGTTCATTATATTCCTATCTGCTGATTCACTAACAGTAAAAAAAATTAATTCATGAGAAAATACCATTTTGTGAATACTCACCTGTAAATGGGTATTATAAGTATGTCACACACCCCGCTTCAAACATTAATAATTACCGTACACTTGAGTTAACCCACCTCTAGGTGGCGACGTTGCAAAGAGGTCTTGAAAAAAACGAGCCCCTCCCGGTCTATACATACCTGGGACCTCCCACTTATCTCCCAGTTTTCAAACAGCAGTAAAGACAAGGTACCAGAAAAAACCATTGGTAACCCTCAAACTGTAAACAAAGCTTCACCATATAAAGATCCAGGATACCAAAAAGGGCGGGTGAAGCGGGGTGTGTGACATACTTATAATACCCATTTTACAGGTGAGTATTCACAAAATGGTATTATTCTAAGTATGTCACACACCCCACTTCAAACATTATTACACGTAGGACATCCAAAAGCAGTGTCCAGAAAGGGTGGGTTTCCAACAAGGCAACAATGCAAAACTCAAACCACTGCAGCCTGCAGAACCTTGCGGCCAAACACAGCATCCGCTGAAGGCCGCACGTCAACCTTATAAAACTTGGAAAAAGTGTGAACAGAAGACCAAGTAGCAGCCTTACAAACTTGCTCAACAGAAGCCTGGTGCTGAAAAGCCCAAGACGCCCCAACAGCACGAGTAGAATGAGCAGTGATACGAAAAGGGGGAGCCTTCCCCTTGGCAGAATAGGCCCCAACAACAGCCTGATGAATCCACTTGCTAATGGAAGACTTAGCCGGAGCCAAACTCTTCCTAGGCCCACAGGGCACCACGAAAAAGGCATCAGTCTTACGTAAAGGAGATGTAGTAAGCAAATAGTACTTCACACAGCGTACCACATCCAAACAATGCAAAACCCTCTCCTTGTCATTCCTAGGCTTAGGACACAAGGAAGGAAGAACAATTTCCTGGTTAACAATGTCAGATTGCACAGAAGCACTCTTACCTAGCGTTGTAGTGGGTGCTGTGGCCGGCGGTGGCGCCGCAAACACACAAGAAAGACGATCAGCCAGCACTCCAAAAGATATTGTATTCAAATCCAACAGGTCAATATCACAGCAAAGACCAAAAAGATCCAACAAAATCCAACGTTTCGGGGCGTCTAGCGCCCCTTCATCAGGGAGCAAAAACAAGCTTTTGCTCCCTGATGAAGGGGCGCTAGACGCCCCGAAACGTTGGATTTTGTTGGATCTTTTTGGTCTTTGCTGTGATATTGACCTGTTGGATTTGAATACAATTTCCTGGTTAAGATGAAAAGCAGAGACCACCTTAGGAAGAAAGTCCGGTTTGAAGCGGAAAACCACTTTGTCCTGATGCCTCTCAAAGTAAGGAGCCTGAATCGACAAGGCTGCCAACTCCAAAACGGCGAACTGAAGTGATGGCCACCAAAAAGGCAACCTTCTGAGTCAGAGTAGAAAGAGCAATATCCTGCAAAGGCTCAAAAGGAGGAGCCTGAAGAGCAGAGAGAACCAAATTCAAATCCCAAACAGGGAGCAAAGGCTTCCTAGGAGGCCGCAGATGCAAGACCCCCCGGAAGAAAGTCTTGACCAAAGGATGATGCGCAAATGACTTTAGAAAAAAAGACAGACAAGGACGAAACCTGCCCCTTCAAAGTACTCAGCTGAAGACCAGAGTCCAGCCCCGATTGAAGAAATTCCAAAATCCTAGAAACAGAAAAGACCCGACAGGGCACAGATCTAGCCTCACACCAATCAATATAAGATCTCTAAGTCCTATAGTAGATGGTAGAAGAGGACCTCTTCCTGGCACTAATAAGAGTCCGAATAACAGAATCCGAAAGACCTTCCTCCCTCAAGATGAAGGTTTCAGCAGCCAGGCCGTCAAAGCCAGCGTTGGTAAATTGGGGTGACGCAGTTGACCCTGTGTGAGAAGATCCGTCCGGAGAGGCAGATCTAACTGATCCACCTCCAGACGAACGATGTCTGCGAACCACACCCGCCTTGGCCACCTTGGAGCCACGAGAATGGCGGGAACCCCTCCCAGGGCCAGCTTTCGCAACACCCTCGGTATCGGAGGAAATAGATAAAGGAACCCCAGGTCCCCCCAGCTCAGGGACATGGCATCCACCGCCAGAGCCAGAGGATCCTGAGAGAGCGACACAAATGTCGGAAGCTTGTAATTGTGACGAGAGGCAAACAGATCCACCTCCGGCGTCCTCCACCGGAGACAAAGCGACCGAAAAACCTGGGGGTGGAGAGACCATTCCCCCCGGCGGGAAGAGCACCTGCTCAGGAAATCCGTCTCCGTGTTTTCCACTCCTGGAATGTACACTGCCGAGATGCAAGGGACATGAGTCTCCGCCCAGGCTAGAATCAGAGACACCTCTCTGAGGGCACCCAGACTGCGAGTCCCTCCCTGGTGATTGATGTAAGCAACCGCCGTCCGATTGTCCGACCGGCAAGCCCTGTAAATGCTGTGTCAAGTGAGACAGAACCAACCTGATGGCTCACAACTCCAGAACGTTGATGGGCAAGTGGGCCTCCTGAGGACGCCACCGCCCCCGGAACCAAAGATCCTTCCAGAAACCTCCCCATCCCGACAAACTGGCGTCCGTGGTGACAGTTTCCCAAAGAGGCGTCAGAAAGGACCTGCCCCTCAAGAGATTGTCCGAAACCATCCACCACTGAAGAGACTGCCGAACCCGGGAGGACATCCGGAAGGACCGATCCAACGACCGCGGTCGCTGGTCCCAAGACGCCAAAAGATGAAGCTGAAGCGTCCTCGTGTGAAACTGAGCAAAGGGAACTGCCTCGAAGGAAGCTACCATCAACCCCACCAGTCTCATCCCTAGCCAGATGGACGGGCAAGGATTGGAAAGAAGAAGCTGCGCCAATTCCTGAATCAAGAGAACCTTGGCCTGAGGCAGAAACACTCTGTGTTGGCAAGAATCCAAGGACATCCCCAGAAAGGGCACCACCCTGGCCGGAACGAGAGAGGACTTGGGGTAGTTGTTCACCCAGCCGAACCTCTCCAGAGTGGATACCACCGTCCTGGTGTCTACCTCCGCTTGACTGAAGGAAGAAGCCATGATGAGAAGATCGTCCAGATAGGGCACAATGCGAATCCCCTGAGCTCTGAGAAGGGCCATCATGCACGCCAACACCTTGGTGAATACTCGGAGCCGAGGTAAGGCCGAACGGTAGAGCCACAAATTGAAAATGCCGATCTTCCACCACGAAGCGAAGAAACCGTTGGTGAGCCGGAAATATAGGAATATGAAGATAGGCATCCTTGATGTCTATGGACGTCATGAAGTCCCCCTGCCGAAGAGAATTGATGGCAGAACGCAGAGTTTCCATACGAAACTTCCGGGGACGAATAAACACGTTGAGGAACTTCAGATCTAGGATGGGACGAACCGACCCGTCCTTCTTGGGCACTGTGAAGAGATTGGAATAATACCCGCGGCCCACTTCCGAAGGAGGGACCGGGCAGATGACTGCCATTTCCAGAAGATTCCTCACCGCCGCCAGGAGCCCCTGCGCGGCCAAAGGATCTGAGGGAACACGAGACCTGAACAATTTTGGAGGACGACGGGACTCGAACTCCAGCTTGTAACCGGCTGACACCACCTCCCGGATCCACCTGTCCGAGACCGCCTGGTCCCACACCCGGGAGAAGAGTCGCAACCGTCCCCCCACCCGCAAGGGTGAGGGCGCCCCCTCATTGTTGAGCGGGCTTGGCAGCTGGTTTGGGTTTGGCTCCCCAGGAGTGAACGGGACGGCCACGGCCTCTACCCCTGTTCCAGCTGGCACCCCTGGGAGCCGTAAAGCCCGCACCTCTGCCAGCTCTGGCTCCCTGAAAGGAGGGATTAAAAGAGGCCGCCCCTCGAAAGGAACAACGAAATTTCTTGCGCTGAGGTAATTTACCTCCCTTGGCAACCGAATCCAATTTCTCACCAAACAGGCGCAAACCCAAAAATACAACTCTGTGAAGTACTCACCTGTAGAGTTGGTATTATATGCAGACAGCACGTCCTGCTCCAGACATAGTCCTTACATGTGGGTATACCTCCGCCTTCAGCGCCGTGCACTGCAGAACATGAAGAAAACAAGCTCCTCCCGGCCCTACATATACCGGAGGACCTCCCACAAATCCCCAGCATTGAAAAGCAGTGAGAAACAACCACCCAAAACTGGCAAAACAAAATATCAAGTATAACAATCGCCAAACAGGGGATCCAGAACAAAGTGAAACCAGGGTGGGGTGGAGCAGGACGTGCTGTCTGCATATAATACCAACTCTACAGGTGAGTACTTCACAGAGTTGTATTATTCTAAGCAGACAGCACGTCCTGCTCCAGACATAGTCCTTACATGTGGGACATCCAATAGCAGTGTCCGTAAAGAAGGGTGGGATCCCCAACAGAAGGCAACAGCAAGCCGTTTAAACAACTACGGCCTGCAGAACCTTGCAGCCAAACGCAGCGTCAGCTGAGGCCTTAACATCAACCTTGTAAAACTTTGTAAAGGTATGAACGGAAGACCAAGTAGCGGCCTTGCAAACTTGCTCCACAGAGGCCTGGTGCTGAAAAGCCCAAGAAGCTCCAACAGCTCTAGTAGAATGAGCAGTAAGACGAAAGGGAGGGGGGGGGGGGGGGAGTCTTCCCCTTAGTAGTATAGGCTTGAACCACAGCCTGACGAATCCATTTACTGATGGTAGACTTGGCGGGAGCCAAACCTTTCCTAGGCCCATGAGGCACAACGAAGAGAGCATCCGTCTTTCTAAATGCCTGAGTGGTAACCAGGTAAGACTTGACACACCTAACCACATCCAGGGAATGTAAAACCTTCTCTTTAGGGTTATTAGGATTAGGGCACAAGGAAGGAAGAACAATATCTTGATTCAAATGAAACGCAGACACAACCTTAGGCAGGAAGTCTGGCTTGAAGCGAAACACCACCTTATCCCGGTGTCTCTCAAAGTAGGGAGGCTGAATAGACAAGGCAGCCAACTCAGACACACGTCTAACCGAGGTAATGGCTACCAGAAAGACCACCTTGAGCGTGAGAACAGCAAGAGCTGCTTCATGAATAGGCTCAAAAGGAGGACCCTGTAGGGTCGACAAAACCAAATTCAGGAACCACAGGTTTCCGAGGGGGGCGCACATGAGTGACCCCCTGAAAGAAAGTCTTGATAAGAGAGTGCTGGGCAAAGGTCTTCTGAAAGAAGATAGACAGGGCCGAAACCTGGCCCTTCAAGGTACTAAGCTTCAGACCATGTTGTAAAAACTCCAGCACCCTGGAGACTAAGAATTCCCGGCAGGGAAGAGACCTGGAGTCGCACCAGTCAATGTAGGCATGCCACACCCTATAATATATGGCAGAAGAGGTCTTCTTCCTGGCTTGGACCATGGTAGCCACTACAGAAACGGACAAACCCTTTTCCATTAAAATGGTGGTCTCAATAGCCAAGCCAGAGTTAGTAAATTGGTATGGCGTAGAGACCCCTGAGTTAGGAGGTCTGGAATCCTTGGTAGATCGTACTGATCTACTGCCATTTGAACCACGTCTGCGAACCACACTCTTCTTGGCCACCTTGGGGCCACCAGAATAGTGGGTGCCCCTTCCAGAGCGATCTTGCGTAGCACTCTGCCCAGAAGGGGAAGTGGTGGAAACGCATACAGGAGCCGAAACTCCTTCCAAGACATTGCCAGAGCATCCGTGGCCAGAGCCAGAGGATCCTGAGACAGAGATACAAAGCTCGGTAGCTTGTGATTGTGACGGGACGCAAACAGATCCACGTCTGGGACACCCCAACGGTGACACAGGGATTGAAATACCGAGTTGGAGAGGGACCACTCCCCCTGACAGGCATCTGCTAGCAGATTTACCGCCCCCGGAATGTAAACAGCCGAGATGCATTGAACATTGGTCTCTGCCCATGTTAGAATCAGAGACACCTCCTGGAGAGCACCCTTGCTCCGGGTTCCTCCCTGATGATTGATGTAGGCCACCACCGTCCTGTTGTCTGAGCGTACCTGAATCGCCAGACCCTTCAGGTGCTGTGTCAATTGTTCCAGCACCAACCTGACCGCCCTGAGTTCCAGGACATTGATGGGTAGATGGGCCTCCTGAGGACCCCACCTCCCCTGGAAACGCAGGGACTTCCAGAATCCCCCCCAGCCCGAGAGACTGGCATCCGTTGTGACAGTCTCCCAGGAGGGAGCCAGGAAGGATCTGCCCCTTGTCAAGTTCCCGTGGTCCAGCCACCACGCCAGGGATTGTCTGACCGAGGGGGGGGAAGCACCCAGATCTCGTCCAAGGACACTGGGTCCTTGTTCCAAACTGACAGAAGGTGAAGCTGCAGAGTTCTCAAATGGAATTGGGCAAATGGCACCGCCTCGAAGCTTGCCACCATCGAGCCCACCAACTGCATTCCCTGCCTGATAGAGGGATGAGGGCTCGAGAGCAGGGACCTCACCTGCGTTGTTAGAGCTTCCACCTTCTGTGGAGGAAGGAATATCCTTGACTGAACTGAATCCAGAATCATCCCCAGAAACGGTGTCACTGAGGAAGGGGACAGAGAGGACTTTGGGTAATTGATCACCCAGCCGAAGGACTGCAGGGTGGTCACCACCAACCGCGTGTCCAGCTCTGCCTGCTGCAGAGACTGGGATGAGATAAGTATATCGTCTAGGTAGCAACACTCGTATGCCTTTTAGTCTCAGAGACATTACTCCTGCCAGCACCTTGGTTAATACCCTGGGGGCTGACGTAAGTCCGAATGGCAGAGCCACAAACTGGTAATGCTGATCGAGCAGCGCAAATCTGAGGAACCTTTGATGCCCCGGGAACACCGGAACGTGCAGGTAAGCGTCCTTGATGTCCACAGATGTCATGAAGTCCCCTGGGCGCAGCGAGGCAATGGCCGAGCGCAGAGTTTCCATACGAAAATGCCCGTTTCTGACAAATCTGTTTAAGATTTTTAAGTCCAGAATGGGTCTGACCGACCCGTCCTTTTTGGGCACCGTGAACAGGTTGGAATAAAACCCCACGCCCCTGTCTTTTAAGGGGGCCTTGCAAATGACCCCGAGGTCTAGAAGGTCCTGCACCGCTAGCGTCAAGACTTGAGCTGAGGCAGGATCCTGTGGGATTCGGGACCCGACGAACCTGGTAGGGGGCAGTACAGCAAACTCTATCTTGTAACCGGAGGACACTACCTCCTGAATCCACCGGTCTGGGACGTGGCGTCTCCAGACATGCTGAAAATGCTGTAGACGTCCCCCCACCCTGACGGGCGAGGCCGTCCCTTCATGCCTGGGGGGTCTTGGGAGGGGCTTTGGCCCCCAGGAAGAGCTGGGGCGGCGTCCTCTGTTCTTGTTCCAGGAATCTGTGCGAGCTCCGGCGAAGGACATCCCTCTTCCCTGTTTAGCCCCACGGTAGGGGGTCGAGTGGGAGCTTGGGCCACGAAAGGGCCGAATCTGACGCTTGCGCTGGGGCAGCTTGCCCCCTTTACCAAAGATATCTAACCTTTCTCCAAACAGGCGCAGCCCTTTGAAAGGAAGCCCCGTAAGGGCCTTCTTGGCGACATTGTCAGCTGCCCACTGGCGTAACCAGACCGCTCGGCGTATGGCTACCACCAGAGCAGAGGATCTAGCACTCAGCTTGATAGCATCGTCCGATGCAGACAGTATATAATTGATAAAAGTCTCACAGGTAACCAAAGCATTGGCGGCATCGGATGGCAAGTCATCCGCCCCTTCAAGAGCAGTCTTAACCACAGTCCTGAGCGCCACCGCCGTGATGGCTAAGGCACAAACTGGGCGGAGCGAGGCTCCCCCAAATGCAAAGGCATGACATGCCAATTGATCAACCCGCCGATCCTCCTGATCCCGCAGCGTAGTAGTGTCAGGGGAGTGCATAATCGAGGTATTGGATAGACCCAGGATCGGGGCATCGACTTCGGGCGGCGAAGTCCAACACTTGATCAGGGCAGCAGGGAACTGCTTAGGAACCGCCTGGAGTTTGCTGGGATGTTCCCACTCCTTTAAGACTAGATTATTAAAATGAGTTTGTTCAGGGAATTCCAACCGCACCTTAGCGGTATGGAACAGGTCACCTCTTTGCCGAGGAGCCGCAGGCGGGGGAGAGAGGGATAACACATCAAAGATCTGGGCCAGCAATCTATCAACGTCATCCTGGGACCAAAGGTCAGAACCAGATTCATCCTGACTCCTGGACTCATCGTCGTAGGACCCCGAGTCAGAAAACAGTTCCCCTTCCTCTGAGGGGGAGTGTGCGTAGGACAAATGTAAATCATCCGAGTCTACAGGAAGAATAGTGGCTTCAGGATTCAGGTGGCGCTTTTCGGCGGTAGCCTTGCGCGCCAAGGAGCCAGCGACTAAACTTTCCACGCTAGCCAGTCTAGTGGCAAAGTCAGCATGAGAGTCCCCGCTAGGATTGGGGGTTAGACTCAGGCTTGGGGGAGTAGGAGAAACAAGGCGAGGAGCGGGCCCAGCCTCAGAAGAGGTGGGTAGGCCAGCTAGCGCCTGCTGGGCACAAGGGACGCAGACCTGTGCATTGTCACCACTGCTAGGTAAGACCCCACAAGCTACACACAGACGGGCTTGTCTCGAAGGAACCCCGTTCACGATATCCTGAGATGCCTCCATATGGTGATTATTATATTTAATATGCCAGTAGGGATTGACTCTGTAAAGCAACCCTGGATGCCCCAAACACCTGCTGGGAAGTGGGAGTGATTGATTAAAAGGTTCTGGGCCGGACTCTACAACGGGCCGGGAGAAGCCACCGAAGTCCGCGGTCTGAAAGATACAAGGGGAAAAGGGACGTCAGAGCCAAGCGCGAAGAAGTCAAGTTAGGAAAGGGATCGCCCATGAGGGCACTTACATGTGAGAAGGAAATGGCGCCAAGCGAACCTCGAAGGGCGGGCCAGAGCGGACGATGACGCGGAGAGCGCCAAACTGCCCCACGCCCCCCGGAGAGCGCGAAAATCGAAGACGCGCAGCCTATCAGAAGCGACAGATATCGTCAGGGAGACATCACCTCAGAGAGATCTGACAGGGTGAAAACAGTGGTAGGACGCAAGGCGTCTATTGAATAAATGGCCACATCAAACAACTCACCCTTAGGTGGAGGAACCGCCTCAGGAGGATCTAAATCCAAAACTTCAAACATTTGAGCCAATATGGAAGGGGTGTCAGAAACAGTCCCCATGGCCTGGTCACCCTCAGCACCAAACTGCTGGACCTCAGGGTCGTCCAATTCCTCTATAATCTCCCTCTCTTCAGCCAGGGGGCAATCTGACTAATCCAATGCCTCAATAACCTCCACATCTTAGTCCGGCGGAGGCGGGGACAAGTGTTTCCGCTTAGCCAGAGCCTTCTGAGCAACCACAGCGGAAAACATTTTCTCGAGGCTAGCCAACCGGGCGCATACCTCGGATTGCGAATCCCCACCCATGACAACGTCACACGGGGTCCGGAACAGGCGAGGAGGAGAAGGAGATGACACGGGCGGCGAGGAGCCAGAAACCGGGGTGCCGGACTGGCGCTCAATGTTCCGCTGCGCACATGGAATGCATATAACATCATCCCCCGGGAGAGGAGCCCCACAACCCCCCCACAGCCTAGATTGCCCCGAAGGGCCGTTTCCGGTATCCTTGGAAGCCTCAGCCTCCATATGGTGAAATTATGGTATTCGCAATTACCCAGGGATTTACGCTGTATGCGACCCGGGATGTCCCTTTATTCTTTTTTTTTTTTTTTTTTTTAATGGCCCTGAAGTGGGAGAATTTGCAGATTAAAATATATGGATATATAAATAAAATTGTAATGGACAACCCCACTAGCCAGGTAACTAAGACCGGGAGAGCCCTTCAGCGCGGGATCCCAGGATCTGTAACAGAAAAGACAACAGTCGCTCCAAGCAACTAACAGACCAGCGTGTGTCAATACAATAAAGGCACAAAAAAAGACAAGCATGAACCCGCACAGAGAGGAATATATAAATTAATATATATATATATATATATATATATATATATATATATATATATATATATATATAACAAATAACTTACCACCTTAATGAGCAAACCAGCCTACCTTAAGAGCCGAACACAGGAATGGCGGCGCAACACTCAGTAAACGGGTTATCAGACACGAGGAGGCAGGGGGAAGGAGGGCGGGCCCAACAAAGCGCGGCAGACGCTCCGGCCCCGCCCCCTCCAATCTACAGCACAGCGCGGGCCGCGCAAGACGTGGCCCGCCCCCCTCCTCCGGAGAGCCGGCCACCACAACGGGCGCCAAAAGACATGGCGCCCGCTCCTCAGCCAGAGGGGCTCCACGGAGCCCCCACAACCAGCAAGCCGGACAGACAGGCGGGCCGACGACACGCGCGCCGCCCGGCCCCACCCCCCACCGGATGCACCAGCTCAACAATTGTAAGAAGCACTCACCCAGCCATCCAGTATGAAAACATACACCAAGCACACAGACAAGCCCCCCCCCCCCCCCATCTAGCGCAGGGAGAAGGGACCAAGCGGGACACAGGGCAAACCCATAGGGACAACAGGACGGGGCATCCCAAATCTGGATCACCAGGCCGGATAACTGCATTGCCCCATAGTATGGGGTCTAGCGGAGGAGCTAATCTCCTAGGCACCTTAAGGTGCCGTCTACCCTTGCCCGGCTGACAGCCTAAGCTGGGAGGTTACACACTGAATCAAGGGGCTAATAAACAAAACAAGCCGGTCAGAAATAGACCAGAAGGGGGGCCGGGGTGTCACCCCGGCTACCTGCAAGCAGGAGACTTCATTCTTCTGTCTTGACGCCATCTTGCAGAGAAGAACACTGGGGGATAAGTGGGAAGTCCCAGGTATGTATAGACCGGGAGGGGCTCGTTTTTCAAGACTTCTCTGAAACGTCACCACCTAGAGGTGGGTATACCCAAGAGTAATGATTAATGTTTGAAGCGGGGTGTGTGACATACTTAGAATAATGAAGCAACCATTTAGGTTTGGTTTGATGTGCAAACCCCATTGGTTACTGGCAGTTATGTGAATTGCAGCCATACTATGAATGAGGAAGTTGGCCGACTTGACTATATTAAAGCGGTCCTTCACTCTGAATAAGAGTATCTTATACGTTTCCCACACCCTGCACATACAGATTGCTCACATTAAATATCATCCTATCTGCATCTACTGCATGTTATGAGCCTTTAAACATCCAAGATGGCATCTTATGGAACATCAGGCAGCCTGCAAACAGGAAGTGCCTTCTGACTGTGCAGCTCTGCATTCTGGGACTGTTGACCTTTTCTTGACCCCAGCTCTGCTCTGTCTGAGCTAAGCACAGCTATAACCCGCACCCCCGTACTTTATCCCACTCTCCTCCCCTCAGTAAGTGTAATGCTTCTGAGTCAAGATGGCGGCGCCTATATCCTAAAGTCCTAAACAGAGTTGCAGCCCAGTGGGGGAAAGAATAATTAAGTGACTAAAACTTAAAATATATTAATTTTAGATGCTGGGGAATCATTTTTTTTAAGGGTTTGGGCTTTTCAATAAGTCATGGTGAAGGCCAGCAGAGAGCCTCAGTGGCAACAGAAAACACTGGTAACATTTCTCAGGGATGGGGCAAGTCATCTACTAGGGAAAAAAATACATTGCACATTTGCTATGTAACATGTTTTTAATTTAACTAAAATGTACATGATCGCCATTACAGTACATCAAGTCTTTAAATATATTTTGATAACATTTAAATAGATTTGTTTGTAATAAAACAGACAATGACTCCTCTTCTCCAACAGCTCCAGATCTGGCTCAGGGGACGGCAAATATGGATTCCATCATTTCATGGGGCGTTTGATGGCTCGCTCAACACCTCCACTAAATCCTTGTTCCTCTCCCACATAGAAAAGGTCCACCTTGGGGGCTCCGGCCTGGTGATTCACGTGGACTAGAATGTCCAGAAAGAGACGGAAACAGTTTGTTCCAGTAGACAGTACATAGGAGTTTGTGCAGTCCAAGATGTGCTTATAGCGAAAGGCGTCCTGAGGACCCTTTTATATGTTCCCAGTTGTTATACAAAGCGTAGATACCGGTGAGGGCCAAGCCAGCCAGTCCACCGCGCGCCACCCCCCGCAATCCAGCTATGGACAGAAACACACACATTAATATCATCGAAAACCACAGAAAAACAACAGTTTGCAAGTCATCTACTAACAACCTTCTATGCAGGAGGTGTATAGCTTAGGTGTAAGACCTAGCAGTAATGGCATTTACAATCTGCAAGGACGGTGGCAACAGTTAGTAAAGCAGACGTATAGTCAGAAAGTACTATGGGGCATGCAAGATTGTTCGCTCTGTCAGAAAATTCTTTAAAAAAAAAAAAAAAAAAAAGGCACAGTCCAGTCTAAAAAAAACACTTGTGGTTCAGGATTATTCCACTATGTTCAACCGAGACATGTGAGACACCAAGCACCCCCCTTCTCTCAATAGAAGTCAATAGAGTGGCATGTTGCAGTAACCCATCATGCTCGCTACCATGAACGACAAGAGTTTAGACTGGACCGTCATACCAGTTTTCTAAGGAACGGGTGCAGGACTGCGCTGGGACAGGCCCCGCAATTTGGATGCCCCCCTGAGCCTGTCCCAGTGCGGCCCCGCACATTAGAAAAAAGTCTGTGGACTGCTTTAAGTCTAATTTAAGGAAAAACAAGCAGCCATGCTTCCTACATGCACCTATGCCATTGCCAACTATGGAGTTCATAAGATGGATGTGCAACTGCATCCAGCAAATACTGTTGGACACAGGTCACTACTGGAGTATGGCTTAGGTAAGTATCGATGGGTTTGGGCTTTCAAGGGGATTTTCAGCAGATGTAACACCCCAAATCAAATGGGCAATGTTAGCAAATGGTCTACAGTCATTTTCTAGTGCAGTCTACGCTCCCTACAGTGGCCGGTGAGTGCTGGAAGTCTGCTTAAAGTGGACCAAATCCACCTGGGATTTTGACCATCCTGGGTTTTAGGCCTTGCAACGGGTGCTCCCCTGATCCGGGATGCCAAAATGTGCGAAACCCCCCCCCCCCCCCCGGGTCGCCCAGTCTAACTCTCCTTTCCTCAGTTCTATGGCACATGCACGGCCTCTCGTCCAATCACCATGCTTTGATCTGATCACGCCCACTAAGCCTGCTGGCAGCCACATTCCCACTGCCCTCTAACTGGGAGTGTACCCATGCCAGCCATTCACAAAATGCCTGGTGCAGGCCCTGCTAAAGTTCTAGCTACAGCCGCTGCTCCTGCATGCGTTGTGGGAGAAGGTGAGTTTACTTGGTAAGCTGGGGATTTCACAGCACGGGGCATCCCGAATCTGGATGCCTCGGGGGGGGGGGGGGGTGTAGTATGCCATGGGTTTTGGTCTACTTTACAAGAAAACCCTCCTTTTTCAGGTTTTTGGCATTCTTCCTTATTGCTTTCTTCTTCCTTAGGATTGTGCCCCTTACTCGTTGATTTACTAATCAACAAGAACCAGAAATGATCTCCCCAGGTGGGAACTCTGCCAGCAACCCTTACGCTACTGGAACACAAGATAGTGACACCCCCCATCTGAAGTTGAATTAGAGCAGGGTGGGTTAAACTTGTGATCGCTGCCTCAGCCAAGTCGGGAAATCTCTGCCAGGTACACCAAACAGGTACGTGGGGAAGGCAAAACAAATTGTTGCTAGAGAAAACCTTTCACTTAAAACAATTGAACAGAAAAGAAAAATAATCACAGTTGATCAGTCCAGCACCTTGAGGACATCATTTTAGCATAGAGTAATGGTAACTTTGAAAAGTGCATTGAAAGTGCAATTACCCTTTAAACTGGACCAAAACCAGACCTTGTGTTTATAAGAAGCTAGGCCCAGTTTGCATCCCCCCCGCGCTGTGTGAAACCCGGCTAGTCACCCAATATGCTTACCTTGCCAACAAGCCTATGGTGCATGCAGAGTGGCATCTCACGCATCATTCTTGGGACAATCTTTAGAGAGTCTTTCCACACATCACAATGCACTGTAAGCTATCTACATTCCAATAACAGGATTGTGATTGCTTTAGAAAGTTACAAAGCTGGTTACAATAGAAACAAAAATAAATGGATTGCTCCTTGTTAATAAAGTAACACAATGGACCTCCTAGCAGGCTTTTCAGCATGACTTATTTCGTTTGTTACAGTCACAGCAGGAGGAAGAGAATGTGTCGCAAGGTTTTAACATCACATCCCACTATATGGCTCTCTGTAACTTAAAGCAGACCTTCACTCTGAATAAGAATCTTATAATGTTCCCACACCCTGTACATACAGTTTGCCCACATTAAAAATGATCATACCTGTATCTACTGCATGTTATGAGCCTTTAGACATCCAAGATGGCAGTTCATGGAGCATCAGTCAGCCTGCAAACAGGAAGTGTCTTCTGACTGTCGCTCTGCATTCTGGGATTGCTGTCCTTTCCCTGACCCCAGCTCTGCTCTGTCTGTGTAAAGCACAGCTATAACCCCACCCTGTGTACTTTATCCCGCTCTCCTCTCCTCAGTATGTGTGGTGCTTCAAGATGGCGGCGCCAGTATCCTAAACAGAGTTGCAGCCAGGTGGGGGGGAAGGAAAAATAAGTGACTAAAAACTTAATTTTATTATAGATGCTGGCGAATAGTTTTTACGGGTTTGGGCTTTTCATTAAATCATGCTGAAGGTCCGGTTTAATAGCTGGTGTGGGCGTGCCCAGCCTATGGACGCAGGGGGTGCCGCATGTCGATAGTGAGTGCAGCTAGGATTCCATTCAGCTTCTCCATCCACACATCATTATTCGTGGCCAGAGAATCTGATTGGAGGAGAGCAGAATCTGCACTGTGGGCTTGTTGGAAAGCTGGCCAATGGCAGGGTTTCACCCTACACCAAGGTGACAAAAGCCCCAAAGTTTTGCACATTTCCCTTAAGGATTTACTACAGTATACTGAAAGGGAATTAAAGTTTAAAAAAAAAAAATCTTTTAACAGTTTACTAATCCATGCTGGAATACTGGTGGGTTTAATAGGCCTTGTGATAGGTGCATGGCACCTCATTTGTTGGCTTTTCGCACGGAAACATTAGATGTAGGGTCAGCTGGTAACAGATAAAGAGGCAGGGCGGTCATGTCTGCGCTCACAGATAACACTGGTCTGGAAAGCCTTAGTTACATATAGGCTTCATTCCCTATCAGCGCCATAAAATGCAGCGTGTGCAGTACACGGGCGGCTACGTGCACTCAGGGCGCAGCTATTATTGTACTGCTGACTATGCAACTGGAAACCAGAAGTCATAATGGAGACAAAGCAGGCTCATATCTCATTTCCAGACACACAAGCAAAACCCTAAACATATAAAGTCTCCATCCAGGCACACACTCACCACCCCCCCCCCCCCCCCAATCTATACTACCTGGGAACAGCAAAAAAATACAATTCTGTGAGTAGTTACCTGTAGAATTGATTTTGGTAGTGACCTTGTGGCGGATAACCCACTTGTCAAGAATGGAGCGACTGAACAGGACACCAGGAAAACAGGCCATTTCTCAAAATCGCAGCATTGGGCTCCACTGCTGTGCATTGGCGCAACTAAAATAGGAACAGGGCTTAACTGAGCACTTGCCTCTTCCAGGAACCTTCTATGGCAGGAGCAGCGAAAAAGGGCAGCCGCCAGGCAAGAACGTCACTGTGCAGCCACTGGCCATGTGACCTGCTGGGCTGCTCCAGGGCTGTCATAGAAGGATCCTGGAAGATGGGAGTACCCAGACTTATGTGGGCGATAGAGCCTCAATAGGCTCCTTGCGGTGTGGTATGACACACCAAACATGGTGATAAGTGGCATGTATGGGGAATACTGCCAAAAGAATAGAAAGAAAAAAGAAGAAGGAATGACAAGGTATTGAAGGAATGACAAAGAATTAAAAAAAATGAAAAAATAGAATGCATGACGAAAACAAAAGAAAGCATGGAAAAAAAGGAATGAAAAAAAAAAAAAAAAAAAAAAAGAATAGATGCAATGAATATAAATAAAAGGAAGGGTATAAAGAACAGAAAACCAAGAAATGGCAGAAAAAAAAAAAGCTGTAAAAAGGAATGGTAGGGAAAAAAAAAAAAAAAAAAAAGAGATGGAAGAAATGGGAGAAAAAGTGAGGAAATGATGGAAAGATTAGAAGGAATGACAGAAAAAAAGCGATAGAAGAAAAGAAGAAAGAAAAGCAATGGCAGAACATACAGATGAAAAACAAAATTGATTGAAAGAAAGACCAGAAAGAAACAAAGCACATAATGGCTGACAGAAGTAGAAGGAAAGAAAGTAAAAGAAAAAAAGAATGGCAGAAAGAACAGATGAAAGAGAGAAATGAAGAAGAAGGACCAAATCCCAGATTTTGGTCTACTTTAAAAATGTAAAAAATAAAATTCTGTGAAATACTCACCTGTAGAATTTGTATTATACGCATACAGTACGTCCTGCTCCAATATAATACTTAAACGTGGGTAATCCTCCGCCAGAGGGCGCCGTTCACTGCAGACATGCAAAAACAGGCTCCTTTCGGCCCTTCATATACCCAGGGACCTCCCACAAATCCCCAGTACTGAAAAGCAGTGAGAAAAGAAGCGGGGAGAAACCAACCACCAAACTGGTAACAATAGCAATAACAATCACCATACAGGGGATCCAGAAAATGTAAAACCAGGGTGGGGTGGAGCAGGAGGTACTGTATGCGTATAATACCAATTCTACAGGTGAGTATTTCACAGAATTGTATTATTCTAAGCATACAGTACGTCCTGCTCCAATATAATACTTACACGTGGGACATCCAATAGTAGTGTCCATAAAGTAGGGTGGGATCCCCAACAAAAAAGGCACAGCAGACAGTAAAGGCGCTGTCACCTGCAAACCTTGCTACCAAGTACGACATGAGCAAAGGCTCAAACGTCAGTCTCATAACAAAACCAAGTCACCCAGAAGATAAACCTGTCTCCAAGGGGTGAATGAATCAGCTGTCAAGCCCTCAGACTAGAACCTGTAGATTGGGGCGACAAAAGAAAGGAGGCCGACAAGGGCAGAACCGCACTCCTGAGAGAGTGTACAGGTCCGATGACCTCAGCAGAAACATCTGCGAACCACAGTCCACTAGGCCGCACAGGGGCCATCAATCTCACGGGTCTCTTCATCGAGCGCAACCGTGCGCCAAACCCCACCAGGCAGGGTGAATGAGGAGAAGACATATACAATAGAATGTCCAGACATAAAAATTACTAAGCCCCCATGACAGAGTCAGAATATTCTGGGGCAGTAAAAACAAGGGCAGAGCCCCTGTGATATTAACGGGGCCCAACAGAGTCCCCCTAGATGGCTCTCAGAGGGACACCAGGATAGCACAACCTGCCACTGAAGGACATCCATTGGAGCAAATACCACTGAGATGCAGGGGACGTTGACCCCCACCTAGATCAGGATCAGAAACCTTCCAGGAGAATCATCCTGCTCCAAGTTCCAGACTGATAATAAATACAGGCCACTGTCCTCCGACAGGCCAAGAGATCCCCAAATAGACAGGTCCTGGCTGGAGAGGAGTAGTCCAGCAAGAAAGAGCCAACTGAAGGCTCACTGTTTAACAAAATCAGTAGGAAAATGGAACCTCTAAGGGCCCATACCTAGGAACCGCAGGGATTTTAGAAGAAAATCCCCCCCCCCCCCCCGCCAACCTGCGAGACTTGGTACCCAAGGTGACCATCCACAGGAAGATGCAAGCAAAGAAGGGGGTGCCCCCTGACAGGGTCCTTGAATTTAACCAGCTCAAGAGGAACCCCCGTACCAAGGGGGAATGAGCACAGACCTAGCTCCAGGGGTGCTGGAACCCCATCCATGATTAATAACCTACTGTGCCGAAGAGCCCAAGGGCTCTGAATATAAGGGACATCATCTGATCCGCCGTCAACGGGCCCACCAGCTGCAATCCTGCCTGGTGAAACTATGGTGTCAGCAAAGAGGGACAGAGCCCATGTAACCAGGAATCCACTTATTGCCAAGGAAGAAGGTACAAGCCTGAACCAAATCCAAGGGACGGAGATAGCAAATAAGGGATAATGAGGGATTGAGGTGACTGAGCACCCATTCAAATGATTCCCAAAGAACACCGCTAGCCGAGTGATCAGCGCGGCCTGACGTAGAGATTGTAAGAAGGACGACCAGATAGATCCTTGTGCGGACGCCCCCTTGTCTTATCAGAGACATCACCCCCATCAGTGCCTCAGCGAGCACAGGGAGCAGAAGAGGGGCCCAATAACAAGGCCACAATCAGCCGTGTTGGCCCTCCAACACTAACCTGTAAGGACCTCGGTGTCCCAGAGACCCAGGGGTGCTAAAATAAGCATCTTAGAATTCCACAGACGGCAAGAGGCCCACTGGGTGCAGGGCGCTGGAAGCCCAACTCAGAGATAGCATGCATAACTGCCTGAGACTACCAATTGCCGAACCCATGGGAGGTCAGAATGGGCCAGACTGCCTCATCCTTAAGGGGAATGTGGAAACAAACTGGCGTAGAGGCCCCAGCCTCTGTCTGTTAAGGGCATCCTGCAAATGACCCCAGACCTAGCAAGCCAAGCAAGGCCTGCACCAACACCTGAAGAAAGACAGGGACCAGAAGCACCCTGACAATCTCGGGAAAGGACCGCCCAGCAAACTCTATCCTGCATCCGGAGGAAACTCCTGATAGGAGCAAGGTGCTGCGGCCATCCCCTCACCCAGGCGGGCGAGGGCGTCCCATCATGCTTGGGGGGTTTTGGAGAAGGATTTTGACTTAGCCCGGCCGGAGGGCCCAGGACGTTGTCTGTCGCTCCTGGGGCAGGATTCTGCACAAGCCCCCAGAAAGGGCACCCCATGTTCTTGTTTAACACTATGGTATGGAGGGGGAGGGGTATCCCTGCTGCGAGGGGGCCGAGACGGCCGCCAGCGATGGGGTGAATTGCCCTTTTCCAAAGAGGTCCAGACGGGCCCCAAACTGACTGGGCTTCCCTTTAGAGGGCAACGCCTGAGTTCTTTTAGCAACATCCTCAGCACCCCACTGTCGCAGCCAGAGCAAGCGACGTATAGCCACCACTAGGGCAGAAGTCCTCGCACACATTCTGATGGTGTCATCCAGAGCTAAAAGGATAAATTTAACAAAAATATCACAACTGGAGAGTGCATTAAACACCTCCCAGGGTAAATCCTCAGGGAGATTCTCAAGCATCTTTCTTATGAGGGTTCTAGCGGCCACTGCAGTGATGGCCGCGGCACAGACCGGGCGCAGCGCCGTTCCTGCACAAGCAAAGGCGTGTGAAGCCAGCCTATCGATGCGCCGGTCCTCGGCATCCCGAAGGGTGCTATAAGCCGGGGCAGTAATGAAAGGGGGGGGGGGGGGGTTAGGAACCCCAATGATCGGTGCGTCCACCACGGGAGGCGATGACCAACAGTTAACCACCTCAGGGGGAAAAGGATATTTCCAATCCCAGTCCCTGGAAGCTTAGTGGGGCATTCCCATTCCTTGAGTACAAGAGCATGGAAGTGAGCCTGCTCGAGAAATTCCAAGCGTGCAGTCGCTGTATGGAAACGCTCCCCTCTCGGCTTGGGAACAGCGCCAGGGAGCGAGATAGACAGGGCCTTAAAAATCTTAAGCAACAGACCATCGGTGTCAAACTGGCCTCCATCACGCGGAGAAGTAAACTCCTCCGATCCAATAGCAGAATCCAGGGGCGTCAAGGGCCGCTTCCTGCCAGGGCCCAAGCGTTCGGACCACCCCGCAACAATCTGGTCAGCCGTAGGCCGTCTAGAAGACACATCAGGCTGTAACTCCCCACTTGTATGCGACTCAGCAGGAGCGAGATCTAGGCAAGGGGACAGGGGAGTATCGGAGCGAGGTGCAGTCACAGGCGCCGCTTGCAGGGCCAGTGCTCGCTCGGCACATGGTGCGCAGACCCGTGCTCTGCAAGCAACGGCATGGGGGAGTCCACACGCTACACACAGCCGGTCTTGTCCCCGGTCACATAATCCTGAGATGCCTCCATATGGTGATTATCTAGGCACAGTATGCCCGTAGGGATTTACGCTATAGGCAACCCTGGATGCCCCAAAGACCCGCTGATTAATGTGGGAGAATTGTAAGTAGGCCCGCTAAATATCTATATATCTATCTATATATGAGGCCGGGAGAAGCCACCGGAGACTAGGCGTCTGAAAGACATAAAGGGAGAAGAGGTGTCAGGGCCATGCGCAGCTGGAAAAACATATAATAAAGAAACACCCGCGAGGGCACTTACAGACCAAAGGAGGAGGGGGACCGTCACCACGCGCGCGAAGATCGTCAAAATGGCGCCCAGCGAACCTTGAAGGGCGGGCTCAATGCTCGGCCATGACGCGGAGCGCGCCGAGTCAAGTCCCCGCCCACCCCAAAGAGCGCGAAGCTCTGAGGTAGTAGTCAAAAAAGCAAGGATAAAATCACATACGTATTTTGTAAAAGAAGACACCGTAGCATCTAGGCGACGCTGCCACCCGGCACAGCAAACTATGCAGTAAAGGAAAGGACAAACGTACGGCGGCAGCCAAAACAGAATAAAGAGCAAGCAGCGCGGCTCTGACACCCAAATGTTAATAAAGGGCAATAATAAGGCCATAAACGTGACATTACAGTGCACTGGGACCGCCACACAGATACCCCCCCCCCTTTTCTTTTCCCCCTAACTACTGGGGGAAATGAGGGAGGGTGGCGACCCTATAAACAGGGTCCACCGCAATAATGCGGGAGGTGCATCCACTAGAGGCTCACCATCAGCCTAACCGCCTACCCTATGGTGGGGGATTGCGGTGGAGCGTAGCTCCGTGAGCACACAAGGTGCTGCCTACCTTCACCCGACCAGCGCAGCCAGGCTGGGAGGCACATCTTTATCGAAGCGGACGGGTGGTAATAGTCCTGCAGGGCCGCAGGCTGTAAAAGCTCCACTCACCTGCGAGAGAGTGATACTTCATGTCTTCGCAGTCAGCACTGCAGAGAAATCTGGGGATTTGTGGGAGGTCCCTGGGTATATGAAGGGCCGGGAGGGGCCCTGTTTTTGCATGTCTGCAATGAACAGCGCCCTCTGGCGGAGGATTACCCACGTGTAAGTATTATATTGGAGCAGGACGTACTGTATGCTTAGAATATGCATTGTTGTGGCATTGGCAATAAGTAGTAACAGATGGAAAAGTTTGACAACTGGGAATAAAAAAGTCCTTGAGATAGGATTATTTGACAAATGTAAAACTGCCCCTAAAATCACCTTTTCATAGAGGTCGCCTAGGAAAATGGCTGGTTTTAAGAGGAACAGCCAGTGGCCTAGGCTCTATAAAACTCTAGGGTCGGTGCAGTGAGGAACAAAACTTAGGATAATGAAAACCTTAGGTTTTGTTCCTCTATGTCTGCTTGTAAAACATGCTATGGAAAAACATTGGAATAATAAATCAATACAAAATATTTTAGAGGTAGTTCAGCAGCAGCTTCTGTTATGAAGCAATAATAATAAAAAAAAAAAAAAAAAAAAAGAAATGAGTGTAGATCACAACGACCGTGGATGGCCCCCACAGCGCAGCTCCATACTTGGGAGCCCAATCTGCAGCTGTCAGCGCAGTCAGAGCCGCTCGTCTTAGTGCTGTAGGACCGGGAAGAGGCGAGTTGGTTTTGACAACTGAGGAGGTTTCACACAGCGGGGCACCAGAGGACCAAAACCCAGGATAGTCAAAATCATGTGTTATGGTCCACTTTAAGGCTCTATTCATACCTCTGCGCTTGTGCTGTATTGGACAGCATTTTCACTTGTGTTGTGACTGTTTTATGGGCCAGTTCACATTTATATGCAGCAAACTGGCCCATTAAAAATAGGCATTTTCTCTTACGGAGTGACTGCATTGCCCAACGCAGCACACACAGAGGTGTGAAGAGCCTAAATTAGCCATGTAAAAGCATTTTAAGATATCAGATTTTATTGCAATTCCTCTTATGGGGCACATTTGTGTGTGGTTGTAGAGGAATGTATGGAAAGCCTGCTACAGCACCTACAGCCCGCAGGAGGACATGGAGGAGAGGCACATGGCTTCAGATGAGCTCCTTGCTGCCTTCTTATTGCCATTGCCTGGACTGTCCCCTTTAATGCACACGAGGGGCACTCACCAAAACAAAATAAGAAAAGGGGAACTGGGGGCATTTTGAAAGCAGGATGTTCTCTTTTTCTCATAACTGCCCTTCCCTCCATTGCAAATGAGCACTGTTACCAGTGTTGCACCCAATATAAAAGGCAGCAATTTGCAGACACAGCAGGCGGCTTCTGAGGAGGTCATTACATGTATGTAATTCATGTCACTTCATAAAGTCATAAAGAAACACACCTGAACTGTGCAAACACATTGCAGCTATGGAAAAGCCATCTGTCTGCTCATGTCAGGACCGAGGACTATAACCAGGTCATTAGGAGAGCGGCCCGCTCATCAATAGCCATTACAACTTGGCCTCATTCTTCCTTAAGCAGCCCGGACTTTGCTTTCCTATTCCTGAGAAATCCGTGAAAGTGACAGTTGTGCATTTTTCTTTTTACACAGACCACTATTTTTATGCCTAGTCAGCGGCCATTTCCCAGACCTGCTCCATTACCGACTAAGTGGAGCAAGTATTTTACCAACTGAAAAAGGGGGGGGGGGGGGGTTCTGCATAACTCGGCAAGTTATGTGGCCCCCCCAACTACACGTCGTGCCGAATATGCCCCCCCCAACTACACGTCGTGCCGAATATGCCCCCCCCCCAACTACACGTTGTGCCGAATATGCCCCCCCCCCAACTACACGTCGTGCCGAATATGCCCCCCCCCCCAACTACACGTCGTGCCGAATATGCCCCCCCAACTACACGTCGTGCCGAATATGCCCCCCCCCCACCTACACATCGTGCCAAATATGCCCCCCCCCCCAACTACACATTGTGCCGAATATGCCCCCCCCCAACTACACGTCGTGATGAATATGCCCCCCCCCCCAACCACATGTCGTGACGAATATGCCCCCTCCCCAACCACACGTCGTGCCGAATATGCCCCCCCCCCAACCACACGGCGTGCCGAATATGCCCCCCCCCAACCACACGGCATGCCGAATATGCCCCCCCCCCAACCACACGTCGTGACGAACATGGCCCCCCCCCCCCCCCCCCCCCCCCCCCCAACCACACATCAGGATGAGAGCCTGCGCTCACGCCTAGGACCAGGAAGTGGTGACCCAAATGCTGACCTGAGCCACTAGAATACCATCAAAGCCAGTAAAAAAGGGATGTGCGACTAGATCTTGCCAAATCTCTAGAAACACAACTCAGCAAACCAAACATCCGCCTTTATTAAAAGAACTTCCCCCTGTACAAGAACTTTTAAAGTGCTAGGGGTCCAGCTGTCACACTAATGCTCTGCCAAGCAACATAAACCAGCATATGTGGAGGTGTAGCAAACAGAATAGTGTCTTGGTTACTAAATGGGGGGGCGTTACACTTTGTTGGAAGTTTGTGCTCCTTCCTTTCTCCTGCACAAAATTTGCTACACTATCCCGATTTGGGATGCCCCACTACTTGAAACCCCTCCAGGGAGCAGATAAAAACTCACCTTTCCCCAGTCACACTCGGCTTTATTCCTCATTTTCGGGTAAGAGCTGAAAGCAGCTAAGCACGCTGGTGGCCGCATCCCTGCTAGCCTCTAGCCCGCACTTGCCGTTCACAAATTCCTGGCACAGGCCTGGCTAAAAGGTACAGAGCAGTGCAATGCGCTGCTGGATAGGGGATCAGGTAAGGTTTTACTGGGATTTAGGCGGCCCTGAAGTCTTAAAGATTCCAGGGCCGTTCCAAGATTTTTTGGTTTTGGTCTACTTTAACGAAGGGCTAATAGGATGTTGTAATTTAGGTTAATTTAGGGGTTGTTAAACCAGGACCTTCCCTAGCACATAGAGTTGGAGGGGCTTGCTTTAAAGCAAAACAAACCCCAAACCACACAGACCCAAAAGGCTAAAAGTCTCCAGAGCAGGTACAAACCAGTCATTCAGCATTGAATGACAGGCATTAAAGTGGACCAAAACCCAGGATTTTGATTATCCTGGGTTTTGTTTTTTTTTCCCTGGGGCACCCCGATCGGAGTGCCCTGATGTGTGAAACCCCCAGATCACCCAAAGAAACTCACCTCTTCCTGGTCCTACGGCGCAAGCGCGGCCACTCATCCAATCAGCGCGCTTGGAGCCGCTGATGTCACTTCGCGTCTCTGAGCGCGCTGGAGGCTGCATCCCCCGCATCCCTCTAACGGGGAGCGTGCCGACAAATGCTAGAGGGATAGTTGGGATGTGGCCGTGGCCCGCACATGCGACGCTTGGAGCGGGGACAAAGGTGAGTGAACAGGGTGACCTGCGGGGTTTCACACAGCAGGGCATCCCGATTTTGGATGCCCCGGGGGGGGGGGGGGGGGATCTATTGGCCCAGGAATCTTAGATCACTGGACCGATCAAGCTGGGTTTTGGTCCACTTTAAAGCCAAACTGCCCCGCTGTGAGAAAAAGGATGCTCATGGATTCCAAAGCAGGGGCGGGAGTGTCCGCATCCCCATCCCCCACCACACGCTCCCATCCCAGCCTATCTGCATGGCTGGGCTGTAAGCATGCACACTGCCCAAAGAAGCAGGGGGGTGCACCCGCTAAAACAATCAAAGCCTGTATATGCATATACAGGTATTAAAGCAATGTAAAGTGAGCACTATCAAAAATACAATTCTGTGATTACTCACCTGTAGAATTGTTTTTACTTTGTACAGCACGGCTTCATTTAAATTCTTCACAATTGAGTAATCCGCCACAAGGTGGCGCAGTTGACTGCAGAAAGACTTGTGGCTCCTCCCGGCCCATAAAAAGGGCAGGAATTACCCAGAGACTCCAGTGTTTGAAAGCAGTAATGCAAGAAGCCAGGAGGCAAGACCATGTTCAGAAAAAACGCAGCCTCACATTAAAATAACTCTTCCAAGAAAAATCACCATAAAAAGGCAAAAGAGAATAACGATAACAAGGGAGGGATGAAGCAAGCCATGCTGTACACAGTAAAAACAATTCTACAGGTGAGTAATTACAGAATTGTATTTTTCCTGGTGTACAGCACGGCTTGCTTCATTTTAATTCTTCACAATTGGGACATCCAAAAGCAGTGTCCATGAAGAAGGGTGGGATCCCCAGTGAGCAAAAGCAGGCAGTTCGAGACACTACCCCCTGAAGCACCTTGCGACCAAAAACAGCATCAGCTGAAGCCCTTAAGTCAACCTTGTAAAACTTAAGAAAAAGTATGAACAGAAGACCAAGTAGCGGCCTTACAAACCTGTTCAACTGAAGCATGGTGCTGAAAAGCCCAAGAGGCACCAATAGCCCTTGTGGAGTGAGCCGTCACACGGAAAGGGGGTTTCTTTCCCTTAGCAGAGTATGCTTGCACCACCGCCTGCCTGATCCACTTGCTGATAGTGGATTTGGCTGGAGGCAAGCCCTTCCTAGGCTCGGAAGGAAGATCAAACAGAGAATCAGACTTCCGAAAAGACTCAGTGGCGACCAAATAAAATTTGAGCGCCCTAACCACATCCAGTGAATGAAGAGTCCGTTCCTAAGAATTAGCAGGGGCAGGACATAAAGAGGGCAAGACAATGTCCTCAGAGAAGAAAGGCAGATACAATCTTAGGCAAAAATTCCGGTTTAAAACGGAACACCACCTTATCCTGATGTCGCTCAAAGTAAGGAGGTTTCATGGAAAGCGCCGCCAGCTCAGAAAAAAGCGACACACCGAAGAGATAGCAGCCAAAAAGGCCACCTTAAGGGTCAGAATAGACAGAGCGGCATCGCGCAAGGGCTCGAGGGCAGGACCCTGGAGAGCAGAAAGCACTAAGTTCAAATCCACACCGGTAGCAGAGGCTTATGCGGTGGACGCACATGAGTTACGCCCTGGAAAAAAGTCTTGACAAGCCTGTGTCAATCTTAGGCAATCTGGAAGGGCGAGGAAACGACATCGGGACACACGCCTGCATCTGAATGCCCTCTACCTTCTGCTGAGGAAGAAACACCTTGACCTGAGAAGTATCCAGCGCCCATGAAGGACCTCACCAATGACGGAGAGAGAGAAGACTTGGGGTAATTGATCACCCAACCGAAGGACTCGAGGGTGACCACCACCACCTGAGTATCCTTCTCTGTCTGATGAAACGATGGAAGAGCAATAAGCAGGTCGTCCAAATAAGGGAGAATGCGAATGCCCTGACTCCTCAAGAGGGCCATGACACCCACCAGCACCTTGGTGAACACTTGAGGAGCCGAGGCGATACCGAACGGCAAAGCCAGAAACTGGTAGTGCTGATCCCCCAGAGCGAACCTCAAGAAACTTTGATGTCCCAGGAAGATAGGAACGGGCAAGTAGGCATCCTTGATGTTCACCGTAGTCATGAAGCCAACCGGCCGAAGAGAGCCCACCGCCGACCGTAAGGTCTCCATTTGGAAATGTTTGAACTTGACAAATTTGTTGAAGCCCTTTAGATCCAGAATGGGCCTTAGGGATCCGTCCTTCTTGGGCACCGTGAACAGATTGGAGTAGTACCCCCGATCCCGTTCCTGAAGGGGCACTGAGCAAACCACTCCGGATGACAGAAGACGTTGGACGGCCAACCTCAGGCCCTGCGTCATCACAGGATTTTGGGAGATCCCGGACCAGAGGAATCTTGGGGGCGGCCAAGCTGCAAATTATCTTGTAACCGGAGGAAAACCACCTTCTGAATCCACCGGTCCGAGACGCGTAGTCTCCAGACGTGAGCAAAGAGCCGAAGCCGCCCCCTCCAGCCGTGTGGGTGAGGGCGCCCCCTCATGCCTGAGGGGCCTTGGTGGGGGGTTTGGGCTTGGACCCCCAGGAGAGACCTGGACAACCATGTAATTACCTCGTCCCCAAGAGTCTCTGCGGCTACTGAAAAGAAGGAGCCACGACCCCCACGGGAAGGACGAAAGGAAGAGGATCCCCGAGAGGGCTGAGACGGTTTTCTACGCCGAGGGAGCCAATCGTCCTTGGTCAAAACATCAAGGCGTTCCCCAAAAGGGCGGAGTCCTGTGAAAGGAAGCCCGGTGAGGGACTTCTTAGCGGCCGCGTCAGCAGCCCACTGACGCAACCAGACAGACCGACGCATGGCAACCAACAGGGAAGAGGCCCTACCACCAAGCCGGACAGCATCGTCCATGGCCGACAGCACAAAGGCTCCTAACCTTAAAAGCAATAGCGACAATAGCCGCGGCACAGACCGGGCAAAAACCAGCCCCCACAAAGTGAGGGCATGACAAGCTAGCTAATCCATACGCCGGTCAGCACTATCACGCAAGGTAGTGGTGTCAGGAGACGGCATAATAGAAGTATTGGACAGCCCCAGGACGGGGGCGTCCACCTCGGGGGGACACTACCATCGGCGAACCAAGTCGGCAGAGAAGAGGTACCTTGTATCCAGTCCCTTGGGCACAGAGGGCAATCTGTTGGTCCGTTCCCACTCTTTGAGAACCATACTGGAAAAATTACCCTGCTCCGGGAAACCCAAACGTTGCCTGTCCGGACAGAAAAAAACTGCCGACAAGAGCCTATCGGTATCATCTGGGAGCCAGGGATCCTCGTCTGAGGAGGACCCAGGATCACTCTCAGACTCGCCATGCCGATGCCCGGAGGAATCGGAATCGCGGAACAATTCCCCCTCCTCCATGGAGTCGCGCCCATCATAAGCATCATACACATCATCGTCATCGACGAAGAGGGACAAATCCATATCCAGATGACTCTTCTTACTAGAGGCCTAGCCGGAGACCAGACGGCCCAGCCGCTTTTCAATGCTAGCCACGCGCAGCACCAGGTCAGAATGAAGCCCCCTGCTGGCTTCCCCCTTGCTGGGGGCTAAATGCAGGTGCGGGGGAGTAGGTAAAGTCACTTTAAATAGCCCCACACCTAAGATGAATTTTTAATCAGTTTTCAGGGCCTATTATGAGCAAACATATCGTGGTGACAAACTACGACGAAACAGCAGCTATTGCTAAATGAGTAAATGGTGTGCGCTTCCAGACTAATGCCAGATAGCAGGGAGGCCAACAGCAGTTTCAGAGAAGCACATGGCAGCCACACGCACGTCACCAGAGGAGAGGGCGTGTGGCCTCCAGCACATTATCTGCCAGCAGCGTAACACTATCACAGGAACAGCGACATCCTGGACAGCTGACTACTCCTGGCTCCGACACAACACCGAGCTGCACAGCCAGGCTCGGAGTGACCCACAGGGTTACCAGGAAAAACCTTTGAGGGCCTTCATTACTAAACCTGAACTATCTATAGCTTATTTGTGGCACCTCAAGTGCACAGAGACAATACAGTGTGGTATAATGTTTCTGTGCATGGGCCCTGAATGTAAGCCGGTGATACTTGCATCTAAAAGTGGGGTGGGCGCTCAAGTCCTTTTTACTGGTGGGCCCCAGGCATCCCAGGCTGACACTGTGCATGGTCAGCACTGTACCTAACCCTACAATAAAGACCACTGGGATAACCGAGTCTGTGTATGCCCACATTTCTACATTTGTGTTCTACTTTTCATCCTCAGGCTTTAGTGTAAATGTTACCTGTCACTGATGAAACATGGAGGCTTCCATTGCCAGAACCCTTTTAAACAATGTTGGTGCCCTGGCTAACATCCTGCCTCAGACACAGACTTGCACGAGACAAGCATTTAATAATAACATTTTTATTGATACCATTAATGGTGTGCCAAAATTGGTGAGGTCTTCAAGCGGCTGATGTTAATTTTTTTTTTTTTGGTTTGCAATTCAGTTTTTTTACAACACTTTTTTTGTTTAATAAAAACTAGCAACAATGTGTTTACCTTAGCAATGTGCATAAACTGGATGCAATTTGATGTACAGATCAGAGACTTCCTCACTATGGCTTGCTAATCTGATTGTCTAAGGCAGAGATGACCGGTTTCACCCATGCTGCTGAAATGCAACTTCTCCAGATAGGAGGAAAACAGTCTTGCGTTACAGTAGCTAAAGGGTTACAGTCAGCGTTCTCACCTGGGGAGGTCATTACTGCTGCTTGATTTAGCCAAAGATGCTGATTAGCTTGTGTGTTACACTGGAAGAATTGTGGGACTTGCAGTCAGTTTTTAATTTAGGCCAGAGAAACCACCGTAGCTGTAGCAACACAGAGCCTCAGAAATAGGAGCATTTTAGAAGTAGCGTGCAGATAAGTCAGTCACACAGGTATGGGGAGGGGGGCACAATCCTAACAAATGTTTATTTTACATTCCAGAAGAGGAAAACAATAGGGCAGAACATCAAACACCTGACAAAACTGGAGTTTTCCTGAGGAACTTTGACTTTGCCTACACCTACCTTGTTTATGGATTTTACTGTTACAACAGATATGTCGCTTTTGCCTCTACTACCTAGAGGTGGGTTGGAAGATTGCCACAAGCATGGCCAGATTGAGGTTAATCCGGTGAAATGATCAAATCTATAGTATTACAAGGTGATACTTGAGCACATTACCTGGGGATTTGTACAGCATTCCGGTCATTGTACCAGCAGCTACGGTGTTCAGGTCATCTTCTGCTCCTCTAGTCTTCTCTATGATCACCCCAAAGGCACTGTACAACAACGCTGAAAACATGGCAGAAAAAATACCGTTTTGTGAGTACTCACCTTTAAAACGGGTATTATGAGTGTGCCATACACTCCACTTCGTTCTTCATGACATGTGGGTAATCTCCAGTAGAGGGCGAACTTCTGCAGAGATAAATATGCAAAAAAGAAAGCCCCCCCCCCCGGTCCATATATACCTGGGACCAATTCCCCAGTGTAAAAAAGCAGTAAGGGGACCAGGAAGAACCAATTATAACCTTAACAATCACAACCAATGGTTCACCATATAAAAGCCCCAGAATACCTGAAAAAAAGGGGTGGGGCGAAGTGGAGTGTATGGCACACTCATAATACCCGTTTTAAAGGCGAGTACTCACAAAACGGTATTATTCCAAGTGTGCCATACACTCCACTTCGATCTTCATGACATGTGGGACATCCAATAGCAGTGTCCGTCATGGGTGGGAACCAGAAACAGTAAAGAATGTACCAACTCAAACCACTGCAGCTTGCAGAGCCTTGCGGCCAAAAACAGCATCCGCTGAAGCCCGCACATCAACCTTGTAAAACTTGGAAAAAGTATGAACGGAAGACCAAGTAGCAGCCTTACAAACTTGTTCAACAGAAGCCTGGTGCTGAAAAGCCCAGGACGCACCAACAGCACAAGTAGAATGCGCAGTGACCCTAAAAGGGGGAGTCCTCCCCTTAGCAGAATAGGCCCCAACAATGGCCTGATGTATCCATTTGCTAATCGTAGACTTAGCAGGCGCCAAACCTTTCCTGGGCACGCAGAGCACCATGAAAAAAGCGTCCCGTCTTGCGGAAGGAAGAAGTAGTCACCAAATAGTACTTCACACAGTGAACAACATCCAAATTGTGCAGAACCCTCTCCTTGTCATTGTTAGGCTTAGGACACAAGGAAGGGAGAACAATATCCTGATTGAGGTGGAAAGCAGACACCACCTTAGGGAGGAAATCTGGCTTAAAACAAAAAAACACCTTATTCTCGAAGTAAGGGGCCTGAATCGACAGAGCCAACCAACTGAGACACGCCGAACAGAGGTAATAGCCACCAAGAAAGTAACCTTCCGAGTGAGAACCGAAAGAGCAATATCCTGTAACGGCTCAAAAGGAGGACCCTGGAGAGCCGAAAGAACCAAATTCAAATCCCAAACAGGAACCACAGCCTTCCGAGGGGGCCGCACATGCGCGACCCCTTGGAAAAAGGTCTTAACCAGAGGGTGTAAGGCAAAAGACCTCTGGAAGAAAACCGACAGAGCAGAAACCTGTCCTTTCAAAGTACTAAGCTGGAACCCAAGATCCAGATTATGCTGAAGAAACTCCAAAATCCTAGGAATCGAAAACACCCTGCAAGGCAAGGCCCTAGCCTCACACCAATCAATATAGGACCTCCAAGTCCTATAGTAAATGCCAGAAGAGGACCTCTTCCTAGCCCTAATCAAAGTCTGAACAACAGCCGCAGACAACCCTTCCTCCTTCAGAATGAAGGTTTCAGCAGCCAAGCCGTCAAATCCAGCGTTTGAAAATTGGGGTAAAGTAGTTGACCCTGAGATAACAGATACGGCAACAAGGGAAGCCGGTACTGATCTACGGCCAGCCTTACAATGTCTGCGTACCAAACCCTTCTTGGCCACCTTGGAGCCACCAGAATTGCTGGTGGCCCTTCTAGAACCAGTTTGCGAACTACCTTGCCCAAGGTCATGTGCCCCAGCCTGCTGCCGACGTCACCGCGCCGGGTTGGTGTGCGCGCCTTTGCTACACTGTGGGCGCGCCTGTACGACGCGGGATTTTGGCGGGAGCGCCGGCGAGACAGGGGACAGGTAGGTGTCCCTATAAATAAGAGTTCAGACGGTTTGTACTTTTACCTTCACCCTTCTGAAGCCGCACGGGGGCGGCGGGCGCGGGTGGCCTGGTTTGTGGGGGTCCCTTTTTCTGTGATGCTTAACTAATATGCTCCTTTTATTTGTTCTACTTTGGGCACTGGCAGTCTGATTTTTGCTTACTGAATAGATATGTGTAATGGTGTCTCTTGAGCTCTTTGTATATTTCATATCACCTGGCATCTCCAGTCATTGTATATATAGTTTGTTAAAGTAATTATTTATTAGTTATTTAGGTTTCTACATGCTTAGATGTCGGTTTCAATTGGATTTATCAGTTGTATATAGGTTGGGGTGATATATAGCACTTAAACCGGACCTTCAGCGTGATTTAATGAAAAGCCCAAACTCTTAAAAAACTGTTCCCCAGCATCTAAAATTAATATATTTTATGTTTTTAGTCACTAACTTATTATTCTTTCCCCCACTGGGCTGCAACTCTGTTCAGGAATTTAGGATACGGGCGCCGCCATCTTGACTCAGACGCATCACACTTACTGAGGAGAGGAGAGTGGGATAAGGTACAGGGGGGCGGGTTATAGCTGTGCTTTGCTCAGACAGAGCAGAGCTGGGGTCAGGTAAAGGTCAGCAGTCCCAGAATGCAGAGCAGCACAGTCAGGAGGCACTTCCTGTTTGCAGGCTGCCTGATAAGATGGCGGCTTCCATAAGGCGCCATCTTGGATGTTTAAAGGCTCATAACATGCAGTAGATGCAGGTAGGATGATTTTTAATGTGGACAATCTGTATGTACAGGGTGTGGGAAACATATAAGATAGACTCTTATTCAGAGTGAAGGTCCGCTTTAAGCACTTTATGTATTAGGAACAGCACGTCAGCACTTTTATTTAGTCATGCACTTTTAGTCATGAATTTTGCACAGTATGTTTGATATTACTACCTGATTTTGGGTTTTATACAGGGGATAGGTTTTAGAAATTCACAGAGACCCTTATTGGGCCCTTTGAGTGCCGGCACAGATGCTGGGGTAAGTGTGTTTCAGAGGTAGTGCACCCCTGCATATACAAACCCCAGTATCCCCTTCCCTTTTCCTTCAGTCCATTGCCTGTTTTTATTTATTTTTTCACATATGGGATAGGAGTAGTGGCTGCATCACATTTATTAGCTACATTGAACTCCCCAGGTTTTGGGGGTTTGCGAATTATATTTGTACAGCATATGAATTGGGACCCTCCAATTGTTTTTAATTGTCTTGTGATTATATATTATTTTTGTGTATATATATTTTATGAATTGATATGTATTAATAAATTTTGATTATTAATTTTGGATATAGTTTGGTGCTCCTCATTAGGGAGGGAGGTGTGTCTTTCACGGCCGCTCCCATTTTTGGTGCTTGATATGGTCTCGAGTGAGCACAATAATTTTTGTTACTAGTGGTGCACCCCACATAGAGGTTGGACCTTGCCCAACATGGAGACGGGCGGAAACAGGTACAGAAAACCAAGATCCTTCCAAGCAAGGGACAAGTCATCCACTGCCAGAGATAGAGGATCCTGAGAAAGACACAAAGGCCGGAAGTTTGTGATTGTGCCTTGAGGCAAAGAGTCGGAGTCCCCCACTTGCGGCAAAGATCCAGAAAAACCTCAGGGTTGAGAGACCACTCTCCTTGGTGAGAGGATCCCCTGCTCTGGGAATCCGCCTCCGTGTTCTCCACTCCCGGAATGTAGACTGCCGAAATGCAAGGAACATTGCTCTCCGCCCAGTGCAGGATCAGAGAGACTTCCCCGAAGGCACTCCTGCTGCGAGTCCCTCCTTGGTGATTGATGTAAGCTACCGCCGTTCGGTTGTCTGAACGAACCTGAACCGGTAGACCCTGTAAATGTGAGGTCAGCCGAGCCAGAACCAGTCGGATGGCTCTGAGCTCCAAGACATTGATGGGGGTGTGAGCCTCCTGAGGACCCCACGCCCCGCTGAACTGATGACTTTTCCAATAACCTCCCCAGCCCGACAGGCTGGCATCCGTGGTGACCGTCTCCCAACAAGGCACCAGAAAGGATCTGCCCTTCAACAGGTTGCTCGATTCCAGCCACCACCGAACCAGACTGCCGAACCCTGGGAGACATCCTGAAAGGTTGATCCAATGACTGCGGACACCTGTCCCAATGAGTCAATAGGTGAAGTTGAAGAGATCTCATGTGAAACTGTGCACATGGTACCGCCTCGAAGGAGGACACCATCAATCCCACCAGTTTCATCCCCTGTCGGATAGAGGGACAAGGATTGGCCAGAAGACGGATCAGACCCCGAATCCCCTGCACCTTGGTCTGGGGCAGAAACACTCTGGCCTGAATGGAATCCAGATTCATGCCCAGAAATGTAATCACTCGTGACGGAGAGAGAGAAGACTTGGGGTGGTTGATCACCCACCCAAACCTCTCCAGGGTTGACACCACCTGGTGGGTGTCCAGCTCCGCCTGACTGAGGGAAGAAGCTGAGATCAACAGGTCGTCCAGATAAGGCACAATGCGAATGCCCTGAGCTCTGAGCAGAGCCATTATCCCCGCCAAGACCTCGGTGAAGACCCTCGACGCCAAGGTCAGTCCGAAGGGAAGGGCTACAAACTGAAAATGTTGATCCTCCACCGCAAATCGGAGGAATCTCCGATGTGCCGGAAAAATCAGAACATGCAGATGCGTATCCTTGATGTCTATGTATGTCATAAAATCCCCTTGGCAAAGGGAATTGATAGCCGAGCGCAGAGTCTCCATGCGGAACTCTTTGGCTCTGATAAACCTGTTGAGAAACTTGAGATCTAGAATGGGTCTCACCGAACCCTCCTTTTTGGGAACCGTGAAAAGGTTTGAGTAGTAACCCCTGCCTCTCTCCGACGGAGGCACCGGGCATATAACTCCCATGTCCAGAAGGTTTTTCACTGCTAACAGGAGCCCCTGTGCAGCCTGAGGGTCCGAGGGCACCCGAGACCTTAAGAATCTTGGAGGTGGCCAGTACTCGAACTCCAGTTTGTACCCGGAGGAGACCACTTCCAAGATCCAATTGTCCGTGACCCCCCAGGCCCAGACCTGGAAGAAGAGCCGCAGCCGTCCCCCCACCCCTGCGGGTGAGGGCGCCCCTTCATTGCTGAGCCGGTTTAACGGCAGGCTTGGGCTTGGAACCCCAGGCAGCCACGGGACGTGCCCGACCTCTGCCCCTGTTCCAGGACGAGCCCCTGACACCCAAGAAGGCCAAACCCCTAGTCGCTCTGGCCCCTCGAAAGGAAGGAGTGAACGAGCCAGCCCCCCGAAAAGGACGTCGCTGTTTCCTCCGCTGAGGTAACTTACCTCCCTTAGCAACAGCATCCAATTTATCTCCAAACAGCCGCGTACCCAAGAAGGGAAGCGCTGTAAGCGACTTCTTGGCCCCAAAATCCGCCGTCCACTGGCGGAGCCAGACCGATCTGCGCATAGCCACCAATAAGGCTGAAGTCCTACTACACACGACAATAGAATCTTCCATAGCAGCCAAGACAAAATCCATGAACAATTCACATCTCTTAAGGGTAGCGTACTCAGCGCTAGCCGGATCAAACTGAGCGTCATTCAGCCAGCCCCTGATAAGAGATCTGGTAGCCAGCGACACTAGGGCAGATGCACAAACAGGCCGCAGGGCCGAGCCCACGCTGGCAAATGCGTGGCATGCCATCTGATCAAGGCGCTTAGCCTCACCATCCTTAAGTGAAGTGGCGTCAGGGGTGTTCAGCACAGAAGAGTTGGTCAAACTTAAAACTGGCGCATCGACCTCGAGAGGAGAAGACCAGCGCTTAACTGCCTCCACCGGGAAAGGATACTTCTTATCCCATCCCTGAGGAGCACCAGGAAGCAGACTGGGCCTCTCCCATTCTCTAAGGATCAGCGCATCAAAGTGACCCTGGGTAGGAAATTCCAGACGGGGCTTGCGGACCCCCCAAAATTTCCCCTTCACCTCCAATAGATGTGACAAAACAGTGGCTGTGTCTACGGCATCCCCCAGCGCCTGCCCGACGTCGGCATCACCAGACTGAACATAATTAGCCTCTGTTTCCTCATACAATTTCCCCTCCTCTAACGGGGAATAATCCGACAAATCAATGGAATCGTCGTCCACATCCCACAAGGACTGGGCCGACGACAAATGTCTCTTTTTAGCCTGGGCCTTCTTGCCCACCGTGCTAGCAATAACTTTCTCGACGCTGGCCAACCTAGCACAAACATCAGAGAGCGACTCCCCACCGGCACCAATGTCACTTGGGGTACGGATAAGGCGAGGAGGGGAAGGCGATGAAGCGGAAGGAACCGACCGAGAAGGCTGGATACCTGACTGCCGCGTTATGGCCTTTTGTGCACATGGTATACAGATCAGCACATTCTCCCCCGTAAGGGATGCTCCACACATGGCCGGGATTGTCCCAGAGGGAGCCCGAGCCCAGTATCCTGCGGAGCCTCCATATGGTGATTTTTGTGGTCAGTCGCAAGACCGCAGGGAAATTACGCCTAAGCAACCCGGGATGCCCCTTAAAGTCCCAATGGGAGGATTTGAGGTGACTTTAAAGACTAGGGACCCCAGTACCAGGAGGGACCCCCTAATATGCACATAAAAGATGCAATCTGAAACACACAACATAGGTCATAAGTCACAATCAAACAATAAGCATATCTATATAACATATCCACAAGCAGACATGCCCATTAACTGAAGGGGGACCCCCCCGCTAGAAAGGGCCCCCGCATAAGCTAAGGAAGTGGCCACCAGGCCGCTTACCGACCAGCAGGAGCAGACACCAGCAGCGCAAGATGCCCCCCAGACAAGCCTTGTGAGGTAAAGAAGGAAGAGAAGGGGGCGGCCAGCGCCGAAACCGCGCTTTCCAGGCCACGCCCCCTCCCAGCAGCACGGATCTGGCCAGGGGGAGGCCCCAGAAAAAAATGCGCTGATGAGGGGGCAGGGCTACAGCGGCCGCGCCGAGAGCCCGGCCCCGCCCCTTCCTAACACAGCCTGAGGGGGAGAAGCTGCCCAGGCTGACAGAAAAAAACCAACAGGCCAGGCAAACATCTTAAGCAATCAATTCATCAAGGGATTACATCCAGATGAGCCACCACCAACACACATACAAAAGTGAAACACCAAACACACTCACACATTAGCATGAAAAGGAGTCAATAATGAAGGCCAGCCAGCCAGCCCCCCCCAGAGGGAAGTAAGGGACCGGAAAGGGGGGGGAACCCTGCCAGAAACCGGCCTTAAACATGGAGGGACAGGGCATCCCACACCAGGATCACCAAAACCTGGGTAACCGCCTACCCCATAACGAGGCCTCATGGTGGAGCAAGGCTCCTTCTGCACCCATAGGGTGCTCCTACCTTCACCAGGACCCGCGGCCTAAGCTGGGAGGCTCAATTAGGGGCAATTTAGAAAGGGTCCTGGCAGCAATATGGACAATAAACGGCCGGGCTTGGCCCGGCTTACCTGCAAGTAAAAAGTCTTCATCTTCTGTCTTGTCGCCTTCCCTGCAGAGAAGGAACTGGGGAATTGGTGGGTCCCCAGGTATATATGGACCGGGAGGGGCTTTCTTTTTTGCATATTCATCTCTGCAGAAGTTTGCCCTCTACTGGAGATTACCCACATGTCATGAAGATCAAAGCGGAGCGTATGGCACACTTAGAATAACATTCACATTAGCTTAGAAACATAGAAGGGTGACGGCAGAAGGATACTATACAGTCCATCTATTCTGCCCTTATGTGTATACTGTATGTTCTCTATCTTAGGATAGATGTGTGCTTATCCCAGGCACATTTAGTGACGATTTTTCAACTACCTCTGCTGGAAGCACCTACTACTCTTTCTGTAAAATATTTTCTAACATTGCTCCTGATCTTCCCCCGACTAGCTTCAGGTTGTGCCCCCTTGTTCTGTCATTAAGTTTCATCTTAAAAACACTTCCCTCCTCAACCTTATTGAATCCTTTCACATGCTTAAAGGTCTCAATCATGTCCCCTCTCCCTTCTTTCCTCTAAACCAGTCTTGCTCAACTGGCGGATCAGGGTCCAAATGTGGACCTCAGAGCCAGATTTCCGGATCCCTGCCCTGACAGCCATACATTCAGTTGCTTCTGTGTTGTCGTGCTCAGCACTGCCCCCTTTACATGATCGACAATGTAGTGCTTAGTCTCCCTGCCCATGTCATGACCTAGCATTGAGTATGAAGTATGAAGTACTGTACAGGCGGGAAGTGGCATTACAAGGTACAAACGTTCTTTCTCGGTTTCTTTGCCCCATCCAATCCTGCTCCCCCCACAGCTCAGCCCCATCCATCCCCGTCCCCCCGGCTCGGCCCCATCCATCCCCCCGCCTCGGCCCCATCCGTCCCCCCGCCTCGGCCCCATCCGTCCCCCCGCCTCGGCCCCATCCGTCCCCCCGCCTCGGCCCCATCCATCCCCGTCCCCCCCCTCTGCCCCATCCATCTCCGTCCCCCCCCCTCTGCCCCATCCATCCCCGTCCCCCCCCTCTGCCCCATCCATCCCCGCCCCCCCCCCTCTGCCCCATCCATCCCCGTCCCCCCCCCTCTGCCCCATCCATCCCCGTCCCCCCAGCTCTGCCCCATCCATCCCCGTCCCCCCAGCTCTGCCCCATCCATCCCCGTCCCCCCAGCTCTGCCCCATCCATCCCCGTCCCCCCAGCTCTGCCCCATCCATCCCCGTCCCCCCAGCTCTGCCCCATCCATCCCCGTCCCCCCAGCTCTGCCCCACCCGTCCCCGTCCCCCCAGCTCTGCCCCACCCATCCCCGTCCCCCCAGCTCTGCCCCACCCATCCCCGTCCCCCCAGCTCTGCCCCATCCATCCCCGTCCCCCCAGCTCTGCCCCATCCATCCCCGTCCCCCCAGCTCTGCCCCATCCATCCCCGTCCCCCCAGCTCTGCCCCATCCATACCCGTCCCCCCAGCTCTGCCCCATCTCTCCCGAGCCCCCCAGCTCTGCCCCATCTCTCCCGAGCCCCCCAGCTCTGCCCCATCTCTCCCGAGCCCCCCAGCTCTGCCCCATCTCTCCCGAGCCCCCCAGCTCTGCCCCATCTCTCCCGAGCCCTATCTATCCATATTAGACCTTATTGCCAGTAATATTTTGTGCCCTAGTCCACCCCTGTACAAGGAATGCACGGTGTAGATTCTGAGGGGCCCAAAAAAAGTTTTTCCCAGTGCACAAAAGGATTCTTTGGGTGGGGGGCAAGCAGCTTTTCTTAGTTTTGCCTCTGGAATCTATAGCCCCCCAGTGTGCCGATTTCTAACTATCCACCTCCCGCAACAGCCGTCCGCTCAGACTTTCACCTCTCACCGGATGTCTGTAAATGGACCTTTACAAGAGGTGCTTGAAAAGCCCTGCTCTAGACTGTACAGATTAAGTTCTTTAAGTCTTTCCTATACAGCGGCATCACAACCTCCCTCTTTCTACTGGTGAGGATACACTGCTCATAGTAAATACACGTTAGACTATTACAAATACATTTCCACAAGAACAAATAGACCATGTCACCACTTCCAAGATCTTCTAAAGATATTGGCTCACTTAACATTGATTGAAATCATGAGATGCTGGCTCAGGAGTTTAAAAAGACCTTTGACACTAAACATTTAGTCACACACGTGTTACAAAAAACCTTAACTAAATACAAGTGGCGAAACAGCTGGATTATGTCGCAGAAAACCTAAATGCCATAAAAAGGTCAGTGGAAAAGTGATCAATAAAACACATCCAAATAATCTGAAACATCATCTAAACCACTTCCAAGAAGATTACAGCAGGAGGGTTTATAATCCCCCCCACCCCAGATCACAGGATGGGCATGCTTGTATCACCCCTCCCCCAAGCTAATATTTAATGTACATATGTAAAAGTAACAGCACAAATATTAACCTCCTAATACATAGTTACCCCCAGTGACCCTGGGAATGTAGTTTAACATGAGAATGTGTAGTGTACTAGAGCCCTCCCCCCTAAGCCTGCACAACCTCCTTTACACTGGTGAAATTGGGGCTTTTATCTTGACAGGATCATTAGATTTACAGCTGCTGCTTTATGCACAACTGTTTAACACTAGATCCACTTTTCGGTGATTCGGTGTGTAGCCCATAGGAACTTACTTATTGTATTATTAGGAACTATTGATGTATTGTTTGTGTATTTCATTGTGTATCCCTGTTTTGCCTTATTTGGTTGCTTTATTTATGCTGCAAGATTATATATCTGTTTAATGTATTAAATATGTAGTTGGGGGAGTGTGGGTGTACCCATTGTCTTTAACTTGTCTGATGGCTCTGAGACTTTGCCCATAAGACACCCAAAGTGTGGGGAAAATGCCTTATGGGATGGACACCCATGGACACTAGCATGAGTAACAGGCTACGCCCCCCCCCCCCTCGTGGCCCTGAACCAGCTCTAGCTCCGGGAACATATGTGGCACCAGACGCCATTAAGATGCACGTGTGTGTCCATCTCCTCGCTGACCCGGCCGCAGGTAAGGAGGGTGGGTGGGGACAGGAGATGTCTCCCACTGGCTATAAAGGGGTGATGGGGATTAGATTTCTTCATACATGTGTTACATGTATAGCCCAATACAGGGTTTTAGGTTTTGCTTTATTTTTTTTTGTACTGTTAATTTCCCCTCTATAGGCCAGCATGCATTAGAATAATTAGACCAATACTCAGTCCTGATTGGGGATGCTCTGCTGTGTGAGCCACAGAGAGGTAAGAACACAGGTATTCAAACAGAGCAAGCCAAAGCACTCTCTTCCAATCAGATTTCCTAGTTGTTCATACAAATGAGTGGCTAGGAAAATCTAAACTGTCCAGACAGGTGCAAGCCACAGCCAGAAGGATGCTGCCGGTGGCCTCCACATGCACCACAGGGTCAACACATAGGTGAGTAAACACAGCGGATCCCGATGTTTCTGCCGGCCATACAGCCTTATGGACTCTATGGGTAGTTTTTGAAATTGGGATGGCCCCACACAACAAATACCAATTTCCCATAATGAGGTGGGTCTGATCGCTGCTCATTTGTGCTACTGCACACCAGTTCTCCCCTATAAGGCCTGCAAGAGCCATAGATTCATTGTTAAAAAAAAAAAAAAGCCTCTGGATGAAGGCCAGTGACTAACTGGTGCCCTGTAACCCAGTCCATAGCATGTTATGAACTAAAGCTAGAGGAGTCCTTTTCTAACACCAGCTACGCATTTGTAAGCCTCCAAACCAGCACTAAACAAACCAATGTTCAGCACATGCTCAAGGATACATGCCACACCACCAAAACGGCAAGCATGGCGGCCAGTACAGAAGGACGAGGCCTTTATCTTCCAGCAGTGTAACACAGTCAGGGGCACAGGGTGGCACTGGACAGCTGACTACCGTTGGCAGAAAGAAGATGGAGGAAAAGCTTGCTCACCTAATGAACCGAGAGTGTTGGCCCACGTTGCACCTTGTCTTGTGACCATGTTGAGAATCCTAAAACAGACAAACTGGTTAAAGCCAAGTTAAAAGGGACTCCACTTCTCTAGTAACAATCAAACAGGAAATGATGCCCAACCGTGCAGAGAGATCATTATTTTGGGTGTGGCCTCTAATTATACTGGAAAGGTAACTCATGCTTTCTATAAGGGCACTCACCACAAATAGAAAAAAAAATCCCAGCTGGGCTGCTGGCCTTCCCGATTTGTGAAACCCAGTGGGGTGCCGATATTCACTCACCTTTTCCCGGCCCATATGTTTGCTCTCCTCCAATGAGAGACATTCGCTGTGCATATCTAATTCAGCAAATAGCTTTCATTGTTTTCTATGGGGAGCGCAACACAACGCATCACCTGCATCCTCGGGCTGTGATTCGTGCTCCCGTTCCAGTCATTCAGATGGGACAGGAGCATACGCACCACTAGGGATGTGACCACTTGCACTCCCCATTTAAGTCAATGAGAGTTGGTTACCAATTGAAAGTCAGGTGTAGCGGCCCTCGCTGGACGAGAGCCCACCCACGCGTTGTCGGAACAAGGAGAGGTGAGTGAATACTGGCCTTCTGGGGGTTTCACACAGTGGGGCATAGCAGTTTGGAATGCCCCAGGGACACTGAAAAAAACCGTGGGGATTTGACTTTGCCAGGTTTTAGTCCACTTTCAGCAGAACAAAATCCAAGCAGACCAGCCCTGGAATCTAAATGATTACAGGACATCCATCGATCTTCCTGTAGAGCAGTGGTCCCCAACCCTGTCCCCAAGGCCCACCAACAGGCCAGGTTTTGCAGATCTCCACAAAGATGCACAGGTGGATTAGTGCAGCTGCAGAGCAATAGAGCTGGCTATTTGGAGATACAAAAAACATGACATGTTGGTGGGCCTTGAGGACAGGGTTGGGGACCACTGCTGTAGAGCATCCCTTATCAGATAGGCTGGGGAGCAGGAGCGCACCCCTGTAGGGGGATGAGCCCGAATTTGCTACAGAACGAGTAGCACAGAGCTATTAGGCTGAGCATTATATAGGCAAATGGCTCTGATCATACAAGAGCTCATGCATATGCCATAGGACAGAGGAAAGGGGAATTTTTACAGGGCAATCTGGTGGGTTTCAAATGTTCTACTTGCTGAGAATTCTAGTTTCAATTCCCTCTTGCTTCCTGTCCTGATAGCACAGACAACAGCCCTTTGGCTTATTCCCTGAATGGTAATGTTGGGCTGTTTCACTAGCTCTGCCCAAACCAGTTCCACATTTTCACAGCAGCACAACATAGGTAAACAGATGCACATTTATGTGGAAATAGCACACGGTGTTACAGAGATTGTCTGGCCAAAGGTGAACTAACATTCCCAAGGGCACAGGTTGTGGCGATATCTGCCCCCTGCAGCCAGTGAGCGTTCCTGTCAGAGCCGACAAGCTCAGCCCACAAAATTCTATGGAGGAGTTTGTTTTTAGCTTTGCCTCAAAGTCTCTAAGGCCGGGAGATTTCCTATTCCTGTGGCATCCCGATTTTGGGGGGCCCCGCTCTGTGAAATCCCCTGGTATACTTACCGATCCAGCAATTCGATAAAACATGCCATAGATTAGATTCCGGCCAATTATATTCACATCAATTCTGATTGGCTAGAGTTCTGTGCCATGGAAGTGTGAAGCCAGGTAAGAGATTTGACAATTGGGGTTTCATACACAGGGGCATCCCAAACCAGAACGTCCCTGAAAGCAAATGTTGCGGCAAAAATAAGTGCAAAACCCTGCAGCCATTCAGTTCTGCCCTCAAGTGGAACAAAACACCAGCAGCTGGCTTGGAATCTAAAATTCCAAGGATGGCCGTTGGCTTTTCCCTGAATTGGGAACTGTGACTACATCATTAGGCAGACAGCTCTCATTGTTGTGAATGGGAAGCGCATGCTCGTGCCTCCCCATTGATTCCAACCAGAGCCTTTTGCCAAAAGGAAGGAGATACAGCAATGGGCCCCAATTAGACGAGAGCCTGCGCATGTGCTGTTGGGGCAGGGGAAAGGTGAGTTTTAGTTGGCCTTCTGGGGGGGGGGGGGGTTGTCACAGTACACAGAAGAAAACCACCTTTTGTACCGGCAATGGGAGTTTAAAAGACTCCAGGGCTGGCCGATTACCCTGCAATCACTGTTCAATTGCGGCTTGGTATGACAGCGCGACACAGGGTGGCCAGGGGCGCCGTCTCTCCCACTTCCTTATGCAGGCTATATTCATTAAAATGCACAGCATAAAGCACCGATTGGAAGAGAGCCTGTGCATGTGCCATGGGAACAGGAAGGTAAATTTTAGGGGCTCCCACACTGGAGCATCCCAAATCGGGATGCCCCAGAGGCATCAGATATAGGACGCCCGGGGGCAGGCTAGTGGGTGTTCTTCTAATCTTTAAGATTCCAGGCCGACCGCAAGGGTTATTGGTCGACTTTAAAAAGGTTAAAAAAGACCACCTATTGCCAAGGCAGGTACACTGCGTTATACATGCGTAGCTATAGACTTCTGTTGACCTGTGCTGTTACAATGCTGCGATGAAAAAGGCACCTGCAATGCTTTTTTTAATGCATTGCACAATGCAGCGCAGATTTGTGAACTATACCATCTAGAATAATACACAGCGTTTCCTCTTCGTTGTAACTGCGTGTGAACAGAGTGTAAAAATACTTTAAATATGTGGTAAAACGAGTCAACAAATTTCAAGGACAAGGACTGAAGGACTTTATTTTTAAAGGGCAAATACACTGCCACCTTGTGTCAACTAGCATTTACTGCACGCTGTCATGTTTTAAAGTGTACCTATACCTAGACAGGTAGTTTATGTCGCCTACTCCTGTTCCCAGTGCCTAAAACAGCCTGTGTTTTATTTTTATTAACTAAATACTTTGCCCAACACAGTCAATTAACTGGAGGCAGTCTCATGTTCGAATGTCAGCCATATGGTTCCCTGGCCTGCAGCAACACCCCCTGGTGGGCTCTCATCCAATCAGAGCTGTTTGCTGTGCCCATGTCATTTGGCAAATGGCTCCAGTCTACTGCAATGGGGCGTGCAAGCGGTCACATCCCAATCACATCCTGGGGAAGGAGCACGCGTACAGCCCAAAGATTGTGAGGAATGTGGCTGCTCTCGCTCCCTATTAAAGAAGGGCAGAGCCAATTGCTGAACATAGGCACGTGATCCCACGCAAGCGCCATTGGGTGGGGGAAAGGTAAGCTGTGACAGGCAAACCGGGTTGGGGGGGGGGAATCGGGGAGAAGAGGGTCACATGGCAGGGCATCCCAAATTGGAATGCCCCCGGGGCACGGAACAAAACCCGGATTAGTCAAGCTTTACGTTTCTAACTGATTGAATTGTCTCTGGCAAGCACCAGAGGGCGCTTTTGCAGGGGCAGTGATCCAAATTGCCATAACTGGAACATCGACCTGCATCCAGTTCGTGTTACTGGGCAAAGGCTTTAGTAAAAAAGAAAAAAAACTTACGTTAGGTACCTGGTAACTTTTTCTAAACATCCGAAAGGGCAGCATACGCCTGAGACCTCCGGGCTCCTCCCACCAAGGGGAACACGTGACCACCAGCCAGAATAAATTCTTGACTCCTCCCTCCATTCCCCAGTTGTAGAGATCTGAAAGAGAAAAGAAACAGACCCACAACTCTAATCTATAACCTATAAATAAACCAACTCCACATAAAAATAATAAGGGAGGGAAGCTGGCGTATGCTGCCCTTTCGGATGTTTAGAAAAAAAAAAGAAAAAGTTACCAGGTACCTAACTTAAGTTTTCTCAAAACAACCTTCGGGCAGCATACGCCTGAGAGATAGGCGAGTACCACCTCGTTGGGTGGGAAGAATAGAATGGAGGATACTTCTGCCACAAGACTGATCCTTCTAGGACAGCAGCTCTAATCAAGAGTGTCCAGCATAAAAACACCTCGCTGAGGACCAAGCTTTCCTGTTTCGCCCAAGATGTAGCATCACTTCCTGTCAATGAGATGCGATATCATAAAGCCTGATTAAAACTAGAGAAAAATAAATCCTGTGTCGTCTAGTACACTCTTAGTCCTACTCGGAGTAACAATGTCTATGAACCCACAGTTGGGCCTCCCTAAAAAGGTACTTCCCAAATGTGTATCAGAATATAAAAGGAAGCTTCCTCCTCAACACCGGCAGAAGGATCATTCCTAGCATCTAAGAAAATCCGATGAGAATAAAAAATTCCCAGAATACTGAATCTGGGAAAACAAAGCTCAAATGGTAGAATCCTTGATCCCGAATGAAAAACCTAACCCCAAAGTTGTACGGGTATAAGAAAGGACTAGCCCAGGGTTAGAGTCAACCCAGGGCTAGAGATATCCTTAGTGCCTAGAGGCAGCCTAGGGCTAGAGGCAGCCTAGGGCTACAGACAGCCTAGGGCTACAGACAGCCTAGGGCTACAGACAGCCTAGGGCTACAGACAGCCTAGGGCTACAGGCAGCCTAGGGCTAGAAAAAAAGCCCAAGACCTAGAGGCCACCCAGGAAAAAAGACCACCTAGATAAGAGGTGGCCTAGGGACCTGAATGGAAAATACCCTTTAACTATAAAGTGCATAGGCTAGAGTAGAATACTGCGCAAGGGCTGAGGTGTCCGCCCCAACTGCCGGACCCAGAAAAAAAATATTTGGTCAGCTAGAGACCTAGTTGCTAAAGCAATAAAGTAGATCCAAACGATCCCTAGAAGACCCTAGAATTGACCTAACCTTCAAATGAGGTCATACAGAAAAAACTGCCACATGATGCAACATTCCTACAGAACATAGCTGAAGGAGACTCAGGTCCTCATTTAATCCAAAAGGATTCCAATGCGACCCCCATCCAGCGATAAAACTCGTTCCCCCTCGCCACTCATTCCGGGTGCCCTAGGAACTACTCTGGACATGCACCTCATAGTACTTAAAGCAAGTGACATTACCTCACGCGAAAGAAAGCAATGTCAACCGTTTTAACACCCTCATGGCTAGTGTTACTGGAGGTGCTGAAATGGCACAAAGGAAATCACTATTTCCTGAAGGGCCAAAATCCTTTGAGAAAGGAAAAAGTCTGAAGAAGTTGTTGACTTCCAACCATAAATCATTATCCGAGAGGGAATCAGACTAAAACCCCAAAAGGTTTAAAATCCAACCAAGCTGAAACACAGCTCTAAACATGTAACTGAGGTTCTAGGGCATCTTGTCCCTAAAGTGTACAAAAAAAAAAAAAAGGTAGCAGATTGTCCAGATCAGCCGCCACAGACTCCTCTCAGTCTCCGATGTCCGAAGGCTATGCTCCAAAATCTTAGTAGAATTCTCGGACAGAATCCAGCATGAAGGGAACAATAAATAGGAAGTGCAATATCCAGCTCGGTCTTTACTGCGAATCCAAAAAAAGGACAGAGCCCAAAGCTCATTGGAACTGCCAGGCATTCCCCAGATCTATTATGGTCATGAAAAAAACCCCAGTGGAAGCATGCTTCTCACTAATAAATGTTTAAAAAAACATTCGAAATGTCCGCTTGAACATAGAGATAGATATTCTAGAAGCAGAATAAATTTCCCTCCAAAGCCTCCACCACCAGAAAACCCTTTTCCTGCTGGTGACGGAACTGGGATACGACTTGCCTGGCTTCCAAGGTTAGCTACCAGTCAAGATCGCTGTGTTCTCACCACATGATTAATTAAGCCGCACTCACTGTCTTCAGCTAATAATTAGATTTTATTTCATGGACACATAACATGCAATAACAACATAGCACATGATTAAAAGGGTTTACAAAGAACCACTAACCGGGCGCGCTATGGTTGGACCATACAGGACTATTAAAAGCTATCCAACTCTTGGACAACACCCTGAGGAAGTGATCTCTCACGCAACGCGTCGGTGTTGGTGAACGGGCGCTCAGAGGGGACCTGGACCTGCTATTTTTGGTGACAGTATAGTGTCTTATTTATTTTTATTTCGTGTTAGGTAATAATTGCCTTGTATATGCCATGGTATATTAGTTTTACTGCTAGTACACCACTGTGTCACTTTTTGCACTGTGCACTTTTCACCCCAGCATTTCACTGGGGTTCTGTCTATATTTTTTTTTCTCACATTCACAGCTCTTTCACTCTGTATTTCATCTTTGCTTTTGCACTCACTACCCCAGTGGTCACCTCTTTTCTTTGCATATATATATACCCTGCAGGTATATATACACATGCACTGTTCACTTTCATGCAGTTGACTCTCATATGCCTGGCATATTATAAGGTAAAATTCATTAAATTAAATAGTATACTGATGGATAGCTTTTAATAGTCCTGTATGGTCCAACCATAGCGCCCGGTTAGTGGTTCTTTGTAAACCCTTTTAATCATGTGCTATGTTGTTATTGCATGTTATGTGTCCATGAATTTATATTGAAATAAAATAAAATCTAATTATTAGCTGAAGACAGTGAGTGCGGCTTAATTAATCATGTGGTGAGAACACAGCGATCAGAATGTCCATAAAAATATATTTTTCAGTAGCAAAGACTTAATAAAGTCCAATAAAGTAAGAGAAAATCTCAGAGCATTACTCTTAGGGGGCTCATATAAACATACAAAAAAGCCACAAAATTAAAATAAAAAACTTCTTATAATTTTTAAAATGTCTAATCTTTATAATGGGGTCTGGGTTCTTCCACAAGGTCATCCTCAGTAAGAGGGAAAAAATTCCGCTTACCTCCCTTTGATAACTATCAAAGAATGGGATCTGGCCTAAAATCCCATAGGGTATCTCGGGCCCCAGGCATAAGAACAACCTTCGGGACCGAGAAATGGACCCCCTGCTAAAAACAGGCCCATAGCACCGGAAAAATACTTACCTAAACCTACCGGTCCAGGAGCTAGTGGTCTGGCTTCTACCTCATGGAGGAACACGAAAACAACTGGGGAATGGAGGGAGGAGTCAAGAATTTATTCTGGCTGGTGGTCACGTGTTCCCCTTGGTGGGAGGAGCCCAGAGGTCTCAGGTGTATGCTTCCCGAAGGATGTTTTGAGAAAAAAAAGAAACCGACTGTTTTAGGCACTGGGCTGTGGATAGAACATAAACTTCCTTTCTGGGTATAGGATCACAACGTTTGGAGAAGGTTTTACAGATCTGGCAGGAAGTGGATTCAAGCTCCCTTTAGACCCCCATCTCTTCAGTCTTTGCAGCATACAGGAGAGCAGATGGCAATAATATTGTACTCACTGAACATTCTTGGGCTTGGACCAGGCCATATTTTGTGTTTCTTTGAATCCAAGACGCAATCCATTTAATGCACCAAAAGCTGCTCCTAAAAGGCAAAATAAAAAAAGACATAGTAATACTCGAAACAACAGATGATGCCACATAGCAGCCGACATTTCTTTATTCCGTTAAAGATTTCACAAGCCTGGTTGCAAAGCTGGCCCACCCATATTCTAAACATTTTCCACCAAGTATCCACTAGAGAAAAGATGTTCCAACAGAGCACCGCAAGGAGAGGATCAGCTATAAATGTTACCAAAATAAGTAGCCTCATAGCAAGAAGGAATATGCTTTACTGTTAAAATTAAACCAGACCCCCCACTCCAGATATCCACCATATATTTCTGCGTACCTCCTGGGCTATGCATAACGCAAGAGATAAGAAACCACCATTTCTCTACCTGTGGTGCATGTACCCCAGTGTTCAGGAGCAAACCAACAAGGGCTGTCCGACTAGTCTGAAATATTATTTTAACAGTTCCAACAGTATCCCTTCTTGCTTTAAAAGTGCTACAAGGCCCGTGGACTTATTTTGGTACTATTTATAAATGAATCATCCCCATAGGGGGTAATCGGCTAGAACCTCTTGCCACAAGAGGGTACTTGCTGTAAACCACCAACTAGGATTATTCTAAAGAGAGGGATCAGCACCGCCTCTACAATTATTAGTAATGGGGAGTGTACCATTGGTGTGTTATTTTTACAAGGCAGCTATAGTACTTTACTTTTCATATTTTTTCACAGGCCACTTTATAGCTCACATATGTATTATAACCATTATTGGAACATATAAATTTGATAGAAATGTTAATAGTGTGCACTGATATATGTGTGGGAGGATATTTATTTTCTAACTATTAGATTTTACACATTGGGAGGGATTTGAAATTTTGAAAAGTATCTTTTTCTTGATTGGTATTTGTCCACCGAAGGTATTTTTTTAATTATATATATATCAATCACATTTTTTGAGTAGTAAAATCGGGTCCAGGGTAGACAGGGTTTGTAGGTTTTTTATCCTTTGTCTTATGTGTGTTTGTGTTTTTATTGTAATGGTGGCTTTTTTTATTCAGTAATTCCAATAAAAATGTATTTTTTGCATTATTAGGTTGCAGTGCCCCCCAATTTAGTCCTGTAGTTTGTTTGCACTAACTAGGATTAGATGAACAAAGCAATAGGCCATCACAATGCAGTTTGCTCCATCTGCCCAAAAAAATGCCTCCTACCCTATTCTCGAGAGCCACCAACAGGTCAGGTTTTGTGGATCTCTATATAGCTTCATATGTCTGACTGAGCACTAATTACTTCCCCTAGGATTCTGGATGAGAATCTGCAAAAGGTGACCTGTTGGTGGTTCTCGAGAGAGTTACCTAGAAAAAAAAAAAAAAAATAAAAAAATGATTAGAGCGCCTCCGCCTGATCCTAGAGAGTGGTCTTCTCCACACTGTGCATGCTTCCGCTTGCCTATTCACTTGAATGGGGGCCAGCTCTGGAATCTAACCCACCTGGGTGGGTTTTGCTCCACTTTAAAGAGGAACACCACACACGACTTTCGGGGTGTTCCTCAATGTGGGAGCATCTCGAATGTTGTCCCGCTGTGTGTATCCCTCCAGGTCGTCCGATTCACTCACCTTCCAGTCTTTCCCATGGCGCAGGCTTGAGCTGAGAGCAAGCATGCCGACTGAGCCAATTATCACATTTACTTTCACTCGGCTAAGCAGCCGTGCGTCCGGACAACCCCCTATCATCCTCCCAGCCCATTCAAAAAGGCCAGGCGTGGGCACAGCTAGAGGTGAGTGGGGATGCGGCTGCAACGCAGAGACATGGCAAGGGCTCAGGGAGAAGGCAAGTGTTGTGGGGAGTTTCACACAGAATGCCAATTTGAGATGCCCCAAGGACTGGAACTCCGATGTCCCTCTTTAATATGTCATTACACTTTAAACATTGAAAGAAAACTGTGTAATCCCAAACTAGCACCACACAACTATGACTTGCATGGCGCACTCTCAAGGAATCACAGCGCTGCTAGATGCCGGTATCACACGTCACCAGAACAGCAACTAATGACGCCAGCAGAGGGCAGCAGTGCTCTACTCTCCCAGTAGTGTAACACAGTCACAGCCATGAAAGGGGCTGGACAGCTGACTACCGCTGGGAAACGTCTGTACATTACCCCACCAGGCAAACCCTGCTCTGCTCACTGGAACCCTTTAATTTGTTGCCATACTGGAGGCCCCAAAAAGCTACTTGTACTTTCTAAACCAGCCAACTCACTAGAATGTACATATTTCTTTACATTTAAATATGGGTGGCCCATGGTACAAAGCACTTATTCGTTTTTGTCACCCCCATTTGCCTCTTAGATTGTAGAGCTTGCGAGCAGGGCCCTCATTCCATTTTGTTTCACTGGTTCACACATTTTGTTATGCAATTTATTACCCTGTTTGAACATGAAGCCCGATTGTAAAGCGCTGCGGAACATGTTTGTGCTATATAAAGATTAGATGAAGGGTAAACAGGTGGACAAAACTGAATGCAAGACCAGACTTCCAATAGGCAAATACATCCAAGCAGTTATTAAAGTGGACCAACACCCTCCCATGATCGGCCCGGGAATCTATAAGATTCCCAGACCGATCAGACCCCTGAATGCGGGGCACCCCGATCGGGGAGGCCCCGCTGTGTGAAACCCCCCAGAAACCCCTAAATCCCTACATTATCCACGATCCAGCGGCGCCCGCAGCCGCCTCCCGCGAGTCCCACTAGCAGGATGCGCACCCGCGCTGGCCGTTTGTGAATGGCAGGAGCGGGCGCGCGCCCTGTAAGAGTGACGCGCGGGAGGCGGTGGGCGCGCTCTCTTGTCCGTCGCTGCCTCCCACTTGTCCGTCCGCGGGGACTGGCAGCAGCGGTCACGTGGGAGCGAGGAGAGGTGAGTTTTTCGGGGTTTCTGGGGGGTTTCACACAGCCCCGATCGGGGTGCCCCGCCGAAGTGGACCAAAACCCAGGATAGTCAAAATCCTGGGTGTTGGTCCACTTTAAAATACATCTGAACCCCCCTCACAATCCCTCATCCTCAACCATGATACAAACCTGTCATGCAGCAACCTCCAATAGTGAAAAATGCCAGCTCGAACCTTCCTCGGGTTTTGTTTGCACCAGTAGGTAAAATGAATTCGTCATTGTCCTATGAAAAGACATATGGATGTGGTTAGAGACAGTCAATCATGTGAGAGACAAGAAGTCATGTAGTGCCCTCTCCCATATGGCCAACAGTCTATGTGGACTTTTAAAAAGAAAATTCAATGCTCTTTTTGTGGTCTTTGACAATATTTGAATTAATGTTCATCTAACAAAAATATTATGGATGTCAAAAGGATCAGAGGGGTGGCACTGGCTCAGGAATGCCAAAATGTCGCCCTGTCACCATACTTTTTGCCCCCGTGTTGCCTTTGGATTATCTGGTAAAATAAAGGTGAAGTCCGGGCAATAGTAATAAGACAAGAAGCCCATCAGAAAACATGTCCAATGAGCCTCACATACATTTTCGGCAGTGCTCTGCAAATGCTGCAGCAGGTTTGCCCCTCCTGTTATCTCTATTATTCCACAACCATGGTCCAAATTTGCCGTGTGGTCGCCCCTGTTCCTTATTGCCCCCAGCATGAGCGAGCCTGGCAAGTGCGACTGTGGCTTGCTCACACTAAAAGCGCTGAGGGACATCTGAAACGCGGTCATGGAAAAATAGAAAAGAGGGGCAAACTCTGGAGCCCTGCTACAACAAGCTGCAGGCAGGGGAGATGTTGCTGCTTTGTCATTGCCCGGATGGTCTATTTATGTTAGATCTGCAATAGGACAAAAACAGCATTACATTGGCTCTCAGCCTGCCATGGTTGAAAAAACACTCGGCACAGCCCTGGAATCTAAAAGACTACAGGGACTGCAGCTAGCTTGCCCCTGGAGCATCCTATAGCAGGGTATTCCACTGTGTGGCACCCCGTGTCCCCCGAAGCAATGATCACCAGCCGCTGAATCCGCAGCTTCCCTGGGGCCATGCACGCTCCTGTGCCCAGCCTATCTGAATGGCTGGGCATGCGTCCTGCCGGCCAGTGTGTGACGCTGTGGCACCTTTGAGATCATCCAATCGGCGGGCTCAAAAGTGCCACTGGGAGTGAGTGGTTTAAGCGGTGGAAAAAACGCTGTGCCAACAGTAGTGTCCAGCTGCTCAGGTAGGTTGCAGGGGGTAATGGGGCCCAGGGGATGAGTGGAAGGGGCAAAAATGGGTTTCCACTGGCTTTAAACTGACTGCCCAATGAAAAATTAAAAATAAAAAAATAAAAACACAGCAATACTTTTGTCCAGCGCAGCTCCACCCGTCTACAGAGAGCACAGGCCAAGCACTACTTCAGTCCTCTGTGTCCCAAAGGGCAACCTTGAATGGGACTGGTTTAAGACTCCAGGGCTGGCCCCAGTGGGTTTTGTTCCAATTTAAAGCATGACAGCATTGAGCATCAATATGCTCTGTACATAATGAAATTGTATATAAATACAGATGCTAGAGGTTGGGAGATAGAGAGGGAGCTTTAGAAAAACAGATCTGTGCAATCCCAAACTAGCACCACACAACTATGACTTGCATGGCGCACTCTCAAGGAATCACAGCACTGCTAGATGCCGGTATCACACGTCACCAGAACGGTAAATAATGACGCCAGCAGAGAGCAGCAGTGCTCTACTCTCCCAGCAGTGTAACACAGTCACAGCCATGAAAGGGGCTGGACAGCTGACTACCGCTGGGAACCAGTAGCTGTATGCTTCTCCAGGCATAAGGAGCACTGAAACTATCCACATGGCAGCTCTTGTGACTTACCGCCAGCTGTAATTGCTCCACAAGAAGCCTCAGCTATATACTTTTACAGCAGCCCTGCGAAAACCTCCCTTGGGCACCATGTTCACAATGGCGCTTTCATTCTCCCTTGCTCCTGCACTGCTTGCAGTCCTCCTCTCCACTGCAGTCATGATGTTAGTGGGCGGGGAGGGTGGGGATGAGCCCCACACCCCTGGAGAGAGAGAGTACATAACAGGAGGGGAGAATGGGCATCATTTTATGCAGGATGCAGCAGGGATGGCCGCCACCAGGTCTCGATGTATATGCTGAAAGGCCGTAATCATCGCTCCTGAGAGCTGACGAACAATATTTAGCCAATGATGTCGGTTCTTTAGAGGCTGATTTTGAAAGTAAACTTTGAAAGTTTGCTTTAATGTTGCTCGGAGATTCACTTTAATATGCATTTCCAGTATAAGTCAAAATGTGCACTCTATCCATTGTGAAAGAAGTCTTCTGTGCAAAAAAGATGTCATAAAAATACAATCGTAAAAGGGATTGTCCAAGCCAAAAGAAAAAAAATCTATACGCACCTTTTCCTAGCACAGCTTCAACCTGATCCACTGTGTAAAACCTCACTGTTCACCCAGTAAACTCACCTCAGTCCAGTCCAATGGCGCATATGTGGCCTCTCGTCCAATCAGCTTCTCCACGACTGTAGAAGCTGAATGGAGCACCAGTCGCACACTTCGGCGACGCATGGCTACACTCGCATCCTTCGGTTGTGCGCGGCCAAATACCGCCACAACTGAATGGACAGCTGAAAGGATGTGAGTGATGCCACCACCAGCCACGCATGTGTTGTGGGCTCCTGGTAAAGGTAAGAAAACCAGGGTTTCACGCAGCAGGGGAGAGGGAATCAGGGGGCCCTGCTGTCTCAGACTCCAGGACCAGTTGCGGTCTACTACTTATATAGAACGAGTGTTCATCGGTCCTCTTCATTCTAAGATGGCCACAGTAAATAACAGCGGCTCCGGCCGGTGCATGGGACTAATGTTGAATGCGATGACTGTGGACAAAAGAGACAAATACTTCAATCTGCGCCATTCAGCAGACCCAACACCCATTGACAACTGAGGTCATGGCTGAGCTTCTGCTTTTCCCCCTCAGGCAAGAAGGCCTTTGGTCTGGCTTTAAAAGAGAGGATCTGCCTGCAATTGCTGGGCATCACCACCACATCTGGGCCACAACTGATGAGTGAAGGCTTGGATGGGGGGGCTCTGAAAGTGAGTAGACACCTCGCATCCAAATGCTCTCTTGGCTGTGATTTTAACAAACAAGCTCATCACTGGTTTGCTTGGACACAGCCAGCTTAATCTCTTAACCACAATTACACTTCACATGGGTGGTGCTCCAAAAGAAATGTCAGGCTGCTACTGTTGGTTGCCATTACCTGCCGGTGATTGTGTGACTTCAACTACTGCCCTCACTGGAAGGTACACTACAGCAAGGTAGGTCTGTAAAAAGCCCTGTAACTCTGCATGCAGGAATTGGGGACCAAGAACTTCATTTAATCCTCATAACCGTATATAGTGGCCGATGCAATTCAGCGATAACTAGGAATAAAATCTCTTACCTGTACCAAAAACCTGGGATCCACGTTCAAATATGGGGAGAGTGGACTTACGCCAGTCACTGTAGAAAAAAAAAAAAACAGAAGGATCAGGGTTAAGCTTCTTGTCTCCAGCATAGAATCTGTAAAGTATAAAGTGCTTTCAGTCCCTCACTGGATATGGCAGAAACCAGGCCAAAAAAATCCCTGCCAAGCCCCATATTAGATTGTGCTGGTAGCAAACCTGAGCACTGCTTCGGGCTTCTGCATCCCAAAAGGCACCCTTGGATGGGACTGGTTTAAGCCCCACAACACACTCACTCCAATCTTTTATACTCCAGGGCTGGGCCCAGTGGGTTTTGCATGACAGCATTGAGCATCAATATGCTCTGTACATAAAGAAATAGTATATAAATACAGATGTTAGAAGTTGGGAGATAGAGAGAGAGCTTTAGAAAAACAGAATTACAAAAAGATCTGTGCAATCCCAAACTAGCACCACACAACTAGGACTTGCATGGCGCACTCTCAAGGAATCACAGCACTGCTAGATGCCAACATCACACGTCACCAGAACAGCAACTAATGACGCCAGCAAAGAGCAGCAGTGCTCTACTCTCCCAGCAGTGTAACACAGTCACAGCCATGAAAGGGGCTGGACAGCTGACTACCGCTGGGAAACCAGTAGCTTTTGTCCGCGTCTGCATGCATAAGGAGCACCTACACGAAAATATTCACTGAAACTATCCACATGGAAGCTCGTGTGACTTTCTGCCAGCTGTAATTGCTCCCTGAGATGCCTCAGCTGGGCACCGTGTTGACAATGGCGCTTTAATTCTCCCTTGCTCCTGCACTGCTTGCAGTCCTGGCAAAAACCAAAAAATTCCCTGCCAAGCTCCATATTAGATTGTGCTGGTAGCAAACCTGCCCGAATACCTCAGCAAACCTGCGCAGGTCTATGACATCACTTATGTCGTAGTCTTGCAGACCCCCTCACGCCAGAGGGGGGAGCAAAATGCAGCATTTGGGTTGGTGACCACCATTACTATATGGGACAGGAAAGCAGAGGATTATCAATACTCAGAGGGGCTGAAAAAAAGGAATCGATAATACCACCCCTGAATTATGACAAAAGGAGCAACCACCAACCTAGAGCCCATAAGTCTTGAGGACGGGTTGTCTCCCTCTATATGGGATCGGCCGGTCATTTTTGTTGTATGTTTTGTTCATTATTTTAAGACCCCAAATCTGGCTTAGTACCAGGGCAGGCATGTGGGTGGAGGACTTCTGCTCTAGGAGTGATTTTTAAAGCAGACCAAAATCCAAGTAACCCAAATCTACAGTATTAAATCGTACCAACACACACTAATGGGTGTTGGTCCGCTTCTAATAGAATTCAATCATGGTCGGGGGTGCATCCAGAATGCTGGAGGGGGTTGCCAGCAGGGCTGTGGAGTCGGAGTCGAGGAGTCGGAGGAAATTTTGGGTACCTGGAGTCGGAGTCGGCAAACAATGCACCGACTCCAACTCCTACTAAATTTTGATTTAGCAAGTTTAAATGTCCCAATTCACAAAAAGTTATAATTAATGACTTCTCTATTGTAAGAATAAAGACCAATGCATGCAGCGCCTCACGTAACCGCAAAACGAACACGTTAAAGTGGACCAACACCCAGAATTTTGACTATTCTGGGTTTTGGTCCACTTCGGCGGGGCCCCCCGATCGGGGTGCCCCGCTGTGTGAAACCCCCCCGAACAACTCACCTCTCCCAGCGCCGACGGACAAGCCGCGGACAAGCGGCTCCTCCGCCGCCGCCGCCTCCCGCGCGTGCCCGCGCCGGGCATTCACAGACGGCCGGCGCGGGCACGTCTAGAGGGGTGCGAGGGAAGATAAGGAGTTTGGGGTGTTTGGGGGGGTTTCACCCCGCGGGACATCCCGATCTCGGATGTCCCGCGGGGAGGGAGGTGATCGGCCCGGGAATCTTATAGATTACCGGGCCGATCACTCGTGGGTGTTGGTCCACTTTAAGGCGAGACTGATAATTGCTCTGTTCCATGCCCCACTGTGTGAAACCCCCTCCCAAGGGCAACTGACCCCCTCCCGAACCAACAACACATGCTCTTGTCCAATCAGAGCTGTTAGGCGTGACTATCATTCATCAAATGGCTTGGTTTCAATGGCGAGCAAGCCGCATGCCCAGCCTCGCCCACGCTCCTGTCCCTGCCTCTCTGACCAGGGCGGGTGGGAGCACACACACACAGCCTGAGGATGTCGCACCTCTCGCTCCCCAATGAAAACAATCAGAGTTGTTTGGCAAATTACATTACGGCTGATTCTGTGGCATGAGAATTTTTCTCTCTCACAATTTTGTTTGCTCGGTGCATCCCAATCATTTTTAGCTCCGCAAATTATTCAAACATTTGCATAGCTAAAAATGAGAAAAACATTCAAAATACATTCCCCCGCCCAAAAAAACATGAGAAAAAAAAAAATCTCACAGTGCTGAATCAGCCCTATAGGCACATAGAGCCCATGCATGTGCTGTTGGGCCGGGGAAAGGCGAGTGAATACTGGCAACCTGAGGGGTTTCACATAGCAGGGCATTCCCATTTGGGATGCCCCGGGGGGTTGGCCAGCAGCTAGTCCCAGAATCTTTTAGATTTCAGGGCAGCTGCTCTGGTTTTTGTTACATTGGGGAGCGTGTGCTCCTGACCCAGCCATTCAGATAGCTGGGGTTCCCCATTGATTTAAACCAGAGCTCTTTGCCGGATGACAGTTAAACCGGGCCAACACCCACTCGATTTTTCGGGTGTTGGTCCCGCAGACAGCGAATAAGAACAAGCTCAGAAAGGGGGGCATCCAGAATGCTGGGGCCCCCCAGAACATCCAATCTCCTTAACTTCAAGCTCGGGAACGGAGTCCCGCGATTGGCTGGCACTGAGCACTGAGGGTGTAACCATGGCCCACGTGACCGCCCAGCATGGGATTATTTTCAAGTTAAAGAGATCAGGCATTCTGGGGGGGTGCAATCCATTCTGGATGCCCCCCGAGCTTGTTCTTATTCGTTGTCTGCGGGGACCAAAACCTGTTAAAGAAAAACAGCTGTTGGTCAGGTTTAAGTCGTTGGACGAGAGCCTGCACATGCGCCGCTGAAAGGGGTGTAGGGTGAGTTTTAGTGGACAAAAAGGGGGGGTCACACATTTGGGCATCCCAATTTAGGATCCCTCAGGGACACAGAACAAAAACTGGGGAAGCCAAATTCCTGGGTCGATTCGGCTTTAAACAAAATTCTGGGCCATGATGTAGTTCAACAACTGCTGGCCCTGCCACTGAAATAATGGGGGAAGATCTATAGCTGGGTTATTGTGGGGTTTCACACATAGTGCCATTCCCTTGTAAAGCAGACCAAAATCCAGGTGAAAATCCTGGGTCATGATGGAATCTGGCAATCGCTGGCCCTGCCACTCAAACGCTGGGGAAATTGCCAGCTCAAGACCCTTATGGTGGAAATGATGGGTTTAGGTCCACATTTAAGTAGCCTATCCTGGACACACGTGCTCCTGTGGAGTGAAGGTTATGAGCAGTCCCGGGGGGGGGGGGGGGGAGCGGGAATCCCTCATACTTACACGGGACCCCCGCCAGGTCTGAGTGCGAATATCCCGGGACCCCACCGAAAAGTCCCCCGAGTCCCGCCCGTCCCCCGGCCTGGTTGTTGCTGTCCATGTCCCGGCACACCGCCCTCGTGTCTCCGAACCTCCTGTCTGACCTCCCCGCAGCCGCCGTAAAGAGACCACTTCCGACCAAGACAGGTTCTTTTTTTTTTTCCTTATCTTACAACTTCCTTTCTACGACAGCGCCTCCGCACTTTACGACTCTGAAGCCGCGGCGTCTATGTTGCTTCAGGGCGCTGTCACCTCAGGAGCCGGCAGGTGTGACGTCACGTCCTGGAGCGTTTGGGGGCGTCACCAAAGTTGGGATTCTCCGGAAAACGCAAGTGGAAGTGAGGGGATTGTTTGTGCGCTGCTGCTGCTGTCTCAGGATGAGCAGCCCGGCCCGTGCGGAAGAGCAATGAGTGTGGCCTGTGGCTTGGACCACGCACAAGCTCCCCTCAGCAAGAGAAGCCGTACACACGGCCCGGAGGGGCTCAGCGAGCCGGGGCCTGTGCCGCAGAGGAACCCCCCGGAGAGCCGGGGCTCCAGCAGCACCACCGTGGGGAACAGAGGTGACCCTCCCCTTACTCTGTCGGGACCGCTATGTGGGGCTCACTGTGGGGAGGGTGGCGGGTGCATAGAACAGCCATGTGGGGAGGGAGGGAGGGTGGCGTTTGCATAGAACAGCTATGTGGGGAGGGAAGGAGGGTGGCGGGTGCATAGAACAGCTATGTGGGGATCACTGTGGGAAGGGTGGCAGTGGGGATCACTGTGTGTAAAGAGGGTGGCGGGTGCATAGAACAGCCATGTGGGGATCACTGTGGGAAGGGTGGCAGGTGCATAGAACAGCCATGTGTGGATAGAGGGTGGCGGGTGCATAGAACAGCTATGTGGGGATCACTGTGGGAAGGGTGGCAGGTGCATAGAACAGCCATGTGGGGATCACTGTGGGAAGGGTGGCAGTGGGGATCACTGTGTGTAAAGAGGGTGGCGGGTGCATAGAACAGCCATGTGGGGATCACTGTGGGAAGGGTGGCAGGTGCATAGAACAGCCATGTGTGGAGAGAGGGTGGCGGGTGCATAGAACAGCTATGTGGGGATCACTGTGGGAAGGGTGGCGGGTGCATAGAACAGCCATGTGGGGATCACTGTGTGGAGAGAGGGTGGCGGGTGCATAGAACAGCTATGTGGGGATCACTGTGTGGAGAGAGGGTGGCGGGTGCATAGAACAGCCATGTGGGGATCACTGTGGGGATCACTGTGGGGAGGGAGGGTGGCGGGTGCATAGAACAGCCATGTGGGAATCACTGTGGGGAGGGAGGGTGGCGGGTGCATAGAACAGCCATGTGGGAATCACTGTGGGGAGGGAGGGTGGCGGGTGCATAGAACAGCCATGTGGGGATCACTGTGGGGAGGGAGGGTGGCGGGTGCATAGAACAGCCATGTGGGGCTCACTGTGGGGAGGGCGGGTGCATAGAATGTGGGGCTCACTGTGGCGGCGTCCAGCATCTCAGGGCTAAATGGGCGAGCTGATGCACCTGACTGCTGCTCACTACTGCCCCCTGATGGCATGTGCTGTAATATCAGCTTGCTTCTCCAGCCCTAGTGAACTTGCTCCCTTCTGCTGGGCCTCCCCAGTCATACAGGCATGGGTCATTGTTTTAATGCTGTCTGTGAAGGTCCCTGAGAAGTGTAATTCATTGTGGGGACTGTGTATGGGGTGTCTGCAGTAGGGAATAAGTTCAGTAGGGTTTATCATGGAATGCAAAGTTCTGATGCATGACAGTAAATGCACTCCGATTTATAAGTGTGCAGCAGGGTGCATGACCCGGGGCATCCCAAGCCCCTATGCAGCCAGACAAACAGTTCCAGGGTCAGCACTCCTTAAAATAAACTTCCTTTTAAATAATGTAACAAATCAAGACAGCCTTAAAAACACATTACCAGACCCCAACAGCAATCCTAGATAGTGCAGCTCTTACGTGTTTCGGACGCCACCTGGTCCTTATTCATAGATAGCTTGCATTGTACAGATAAACCTATTTATATGAATAAACAAAATGAAAGAACTTACCCCATAGGAGCAGAGCTGCAGCCGACTTCCCGGTTCGCTGGCCGCAGGAGAAGTGGTGACGTCACTGCCGACGCAACCGCCAATAGGGAGCGAGAATCGCAAGCCACTCTCCGATTGGCTGTTGCGCCCACACCAGGCGGAAGTGTCGGCAAGGCGACGGCGGGGACACCAGCCTGCAATAGTGCTGTCAGGAAACATTCTTTGTGAATGCTTTGCCTGCCCCTCCCCCTGGGGACCTTCATGATTTGGGATCTCCCACCAGATCCCAGTTTCCCTGGTCCAATGCCACATGCGCAGGCTCTTGTCTGATCAGAGCCATTAGCCGCGCATATGTCATTCAGCAAACTGCTCTGATTGTTTGCAATGGGAAGTGCAAGTGGCCACATCCCCTGCAGCGCGCACAGCCATTCAGATATGCTGGGTATCAGATAAAGGAGTGACAGGTATGCTGTGGCAGGCACACATGGATCATTTCCCGAGGTAAGTATTTGGCATGCCGAATTGGGATGCCCTAGAGGCAAGAACATCAGCCTTCGAAGGTTGTTACTCTTTAAAGTGGACCAAAACTGTCCTTAGCATCAATGAGATGCCAGGGCTGGCTTACTCTCCTCCCTCCGGAAAATCCTCCCACCGTGGAATCCCAAACTGGGACGACCTGCTATTTGTAACCCCTCAGTTTGCCCAAAAATCGTACCTTTCCCATGGCACATACCGCTGAATGGCTGTGTGTGGCCAAACACACAGCTGATGGATCATAATTTAGCTGTGGGCTCCTCCTTGTATGGAACTTAACTACCTTGCATCAAATCGGTAATAATGTGATTTGAATTCAGTTTGGCTTTTACAGGGGAGATGTGCTCGATTCCAATGGCCTGTCCCCTGAGCCGTCCTCTGAAATAGCTTATCGCTATTACAGTTCTTGATGTTAATTCTGAACCTGCAACCCATCCGGTCACAAGATTGGTTACATAACCACTAGGCCATGATTCCACGATAGAGCACTAGCTCATTAGGGGCAGGAAGTTTGGTTTGGGAGACAGACAGACAGAAATAGAACATGAAGGTGGATGCAATGCCCTGTCCTGCAGTTAGCGTTTTTCACATCCTCCAGTGGAAGCTAATGGCTCTTGCATTGTCTGTTGTAGCTTCTGCTCCCCCTGTCACACAAAGACCTGGCTTGGTCCACTAGATTATAGCTGGCTGGAAGTAGAGGGTTGTGTGTGTGTGTATTTATTATCTACACTAATGTGTAGATCTTCTTTATTTGTGGCTATGCGAAAGTCACCAGTCAGTGCTTTACCATCAGAATATACTTCTCATAGCAAGGCTTCATGCATGGCCCAGTAAAGTGATAGAAAACAAAAATTGCTTGCCATACCATTAGACCTGTGCTTAGGATCATCATTGCTTTCTTATGTGTTTATTTTGCTTCGTAGTTCTCAAGCAGAGGACCCTCCATTCCTGGTTGGGACACAAAGGAAGAAGGACAGAAAAGCACCAAAGGTATCTGTACTACACTTCTAGCACACAGAGTTAATTACTTTTATATAATAAAGTGAACCAATCCCGATACTCCACTGTGTGAACCCCCCATGATTGCCCGCAAACTCCTTTACCTGACCACGAGCATGGACTGCGCCTCCGCCTCGCCCACTTCCTATACTGATGCTTAACCCATGCGTTAGTATGCATGGTATAAAGCGCTAATTGGATGGGAACGGCGGAAAGGTGAGTTGAGTGGGCGACCTGGGGGGGGGGGAGTTCACACAGTGGGGCATTCTAAATTAGGATGCCTTGGGCAAGGGCCAGTCACAAATATAGTGGGAATCCTGGTGATTGGTCCACTAAAAGGCCAAATCCAGAGGCTTTAAGTAGAAAAGTGTTGTGTAAAGACATGGTCTAATTATTATTGCTCTGTCATTGGTTGCCTAACATTAGTTGTAGGGTTCACAAGCACAGAAGGGAGTGGCAGGCACAGTAACCAATAATCCAGACCCTAACCCTTACTGATGTTGTCGAATTTGGTGCCAGAAGTATGTGCAACAGAAGCATCCCTCTCGTAGGGCATGGAGTACGTGCACACTTCTGAATTTGTCTACAGCAGTGGGTCATGACTAGGTGAGTATGCAGCTCATGTGGAGGGGAAGGAGTGATCCTGACTTTGGTGCATCCCAAATCAGGATGCCTGCTAGAAATCCTACTAACCAGAACAATGGCCTGTTTTGACTTTTGGTCAGGTTTAAAGTAGATCTTTTGCCAGGATGTTCACTTTCCTGATCGTTCCCCTTGTCTAGGTGAAAGAGCTCCCTCAAAAATCACCTTTCCCCCCAGTCTCACGACCTTTGTTCAATCGGCACTGTATGCTCTGCATATTAATACAAGGAATACAGCTCTTACACATAGAACCCAGCACAGAGTAAGAGGAGCACTGCATTCCCAGTCTCCCTGAGGAGACGCTATCTGAATGGCTGGGGATGAAGTAGTGTTAGACTGCTGGAACGGTAAGCTGTGCGGGTGTTTGGCAGGGGTTCACACAGCATGGCATCCCAAATTATGATGCCCTGGGGAGACCTAATCAGCCAACCCTGGAATCTTTTAGACTTCAGGGCTGGCCAGGGTATGATAGGTCCACTTTAAACAGACTCTAAAGTTGTAGTACGGGCCCCTACCATACCCCAGTGAAAGCACGTCTGGCATGAAATGAGTAAGGGTCTCTGCTCCCATTCACAACAGCAGCAGGTGCTGTGATTGGGTGATGCAGCATTCGCTCATTAAATCGAACTGGGTGTGCCGCGCAACTAGTGTACAAAATTACTGCTTTCAACTTCTCCCACAGAATTCCCTTTCAGGATGCCCCTCCGGTTACAGGGCAGGATTAATTACCTTGTCCATACTCTCTTAACAAATGTAACTGTCAGCAGCCCATTGAGTTCATAGCCTGCAAGCATGATTGGTAGCCATCAGATAATGGGGGCATGCAGGATGCTCTTGCTGCAGCACAGGAATACAGGACTTTTAAAACTCTGGGGCATCCCAAAATTGAGATGCACAGGGGTAGATGTTGAAAATGAGAAAGATTTTAAAGGACAAATATAATTTGCAAACTGCTCGGGTGATGAGCTGTGTGTTAAACCGGACCTTCACCATGATTTATTGAAAAGCCCAAACCCTTAAAAAAACGATTCCCCAGCATCTAAAGTTAATATATTTTAAGTTTTTAGTCACTTATTATTCTTTCCCCCACTGGGCTGCAACTCTGTTCAGGACTTTAGGATACGGGCGCCACCATCTTGACTCAGAAACATCACACTTACTGAGGAGGGGAGAGTGGGATAAAGTACGGGGGGGCAGGTTATAGCTGTGCTTTGCTCAGACAGAGCAGAGCAGGGGTCAGGAAAAGGCCTGCAATCCCAGAATGCAGAGCAGCACAGTCAGAAGGCACTTCCTGTTTGCAGGCTGCCTGATGTTCCATGAGCTGCCATATTGGATATTTAAAGGCTCATAACATGCAGTAGATGCAGGTAGGATGATTTTTAATGTGAGCAATCGGTATGTACAGGGTGTAGGAAACAGTGAACTAGAGTGAAGGACCGCTTTAATTTTTATTAATGACAATTCTCTGTCTCTCATCTGATAAATACATTACGTTTAGTGCGGGAGTAACTTGTTACATTTAGATACAGTTGGACATTAGTTTGTTACATATGTATCTAAATGTAACCAGCTTCCCCCTGCACTAGGCACATTAATGTATTTATCAGCTAAGAGGCAGAGAAGTTCTGGGCCCGTTATGTCCAATTTGCTTTTTTCCTCCTTTTTGGTTTAGTTCCAATACACACAAAGGGAATAAACGTTGTGGTAAGGTGGTGCAAGGGGCCGTCATTGACGGCAGGTATGTAGCACCAATGTACCTGGCATTGGTGCAGTAAAGTCGTGTAGTCTGATTTCCAGCATCAGCTGCTGGTGGCAGTTTGCTGCTGTTGCTTTAGAATAGCCGAAAGGCTAACCTGGGACGGCTTTACTGGGATGGAGTAGAGCAGGGTGGGACTCCATCCCACTACCCAGGTCCGGGTTTTGCGGGCTGTTTAAATAGCCTGGGGAATCAGCTGTGGCCTGTCCTTTGTCTAGAGCTCACATGGGAGTGAGACTCTGTGAGCCTGGCTGAAATCCCCTGTGGAGGCTGTTTCATGCGGACCTGAGGCCTATTTTGACTGTAAACAGGGCTTTTGCTCAAGGTTTTGCTAAAAGCTGTTTGCCTGATTGAATCATTTATGCTGCGGTTTCCTGAAAAGGTGATGTAACCTGTATGGACATATGCTTTTGTGGATGTTTATGTGAAATAAACACAGACTTTACTTCGAACTGTTTGCCTCCGCCTCTATACTGCTGACACCCGGCCGCCTACCAGAGCTAATCTCCACAACGTGTATAGCAAAACATGTGTTACTGCAATCCTTTTCTGTGAGAAATACTTCATTTTCTTCAAAAATTTCAGGGATATATATATATATATATATATATATATATATATATATATATTCAATTATACCCGATCTTTTTAGTGTTAACCAAGTTGGCTTTTCCAGTCTCATTGCTATTGTTCCTTAGCGCTTGTGCTTAGCGCTTGTGCTGGGTGTTTCTGCCTGATGTGTAAGCATGAATATTTAAAACATGCCCACTTTTTTTTTTTTTTTTTTATTGTCCTGGATTTTGGCACCAGCATGAGGCAAGTATCCACACAATGCACTGTCATACAGCTCCTCTTGGTGGTAGCTGTTTGTCAGCCATTGCCAGGTCAGATAGAGCTCTGTCAAAGAAAAGGTTCGGGCTTAGCAGCAGCTGGCGGGGTTTTTTTAGGGTGCCATATGCTCTAACAAAAGCTAATCAAAAGGATGGCTGTTTTTTAGATTTCATTCATTAATAAAAATTCTAGTTCTATATTTTGTTTTGCATTCATATGGACAGATTTGTAAACGCGAGGATAATAATATCAGCTACAATCCAACAATTGGTCATCTTTTCCACATAAGTTTAAGACCAAGTACAACAACTTGTATCTGCTAGCTTAAAGTAGCCCAGAATCCTTAACCCTTTCAGTGCCAAGCACGTAGATTCTACGTGCTCGCTTCTACTCCACTTAAGTGGCAAGCACGTAGAATCTATGTGCCTGACTTTCCCCCTGCTAGTTAAAAAAATGCTCACCTGACCCCTCTTTGGATCCGGCCGGGTCTCCTCTTTAATTTGGTGCCATCCGATCCCCCGTTTCTGTAAAGAAAAAAAAAGAAAAATAAAAAATGACATTTACTTACCTGCAGTCGCGCTGCCTCCCGACGGGTCTCCTCTTCACTTGGGGGGCTTCCGATCGCCCCCCCCCCCAGTCTCTTCCGTGGTGAGGAGAGGGCAGAAATCGCCCGACCCCCCCCCCCCCCCCACTTCCTGGATCGCGTCTGCTAGCCCATCATTGCGATGTCGCCAGCAGCCGGCCTCTTAAAGTGGACCAACACCCAGGATTTTGACTATCCTGGGTGTTGGTCCACTTAGGTGGGGCACCCCGATCGGGGGTGCCCCGCTGTGTGAAACCCCCCCGATCGCCGCAAAAACTCACCTCTCCCCGCTCCCACGTGACCTCGTCCGGCCAATGACAGCGCTCAGAGCCGCTCTGGTATGCGCGTCCAAATCCGCTTGGACGCGCATACCAGAGCGCTGTCATTGGCTGCGTCTCTCGCTTCCCTCTAACAGGGAGCGCGCCTGCGCCGGCCATTCACAAAACGGCCGGCGCGGGAGCGCGCCCTGCTAGAGGGAAGCGAGAGACGCGGCCGCGTCTCGCGCATGCGCCGTTGGATCGCCGGTAAGGTAGGAATTGTGGGCCTCCTGGGGGTTCCTCCCCGCGGGACATCCCGATTTCGGATGCCCCGCGGGGAGGGATCTGATCGGTCCGGGAATCTTATAGATTCCCGGGCCGATCCCCCCTGGGTGTTGGTCCACTTTAATACCGGCACCCGAGACTCTGAATCAGTCGGGTTCTTGGCGCAGAGAGGTGGGGAGGGGGAGAGGGCTGTGATCGCCCCCCCAGGCTCTCTCCTCCAAACACCCGAGCAGACTGTCAGTTGTCATCGGAGATCGCCGGGGGACAGAGTATCGGAGGTGAGTAAAGTAAAAATAAATAAATGTCATTTTTTTTTTTTCTCTTTGTGTCTGTTTTTTTTTTTTTTTTTTTTTTTTACATTTAACCCCTTGTAAACTGGTAAGGGGTCCATGTGACCCCTATACCAGTTCACAAGACTGGGGGTTGGCAAGTCACCTGCGGCTAGCGGGTGACTTGCCATTAACCCCCAGCACCACCATTACCTGCCTCCCCAAAGCCCGGGGGGGGCAGAAGAGCCTGTGGTCACGGGCTAGGCTTGTAGCCTGCAGGGCCAGGGGCCACAAAAGCTTACCCCTGCGCCCTGTTTCTACAAGCCCTGCATAGCTGGTCCCAGGCTGGTTACTTTGGGTAAGGGGGACCCCCATGTCATTTTTTTTTTTTTTTAATTAACCCCCTTATGTTCTGTCACCCAGCAGCTATAAAAGGCTTCCAGCAGGTGAGCAGAAGCCAGTGATTGGGAAGGGACACAGTGCAAGATGGATGGGAGGTAAGTATTAAAAAAATAAAATATATATTTTTTCTCTGTGTGTGGTGTTTTTTTTTTTTTTACACTTAACCCTTTGTGAACTGGTAAGGGGTCCATGAGATCCCTATACCAGTTCACAAGGCTGGGGGCTGGCAAGTCACCTGCGGCTAGCTGGTGACTTGTCATTAACCCCCGGCACCCCCATTACCTGCCTCCCCAAAGCCCGGGGGGGGGGGGGGGGGCAGAAGAGCCCACCACAAAAGCTGGCCCCTGCGCCCTGTTCCTACAAGCCCTGCATAGCTGGTCCCGGGCTGGTTACTTCGGGTAAGGGGGACCCCATGTCATTTGTTTAGGATTTTTAAGAGTTTTTAATCCTTAAAAATCCCCCCCAAAATTGCCCCCCCTCTCTGTCATTTTTTTCTCGATTCAACCCTTTGTAGTTCGGATAAGTAGTTGTATTTTATTTGTAAATGTTACAAAAAGTACTTGTTTCAGTTTGGGGGGTCTCCTGGGCAGGAACGGGGGGCTACCGATAAATATGTGGTACCGTTCTAATCGGTAGAAATGGGGCTTTCACATGCAATATGGTTTTCTTTAAGAAAATACATTTTTTATTTTAAATAAAAGGAGACAATTTTCTAAATAAAAAAAATTTTTTTTTTTTTTTTTTTACTTAATAATAATATTGTAAAAAAACAGAATAAAATTTACAAACAAGACATTTCATGTTAAACCCCAAACTCTGCTGTAAAAAATATATATATATAATTTTCCTGAAAATTCCAGCAAAAATCGCGCAAAATGGGGAAAAATGACCTGTCAACAGAGGGTGACAAAATCTCAAGTAGGCTGGCAATTAAAAGGGTTAATAGTACCTCTGCATGTTGGGTATTGTTCTGTTCGGGGGACCTTGCGCTTTCAGTAAAATTGCCATTACGCACATGCTTTACTTTGGGGTGTTTGTCAACTCTTCCCTTGACAGTAGCTATGCATGTTGGGTATCGTTCTGTTGGGGGGATGTTGCTTTTTCAGATTAAACTTGTTTTTTCTTGTTTGTATATAGTTTTTTTTAGGAAAATGTGGCTTTGATTCAGCTTTTTTATCCTTTTTTTAAGGAAACTCTTTGCAACCAAAGATTACATTGAGGGATTACTTCCAGAAAACTGTGGCTACATCAACAAGCCTGGTACACCTAGAAAGCTTGATGTATGTACTTCCAGAGAATATATAGTTTGTTGGGGGTATTTCATATGTAAAGGGTTGTTTTTCTGGAAAAACTGCAAGGTGCGCATAGCATAGTTGTATTTTATCTGAAAATCCCCTAAAGCGCTATTTCAGTTTGGGGGAGTCTCCTGGGCAGGAAAGGGTGTCTACCTATACATATGTGGTACCGCTGTAACCGGGAGAAATTGGGAATTCACACGCAATAAGATTTTTTTGACAAACTTACATTTTTTATTACAAAAAAACACTACAAATTGTAAAAAATAGATTTTTTTTTTCACATATTTCACCCAAAAATATTGAGAATACACCTAAAAAATGACAAACAAGACAATTCATGTTAAAGCCCAGACTATGCTGAAAAAAACAATATATTGTTTTCCTGGGAAATCCCTGGAAAAATCACATTCAAACATGGGGAGCGCAAAATAGTGCAAAATGGTCTGGCAACAAAGGGTGACAAAAACTCCAGGTAGGCTGGCACTTAAAGGGTTAAAGCATCCCCACAACTTTTTTTTTATTTTTTTTTTTTTGTGCTGTTGCCATGTCCAGCCAATCATAGATCTTAAATCAACAGACTGATCTCAAGTGTGCCGGCTGTGACATGAACATTCCTGCTGGTCGCATCCCTGGCTACCCTTTAGTATAAGAAGTGCTTCTGTTCTATCTGAATGGCCAAGTGCCAAAGCACACCTCTGCTAAAGAAAAGTCGGAAATACAGCTGTGGGAGCCCCAGGAAAGATGAGTTATGTGAGCAAACCCGGGGGTTTCAAACAATGGTGTATCTCAACACTTGTAGACTCCATTAATCTGCTTTAAAGTGTTTTTTTTCTTTGTAACCCCCCCCCTCCCTCTGCGCGCTAGGGTAGGGTGGCAGGGTGGGTCATTTGACTGAAGTTCCGCTTTAAATTATTTCACGTTTTAAGTTTAAATCTGAGGCCAGAAGCCAGAAACTAATGGACATATTCACCAGATATGAAAGAAATTACCTTCGTCCCTGTAGCCACAGAAGCTTGGCTATTCTGATTGGTGTCATGTACCATTGTACCAATAGTTTATAGTGGCCTTGTACAGCTAATGCATTAATAAGACCTTTAGTAGAACTGTCTGTCAGGCTCGCCCATCTTCCCATATCCTTTTCCCAAGACATATAGTATAGTAGGATAGTAGATTATACAGATTATACACCAACAATATCCCACCTTGGCCTACTGGACTCATTTTTCATAACTTTTCATATGGTATATGAAATTGTTTATGGTAAGATCTTAAAAAATATGTTGAATTCATAAAAGGAAATGGTACATTTGGTTCCGCCCCTAAAAATGGCTTTCTATGGGATCTGAAGGGACTAGCTGATTATGCGGAATACCTGGTCTATGAAATATCCTATTCAATGTAATCCTTTTTTGATCCACCACTGGAAGGATTATTTGGATACGTCAGGAGGAAACCATGGATTTTGTACTTATGACATATATGTCAAGATATGGGCCTTATCAAAAACTGAAGTCTCCCTTTTAAAGCAGACCAAAACTCACATTTTTAACTAGCATCACCTGAATTGCAAGGTTTGCCTTTTTTTTACTGCTCCTGCTTCACTCTAATCCCAGATAATGGTGTTTTAGCTGTAAAGCTCCGTCTCCTCCATTCATTGCCACTGTTGTGTCTGGCAATGATGTCAATGACACACTTATGCAATGACTAATCACCTGCAATCCTACTGAGAAGGAGAGAAAAAAAAGTATTCCAGGGCTATTTGATAAGCGAAAATGTCCATTTCTAGTTCTAGACCCTAATAAGGGAGTATTGGCAGCGGCTTTGGTCAAAAGTGTTTCACAAGTTCAGTGGGTTTTGGTCCGCTTTAGGTGGTATTTGAAAGTCTATTGGAAAATGTATACATACATATTGTTCTATGGCCACCCAAGCCAGTTTTTCTCCTCTTGGGTATAACACTGACAATTAGAACATTTAGTTTTAGATGAGAAAAGCAAGTGTTTATTAACCTCCCCCCCCCTAAATTGAGTTGCTGGGAAAGGAAACTCCAAAATCGCTACTACCTTTCTTTTACAACTCTGCCTGGCTGTTGGTCCGGTTTAAGCAAGTACCTTTTTTTTTTTTTTTTTTTTTTGTCTGGTTTCCATGGAAATGTATTTTATATCCATTTTCTCTACAGACATGACCTAGCAGCCTTTTAACAGCATGGTTGGGTCAATTTTTCCATGTTTTATTGTCATGTAGGTGCCATAATAAAAGCGCTCACAGCCATTTTTCCTTGGAGATGAGCTCAGAAGACAAGGCTGGTGTTGCTGAGCGAATCAATATGAGTAAAGAAAAGCAAGGTGTGGAGGGTGTTGGAAACCATGCCGATGATCACAACCTGAACAGGTCCTCCAACGAAAGTAAACAGGACTTTTCTCCAGACAATGATGTCATTTGTTTAGACGAAGAAAGTAACATAACCTCTCCTAGTTACTCCTTCACAAGCAATCCAAGGTCCCCAAATTCTGGAGTGTTGGAGAACAGCCAGATAGATTGTGTAGTAGAAAGTCCCCTCTCAGATCAAGGCGGGGGAGACTCAGGAGCCAGTCTACAAGACACAGAACCTTATATGTATGATATTGCATCTTCTGAAGGCATGGAGAGTGAACCTGATGCAGCCATGGAGACGGAGAGAAGCAGTCATGGTTCTAAAGCTCATTATAACCTTGATGGCCTCGAAAAGGGCGGCACTGCTATGAAACCCCAACACAGTAATGTGGAACAGGGGGCATCATGTGTGGAAGATGTTCCTGAACCTATGGAAGCCGATGTGGCCGGCAGCACTGGATCTAGTGAATTTAAGGCTAAAAATAGTTCCAGCCATCGACTTGCAAAAATATCTGATCATGTAATGCCTGGAAGCAAGGAAGAAGACACAAGGTAGTGTATGTGATTCTTATTTCCCGTGAGCATGGCATGAGTGTGTGAAATGGCTAGTAAGCTTTTATAGTGTAAATCACAGGCAAGTCTGTGCTGAAAGTTGACCTACACTGACCTGACCTACCCGGATATCTTTCACTTCGCCACTCTGTATACTGTACATGACTTCCTTCCACCCGTATCTCCTCAGTGGGGCCTTCCTGTCTATTCCATCACCGGGTGTCTAGTTGAATACACCTTGCTTTGCGGCTGGGTGGGGGAGGGCAGCTGAAGATATTTTTTTTTTTTTTTGAATGTTGTTCCTGTATCACTCCCACCCGCACATTAACCCCCATTAAACCTGAGTAATGTTGCCTTGCTCTTGGGTCTCCCGGTAAAATCAAGCTCTGCAATTGGTCTGCCACCGAAGCCTGTGGACCATGTGACCGAGTCAGCCAATCGTTGCGCTCAATTTAGCCATGGGACACAGAAGAAAGGTAAGAGTTTCTAGGTTTTTACAGGGGTTAAAGCGGAACAAAACTCACTAGCGGCATATAAAAGTTTCCAGGGCCAGCTGGTGGCTTGCAAGCTAACAGTTGAGTGCTGTGGCTCCTTTAAGACTTTTGTATCCAGCTGGTGGCTTTCCCCTGAATTTGGATGCCCCTCTGCGTGAAACCCCCGAGGGTGCCTGTACACACACTCCCCTTTGCCCGGTCTAACAGCGCATGCGCGGGTTCTCGTCCAATGAGAGCCGCCCGCTGAACTGATGTAATTCGACAGGCGGCTCTCATTGTTGTCAATGCTCACTGCTGCATCCACGGCGCCATGTGCATGCTCCCCATTTACATAGGCTGGGATGGGAGCATGTGCATGACCGGGGATGCAGCAGCGAGCGCCCATTTTAGCCAATGAGAACCGTTTGCCAAAAAATGTAAACATAGAAAACTGCTCTCTTCGGTTGAGCGCATGCGCCATTGGACCGAGGAGAGACAAGTTGAACTGTGGGGTTTCACTCAGCGGAATGGAACAAAACCTGGGAAAGTCAAAATCCCAGGTTTTGTTCCGCTTTAATGTCCCTGCCCAGGTATAACGCACTCAGTAATTGCAAAAGATGCAAACCGGTAGGCTCGATACATCTATACCTATCAGTCCTGCAAACAAGCAATACACCACATGTATACCTTAAACCTACTATAAATATTGGATCAAAACCAAAATGAAGAAACCTGTTCCTAACAGGTCAAAATAATGTGTAAAATGTGAATTCGGCTCTACACAAAACTTTAATACCTCCTATTAAAATGACACTGTGACTAAGTGGCCCCACCACTCCTCACTGGTATCCAATGCACCAAACACTCAAACTATGTCCTGTCCTGTTTCTGCGCCACTGAAATAATTTGACCTGAATTGACCTGAAAAAAACTGTTTTGTGGTTTTGGTTGTGATTATTGAAACTTTTTTTTTTTTATAATAACAATAATATTCTTGTCCATTATACACTATTTATTCTGGATCAGTTTTTTTTAACAGTGGTCATATACAAATTTTTATTTTTGTTTGGGACTTCTTTTTTAGCATAACCCTTTTTTTTTTTTTTTTTTTTTTTGTATACATGCATTTTGCTTTTCTTTGCATTATTTTTGTGAGCATCAGGGCTTAGTTTGGGTGTCCTTTTAGGACCATTTTTTATTTATTTTTTTTTATCTTGATTTCACTAGGCAGAGCATTTTTCATCTGGCATAGTTTTGAGTGTGTGGTGCATTGGATGTCAGTGAGCAGTGTTTGTTGCCCCTTAGTCGTAGTGTCATTAGGGATTTTGCCCTAATAAAATTATACTCTATAAACGTTTTACTTTTTTTATTTTTACAGTGTTTCGAATCCTTCCTTAGGAACCATTTCTCCTGTGTTTTTTTTTTTTTTTTTTTAAACACTCCACACGCCCCAGCTGATCGACCCTAGTCTGCTAATCTAAAGATAAATTCCCCGATCACCAGCTTCCTCCAAAGAGAACGCCCCCCCCCTCCACTTCAGTAGGTAGGGCAAGCCTCCTCAATAGCAACAAATGCAGTGGGCATGCCGAAGGTGCTGTGATTGATGCTGGGGGAGGGTATCTTGGAAGCTAGTAAGTTTATACCACCGGACCGAGGGGATTTGCTTTGCCAGACAAAATGTGTCATCCTGATTTCCTGATTTGGTATGTCGCTTGGTCTCACAGTGCATGAATGGACTCTAATCCAATTAATGTATGGCATATAGTTTTGTTTGGAAGAGCTCTGGCAAAGCACAAGAGGTACTGCTGCATACACGATTTTTCTGCGGTGCACTCCTGAGGGATGCTGCCACTGCCCACATATGTGTCATGAGAATGCCCTTAAGTAATTGTTACAGCAGTCATCAGGGTTCTACACTGTGGGTTCCAAACCTGAAATTAAACCTGGGATGGGAATCAGCCAGCCCTGGAGTCTTTTAACATTGGTTATTTGTCTACATTAAAGTGCTGGTCCAGCCAGACTGCCGCTAGTGCTGAAGCAGGGTGGGGGGTTACATTATACATTGCCTGCAATCCTTGGGCGTTCCGAGCACTGTCCATTGATATCTATTTGTTTTTTTTTTTTGCTCCAAGTGAAAAAAAGATGGTGGCGGCGGGCAGCGCTCAGGATGCCCTATGAGCGCTGGATTGTGGCCAAGGTACGTGTGATATATATGCAGTGTGGCTGGGCTGGCCCTTTTGAAGTCCAGACACATGTTGACCACAAGAGCCATCTAGCTCAGAACATACAGAAGTAGCTTCAGTGGTATTATTGTCTTTTATTGTCAGTAAAGAAGCTATCCCTTGGAAAGGTAAGTGTTTTCAAATTTGGCCTAAATAGAGCTGGATGTATTCTCAAAGGCCCTATGTTCGACATAATCTCATTTACCCTTGCTAGAGGTGTTTGCTGTCTACGCTACTGTATCACATGACAGCGGTGAGACTTTCATGTGACGTAACTTCTGCCACTGCTGATGTCTTCCAAGGCTCCTAATGGTACCCAAAGCTATTTCTGGCTCCCTGCTTCTAGCCACCGGCAACTTTGTGTACCTACCACCTAGCAGCAGGGGAGTTTCCAAAAATTGTACACATAACACCAGTTGGGAATCTGTGCTCTTTACCCTGTTTACCTCTACCAGCTACTTTGTCCTGGGGTGTACACTGACCTGTGACTGCTGCCGCCGCCTCTTCCCTGACAAATGTTGAATTTTCCCATTCAGAGACAAAGTGGACAAAGTTGTTTGTGCTGGAGCTAGTGTGGAGGGTTGTCCTGCATTTGTCAAGACGTGTATGTAAGTATTTGTGTTGATACAAATACAATTCTCTTTATGGTCCTGCCCATTCCAGGAAAAGAGGATGGTCTGTCTCTTGGGGCCATTCTTGTTGGCATGGTAAAGGGCACCATTTGTATTTGGCAATCTATTGTGGCAATTAATGTATGCAGTGTTAATCTTATTTGTAGGCTTCAAGCTCAACCTTATTTGCTTTCTAAAACAACCGAAATATGTTTTTAGGGTGCAAAAAAGTATATCCAAGGTACCTCCCCACTTAGTACCTAAAGTCAGAATACAATATTTTTAATAAACGGCGGATATATGCACACCAAACTCAAAGATTTGTTTGCAAATAAAAAGGTATTTATATAGAAATAAAGCACATATCTTTACATATCTGTAGGCTATACAGTAAAGGATACAATGTGGACATTTGGGTAAGTGGCCATATCTCACATCTCCAGGATCGTGGACCACCTCAGGAAGAACAAAATGTGTATTGTAGCATTAACATATAGAGTTTAGTATAGCTGTAAATACAGGTAAAATATTACCCAAGAGTCTAATGAGGGGTTATTCCACAGGTCCTGAGGAACAGGCTTCTTTGTTAACTGACCAGGAAATAGTGGGTTAAGGAGAACAATCAGCATTGGTAAAACATAGTATACAATATCTTTCTATTCCTATTCCTATCATAGAGATACCAAAACAAGCAATGTTAATCATGACGTCCGTCATACAATGATCGCCCAATAGGTAGCCCACGTTTCGGGACCTCTGGTTCCTTTCGCGCAGCCTTGAGAAAGGGACCAGAGGTCCCGAAACGTGGGCTACCTATTGTGCGATCATTGTCTCTATCATCTGGTAATGGCACATTTTCATGTATGACGGACGTCATGATTAACATTGCTTGTTTTGGTATCTGTATGATAGTGCTTATTCTGTTATCCTTGGTATGATGTATTAAACTGCATGAGCAAACTGACCAGGAATAGAAAGATATGTATACTATGTTTACCAATGCTGATTGTTCTCCTTAACCCACTATTTCCTGGTCCGTTAACAAAGAAGCCTGTTCCTCAGGACCTGTGGAATAACCCCTCATTAGACTCTTGGGTAATATTTTACCTGTATTTACAGCTATACTAAACTCTATATGTTAAAGTGGACCAACACCCAGGATTTTGACTATCCTGGGTTTTGGTCCACTTCAGGGGGGCACCCCGATTAGGGGTGTCCCGCTGTGTAAAACCCCCCAGAAAGCCCCCAAAACTCACCTCACCACGTTCCCACGGACAAGCGGCGGACAAGACATTGCGCCCGCTGCCGCCTCCCGCACGTCGCTCTGACAGGGCGCGCGCCCGCGCCGGCTGTTCACAAACGGCCGGCGCGGGCGCGCGCACGTCCATAGGAGCGTGCTGGAGGCGGCGGCGGCTGCCGCCGCCGATGAGGTGTGTTTTTTGGGGGGGGGGTCCCTCAACGCGGGACATCCCGATCTCGGATGTCCCGCGGTGAGGGAGGTGATCGGCCCGGCAATCTTATAGATTCCCGGGCCGATCAGGGTGGGTGACAGTCCACTTCTTCCTGAGGTGGTCCACGATCCTGGAGATGTGAGACATGGCTACTTACCCAAATGTCCACATTGTATCCTTTACTGTATAGCCTACAGATATGTAAAGATATGTGCTTCATTTCTATATAAATACCTTTTTATTTGCAAACAAATCTTTTGAGTTTGGTGTGCATATATCCGCCGTTTATTGAAAAAATTAATGTATGCAGTGAAATATGTACTAAACCAGTATGTATGGACTGAAGAAAGGGAACATTATGGTCATAATTTGTGCTGCCAATCCTGTTACAGTTTTAGCAGATACTTTGGCATTTTTTTCCGCTAAAGGTAGTATTTTTAGAAGACCTTAAAGAGTAACTTCGAAGGCCTCAGAGTCTCCATCCGACTCCCCCTGTGTCGCCTATACCACTTGCATGCCCTCGGCGCTGTGGCCACATCTCTGCTTGCCTCTAGCTGAGCGCATCCCTACACCAAGCCTTTCTGAATGGGCAGCGCGGGCACACTCACAGCTAGAAATGGAGCGGGGATGCGTCTGGCTATGTTCGGCTACAGCTGCTTAGCTGCTAACGGAACCAGATGGAGCCAGGCAGAACAGAGAGCGCTGATTGGCTGAGCTGAGCCAATGGGTGTGCTTGTTTTTGTCTACGTAGAGGGGGTGGCATGAAGGTGAGTTTCCTGGGCTAACCATGGGAATACACACACGTATGAGAGGAACAACACCCAGGAGAGTGATTTCCCGGGTGTTTTTCCTATTTAAAGCGCCTCCCCCGGTCCACTTTATTGAGCCATCCTGATTTGCCACGCACCACTATTCTAAGTATGTCACACACCCCGCGTCAAAACTATTATTACACTTGGGTTTACCTACCTGTAGAGGGCGATGTTGCAGAGAAGTCAAAGAAAAAAGAGAGCCCCTCCCGGTCTATAAATACCTGGGACCTCCCACTATATCCCAGTGTTCCTTCTCTGCAGATCGGCGACAAGTCAGAAGAATGAAGTCTCCTGCTTGCAGGTAGCCGGGGTAACTCCCGGCCCCCCTCTCGGTTCTATTTCTGCCCGGCACTCTGTTATTACCCCTTAGTGAAGCCTCCCAGCCTAGGCTGTGGGGCCGGGCGAAGGTAGACGGCACCCTTATGGTGCCTAGGAGCCTAGCTCCACCGCAAGGCCCCATACTAGGGGGTAGGCAGTTTACCCGGTCTGGTGATCCCGGGTTGGGATGCCCCGTCCCTATTCTCAACCCTGGGGTGTTGGTGCCTTCCCCCTGCTTGGTTTCCCCATTGCTCCCTACGCTAAGGGGGGGGGGCTTCCCTTGTGTCTTTGTGTGTGTGATTCACTTTTCATTGTATGTGTGTGGTGTTTTTTCCACGTTGGTGCCGCTTAGGGCACAGCGCTGAGGGAGCTTCTCCCCCTCAGGTGCGGCGCAGGTCTTGGTGTCTTCGGGGAGCTTCTTCCCCTCAGGTCCGTCGGGAGGGGCGGGTCCGGTCTCGGCGCGCGCTCCGGCGGCCCGCCCTCTCCTTCTGCTAGCGCCGCGGAGGAGCCCGTTTCTGGCGGGATCCTTGCTCGTCTCGGGGAGGGGCGGGTCGGACGCATCATGCACTCTGGCTTCCTGCCTTCTCTTGCTTCTGTGCAGGCGTTCCGTGGCCCGCCCCCTGCTGCTGGCTGTCGGGCCGTCTTGGCGGGATGTGCGTATCACGGAGGGGCCGGGACGCTTCGCGTGTTTTTGTTGGCCCACCCTCTCTCTCTTGTTCTCCTGCTGCTGCAGTCCGTGTGCGTGATTGGCTGCCATTTTGTAAGTGTGTTATTCCTTGTGCGGCCTGTTTTGCGCTTTCATGATGTGATGCCTTTATATATGTATATATATTTCTTAGTGGAATGCCTTGCGGTTGGTCATTTTTCTGTACACAGGCCTTTGTTTGCTATGTCTTCTCTGTGTTGGAAACTTTGGCACTGAGTGATTGCTGTCCTTTGTCTTCCAGGTGTCACCTTGCTGTTAATGGGTTCACCCGGCCTTAAGATACCTGGGTAGTTTTCCCGTTAAATCCTCCCACGTGGGACATTAAAGGGGCATCCCCGGTCACTTATTGCGTAATTCCCTGGGTCATTGCGACGGCCACAATTTCACCATATGGAGGCTTCCGACGATACCGGAAATGGCCCCTCGGGGCAATCCAGGCAATGTTTGGGGTGTGGGGCTCCCCTACCAGGGGATGATGTTATACTCTGCATCCCATGTGCACAGCGGAATATTATGCGGCAGTCCGGTACTCCTGCGTCCGGTTCCTCGCCGCCTGTATCATCACCTACCCCTCCCCGCCTGTTCCGTACCCTATGTGACGTTGTCATGGGTGGGGAGCCGCAATCTGAGGTGTGTGCCAGATTGGCCAATCTTGAGAAACTGTTTTCTACAGTGGTTGCCAAGATGGCCCCGGCTAAGCGGAAGTATTTGTCCCCAGCCGCGCCGGCCTGTGACGTTGACGAGTTTGACTCGTTAGACTGGTTCGATTGCTCCCCGCTTGAGGAGGGTGAGATCTTTGAGGAATCGGACGAGGCTGACGACCAGCAATTCCTTGGTGCAGCTGGTGAGCAGGCGCGGGGGGATGCCTTGGACACCCCTTTGGTCCTGGCTCAGATGTTTGAGGTTTTGCCTATTTCTCCTCCTGAGGTGGCTCCTCCGCTAAAAGGGGAGTCGTTTGAGGTGTCCAAGCCGCGCTTGGAGTTTCCCCATCAAAAGCACTTTGACGATGTGATTCTTAAGGAATGGGAAAGGCCTACTCGGCTTCCGGGTGTTCCTCCAGGTTGGGATAAGAAATATCCTTTTCCGGCGGACCTGGTCAAGTGATGGTCATCCCCTCCCGAGGTTGATGCTCCGGTTTTGGGGTTGTCTAGCACTGCGCTTTGGCATTCTCCTGATTGTACTACCATCAAGGATGGTGAGGATAGACGTATTGACCAGTTGGCTTGCCACGTTTTTACCAGTGTCGGGTCGGCCTTGTGGCCTGTTTGTGCTGCGGCACTGTTGTTGTTGGCTTCCAGGTTGCTTGTTAAGGATCTGTTGACTTCTTCCAGCCTTGACCCGTCTAGTGATGAGTTCATTGCTCTCAAACGTTGTGAGTTGTTTTTGTCTTTTGTGCCGCTCAGGATGACACCATGGTGATGTGTAGTAGGACTGCGGCCTTGTTGGTGGCTATCCAGCGGTCGGTTTGGTTGCGCCAATGGGTGGCTGATTTTGTTTCTAAAAGGTCTCTTACGGCTCTCCCTTTTGTGGGTCTGCGCCTGGTTGGAGAAAAATTGGATTCGGTTGCCAAGGGAGGTAAGTTACCTCAGCGCAAGAAACAACGTCATTCCTTTCGGGGGACGACCTCCTTTAACCCTTCCTTTCGGGGAGCCAGAGTGGGTAGGGGTTCGGCTTTCTCCGCCACCAGAGGTGTCGCCTGGAACAGGGGCAGGGGTCGTGCCCGTCCTGGACACTCTTGGGGCTCCAAGCCCGCTGCCAAGCCCGCTCAGCAATGAGGGGGCGCCCTCACCCTTGCGGGTGGGGGGGCGGCTGCGACTTTTCTCCCAGGTCTGGGACCGGGAGGTCTCGGACAGATGGATTCGGGAAGTGGTGTCGTCCGGTTACAAGCTGGAGTTCGAGTCCCGGCCTCCTCGCAGATTTTTCAGGTCTCGGGTCTCGTCGGACCCCCTGGCTGCGCAAGGGCTCCGGGCGGCTGTGAAGAATCTTCTGGATATGGCAGTCATTTGCCCGGTGTCTTCCGCGGAAAGGGGCCTGGGCTACTATTCAAATCTGTTCACGGTGCCCAAAAAGGACGGATCTGTCCGTCCCATCCTGGATCTGAAGCTCCTCAACAGGTTTATTCGTCCTCGGAAGTTCCGCATGGAAACCCTGCGCTCAGCCATCAATTCTCTTCGTCAGGGGGACTTCATGACGTCCATAGACATCAAGGATGCTTATCTACACGTTCCTATCTTCCCGGCACACCAGCAATTTCTCAGGTTCGTGGTGGAGGATCGGCATTTTCAATTTGTGGCTCTTCCGTTCGGCCTTACCTCGGCTCCATGGGTTTTCACCAAGGTGCTGGCAGGGGTGATGGCCCTCCTCAGGGTCCAGGGAATTCTCATTGTGCCTTATCTGGACGACCTTCTCATTATGGCTTCGTCTCTCAGCCAATCGGAGACAGACACCAGGACTGTGGTAGCCACTCTGGAGAGATTCGGCTGGGTGACCAACTATCCCAAGTCCTCCCTTTTTCCGCCCAGGGTGGTGTTCTTTCTGGGAATGTCTCTGGATTCTTCCCAACACAGAGTGTTTCTTCCTCACTCCAAGGTTCTCTTGATTCAGGAATTGATTCAGCTTCTTTTGTCCAACCCTCACCCGTCTATCAGGCAGGGAATGAGGCTGGTGGGATTGATGGTGGCCTCGTTCGAGGCGGTTCCCTTTGCTCAGTGTCACACAAGGACGCTTCAGCTTCATCTGTTGGCTTGGGACCGGTGTCCAAGGTCGTTGGATCTGTCTTTCCAGGTGTCCTCCCGGGTTCGGCAGTTTCTTCAGTGGTGGCTGGTTCCGGCCAATCTCTTGAGGGGCCGGTCTTTTCTGGCGCCTCTTTGGGAGACAGTCACCACGGATGCCAGTCTGTCGGGGTGGGGGGGCTTCTGGAAGGATCTTCAGTTTCAGGGGCTGTGGGGGCCTCAGGAGGCCCACTTGCCCATCAATGTTCTGGAGCTGAGAGCCATCAGGTTGGTTCTGTCTCACTTGACACAGCAGTTGCAGGGCTTGCCGGTGCAAGTTCGGTTGGACAATCAGACGGCGGTTGCCTATATCAATCACCAGGGAGGGACTCGCAGCTGGAGTGCCCTCAGGGAGGTGTCTCTGATTCTGGCCTGGGCGGAGAGCCATGTCCCTTGCATCTCGGCGGTGTACATCCCGGGCGTGGAGAACACGGAGGCGGACTCTCTGAGCAGGTGTTCTTCTCGCCGGGGGGAATGGTCTCTCAATCCCAAGGTTTTTCGGTCTCTTTGCCTCCGGTGGGGGACACCGGAGGTGGACCTGTTTGCCTCTCGTCAAAATAACAAACTTCTGGCTTTTGTGTCTCTCTCTCAGGATCCTCTGGCTCTGGCAGTGGATGCCATGTCCCTGAGCTGGAGGGACCTGGGGTTTCTTTATCTGTTTCCTCCAATTCCCATGGTGGGCAAGGTGTTGCGAAAGCTGGCCCTAGAAGGGGTTCCCGCAATTCTGGTGGCTTCAAGGTGGCCAAGGCGGGTGTGGTTCGCAGACATCGTCCAGCTGGCAGTGGATCACTTTGTTCTGCCTCTTCGGCCAGACCTGCTCACTCAGGGTCAACTACTTTATCCCAATTTACCAAGCTGGCTTTGACGGCTTGGCTGCTGAAACCTCCATCTTAAAGGAGGAAGGCCTCTCTGTGATTCAGATTCTTGTTAGTGCTAGGAAGAGATCCTCTTCTACCATCTACTATAGGACTTGGAGGTCTTATATTGATTGGTGTGAGGTTAGGGCCTTGCCCTGCAGGGTGTTTTCTATTTCTAGGATTTTGGATTTTCTGCAACATGGGCTGGACTTGGGTTTCCAGCTGAGTACCTTGAAAGGGCAGGTCTCTGCCCTGTTTGTCTTTTTTCAAAGGTCTTTTGCGCTTCATCCTTTGGTTAAGACTTTCTTCCAGGGGGTTTCGCATGTGCGACCTCCTAGGAAACCTATGCTCCCAGTGTGGGATTTGAATTTGGTTCTTTCTGCTCTTCAGGTTCCTCCCTTTGAGCCTTTGCAGGATATTGCTCTTTCTACGTTAACTCAGAAAGTTGTCTTTTTGGTTGCCATCACCTCTGTTCGGCGTGTCTCGGTGTTGGCAGCCTTGTCGATCCAGGCTCCTTACTTTGAGAGGCATCAGGACAAGGTGGTTTTTCGATTCAAACCTGATTTTCTTCCTAAGGTGGTTTCTTCCTTTCACTATAACCAAGACATTGTTCTTCCTTCCTTGTGTCCTGAGCCTAGGAATGACAAGGAGAGGGTTTTGCATTCTTTGGATGTGGTACTCTGTGTGAAGTACTATTTGGTTGCTACTTCTCCTTTTCGTAAGACTGATGCTTTGTTCATGGTTCCTTGTGGGCCTAGGAAAGGTTTGGCTCCTGCTAAGTCCTCCATTAGTAAATGGATTTGCCAGGCTATTGTTGGGGCCTGTTCTGCCAAGGGGAAGTTTCCCCCTTTTCATGTTACTGCTCATTCTACCCGTGCTATTGGAGCGTCTTGGGCTTTTCAGCACCAGGCTTCTGTTGAACAAGTTTGTAAGGCTGCTACTTGGTCTTCTGTTCACACCTTTACCAAGTTTTATAAGGTTGATGTGCGGGCCTCAGCGGATGCTGTGTTTGGCCACAAGGTTCTGCAAGCTGCAGTGGTTTGAGTTATGCATTATTGCCTTGTTAGATACCCGCCCTTTGTGGATACTGCTTTTGGATGTCCCAAGTGTAATAATAGTTTTGAAGCGGGGTGTGTGACATACTTAGAATAATACCATTTTGTGAATACTCACCTGTAAAATGGGTATTATAAGTATGTCACACACCCTGCTTCACCCGCCCTTTTTGGTATCCTGGATTCTTTATATGGTGAAGCTTTTCAATTTTAAGGTTTACAGTTGGATCTTCCTGGTCCCTTTGCCTTACTGCTGTTTGAAAACTGGGATATAGTGGGAGGTCCCAGGTATTTATAGACCGGGAGGGGCTCTCTTTTTTTTCTTTGACTTCTCTGCAACATCGCCCTCTACAGGTAGGTAAACCCAAGTGTAATAATAGTTTTGAAGCGGGGTGTGTGACATACTTATAATACTCATTTTACAGGTGAGTATTCACAAAATGGTATTTTCTGGCCCATTCCTCTAGCTTTGCAGAACCACTGCCAGCCATTTAGATATGCCTGACATGGGTTGCACCATATATAGGGCAGTCCCCTACGTGGGGAGGCAATCACATCTTGCATTTGTTCTCTACATGGATGGGTTAAATGCGGCGGAAAAATGCTTCTGTGGACAAGCATATAATGGCCATATATATCCCATATATTCCAATAAGACCTGTAAATAGTGACAGATAATGTCATATACCACTGTCACCCCTGCCAGTCAAGCACCTTGAATGTGCACCGCTAATAGCAGCATCCTCTGGTAAATGGATTCTTTTCTAACATTCTGCCATGTCTAGCTAGTCACAGCTTCACGTGTTCTATTCACCTGGAAAAAAAAAACTAAAATTCTTCAGCTTTCAGCAGCAAGCAGGAGGCAGACACTGCAAATATTGGTTGTGTGGCAGGTTCTTCATGATTTGTACATCAACCTCCCATGCAAGTGCTTCATTTGTATGTACCCAATAGAATCGCTACTATGTCAAATTTTTCTCCCTTCATGGTGACCTACGGAGAGAGAGTCTCCACCCCCCCTGGGAAGAAACACAACCTGAACAGAGGTTAAAACCCAACCCCTTCCTCTCCACCTTAGTTCTTTGTGTTCTAAAGAACCTCTGGGCAGTAGGCTAGAACCTATTTGTTGTTTTAGTTTAATATTTTCCACTCCAGGAGACCCTGGAGAAGCCCACTGAGCCTGAAACCCTTGTAGTTCACCCAGGGTTCACAGGCGGCCAGAGCAGTCCCTCATAGAGGCTCACCTGAGCCTACATTGTTTATGCTTACGCACTTTGCAAATTTGTACATATTTTGTAAATATCTAAAACCAACTGAGCAAAAAAACTGCAACCAGCTTGTTTTCAAGTTGGCAACCACCAAGAGTATGATGTCTATCACCCCTATGTACCTGTCAAGTCTCATGATGTTGCATGGAAAGCTGGCTAGAGGCAAGTTAAAAACAGTGGTGTAACTGGATGTGATGGTGCAAATGTTAAATGGGGCCCTGTCAAGGCTCCTACAGTAAATCTTTTTCTTCACACAACTAGACAACTTAAGACTGAAACTGCAGAGGAGAATGGTGCTTCTTTTCTTTAAATGATACCATAAATAATAAAGTGGAGGGGCATAATAGTGCCCCTAACCTTCTGGGTCCCAGTGCGGTCCTACCCCTTATAGTTATGTCCCTGGTTAAAAGATCTCGGTCCAACTTCAGCTTGAGGAGATAAATACGATCAGCCACCACCTAGTGTCAGAAACTGCTGATTATTCTTAGTTTTATGTTATAAATGTAGATGGCGCCATTTATTCAGTCGTTTTAAAGAGGAACACCAAACAGGAATTTCACTTTCCTGTGTGTTGTAACTCCATGCAGCAGCATCCTGAAATGGGATCCCCCGCTGTGTGTATACCCCCAGGTCGCCCGATCAACTCTCCTCCCAGGCTGGAACTGAAAGCAAGCGCGCTGATTGGCTGAGCATCCTGTCGCTCTGCTCGCTGGCGGGAGCAGAGTGCACCGCCATCCACATCCCCCGCCCACCTTGCAGCTGAGACGTGCCCGTGCCGCTCATTCAGAAAGGCTGGGTGTGCACACGGCTAGAGGTGTGTGGGGATGCAGCCACAGAGCACTCAAGGGCTTGGGAGGTGAATGGATCTGGGCATCTGGGGGGGGGGGGGTTCACACAGTGGGGCATCCCAATTTGGAAAGCCCCAAGGACAGGAACTAGGGCGGCCCAGGAGTCTTTTAGACTCCAGGGCCTCCAAAGTTCCTCTTTTAAGGGATTCAGCAGGCGATAACCTGCTCTGTCCCTTTTTGTAGTGCTACCCCTGGCAAAGTCTAAACATTTTTCCATTTTTACTAATAAACTTTTGTAGCTGAGATAGTTATTACATTTTTACCTATGAGGGAGAGTGGGCATGGGCATGCAGTGGGGGGGGGGGGGGATGTAATGCTGTGCTTGAACACAAGCTGAGACAGAGGATTTTTGTTGACAATCAACGCAGTGCTCGGGGTGAGGCGGAAAAGTTAAACTGCAAATCTTGCTCCAAGCTGCACATAAGGACCTAAGGCAGATAAACATTCAGTTAAAGTGCACCTATACTCAGAAAGAAAGTTGGTCATCATGTTCTTCCCCCAACCCAGTGCCACAAATCAGCCTGTGTTTTTCCTAAAGCCTTATTCATAAAAAGACTAACAGAAAGTATGAATTCGAGAATTAAATCTGTCTCGCCTTGAGAGGATTCGACTGAGGGGGGACATAATTAACTTATATAAATATATAAATGGCCCATACAAAAAATATAGAGGAACACTATTTCAGGTAAAATCCTCTCTAAAGACAAGGGGGCACTTCCTCCTCCTGAGCACGGGCGAACACCCAGGTCAGAGCAGCCGGTGGGTGTGGCCTGCACAGACTCCGTGCAGGCCACACCCACCTGCTGAACGGGTTTGGGTGCTTGCGTGTGCCATAGCCGGAAGAAGCAGCAGATGGAGGAGCGGCGGGCACTGTTTCTGGCCCTGCCGCTGCTGTAGCTGCCGGAAAAGACAGCGATAGCAGCGGCTGGGACGGGGACAGGGCCCGCCGATCCTTTGTCTTTATCTTGCCTCCCGCGGTGTGGCAGGCAAAGCCGGAGCGCCAGTAAAGGGTGAGTTTACTTTTTATTTTTCATTTTATTTTTTTTACATTCGCCCGATAAGGCGCATATACATTTTTTCCCCCCCTTTTAGGGAAAAATAAGTGTGTCTTATAGGGCGAAAATACAGTGGTATTATGTCAATTTCATTAGCCATATGCTAATTAGTTCAGTTACAACTAAACTAAAATTAGGGCTAATTCAACACAATTTTTCTATGTGCGATTCAGCACCATTTTAGCTCGTCACATTTTTAAAAATGTGAGAGAAAGGAAAATGTAATCATGATTTTTTTTCATGTGTGTTTTATGGTTTGTTTTTACCTGAAATATGGTTATATCGTTGCATATGAACTTGTAGTATAGGTAGAAACCTGTTGCAAGGAACTGGGGCCATATGGTGGGATCTCTTGAGGTTTATGGAAATCCATTAGGTGAAGTAGATAGCAGATGTCTTTTAAATCCAGTAGGTGAACTAGAACAGTGATCAAATGGTGTCCATAGGAAGTGATGACCTTCTCCAGCAAATACCTTGTCCATTTACAAAAGATTTGGAATAATAGCAATTGAGTAGCAAAACCTTTTCTAGAATGGCTGCTGTTTTTGCAGCTCTTGCTTCCCTGTCCCAAAGCAATCTAACACTTGTTGAGGTCAAGTTGATTCCCTTCTTTTTGTTTTGAATAGATCATGATAAAAGGTTTTTTTTTTTCTGTGGCCAATTTCTGCTTAAAACTGGAAGTCCGATAACTTTTGGCTCAAGTGGTAAATTAACTGTTGTGAGCCACTGGAACATTGAGCACAGAAGAAGCATGTTTTCAAGTTGACAAGAACATAATTGGCTTGGGGCCACAGTTTTGTTACTTTGTTCAAATGTAAAAAATGGTTATTTTGTTGTTGCATTTGTATAACATGATAGTAGACCAGACATCTTGTAAATGTTAATTATGGCATTTGGTAAGATGAAGGCAGAAGCTCACACCAGTTACATGTATACGTTATGCCCTTGCCAGATGATGAGATACGTTGCTCCCTGTGGACTAGCAGTCCTTGCCATCCTGGAAGTTAAACGTGGCATTTGGAAGAGTTTTCCATTGCAGAGAGTTGAATGTTCCCACGTCAATGTGTAAGTGACTGAAACGGAAAATGATCTGTTTGTTTTGTGGAATACTAACCATTTAGTTTGACTTAAAAACATTTGACTTGACTACGAAAATTGCCATTCTGGCTGGAATGGACCTTTAAAGGACCAGTTAATAACAAAGAAGGCTGATGTGGATGCTGAATTATTTTAGCCAGGATAGCCATAGAATTATTTCGTCCAGGTATTTTGCACAAGGCTGGCGCTATTTTTTTTTTTTTTGTCCAGGACCGTCGCATGACAATGAATTACTTTGCGCCGTGCAGCCCTACAATAATTTGTTTCACCGCACCTGGCAGTCACTAACAATAACCCCTACAGCAGATGTAAGTGAGGTGGGCCCCCCTTGTGTAGTAGGAGCTGGTTGCACAGGCACACTGAGCTTTTGCAGAAACTACTCTCTTCTCCCCCAGAGCATTACGAAAAGATGACACAGTCGGTTTTATGAGTACAGTGTCTGGGGGCAGGATTAGAGGTAGTGCTGGGCTCTACAGTGCAAAACCACATACCAGTGTCTGATACCAGATCACTCTGTAGTGCCACACACGTGTAGACTTACTGCCGGTGTCTGAAGTCTTGGAGTGACCGAGTCAGCTAGAAGAGGTGCCAGTGTCTGGCACTTGTCAGAGGGCCACATAAAAAGGTTTTGCGGTCTGAATGCATTCTAGAGGTTTTCCAGTTTAAGGTGATCCTTGTAGACCAAGTATTAAAGTGAACCAACACAAACAGTGCTCATATACACCCCTGCCCAGGGCAATTCAGATGCACATAAAAATTAATTTACCTTTTTTATCTCCTGCTATGGTAAATTTTTAAAACAAGATTTTGTCTCCTGGACATGCAGGCCGTCTGCAAACACGAAGTGCTGCTGGGGCTTCCGGTTACTGTGCTTTGTCAATTAAGTCAGTTGAATCCAGGCAGCAGCATGGCTGAGATGCTGGGAAAGGTCCAAAATGGCCCCTACCACTGGAAAATCGGTGAGGGGGTGATTCAGCTTTGAGTGGATGCAGGAGCAAATGATTTCAGTATCATGCATGCAAATGGAGCAAGGGAGTTTTGGGGAGTCTTATTATCCAACTGTTCCAGGCTGTTGGTCTGGTTTAATCTGTGGTGATCAGTTTGTTAGATACAGTGGGTCACAGATGTTGTTCATGGCATTCCCAAATGGTTCTCATAACTATCCTCCTCTGTCTCCTTTATCCATCCTGTAGCTCTAGTATCTAACTCGTACTCCTCTAAATCCATCATTGGAACAAGATTGGTTGCAATGCTAAATGCTATCACTTTATTACTAATTCTTTTAAATTGACCAGTGGTCCTGTTCTTCTTTTATTCCATGCTGGTACACAGGTCTTCAAATACTCTTGGGATAATCCTCATCTCACTAGCATGGACTAAAGACATCAAAGCAACCAAAGCATACCTTCACCCCACCTCCTCCATCTACCAGTCTGTCTTTAGTCTGCACTAGACTCCTTGGCCACATTTGTTTGTTTTTTATTTCTGATTAATAGGAGAGCAGGGAATCTAACCCCCTTTTAACTTCGAGGTCCCCACATTATCGCTCTACCAGGTGGATCCAGATGTGAAGGCTCGCCAAGGTCAACACTCGACAGGACCATGGCCGAAGAATTATGTATCTGGGGTCTGAGCCATTTTTTTTTCATTTTGGACTGCAGCATTTATTACTTCTCTTATTGGGGGTCTAGGGAGTCCAACTTGAAGCCCCTGTCAGGTTCCTTCAGATGCTGCACCTTCCTTACTCCTACACCTGCTGGCCAGTGTATATCTTCACCTGTGGTTCCCCTGTGGACATTTTGTGTGTAGTTGCAGTAGCATAAAGACCCCATACCCTTTTGTCTGATCAGACCAATTTGCCTCGGACACCAATGTGGGGGGGGGGGGTTGTAAAAATGCAGCATCCCAGGATACAGCGAGTCTGACTCCACATTCTGTCATACCCCGAAGAGTGGGACACTTCTTTGCATACTTGATAGGGAGTGGCGGTGACTAGTTATCATTTGGTGCATCCCTCCACCAAGAATTTGGGAGAAAATGGACCATCTTCCAGAGGGAACTGATCCTATACCTAAACTGGCAACACCTGCCATCATGTGGCTCCTAAAGGAACCTGTTTAGACGCTAGAAAGAACTGCAACCTAAGCCAGCCAGTCGGCCTTTAGTGAATGAAATACCTTTGGGGACCACACAAGGTGCCTAACTGTCATTTTGACAGTTTAATGTCAAAAACCAAAGGGTGGCCCTTTAAATTTAAATGTGACACCCTCTACAACTCCCTTCCCTTGATGCCTTGGGTGACACAACAGAAAAGTAAAAGTTGAAGTGTATATACCTCAAATTCCATTGTGAATGTTAAAGAGCATTTGCAGGCACGTACAGCAAAGGTCACAGGGAAAGTTTGGGGCCGTAAAGCACATCTGTGCGTGTATATACATTTTAATGAATTGATCATTTTGGTATGTCAAGTGAGGTGCTTTCATATCCTTCATTGAATCTAGTGGTTCTTCATGGCTATAGGCACCTAAAGGATGCAGCAGGGGAAGGGAAATAAAGCAGACTTGATGGACAAATGGTTAGTATCTCCCAGTGCCTTGTAAAGACCCCTGGGACTGAGGAGATCCCATAGGGCAGGGGCATGTACTGAAAATGCACAATGCCCTATTCCAGGCAAGTTGCTAATTTTAGGAACCTGGGATGTGCGGAAAGTCATCCTGCAGGTCGATGTTCACCATAAAATCTCCTGAGATCAGCAGTTTTCTTATATTGAAGATAGACTCCACCCTGAAGTGCCGATACACAATGAACTGAATTTTGGATTTAAAATCATTCTAAAGTCCCTGGAAGGTTTCTGGAACAGGAACACATGTCATAAATATTACATAAAAGGGTTGAGGTTTCTTCAGAACCTCTAATTGTGGATGCTTTAGAGGTACCCTCATCCTCTGAACCCTCTACCCCGAAGCCATTGTTAAGGGAGTCCTCCCCAGAGGAGGACTATCCTCAGCCTCCTGGGACTGACTTCTGGAAGCCAGCAGAGGCTGAGGAGGCTGCAGAAGGGTTGGAGCAGGGGTTAACGAGGGTTAAGGTGATGGGGAATACCTCTGAGATAGCTGTGTCAGAAGAAACTGTACAGCTGTGGGAGTGGCTCTGGCAAGAAGGGATCTGCAGAGATCTGCAGATCTCCAAAGTGCAGGCCATGTTAGTAATCCAGTAATGCCTGTGGTGGCAGGCATGCGGTCCTGCTGAAGAGAGCTACACCCCAGGAACTCCTGGGGGTGAAAATCAAAATAAAAAAATGACAATCATCAGGTCCCAGAGGTTCCCTGAAGAGGAAACCGAGACATACGAAGAACTGGGGTTGAAGGGGTCGGGCTTTTAAAATGTCCCAGTTTGTGTTTCCTCTACGGGGGGGGGGGGGGGGGGGGGCTCCATGGCTATCCTGAAGGATGAAGGGGGAAAATCTTCATTATGCTATAAAAAATAGACGTTCTGAACCTATTTATTATGGCCCACAACCAGTTTCCAAATTTTTTAAGTGGTCTTCGCTCTTCAAAAGGTTGAGCACCCCTGCTGTACACTATTTAACAAACTACCATAAGTTAAACGGTCCTTCACCCTGAATAAGAGTATATCTTATTTGTTTCCCACACCCTGTGCATACAGATTGCTCACAATAAAATCATCCTACCTACCATGTTATGAGCCTTTAAACATCAAAGATGGCGGCGCATAGAGCATCAGGCAGCCTGCAAACAGGAAGTGTCTTCTGTCGCTCTGAATTCTGGGTTTGCTGTCCTTTCTCTGGCCCCAGAGAAATAGTTATTCTAAGAATACAGCACGTCCTGCTCCAGAGATAATTCCTTACGTTTGGGTAATACATCCACAAGATGGCGCTGGACTGCAGAGACAGCAAAAAAAAAGTGGCTCCTCCCGGGCCCTTATATTCCATGGACCTCCCACAAATTCCCCTGTTTTTCTCTGCAGTCGGCGTTGCGAAGGCAAGAAGATGGCTCTCTCTACTCGCAGGTGAGCGTGGCTATTAGCCTGCGGCCCTGTAGGACTATTCCCACCCGTTCCTCTTTTTTTCTGCCTCCCACCTTTGGCTGCACTGGTCGGGTGATGGTAGGCAGCACCGCTGTCGGGTGCTTAAGGAGCAATCCCCCACCAAAGGGTAGGCGGTATAGGCCCATGGTGAGCCTTATGGGATGCCCCTCCCGCGCTATTGCCCCTTGCCCCCTGTCCATCGGTGGGCTGCTGTCCTCCCTCGCTCTCCCTGGTATTTCTCGTGGGGGGGGGGGGGGTTATGTGTATTCTTCACTCCTTGGGATTGTATTCTGTGGTATGCTTTTGGCTTTCTGTCGCCGCGTGTGCTGGTTGCACTGGTTACCTTTTAAAAAAAAATGCCGCCGCCGCCAAAAGCGCTTCTACGACATTCCGCAGTCGGTGGTGACTTTACCTCAGGCACTGCTGTGCCTTCATTGGCTGGCATGGTCACATGGGCGCCTTCGCACTCTTCGGGGGCTGGGCCTTGCGGATGGCGCGTTCCGCATCACTGTCTCCGCGGCCCGCCCCTCGAGGTATCTGCGGGCGCCGTTTTGGTCTCCTCGTGCTGCGTGGCTGGTGTCTACCTACCGCGGTCCGTAAGTGCCCCTGCGAGTTGGCTTATTTTTTATATCTTATGTATGCATACCGCTTACGAGACTTTTCTGTTTATGTCTTGTAGGGGGGTCAAACTTAATTGTGATTTCTCGCGGCCTATCCCCTCTATTTAGTTTGCTATTAGAGGCCTATTCTGCCTTTATCTCCCACTTCCCTAGCAGGCTATTGGGGCATCCCGGGTGGCCTTATAGCGTAAATCCCTATTGACCGGTTGGGCCGCGATAATCTCCATATGGAGGCTTCTCAGGATAATGTGCTTGGGGTTCCTTCGGGACAAGCCCGGCTGTGTGTGGCGTGTGGGGTGTCCCCTACAAGTGATGACAATGTGCCCAGCAGGCGCTTGTGCTGCAATCTGGGTTACCTGTGGCTGGACCTGCATCCCGTATGGCTTCGCCTACACCCCCACGCTTACATCTGACTCCCAGTGAGGTGCATACCAGTGGGGAGTCTCAGCCTGATTTGTCTACCAGGGTGGCTAGCATTGAGAAGCTGATTGCTGGCTCTACGGCGCGTAAGGCCTCTGCCGGCTATACCCCCCTGGAAGAGGGGGAATAGTTTTCTGATTCAGAATCATCTGATGAGCAGCGCAAGGGTTATGCTGATTCTGACTCTGACCCATGGGCTCCAGATGATGCTGACAGGCTTTTGGCTCACATTTTTGATGTACTTTCTATCTCTCCTCCTGCCTCTGCAGCAGGGGGAGTCGTTTCACACTGCTAAGCCAGGTTTGGAGTTTCCTTAGCAAACTCACTTTAATAATCTCGTGCTCAAAGAGTGGGAGCGACCGAGCAGGCTCCCTGGGGTGCCTAAGAGTTGGGATAAGAGGTATCCCTTTCCTGCTGAAGTGGTTAAGCGTTGGTCGTCCCCTCCTGAAGTGGATGCACCAATTCTAGGGTTGTCCAACACTTCTGTCATGCATTCCCCTGACTCCACTACGCTGAGGGATGGTGAGGACCGGCGCATTGATCAGCTGGCTTCCCATGCCTTTGCCTGTGTGGATTCCGCGCTGCGTCCGGTTTGTGCCTCTGCCATTACAGCTGTGGCTATTAGGACTCTGCTCAAGAGTATAGAGTATAGAGCCCTTCTGCATTGTGAGGAATTTGTTGCATATGTCCTCTCTGCCTTGGATGATACCATTAGAATGTGTGGCAGGGCTTCTGCCTTGGCGGTGGCAATATACGCCGCTCGGTTTGGCTGCGCCAGTGGGCAGCTGACAGAGCTGCCAAGAAGGCTCTCACTAGGTTCCCCTTTAAAGGACTGCGTCTATTTGGGGATCGCCTGGACCTGTTTGCTAAGGGAGGCAAGTTACCGCAGCGCAAGAGACAGTCTCGGCCCTTTCGGGGTTCAGTTCCTTTCTTACCTCCTACCGTGGGTCCAGAATGGGAAGGGGAGCTTCATTTGCAGGGGCCCAGGGAGATTTCTGGGGCAGGGGCAGAGGGCGTGGCCGCCCTGGCCCCTCCTGGGGTTCCAAGTCTAAGCCTTCCCCCAAGCCCTCTCATGCATGAAGGGGCGCCCTCACCCATCCGGGTGGGGGGACGGCTTTGGCTCTTTACTCACGTCTGGAGGCGTCATGTCTCAGACCGGTGGATTCAGGAGGTAGTGTCCTCCGGTTACAAGATAGAGTTGGCAGCCGGGCCGCCCCCAAGATTCATCAGATCCCGGATGCCTTAAGACCCCCTGTCAGCTCAGGGCCTGTTGCTTGCTGTGCAGAATCTACTGGAGCTGGGGGTCATCTGCCAGGTGCCTTTAAGGGAAAGGGGGCAAGGGCTATTATTCCAACCTTTTCACTGTTCCCAAAATAGATGGGTCTGTCAGACCCATCCTGGACTTAAAGCTTCTCAACAAGTTTGTCAGATCCAGGCGTTTTCGCATGGAGACTCTGCGCTCAGCTGTAAGATCACTGCGCCCAGGGGACTTCATGACCTCTGTGGACATCAAGGATGCTTACCTCCATATTCCAGTTTTTCCAGGTCATCAGAGATTCCTCAGGTTATTCACCAGGGTATTCACCAAGGTGCTGGCGGGCATTATGGCTCTGCTGAGAGCTCAGGGCATTCGCATTCTTCCCTATTTAGTTGACATTCTTATCACTTCTCTGTCCTTCCAACAGTCAGAGCTGCATACTCAGCGGGTGGTGACCACACTGGAGTCATTCGGCTGGTAAACCACTGTGATAAACCACTCCAAATCTTCCCTGTCTCCCTCTTTGGTGAAGCCATTTCTGGCCATGAATCTGGATACAGCTCGGGCCAGGATCTTTCTTCCTCAGCAGAAGGTGGACAGTCTGCAGGCGCAAGCTCAGCTCCTTCTGTCCTGCCCTCATCCTTCCATCAGGCAGGGAATGCAGCTGGTGGGCCTGATGGTGTCCTGCTTAGAGGCGGTTCCTTATGCTCAGTTTCACATGAGGCCTCTTCAACTCCACCTCTTGTCTGTATGGGACAGGGACCCTGTGTCCCTGGATAAGGTTTTGGTTCTGTCCCCCCTAGCCAGGCGGTCCCTCTCGTGGTGGCTGGACTCAAGGAACCTGTTGGTGGGCAGATCCTTTCTGGCCCCTTGCTGGGAGACAGTCCCCACGCCGCTTGACCCCGCACCTTCGGGGTCGGACTGTTCAGGTACGGTCGGACAACCAGACGGCGGTTTCCTACATCAATCATCAGGGAGGGACCCGGAGCAAGGGGGCCCTCAAGGAAGTGTCTCTGATCCTGTCCTGGGCGGAGGACAATGTTCCCTGCATCTCAGCTGTGTACATTCCGGGGGTGGAGAATCTGGAGGCAGACTCTCTGAGCAGGGGGACTTCTCGCCTGGGGGAATGGTCCCTCAGCAACAGGTAACAGCAACCCCCGTAAGCCTATGTTACCAGTCTGGGCTTTGAACTTGGTCCTATCTGCCTTGCAGGGGTCTCCTTTTGAGCCTGTGCATGAGGCTGCTTTGTCCATTCTTACTCTTTAGGTAGTCTTTTTGGTGGCTATCCCTTCTGTTAGGCGTGTTTATGAGTTGGTGGCGCTTTCCATCAAGCCCCCTTACTTTGAGAGACACCAGGACAAGGTGGTGTTTCGCTTTAAACCAGATTTTCTGCCTAAAGTTGTGTCTGCTTTTCATCTCAATCTGGACCTTGTTCTGCCTTCTCTGTGCCCTAATCCTAGTAACCCTAAGGAGAGGGCTCTACATTCCTTGGATGTGGTTAGGAAACTAAATTTTTATTTGGTAGCTACTGAACCCTTCAGGAAGACTGATGCTCTTTTTGTGGTCCCTTCTGGTCCTAAGAAGGGTCTGGCTCCAGCTAAGTCTACCATCAGCAAGTGGATCTGTCAGGCTGTGATTCAGTCCTATTCTGCTAAAGGGAAGGATCCTCCCTTCCACCTTACTGCTCATTCCACTCGTGCTCTTGGTGCCTCTTGGGCCTTTCAGCACCAGACTTCTGTTGAACAAGTTTGTAAGGCCGCTACTTGGTCTTCTGTTCATACTTTTTCTAAATTTTACAAGGTTGATGTTAGGGTTTCAGCTGATGCTGCTTTTGGCCGCAAAGTTCTGCAGGCGGCAGTGGTTTAATCTGCATATTGTTGCTTTTGGGGATCCCACCCTACCTTACGGACACTGCTATTGGATGTCCCAAACGTAAGGAATTATCTCTGGAGCAGGACGTGCTGTATACTTAGAATAATACAATTCTGTGATTACTCACCTGTAGAATTGGTATTATACGTATACAGCACGTCCTGCTCCACCCCGCCCTTGTTTTCATTATTCTTAGTACCTCTGTATGGTGGTTGTTATCGTGGTTAAAATTGTTTTATTATGGTTGTTATTCTCCCGGCTTCTTGCTAACTGCTTGTCAATACTGGGGAATTTGTGGGAGGTCCCTGGAATAGAAGGGGCCGGGAGGAGCCACTTTTTTGTGGTCTCTGCAGTCCAGTGCTATCTTGTGGATATATTACCCAAACGTAAGGAATTATCTCTGGAGCAGGACGTGCTGTATACGTATAATACCAATTCTACAGGTGAGTAATCACAGAATTGTATTTTTTTAAGGGTTTGGGCTTTTCATACAGACATACAGAAACACTAGGGATTATTAAGAAATATAAAGCAGACTAAATAAAAGCTGCAGACCCTCACAGCCAGCACGTGTAGAACAGAAGACATGCTAACTTCACGCTTTGCCTGCAATGTCCGTTTTACACTATACTATTTTTGTGTCCATAAATACTACTTTTTTTGCTTGTTTACATGTGTTGTGGTGGAATTTGTTCCATGTCAATAATATTTTTAGAAGAGTTTATGAACTGTAAGGGGAAGCAGTGTACAAAGGCTTTTAAAAGTGAACTAAAACCCAGAAAAATGAGTTGGCCCTCCTTATGAGCTTTGCTGATTCTGAGATTGCCTGCAGTGTGTAACACCCTGGTTTTCCCATAAACTAACCTTAGTCCTTGATCACATGCTGCAGCACCCCTACTCCCTCCAGCCCACTGGCAGACATTCAAGTTCACGGAAGGTGCACAGAGCAGAGGTGCTGTTAGAGGCCTGCCTGCACATGTGGGGCATCCCAAAATCCTCACTCCAGACTAGTGTTTTAGGCTTTGTAAGGAAATCGTACCTTGTAAGCCCACCTGACATGACTGCGGCACAGAGTTCGTGCAGTATGGTCCCTTGATACAAGCCTGCAGGGACCCCGACAGGCTGCAAGGCTCTTTCATACTACCAGTGAACAGAGTCCTGCCAGCCTGTTGGAATGCCACCACCACTGGTTGATATAACTCCCATCTCGTAACGGGATTATATCGTGCCAGAAGCCAGCCCTGGTAGCATGTAATATAACCGAGAAGCACGAACAAGTGGGTTTGGAGGTCAAGATAACTGAGCATCCCAAGCAAAGAACATTTTCAGCCTCAAACAAAAAATGATATACTCAACATGTCTTTCACGCAGACAGTCACTAAAAGTCTGATGGTGAAGGTTCTACCTGATAGCTGGAACTACGTCCTGTGCTGCACCCTGATCACATCTCTTCCTCTGTCCGGGGAGACGCGCCCGCCATCAGTCACCGTTAGCTGGCGCCCCCCTCCATTTACTGCAATAGAAAGGGGCACGTGGAGACCTATTGCATTGAATGGAGGAGGCATGCCAGCTAATGGTGAAGGGAGGGCGTCTCCGCTTTGGAGAAGGCGGGAGAGACATGCAATCGCTCGTGCAGCATGGGATGTGGATCCAGCTATTCATGACAGTCTGCGTGAGACACATGAGTATAGTTATATATTCCCTTTAAGAATACTCGACAAACTATGTACATACAATTAACAGATGCATTACAGGTACGAAGTGCCAATGCGTATGAGTATGTTACAATTGGCATAAGCCGATAAAATGTATGCAAGTCGCCTTATTGCAGACAGCAACAGGGGCAAGTAGAGCCTGATGGTTCCTGGTCCCACCTCTACAAGTCATGCAAGACCCCCAGAAGTAAGACAGAAGGCCTTTATACACAGGTTACACTCCTTTCCCTGGGGATGGACCTCAAATTTCTCCCCTGGTATTTCCCAGCTAAAATTCCTAAAAGTTAGTATGTGGCATAAGGTTTTGTTGGTCCTAGAGAGTTGATCTTGGTGCCAATAGACTTAGTAGGGTGCTGCACACACTGACAATGGCACCGCTGCTTTATATGGCTACTAACCTGAGTTCTCCGGAGTGTTCAGGGGATGAAAGGAGATCCGCGTAAGCATGATCTCCATTTAAAGATTGTAATCAGTTTGTGTGATCTGGCTGGGATTTTCGTAATTCAATGTACAGTACTGGCGCCATTATGTCTGCAGAATTTTTTTTTAAATTCCCCAGTCGATGTGGCTTCCTGGCAGGGGTTTCCTTTTGGCCAAGCCTGTGGCCGGTTTGGCTATCTGTGATGGGAACTTTACCAGTGATTATCCTTTGAGTGGAGGCTCCACACTGGGGAGCTTAAAGCAGACCTTCACCCTGAATAAGAACATATCTTATGTTTCCCACACCCTGTACATAAAGATTGCTCACATTAAAAATCATCCTACCTCAATCTTCTGCATGTTATGAGCCTTGAAACATCCAAGATGGTGGCTCATGGAGCATCAGGCAGCCTGCAAAGAGGAAGTGTCTTCTGACTGTTTTGCTCTGCATTCTGGGATTGCTGTCCTTTCCCTGACTCTCTGTGCAAAGCACATGTATAACCCACCCCCTGTACTTAATCCCCCCCTCCTCTCTCTTCTCAGTATGTGTGATGCTTTTGAGTCAAAATGGCGGCGCCCGTATCCTAGAGTCCTATACAGAGTTGCAGCCCCTGGGGGAAAAATAAGTGACTAAAAACTTAAAATATATTAATTTTAGATGGGGAATAGTTCTTTAAGGGTTTGGGCTTTTCATGAAATCATGCTGAAGGCCCGGTTTAATGAACCTGGTTGAGGTTTGCATTGAAATTACATCCTTTGTTTACTGACATCAGCAGATCATTACTAGGAATTATATCTACATTTTCCTCAGACTTTAGCTTGGCCCACTGACTCTGACTATACACTGAAAAACAGTTACCCACTGGACTAACTTAAATTGTTTTGCCCGACCTATGCTTTGCTAGAACACTCACTTGCCATGCACTATATGTATGTATGAATGCACCGCCACTGTGGCGCTTGAGTTTGTGTGTGGATTCCAAGTAGTGATCACGCTGTGAGGTTTCTGACTGCTTTTTGCTAATTTCAGTTTGTTTTAAATGCAGAAAGGATACTCCGAGCAGACCTGTAAAAAATGTGATTTCTGATGTCACGTGGCTTGGGACACCACTGGAAGAAATGAATAGAATGCCAATGTGCCACAATTACCAAACACAATTGTTGCCTTCTGCTAACCACACTGTCACTATAAAGGTAAGTGTGTCAGTGTTAAAATGTTTTTTGTTTTTGCTTTTATATAAAAAAAATAAACTGAATGTTATGTGCACTCAAAATGCCCGGCCTTGATTTTTTTTAATATACAGTAGCATAAAGACATTATCATGTGGTATTCCAATGGATGCCATCTGGATCTAATATCAAGTAGGGGTGTCAGGAAAAAATGACCCCCCCCCCCCCCCCCCCCAGTAAAACTGAAAAAAAAACCAACTCACCTGACCCCTTGTTCGAACCGGCCGGCTCTCCTCTTCACCCGGGGGGCCTCCGCTCCCCCCCCCCCCAGGGCTCTTAAGTCTTCAGGAGAGTGCCCGAGAGGCTCTCTCCCTCTTACTTCCCGATGGGCGGCGCCATTTTTACGGATGGCGTCACTCCCGCTGGCATCATTCTGGCTCGCTACAGCTCAGCTGTCAGATGGCTAGTGATCGCTGGGCAGAGGAGAGAGGCAGACAAACCTTCGGAACTCCATCCTCCCCCCCCCCCCCCCCCCTCCCACCGCATCTGTCATCGGATCGGCAAGGGACACAGGAGCTGGCAATCGGAGGTGAGTAAAGGAAAAAACCCTTTTTCCCAGTGTCCTGTTCAGGTCGCTCCATTTCTGACATGTGACTGCAAGATGAAAATCGAAGCTTCTCCTGGCTCCATATAAGGCAGCTGTCTCCCAAAATTCCCCAGAATAATTCTTGCAGTCTGACTGCGAAGATCGTGCTATTATACTCTCTGGATATCGCAGGCGAGCGGGGCATCTCAAACCTGTCGGCCACTGCATCCCTATTCCCACCTTCTTCCGGGGACCCATCCTGCCTTGGCTACGGAACAGGTTACGGTAGGGGAACGCCGAGGTCAGGCATTCGGCAGAGCTATGCTCTGGGCCGCAGACCCTCTCCCGAAGGGTAACAAAGGAGGGGTGGCAGCCGCTCAGACCATTTTATAACTAACCTGGGAGGTGCACGTTAGCGGGGCAATTAGGATACAAAAGTCTTAAAGTGGACCAACACCCACGGGTGATCGGCCCGGGAATCTATAAGATTCCCGGGCCGATCACCCCCCACCCCGCGGGACATCCGAGATCGGGATGTCCCGCGGGGTGAAACCCCCCCAAACACCCCAAACTCCTTACCTTATGTTCGGCGGCGGCCGGCCGCCGCCGCCTCCCTCGCGCTCCTGTAGGCGTGCGCGTGCCCGCGCCGGCCGTCTGCGAATGGCCGGCGGGGGCGCGCGCGCGCCGAAAGTGACGCGAGGGAGGCGGCGGCGGCGGCTGCCGCTTAGACGTTCTTGTACGTCGGCGCGGGGAGAGGTGAGTTTTTCGGGGGGTTAGGGGGGGTTTCACACAGCGGGGCACCCCGATCGGGGGTGCCCCACCGAAGTGGCCCAAGACCCAGGATAGTCAAAATCCTGGGTGTTGGTCCACTTTAAAGGAGCCACAGCACTCAAACCAGTTAGCTTGCTGACCAACCTACAATCTGTCTCTAAACTTGGTTAAAAACAGAGGGCTCGGTCACACACATCTGCAGAAGTATGCTTAAGCTGCACCACCAGCGCCAAGGTGCCCCTGTGAGGTGCAGTCCTAACTCTAATCTCTGAGAGCCCAATTTGGGACATACAATGCAATAGATAAATTGGGAGCAGGCTTACCTGAGGTTGCCCTAAACCTCAAGTGCAAGCCATGGGGTGGAAGGGTCAAAGACCTTGTAATACAGCCTGGACCCCACACACCATGTGCTTGCACAGATTCATTCCCGCATGTCACCCACAAGCTTTATTGATATTTGTATGTATGTTTTAACTGGTGTAACTTTTTGCTTGTACTCGCCTCCCTCGTTCCTGTCTCCCCTCACCTCTCCTCCTGTCGTCATCTCTGCACGGTCCGCCCCTCAAGGTGCTTCTAACGGCCCGATCAGCACCATTGTATCCTGCGGCCTGCGTGCGCTCTGACAAGCGCTGGTCTCTCCCTCCTGCCCTTCGCTCCTGGAGGTCACCCCTCGATAGTGGCTGCACTGCCTCTTCCAGGATCAGTCGCTGCACTTGGCTCTTCTGTCCACGCTGCGGTCCGTGAGTCCTTTTCCTTGTCATCTCTGCCGTGCATGTGCTGTGGGATGCTCATGGTTTTTCCCTTTGTGTCTTCCAGACGGGTCCCATTTTACTCAGAATTGTGGTTCCTCCCGGTCTCGTCCACCCCCCCCCCCCTGCAGTCTCTATTCTTGAAGGGACATATTAGAGGGACTAAATTCGGAATTGTCCGTTTTTGGGCCGTCAGTGTCTTGTAACACGATTCCTGTTGCTACTAATCAACATAATGGAGGCTTCTGGGGATAGCGAGCTAGGGGCCCCCTCAGGGCGGTTAAGCTCTGTCTCATGTGTGGTACATGCCCTCTGAGCGGTCTCAGCACAGTTTGTGTACCTTGCGCCAAGAGCGTTATTCTGGAGCAGGATAGGGCGGGCGCTTCTGTCCCCAGCCCTATTCTACCTGCTCTTCCTTTTCAGGCGGCCGCAGAGATTCCTGGGGACGAGGTAGGTCCCGTGGCCGACCCAATCCCTCTTGGGGATCCAAGCCCAAGCCCCCTGCTAAGACCCCTCAGGCATGAGGAGGCGCCCTCACCCATTCGGGTTGGGGGACGGCTTCTGCTATTTGCTCACATCTGGAGACGGCATGTCTCGGATTGGTGGATTCAGGAGGTGGTGTCCTCCGGCTACAAATTAGAGCTGGCAGCTTGGCCGCTCCCCAAGATTTCTTCAGTCGCGGATACCCCAGAACCCATTGACGGCGCAGGTTTTCAACGCCTTCTGTTATCTGGGGTGATTTGTCTGGTGCCACACCCGGAGCGAGGTCGGGGGTTCTATTCCAATCTTTTCACGATACCCAAGAAGGACGGCCTATCCTGGACCTGAAGGGTCTCAACAAGTTTGTCAGAGTCAGACATTTTTGCATGGAGACCTTACAGTCTGTGGTGAGTTCGCGTCGGCCGGGCGACTTCATAACCATGGTGGATATCAGGGATGCTTACCTGCACATTCCTATATTCCAGGGACATCAGAAGTTCCTGAGGTTCGCACTGGAGGATCAGCACTACCAGTTTGTGGCGCTACCGTTTGGGATATCCTCAGCCCCCCGGGTGTTCACCAAGGTGCTGGCGGGCGTTATGGCCCTTCTGAGGAGTCAGGGCATCCGGGTTCTTCCTTACCTGGACGACTAGCTGATTGCTTCTCAATTTCTTTTAGAGGCCGAGGGCGACACCCAGACAGTATTGTCCACTCTCGAGGGTTTCGGGTGGGTGATCAATTACCCCAAGTCTTCGATCACTCCCTCATTGGTGAGGTCCTTCCTGGGCATGATGTTGGACGCCTCTCAGGTCAAGGTTTTCCCCCAGCAGAAGGTGGAGGGTCTTCAGACACAGACGCGGGTCTTGCTGTCGTGCCAGCGACCATCCATCCATCTGGGGATGAAGCTGGGGGGGTCTCATGGTGTCATGTTTCGAGGCTGTGCCCTTTGCTCAGTTCCACATGAGGCCTCTTCAATTGAATCTTTTGACCGTTTGGGACCGAACACAGGAGTCCCTGGAGCGGGAATTCTCACTGTCTCCTCTGGCCAGGCGGTCCCTCTGGTTGGACTCCAGAAATCTTCTAGTGGGCAGGTCCTTTCTGACTCCTTGTTGGGAGATTGTCACCACAGACGCCAGTCTGACCGGCTGGGGAGGTTTTTGGCAATCGCTGAAGTTCCAGGGCCAGTGGGGTCCGCAGGAGGCCCACTTGCCCATCAATCTCCTGGAGCTGAGAGTGATCTGGTTGGTCCTGTTTCATATGACTCCCCATCTACGGGGTCGTGCGATCCAGGTCCCCTCAGACAATCAGACGGCTGTCGCCTACATCAATCACCAGGGCGGGACTGCGAGCAAGCGAACCCTCAAGGAGGTGACCCAGATCCTGACTGGGAGGAGAATGCTGCATCTCGGCAGTTTACATCCCTGGGGTGGAGAACCAGGAGGCAGACTCCCTGAGCAGGGGGGCCTCTCGTCTGGGAGAATGGTCTCTCAGCAACAAGATCTTTCACGCTCTGTGTCGCCGCTGGGGTCACCCGGATGTGGACCTGTTTGCGTCCCGACACAATCACGAGCTTCCACGGTTCGTCTCTCTCAAGAGATCCTCTGGCCTTCGCCACGGATGCTCTAGCAATTCCTTGTACAGAGTTCTGTCTTCTTTACGCCTTCCTCCTTTTCTGCTCCTGGGTCGAGTGCTGCGCAAGATAGCCCAGGAGGGGGTACCAACCATCCTGGTGGCTCCTCGCTGGCCGAGAAGGAGTTGGTTTGCGGACATAGTTCAGATGTCGGTGGATCGTTGCGTCATACCCTCAAGGGTCAGGTTTCGGCCTTGGCTATTTTTTTTCAAAGATCCCTCGCCAATCATAGACTTATCAGGACTTTTTTCCAAGGAGTTACTCATGTACGTCCACCGCGGAAGCCTCTGTTACTGGTGTGGGATTTTAACTTGGTGCTTTCTGCTCTCCAGGGTCCTCCCTTTGAGCCCTTGTGCGATGCTGCTTTATCCATTCTGATTCTAAAGGTGGTCTTTTTGGTGGCTATCACACTGCTTTTGGATGTCCCACATGTCAAATGGAGCGGCCTGAACAGGACACTGGGAAAAATACAATTCTGTGAGTACTCACCTGTAGAATTGTTTTTGACGGTGTCCTGTTCAGGTCGCTCCATCCCACCCTTGTTCTGTTATCTCCTTTGCCTGTTATGGTGATTACTGTTGTATTTGGCTTAGTCCTTGGGTTTTCTTTTTCTCTTGAGAGAGTACATGCTGAAGCTATGTGATGTAACGTGGTTTCCTGGCCTCCCGGCATGTCTTGTTTTACTGCTTTTGAACCACTGTGGAATTTTGGGAGACAGCTGCCTTATCTTGCAGTCCCTGCGCCACCTGGTGGCGGGTTACCCTTCATGTCAGAAATGGAGCGACCTGAACAGGACACAGTCGAAAACAATTCTACAGATGAGTACTCACAGAATTGTATTTTTTTTTTTCAGTAGACATTTTCTCTATATGGTGTTTTTTTTTTTAACTGTTAAAAAAACTGTTAAGCTGGTAAGGTGATAAGGGATCTATGTGACCCCTATACCAGTTCACAAGGCTCTGGTTCTTGCCATTAACCCCGAGTCCCCCTTTACCTACCTCCCCAAAGGCCGAGGTGGGGGGGAGCAGAAGAGTCCATGGCCATAGGCTATTCCCTGTGCCCTGTTCTACAAGCCCCCATAGCTGGTACAGGCTGGTTATGCTGGGTAAGGGGGACCTCATGCCTTTTTTGGGGTTTTTTTGACCCTTAAAATTCCCCCCAAAAAATGGGGTCCCACCCCCTGGAAATTAAAATTCAATTTAAGAAAAAAAATTCTATTTTAGACAGAATCGGGATATGTCGTATTGTCATACGTGTATTGTGATACCTATCATATCGTCAGATTCTTGCCAATGTACACCCCTAATATCAGGTGACATCCCTTGGAATACCAAAAGCATTTTACTTATACTCACCCAACCTCCATTATACTATAGAAAGCTCTTGCTTTGGGTCATTATTATTTTTATGTTTTCACATTTGTACATTGTGTTTTGGTGCTTAGTTCTGTCTAACCATGTTGTGTGTGTGTTTTGCTTTTTTTCTTGCCAGACTCACAGCTTGGAAGAGAACATGGTGCCTCTACCCTATCCACCTTTATTCACAGATTGTTGGGACAGCACTCATGTTAAGATGCCCTGCTCAAAGAGTAATGTGTATCCAGTCGATGATGTAAGAGAGCTAACCATTAAACTGTAATTTGAAGGGAAAGTCTACTTTGTTACCTTTTTGAAGGTGTATATTGTTGTGTGTCAAAAGGATGTCTTCAGTGTGCTGAGCTGATCTAGCATTCCTTATGCCAAGCTATTATGTGCTCTTAATAGAAGCCATTTCTCTACCTGCAGTCTGTTGATATTAGCAACTGTACGCTAAGGCCTCGATTCAATAAAGGTAGAAAAAAATTCTCACGGTAGTAAAAAAATCAATTCATGAGAAAAATGCCTGAGAATGTCACTGTTACTGAATCACTAGATAAAGACAAAGTCAATGGCAGCTTTTACTACAGTGTTGAAAGGAGTAAACACTTCTTAATTTTTCTCTGGAGTAATAAAGTGCCATTGACTTTCATTGTTTTCTTAGCTGGTGATTCAGCAACAGTGAAATTCTTAGGCCTTGAATGAATTGAATCTTTTACTACCATGAGAATCTTTTTCTACCTTTATTGTATCGAGGCCTAAGTCTGTAAACCAAGATCATCAAGAAGCGAGTACTGGACACGCTGCTGCTATGGTGATTTCTGAGTTGACTGACTTGCATATGCCCTTCAGCAGTATTCTGTGTGTATAGTTTCTGTATATTCTAAGTATACAGTACGTCCTGCTCCAGATATAATACTTACAATTGGGTTATCCTCCGCCAGAGGGCGCTGTGCACTGCAGACATGCAAAAACAGGCTCCTCCCGGCCCTTCATATAACCAGGGACCACCCACAAATCCCCAGATTTCTCTGCAGTGCTGACTGCGAAGACATGAAGTGTCACTCTCTCGCAGGTGAGCGGGGCTATTACAGCCTGCGGCCCTGCAGGACTATTCCCACCCGTACTCCTTGTGATGTGCCTCCCAGCCTGGGCTGCGCTGGTCGGGTGAAGGTAGGCAGCACCATGCGTGCTTAACAGAGCCATGCTCCACCGCAGTCCCCCACCATAGGGTAGGCGGTCTAGGCTGATGGTGAGCCTCATAGTGGATGTCCCTCCCGCATTATTGTCTCATGCCCCGTGTAGAGTGGACCCTGTGTAAAGGGTCGTCCTCCCTCGTTTCCCCCCGTATTTGGGGGAAAAGAAGGGGGGGGTGTGTCAGCGGTCTCAGTGTACGGTATTGTCACGCTTATGGCCATGCTTTTGCCCTGACCGGCAACTAGGTGTCAGAGCCGTGCTGCTTCTCTTTCTCAATTTAATATGCAATAGTGTACAGCACGCCCTGCCTTATTATCCTGCATCTTGGGCAGGAAATTAATTTTGTGCACGCCTACGGCCGTCAGAATGGTGGCGGCGTATTTAGTCTTTACTAGTATCCACTAGCAGATGCCTTTACTGGCATATTCTATGCTTGGCTTGTCAAGCCTTTAACGGCTGCTTCAGAGCTTCGCGCTCTTTGGGGCCCTCCGAGGTTCGGTCGGCGCCATTTTGTTGATCTTCGCACGCGTGTTGGCGGTCCTTCTCCTCCCCAGTTCGGTGAGTGCCCTCGTGGGCGTTTTCATCATTAGCACTCTTTCTGTTGTGCACGGCCCTGACACCCATTATTCTCCTTCTGTCTTTCAGACGTCGAAGAGTCCGGTGGCTTCTCCCAGCCTAACATATATTATAGCGGGCTTACAAATTCTCCCACATTCTTAGCGGGTCTTTGGGACATCCAGGGTTGCCTATTGCGTAAATCCCTACTGGTATATAGCACATTAATAATCACCATATGAAGGCATCTCAGAATTATGTGACCGGGGCCCCTAACGGACAAGTCCGGCTGTGTACAGCGTGTGGACTGCCCCACGCTGATGCGGACAGAGCACTGGTCTGCGGACCCTGTGCTGAACAAGTACTGGCCCTGCAGTCAGGGTTGCCAGTGGCTGCGCCTCGTTTCAATACACCTCTCTCCCCGTGCTTAAATCTCACTCCTGATGAGTCGCATTCGAGCGGGAATGAACAGCAAGTCGTGCCGCGCCTACGGCCGATCAGGTGATTTCGAGGTTGGCAGAGCGCTTGGGCCCGGGTAAGAAGCGGTCCCTGACGCCTCCGGTTTTGCCCATTCCTTCTGAATCTGAAGAGTTCACTGCTGAGCAGGGTTTTGCTCTTTCTGATGAAGGTCGGCTATTCTCTGACTCGGGCTCATCTGACGAGGGGCTGAGGAGTCATGATGATCCGGGCCCCGGTTCTTGGGGCCTGTGTGACGCCGACGAATTACTGATAAAGATCTTCGAGGTCTTGTCTATCTCTATCCCTGGTGCGGCTTCCAGGGCTAGAAGGGAGAGTTTCCATACAGCGCCGCCGCATTTGGAATTTCTGGAGCAGGATCACTTCCAGGCTCTTGTGCTCAAAGAATGGCAACGCCCTAGTAAACTTCCAGGGGGTCCAGGGGACTGGGATTGGAAATACCCTTTCCCCCCTGATGTGGTTAACTGCTGGTCACCTCCCGTGGTGAATGCACCGATCATTGGGGTTCTTAACCCCCCTTTATTGCGGCCCCTACTTATCGTACCCTTCGGGATGCTGAAGACCGGCGCATTGATAGGCTGGCTTCCCACGCCTTTTCTTGTGCAGGGACGACTCTGCGCCCGGTCTGTGCCGCGGCCATCGCTGCAGTGGCCGCTAGGACCCTCATCAGAAAGTTGATTGCTCATCAACCTGAGGATCTCCCCTGGGAGGTGTTTAATGCACTGTCCAGTTGTGATGTATTTGTAAGATTTATCCTTTTGGCGCTGGATGACACAATCAGCATGTGCGCAAGAACTTCCGCCCTTGCGGTAGCTATACGCCGACTGGTCTGGCTGCGACAGTGGGGTGTTGACGATGCTACAAAAAAGATTCTTACTGGGCTTCCCTTTTAGAGGGTGACGCCTATTCGGAGCCCGTCTAGACCTGTTTGGAAAAAAGGGCAAAACACCCCTTTACAGAAGGCGGTCTCGGCCTTCTCGGGGCAGGGGCACCCCTCCACCCCCCTATGTTAGTGTCAAACCCGAACCAGAGGTGTCCTTCCAGCTTTTTGGTATAGATCCCTGCCCCAGGAGTGGCAGACAACGCCCTGGTCCCTCCAGCAGGGCTAAGGCCAAACCTTTTACCAAAACCCCCCAAGCATGATGGGGCGCCCTCGCCCGCTTGGGCGAGGGGATGGCCGCAGCACCTTGCCCCTATCAGGAGGCGTCTCGCCTCGTTCTGATGGAGTCAGGAGGAAGTTCCCCTGGATGCAGGATAGTGTCTGCTGGGCGGTCCCTTCCCGAGATATTCAGGATGCTTCTGGTCCCCGCCTCTCTTCTGGTGTTGGCGCAGGCCACGCGCGGCCTGCGAGGTCTGGGGTCACCTGCTGGTTGCCCTTCACAGACAGAGGCAGGGGCCTCTACACAACCTTTCCACATTCCTCCAAAGGAGGAGACACTCTGCCCATTATGGCCTTCCATAGGTGAGGCAATTTACATTCACAGGCGGATTTTTTTCTGCATGGTTCCTCTGAGTTGGGCCGCCTTTGTCCAGGGACCTCTTGCCGTCTGTGGGGACCTAAGATGTTATTTCATTGCCATTGTGCCTTCCGGGCACCAAGAACCTTACAGGTGAATGTTGGAGCTCCAACACTGCTGATTGTGGCCTTGTTATCTGGCCTTGGTTCTGCTCCCTGAGTGATCGTCTAGGCGATGACGGGGGTGATATCTCTACTGAGACCAAGGGGGCGTCCGCACGAGGAACTGCCGGGCTGTCCCTCTTTGCCTCCCAATCCCTGCGTCAGACCGAGTTTGTTACTCGGTTGGTGGTGTCCTTTGGGAGTCTTTGGATGGGTGCTCAGTCACCTCAATTCCTCTTTTCCCCCTAGTGGTATCTCCATTCCTAGGGTTGAGCCTGGATTCGGTTCAGACAGGAACCTGCTTCCTTGACTATACTTTGACAATCTGGTTGCATGGGCTCGGTCCCTCTTGCTGTCCCCGTCTCTTCACCAGGCTGGATTGTAGCTGGTGGGCCTGTTGGTGGCTGTTCAAAGGTTGTCCCTTGTGCTCAGAGCCCTTGAGCTTTTCTGCTACTCTTATTGTAAATGCTGGACTGGGTTCCAGCTTCCCTGGAGCTGGCTCTGTGTACCCTTTCACCTTGGTACGGTGTTTTCCCCTGAGACTGTTGTACTAGGGGTACCAGTCAGGGGGGTGCGCCCTTCCTTGCGTCTTCCTGCAGTTGGATACCAAATCTATCAGGTCGATGGAGGGGGGGACTTTTTTCTCCTAAATTCCCCTGTGGTTCCAGGGGAGGTGGGACCTTTAGGGGCTCATCCACCTGTCTAATTTTGAAGCAGTAGACCTTCAGGTTGGCTCTATATCGCTGGACTTCTCCCTTGCGGGATCAGGCTATTTGGGGGCCCCTTGGTCTGTCTGCGACAGCGGCCTGTATTAATTATCTGTGTGAGCTTGGAAGCAGGATGATCCCCCAGGAAGGTATCTGATCCTGATCTGGGTGGAGGACAGTGTTCCCTGCATATCTGCGATATTCACTCTTGTGGATGTCCTTCTGCGACAGGATGTGCTTGTTTTTGGGTCTCCATGTGATCCGTCTAGTGTGGATCATTTCTGGGCCGTCCCTATCGTGGGTCCTAGGCCCTTGTTTCCCTGTCTCAGATTGTTCTGACCTTGGTCATGAGGCTTCATAACTTTATGCTGGACATTCTGTTCTATATGTCTTACCTTCATTCACCCTGCTTGTCAGGGTTCTGTGCAAGTTTGCTCTGGAAGGGGGGACCAGTGATTCTGACGGCCCTTGGGTGGCCTGGTGGAGTGTGGTTGCAGATGTGGTTATGTGGACAGCGGACCTGTAGGTCCTGTCAGGAGTGCTGGTCTGCTCACTCAGCCCTCCCTCCCCCCCCCCCCCTTTTTTTCTACTCATCCCTATCTACAGACTCTGGTCTGGATGGTCTGACGGTTGATTCATCCATCTTGATGGAAATGGGTGTACCTTCTGGGTGTCTGTGACTTCTGGAAGCCTAGGAGTTGGCTTCTTCTGCCTCTTCTTCAGTCTATTGTGGGGTGTTGTTTACCCATCTTGATTGGGGTGAGTTTCTGGTCTCTCCCCTGTGGGCGCGCTCTGTTCCCAGGGTTTTTATAGTTATTACAGCATGGGTTGTAGTTGGTTCTCCTACTCGGTGCCCTGGTGGTTCAGGCTCTGCCCTGTCCATCTTCTGCAGAAGTCTTTACTCAGTTCCTTGTCTGGGTTGACTTTCTTTCAGGGATTGCTTAGTGACATCCCTCACGTAGTTCTAGGGTCCCTGTTGGGATTGATTTCTGTTCGGTTTGCCTTGCGGGGTGTCCCCCTTTGGCTCTATTCCGGATACTGTCTGACTGTTCTTAGTCATAAGGTTGCCCTTCTGGGGCTGGTACCTCAGTCGGCCGTGTGCCTGAGCGGGCGGATCTGTCTAGCTAGCCCTCGTTTCTTTCTGTATCTTCACCGAGATGAGGCGGTGTTCCGCCTTACGCCGGTTCTTCTGCCTAAGGTGGTGTCTTAGGCGCCGGTTTTATGACATTATCCTTCTGCTGGGATTTATTCCTTGTAGTGCTAAGGCAAGGGAATCTATTTTCCCTCAATAGCTGCTGGAATTTTCTTCCTGGATTGTCTCTTGTCCCTTAGGGGACTGAGGCTCCTTGGGGTTGTGGGCACCTACATCTGGATGTGCCTGTTCGCGTCTGCCTCTAGGGGTTAGGCGGCCTTTGGCCTGGCCTTTACCTGTATAAGATGTCCCTTCCGGTCCTGGGGACGGCTTGGCTTCTTCCTGGGCTATTTTTAGTTTTTGCTCTTGTTAGGCTTTTACTCAAGCCTATTCCTTAAAGGGGAAGAGCTCTTACCTATTCAGATTACGCTGGTGCCTTGGTATCTTTGGGCCTTTCAGCACCAGGTCTTGTTGAACAGGTTGCTTGTACGCTACTTGTTTTCTTGTTTGTACCCCTTCAAGGGTTGTTTTTGATGTTGAAGTTAGAGCCTTTGCTCGTGTCGCTCTTGGTAGTGAGGTATTACAGGTGACAGTGCTTTCAACTGTCTGCTGTTGCCTTTTTTGTTGGGGATCCCACCCTGTTCTATGGACACTGCTATTGGATGTCCCAAGTGTAAGTATTATATCTGGAGCAGGATGTACTGTATACTTAGAATAATACAATTCTGTGAAATACTCACCTGTAGAATTGGTATTATATGTATACAGTACGTCCTGCTCCACCCCACCCTGGTTTTTGCATTATTCTGGATCTCCTGTATGGTGATTGTTGTTATTGTTGCCATTACCAGTTGTTATTGGAGGTTGGATTCTCCCGGCTTCTGGTTCACTGCTTTTCAATGCTGGGGATTTGTGGGAGCTCCCTGGTTATATGAAGGGCCGGGAGGAGCCTGTTTTTGCATGTCTGCAGTGCACAGCGCCCTCTGGCGGAGGATAACCCAATTGTAAGTATTATATCTGGAGCAGGACGTACTGTATACGTATAATACCAGTTCTACAGGTGAGTATTTCACAGAATTGTATTTTCTTATCTATTATACGGGCAAGTATTTGGACCAGGGACACTAGCTTCCAAAAAGTCCTTGATCTGTTTGATCTTCAGGGCCTTTTGGCTAAGAGCTAAAGGATATCATGTAGAGGGTCACATGACAAGAGCATACTTGGGTCAGAAAATGTGGATGAAAATTCAGGTTCCCACAATGGGATATTCAGCCAGATTGCCTTTTTTGAACGGCTTAGGTAAGTGCCTGTCTCCGTACTGGGGGAGGGGTTACTTAAAGAAATGTAGCAGCGCTGCATTCCAGCATCAATGATCGGGCTCTCCTCCAGCCGTCGCTCTAACATCGGAGCTCGGTTGTTGTGTTATGTATTTATGTGTGTGTGTGTGTATATATATATATATAATCCCCCACCTCGTCTCTGTGCTAGGGAAGGGTGTGTCAGAGCCAGGGTGGGGGCAAAATGGACATGCTGTCTGGACTGGCCCTTTAAAGCTTCAAATGCTATGCATTCTAATATTTTTATTACTATTTCTAGAATGGTGAGAAGTCAGTCGGAAGCCGATGGAAAATCATTGAGGAATCCTTGAGGCGCAAGATAAGAAAGCCTGACGACTTAAAGGTGCACACTTGTCATCACTTGTACATTACGATTAGGATTGAAATGTTGCAGGTTTGGCTTTGCAAAGTAATTTTATAACCACAGAAATAAGCATGGGAACTTCATCTAGCTTAAAGCGGAACACAACCCAAGAGAACCGACCCTGAAGTGGCCAGATTGCCCAGCATCTCTGGGCTCAGGTGCACTCCCATGCCCAGCCATTCAAATAGGCTTGGGATGGGAGTACACCCGCTGCAGGGGACTTGTGATCCGATTTGCCATAAACGAAGCCATTTGCTGACCATTGCATATACAAGGCAAACTTCTCTGAACAGACAAGAGCCCGTGCATGCATCGTAGAACTGGGGAAGGGTGATTTATTGTAGGCAATCTGGGGTGTTTACCCAGCGGGCATCTCATATCGGGGGGGATCACACTGCCATTCTGCTCTGGCGCCCCATGCAGCGGTCATTGGTTATCTATGGAGAAGCGTCAAACATAGTGCTGGAACATTTTGGACTTCTCAGGGAAAATTTGGTAGCAAGACATCCAATTTAGGTCAGATGTAGGTACCATGCTTCTTACTTCCAGATATGTCTAATGTTATTTCTTAGATCTATAGTTAGTAGTATTATAGTTTATATTTATGTGGCTAATTTCAGCGTTCTCTGGGTGCTTTAAAATTAAATGAAAAAAACTGCATCGTTGTATGCTTCTCTAGCAACACACTAGTACCGTAGTACATTTCTTCCATCGTATTTGGTCTAGTGTCCAGTAGATGGCGCCTTGGTTTCATCCTTTTGTGACTCCTGGATTTTGTCTGTTTGCAGGCAGCAATTCTAGAATATAATATGACATATTCCAAGAAGTGGGACTTCACTGCTTTGCAAGACTTCTGTGTGAAGGTAAAAACAATATCTGTATATTATTTATATAGCACCAACAAAATACGTAGTGCTTTACAGGCAGAGGATTCATCTACAAACGGGGTGATAAAGGTTAATATTAACTGCACTGAAACCTGTGTTTTTGTAATTAGATTGATACCTTGCTGATTTAAAGACAAAGGTATTTGCATAGTCCTATTTGCAGACATTTGGGGACATTTTAGGTCTGCCAAAACAATGACGCTTGACCAATGAGTGAATACTCGCCAAATGCTTGACAGCGGCATTTCCACTGACCAATTATCGACTGATTGTTTGCTTTAGAGATTATTCATTTGCTAATTGTTCTGTGGAACAAATTCCCGCCCAAGTTAAAGTCCTTGTCCAGGTACACTCATATATTCCCATTGTGTGGGCTACACATGGCTGCACATGTTCTCTCTTCCCTTTATAAAAACAAAGCTATATTGCCAGAGTAATTATAAAATAAAAAGGTCCCCTTATGTTGTGCTGTCCTGTGTGATCGAACTGTCAGGGCTTAGTGATGCAAGCACACTGTGTGCATTGCACTGGAGTGAGCAGGACTTGAGTGACCGTGTGGAGGGTTCCATTCTGGAGAGAGGAACTGTCAAGCAAACCTAAACCTGAGGCTTCGGTTCGTGGAGGACCGGGGGAAGTTACTGGAGGCAGAGAGAAATAATTCCCCCTCGGTGACCAGACAGCATAGGGCTGCCACAGTATCAGATAAGCTACCAGGCAATTAATTTTAGTTTGAATGGTCAATCCCTTTAAGGAACGGTTCACTGAGCTGCCCATTTCAACCCAGTAAAGGGTTAGTAAAATAGAAGGGGGACATTAAAAAAATAACCATAAACCTAAACAAGTGCTAAATGTTTGATTGGAATCTTCCTAATAGGCTTAGATGGAAAACTAACAATTGAGGTTTTCTTCTGGTCACATAGCGTTTGTCAGTTTCTCAGATGCAGTTCACCTATTGAAACCCATCTGTTTGTTCAGTCCCACAATAGCCTTTTCCAGCACCTCTTTTTTCTTGGTACAGGGCATGAGAGCTTTCCTTATTGAATGCTTTAAAAAGTTGACAGTGGGGGGGCTTGTCCCGGCATGGCTTGGGAAGGACGTGTGTGGGGGTTCTCCTGCTCTCCCGTTCTATATTTCCCCACTTACCTGGCGGTTGGCGTTTGGAGGAAAAGATGACTAAGAAGCCAAAGCGCCAGAGAAGATTTAGAAATGGTGGAGGTACGCCGACGAGTCGTGGCGAGTCAGCAAAGTTGAAGAAAAGAGAGGTCGCAGAGGTGACCAAGATGGCGGTGGAGGAGGTATCCCGCTGGCGTGGCGAGAGTGGAGCGGAACCAGCCTCCTCCTCATCCTACGAAGAGTCCAGCGGAGAGTATGAGGAGTTGCTGCGGGGTCGAGGAGGAGAGGCAGTGGGACCACCGCTAGAAGCAGCTGCCGTCACTGACAGCGGTGAGACGCGAGAGACGGGGGCCGACGGGAGGACCAAGATGGCGTCCGGCGCCCGCTCCGGATCGCCGAGCGAGAGCAGAAGAGGAGGATCAGATGACTGGGCCCGCTTGGTGAGTGCTGCGGGATCACCCGGGGCCATAGGCGGAGATGACATCACAGCACAGGCGGAGGAGCCGCCTCGCAGCGCTGCTGGGGGAGAAGAAATGAATCGAAGGTGTAGCAAGATGGCGGACGCTACTCCCGCCGCACTGAATGGGACTCTTACTACCTGCAGCGCCTTAAAGGCGCAGAGTCCGTCTACCACTATCATAAGCGGCCCTGGCAGGGAGTGTGAGGAGCAAGCCCTGGGGAGGGAGAGCCCAGCACCATGCCGCAGCCATGCTACTCGGTTGGCAGGCTCACATGTGTCTCCCGCGCTATCCGGCCCATATGTGCCTGGCACGGCACAAGATGTGCTGAACCCCTTGCCCCCAGGAAACAGAGGTGCGGTCCTTCCAGAAAACTATGGCCACATCAACAAGCCTGGTACACCTAGAAAGCCTGAGGTGTGTACTTCCAGAGAATATATAGTTTGTTGGGGGTATTTCAAATGTAAAGGGTCTTCATTTTAAAAATTACCGGGAGCTCGGAGATCTGTTTGCATTCCTGCAGTGTGACCCTGTCGACATCCCTGATTGGCTTGATTCTGGTGGGCCTCTGTTGCCTGTGGATCCATCCAGGAGAAGAAAACTGGGTCTGAGGAGCTTTCGGGACCTCGGGCGCTTCAGAGGTCCTGTTCGGGGATATCCGGTGGGCTCCTGAGCATCGCTCTGGTTGGAGAGTTCAGCAGGCGTCTCATACAACGACAGCTGACAGCTCCCCTTCGGTTTACCCGGCTAGGCGGGGAGGGGGGTCGAGGCTCGACTGTCAATGATTGACTCATTCTTGGATGTCCCTCGAGTCGCTTTTTCGCCGACACTTAGCAATGCGTTATGTTTGTTCTCTGTTTTGCCCTGGCCCTGTAGGGCCCTGGTCTTTGCTACTGTTATAGTCGCTTAATTCTTTTGTTGTTGGAAGCCGGTGCCCTGTTCGCGGGACCCTCAGATCTCCCGGACAGGGTTCTCCTGACCGCCTAGTGGTTGAGAGTGTAGTGTCAGCATGACTTGGGAGAGCTTGGGTTAAGTTCCCTGTTGAGCCTCCTAGCTCCTGTCAGACGAAGCACCCCCAATAGGCTGGTCTACGGGGCACTTGTGGCCCATGTTGACTGCATTTACCCCGTCTGAGGGTAAACTTGTGTTTGTACCTTCCTGTGCGTAGGCGCTGCCTCCGCACTAGACTTATCCCCCTTCCCGGTTTAGTTTTTCTCCCCCTATGGTTCACACCCCCTTATAGCTGAGTCGAATCTTCCCCGATCCCCTCACCCTTCCTCGTGCGGTGCGGATCCTTGGGTGCTTCTCGTGGCTATACGAGCCGAGTGAGAGGTCCCGAGTGGTCCTTACTATGATGGAGATGCAGATCAACAATCCTGAAAAGAGATCTCTCATACTTAGAAACCTTAAAGGCCTAAGGGCACAGGTGGCCTTTTTGCAAGAAACTCATTTTAGGGTTGGCAAATCGCACTCTCTCGGCAACAGGTACTACAAAAGGGCATACCATAGCTACTCTACGGACTCCAGATCGCGTGGAGTCAGCATACTCTTAAGCGCATCCCTCCCTTGGGAATTGGAAGATTTTAAGACGGACGATGAGGGAAGGTGGATCTTCCTTAACCCTTTAAATGCCAAGCACGTAGTTTCTACGTGGTTGCTTCTCCTACCGTTAAGTGCCGAGCATGTAGAAACTACGTGCCTGGCATTTCCCCCTAACAGTCTATGACCCCTATACCAGTTCACAAGGCTGGGGGGATGGCAAGTCACCTGCGCTAGCGGAAGACTTGCCATTAACCCCCGGCACCCCCATTACCTGCCTCCCCAAAGGCCAGGGGGGGGGGCAGAAGAGCCCGGGCCCACGGGCTATGCGGGCTTGTAGCCTGCAGGGCCAGGGGCCACAAAAGCTGGCCTCTGTGCCCTGTTTCTACAAGCCCTGCATAGCTGGTCCCGGGCTGGTTACTTCGGGTAAGGGGGACCCCATGTCAATTTTTGGGGGGATTTTTAAGGGTTTTTAACCCTTAAAAAAAATCCAAAGAAAAAATGGGGTCCCCCCCCCCGGGAGGGGGGACCCTATGTCACTTTTTTTCTCGATTTAACCCTTTGTAGTGTGGATGGTAGTTGTATTTTATTTGTAAATGTTATAAAGTACTTGTTTCAGTTTGGGGGTATCCTGGGCAGAAACGGGGGGCTACCGATAAACATGTGCTACCGTTCTAATTGGTAGAAATGGGGCTTTCACATGCAATATGGTTTTCCTTAATAAAATACATTTTTTTTTTTTTTTTTTTTTTTAAATAAAGGAGTCAATTTTCTAAAAAATTTTTTATTTATTTATTTTTTACTTAATAATATTGTAAAAAACAAAATTTACAAATAAGACATTTCATGTTAAAGCCTAAACTGTGCTGCAAAAAAAAATATATATAATTTTCCTGAAAATTCCAGCAAAAATGACGCAAAACATGGCGCAAAATGGGGAAAAATTACCTGTCAACAGAGGGTGACAAAATCTCAAGTAGGCTGGCAATTAAAAGGGTTAAAAGTAGCTATGCATGTTGGGTATTGTTCTGTTCGGGGGACCTTGCGCTTTCAGACTTAGCTTGTTTTTTCTGGTTTGCATATTTATATTTTAGGAAAAGGTGTTTTTTATTCAGTTTTTTTATACATTTTTTTAGGGAAACCCTGCGCAACCAAAGAATTCTTTGAGTGATTAATTCCAGAAAGATGAGCCCACTACAACAAGTTGGGTACTCTTAGAAAGCTTAACGTGTACTTTCAGGGAATATGTTGTTTTGGTTGAAAAATCGCAAGGTGCGCACTCTGTCTGCAGAGCTGAAATTTTCAAGTAAAATTAGCATTACGCACATGCTTTACTTTGGGGTGTTTGGCAACTCTTCCCTTGACAGTAGCTATGCATGTTGGGTATCGTTCTTTTCGGGATATGTTGCTTTTTCAGATTAAACTAGTTTTTTTTCTTGTTTTGTATATAGTTTTTTTGGAAAATGTGGCTTTGATTCTGCTTTTTTATCCTTTTTTAGGGAAACTCTTTGCAACCAAAGAATACATTGAGGGGTTACTTCCAGAAAACTATGGCCACATCAACAAGCCTGGTACACCTAGAAAGCCTGAGGTGTGTACTTCCAGAGAATATATAGTTTGTTGGGGGTATTTCAAATGTAAAGGGTGGTTTTTTGGAAAAACTGCAAGGTGCAGTAAGATTTTATTGAAAAAACGTACCCTTTTTATTACAAAAAAAACTACAATTTGTAAAAAATAGTTGTTTTTTTTTTTGCACAAATTTCACCGAAAAATATTGAGAATACACCTAAAAAATGACAAACAAGACATTTTATGTTAAAGCCCAGAAAAAATATATAATTTTCCTGGGAAATCCCTTCAAAAATCACATTTGAACATGGGGAGTGCAAAATAGTGCAAAATTGTCTGGCAACAAAGGGTGACAAAAACTCCAGGTAGGCTGGCACTTAAAAGGGTTTAAAGGGAAGATCGCTTCCTGTAGCCACACGTTTGCCAATGTGTACCTGACGAACTCTAATCAAGTTGCCTTCCTGGAATCGGCTCTTAGCACCTTATCCTCCTTCAAGGAGGGGGAGCTGGTCGTGGGCGGAGATTTCAACTTCGCCCCTGACCCTCTCCTAGACACTTCGAGGGGAAGCCCACATGAATCATATAGGAGACTTAAAAAATTAAAGAGAACACTTACTCTCTATAAATTGATCGACCCCTGGAGAATACTTCAATCCAATAAGCGAGATTACTCGTTCTACTCCAGCCCCCATGGGTCGTACTCAAGGATCGATTGGTTCTTGGTGCCCCAGGCCTCTCTGTGCTGGATCTCGGACACCACCATTGGTCGCATTACGGTCTTGGACCATGCCCCTGTTACTCTAACTGTCACTTGCCCTACCCAAATCCCGAGGAGCTGGTTATGGAGGCTAAATGCGTCCTTGCTTGAGGACCAAAACATATTAGAGGAAATACAGTCTGAAATCAAAAACTTTTTTCAACTCCATTCCTCCCCTGATGTTGGTCCTGGGACTTTATGGGAAGCGCACAAATGTGTGATTAGAGGCATTTTCATTAAGACCGGGTCCAGAATCAAAAAAGAGAAAACCAAGCAAGTGCAGGATCTAAGAGCCGAGTTGAGAGGAAACACAAAAAATCCCTAGCAGTGGAATGTCTGCCTACTCTAACCTCCCTAAGAGAGAAGCTTAAAACGTTATGCTGTGATAAAATCAAAGCTCAAAGTAGCAATTGCCGTAGAATCTACTATGAAGTGCGGAAGACTACTGGCGAGAGCCCTGAGGGAGGAGCAGGCTAATACGTATAGCTCACGCATCTCTTTAATGAAATAGGGGATGCTTTTCGAAGGTTTTATGAACAGTTATACAACTTCCCTAAGGATAGAGACCAGGGGGTAAGAGGGCCCATAGAGCAATATATATTGGAATCTGGGCTCCTTAAGTTGCCCAGGGAAATCCTTGAGGACTTGGGAGAGCCCCTAACTTTAACTGAGCTGCATGAGGCAGTATTCGGGTCGGCGGGAGGTAAGGCCCCGGGTCCCGATGGTTTCAGCATCCCTTACTATAAGAAATTCTTCCCTCTCCTAGCTCCGGAACGCTTGGCAGCCATTAATTCGGTTAAGGACGGGACTGCCCTCCCACCAGATACTCTCAGAGCTCATATTTCGGTTATTCCGAAGGAGGGCAAGGACCCGGCTCAATGTGCAAGCTACAGACCGATATCCCTCCTGAATTCAGACCTGAAACTATTTTCTAAAATTTTGGCCTCAAGACTAGCTCCTCACCTGAACCATATCATAGGTCTTGATCAGGTGAGGTTCATGCCGTACAGAGAGGCCAGGGACAACACCATTAAGATGTTGAACCTAATACACCTGGCACAACAAATTGAGACCCCTACTCTTTTATTGGCGACGGACACTGAAAAAGCTTTCGATCGGGTGAATTGGGATTTCATGTTAGCCACGGTCAGGCATATTGGTTTGGGCCCAAATGCCTTGAGCTGGATAGGTAGTCTTTATGGGGCTCCGTCAGCCACGGTCCGTGTTAATGGGGTTCTCTCTGACTCTTTTGGGATAACGAATGGGATGCGACAGGGTTGTCCACTCTCTCCCCTCATTTTCATACTTACCCTGGAACCCTTCTTGTGTCGAATCTGCCGAAATCCGGATATCGCAGGCCTTACTACTAACTCAAAGCAATAGTCGCAGCATATGCTGATGACCTAATTTTTAGCCTGTCATGCCCTGAAATATCTCTTTCCAATCTTGTGTCCGAACTAAAACTCTATGGGGATGTGTCCAGATACAAGATTAATTGCCAAAAATCGGAAGCTCTTAACATAAACATCCCATCTAAGAGATTTGACACAATCCGGGACTCGGGGCCAGGGAAAGTATCACATATCTGAGGACTAAGATTGGTAACAGCCTAGCCAGAATCTTTTGACCTAAATTTTCCGCCACTGTTGAAGAAGTTCGAAGAGGAGGCAAAGAGGTGGGCTAAGGGTAGGTTATCTTGGTTCGGGCGCTGCAACGCTGCCAAAATTAGCTTGCTCCCCCGGTTGCTGTAGGCTCTGCCAGTGAAAGTCCCGCAGAGCTTCCGACAGAGAGTCAGGGGGCTTTTCATCAAGTTTGTCTGGGGTGGGAAGAAGCCGAGGTTTAATAAAACGTTGCTGACGCGGTCCAAGGAGAATGGAGGTTTAGGCTTTCCAGATCCGATCATTTACCATGCAGCAGTACACCTTAGCAGAACTGTCGACTGGTGTCTGCATGGGGGACATAAACAGTGGGTGGGGTTGGAGCAAGGATCTATTGAGACTCCTATTGCAGGAGTAGCTTGGGTGAACACCCTCGACATCCCAATTGCCATGAAACACCCCACAGTTGGATCCACTATTAGAGCTAACCGGCGGCACTTTAATCACCCAGAAATCTCCCCTGGCCCCTCCCCCATGGTTCTGGGCAACCCTCTATTTCCTCCGGGCAATGACGGCTCTACCTCGAAAGCATGGCTAAAGGCGGGAGTCTACAGGGCAGGTCACCTTTGGGCAGGGGTTGACTGGTCGGATCTGAGGGAGCTTGCTCAATCAAGGGGCCTTCCGGCATGGTCGGGTTGGCAGAATATCCAATTGGTCCACTTCCTCCGGTCTCTTAAAGACTTTAATGGTGTTATGAGGAAAGTTACCCCTTTTGAGAACCTCTGTGCCAGTTCCAATGTGGTCAAACACACCCTATCTTACACTTACAAAATGCTCATTACTCCTCCAGAGGGTGTGAGGCCCGCTTTTCTGGGAAAGTGGGAGGAAGACCTGGGGATCTCCCTGACACCAGACCAGTGTAGAAAACTTTTATCTTATCTATATGTACACGCATTCAGGAGTGTAACTTTAAAATTCTTTCTCACTGGTATAGGGTGCCGACCGTAATTAGTAAATGGTCGTCAGAGGCCTCTGACATTTGCTGGCTTTGTAATGGGGCAAGAGGTGACATGTTACATATTTTCTGGTCCTGCCCGGCCCTTGGAAATTTTGGGGGCTCTGTCAGAGAGATCACGGGCAGAGTGACGGGGGGAGAGGGTGCCTGACGATCCGGCTTCCTGTCTCCTACACATGACTAAGACCCCCCTGAAAATGTACAAAAAATCATTGCTGTCTAACCTACTTAATGCGGCAAAGACTTGCATCCCTCTTAAATGGAAGTCCCCCGAGCCGCCCACGGTGGCGATGTGGATCCTGAAGGTAAATGAGCTTATGCGGTATGAAAGTGTGGTACCCGCGGGAGAATAGGTTTGAGAGTTTCACAATTACCTGGTACAGCTGGCTGAGATTCTCAGAATCAGCGGACTGCAGTGCTTTACTGGGTGGCGCCCAGGGACCCGCACTCTAATTCCCTCCTCCCCTCCCCCCCTCTCCCAGTTAGCCCCCCCTCCCCCCGTGACAACACAAACATGCATTATAGATCTTTATTGCTTATTTACTATGACAACTTCTACATTTTGACTGAACCAGTTTACGATCATTGTTCTTCTTTATTGAGAATGCATATCGGAAGTATGTTTTCTATTGAAAATTTATAAATAAAGAATATAAAAAAAAAAGTTGACAGTATGAGTGGTTATGCTGCTGTTTTTGACCTTCTAAATTGGTCTTTAAAAATAAGAAAAAAAAAGAAAAAATGTACTTTCGCTTTCTCTCTCAATCCTTTCTAGGACACTGGTCACATTGGTTCAGCTAACCACGTGGCCTGAAAGTCTAAAAAAAGTAAAACTCATCTTGGCTTACTTAAGCTGTTCTGTTCTTACTTTCTTTGTTTGCTTTCAGTTTAGCTAAGGTGGGCATATAGTTCGAGCTATGAAGCTTTTCATTTTAGTTTTTCTTCCATGTTTATTTTAAATTGAGTTTTTCTAGTTTAGTCTAATCACTTTGTCTACTAGGTCACCATTTCGTTGCTCCCAGAGGGAGGACCTAATGTGAGATGCCAGGTGTCGATAAGACCAATATCTTTCAGGGAGGCCTACTAGCGAGGACTGCCGCATCAGGGACCAGACTGGGGCCCATGCCAGCACAGCAGCTGTTTTTTTTTTTTTTTTTTGGCCTCAGTCACCTACCAAAGGGGACATCTGCCAGCAGGAACCTGGGGACCCTCCTTCCTACTTGGGGCCCCTGCCAGATTGTTGCCAAGTATAGGCTTGCTGGACCATTTTGCTGCAGCGATATCCTATCTGGCACAGACAGTGAGTCTCGTCGTTGGCAGGCACTGGGTCTAAGAAGATCTTGAGTGGTCTACCCTTCTTCATTGGCCACTTGTTCAGTGAGAAACTGGGTGGCTTTACTAAGAAGGCACAAGCTCCCTCAGAAGAAGGGAAGACTCCCTTTTCGTAGAACTGTTTTCCTATTATCTAGGATCTTCTAGGATGTGAAGGCAGCTGCTACCAAATGAAAACTCCAGGGTTATTCCAAGTGACCCTGGCAAAACAAGTCTATGCCAGCTCAGACATGAAGGAATCTCTTCTACATTTCAACCCTGCTTGACTGAACCAGGTTTGTATGGTTATCTGCGGATACAAGCTCAAGTCTGTTTGCATCCAGGTTTGTGCTGTCTAAACTCATTTTGCAGAAAGGGGACCTGCTCATAGAATGGTGGTCAATCTAGCTGACACTGTGATAGCTGATTTCTGCGATGACGATGGCCTCTCTTAATGGCGCGTCCACCGCCGCCTCCCGCACGTCCCTCTGACAGCGCGCGCGCCCGCGCCGGCCACTCACAAACGGCCGGCGCGGGCGCGCGCACGGCTAGAGGGGCGCGCGGGAGGCGAGTTTTTGGGGGGTTTTCGGGGGGGTTCCTCACCGCGGGACATCCCGATCTCGGATGTCCCGCGGTGAGGGGGGTGATCGGCCCGGGAATCGTATAGATTCCCGGGCCGATCACCCCAGGGTGTTGGTCCACTTTAAGTTGGAGGATGGGAGGAGGGGGTGGAGCGGCCGTATTTGCGACACCTGTGGCTCCGCTCTCCTCCTCCTCCTCCTCACTAACAACATGAGTCAGTGCCATCTTGTGTGGTGCTGGAGGTCCCTGCTGCATCCCTGGATAGTCACTTGGCAGTTCCTGCACTCCCTGTCTGGCCTGAGGATCGCAACCAGCTGCCGCCCCACAGGTTTGCGTGGTCAGGTAGGGCTTCCTCTGGGGGGCAAAGCCTTTTGACTTGTACCGTTTCCTTTGAATCTGATATTTGTTCATGTTGTTCCAGGGTGGGCGTCCGGAAGCTGCTGTATTCTTGGCCGGTGGGTTGATCTCGGCTGCAGGGAGCTTGCTTTTCCCACAGAGCAGGCAGGTCTGACCAGTAGTCGACAGGCAGGAGAGTGTGGGGACCAGTGCTCAAGCTGTAATGCTTAGCAGTTAGAGCAGCCATTTTCCCATGTCGGACGCATCAGAGGCACCCGGGTTTTGTATTTTATTGGAGAGTGGTGATGGTGTGCCAAGAGCGTCTGACTTTGGACGAGGGACCCCTGTGCGCTGGGTGCACTACTGTCCTGTGCGCGCCTTGTGCAGCTGGCAGGTTCTGCACCTCAGTGGGATTGTCCAGTTTCTCCTGCGGCTTCAGGCTAGTTCCATCATTGTCCCAGGGTCCGCCATGGGACACATGGTCCCGTGTCCCCTCCGCAGCCGTGACTCAGGACCATGTGATGGAGCTCTTGCTGGACCCGTGCCCCCCTCAGAGCAGGGCTGTGGCTGCTACTCAATAGCTTTCGTTATCCCTAAGAATGTCAGGCCATTCTGCTGCTCGTGGATCTCTAAACCGTTACGTTCCGATTCAGAATCGCATGGAATCTCTAAGGTCAGTCACGACGTTGCTGCAACAGGTGGACTTTCTTGCCACGGTGGACATAAAGGATACTTATCTGCATTTCCCAATCTTCCCTGGTTACCAACAATACCCATGCTTTGCGGTAAACGCCCAACATTTCCAGTTTGTGGCACTGCCGTTCGGACTGTCCACTGCCGTGTGAGTGTTCACAAAGGTCTTTGGCGGTGGTCATTGCGGAGGCAGGGTGTGAACATAATCCCATACATGAATGACTTGCTCATCTGAGCATCTGGAACTTTTTGGGTGGGTGATCAACTACCCCAAGTCCCAGGTGTTTCTCTCCATGGTGGTGACTTATGTAGGTTTGACACTGGATACTCGAAGGGCATGGGTCCTTCTTCAGGTACAGGAGGTGGTGAGGTCGCTGCTGAGAGCTGAACATTCCACAATCTAGCAGGGCATATGTCTCCTTGACCTGATGGTGTTTACCATAGAGGCAGATCTGTATGCCCAGTTCCACTCCAGGCATCTTCAAATGCTGCTCCTATTGTAATGGCGCAGGACTGTGCAGACATTGGATTGATTCTTCATCTTGGTGGACAAGATGAAGCGTCATCTTGGTACTCACCAGTAAATATAGTTGCTCGTTCTTTTCCATTCCTGGGCACCACACCCGCCCTACTGTATTGTTACAACTACTTCGGTGGTGGTTGATGCCTTTCTACACTATTTTATGTATTTTCGAGTTGCACGCATTATGCACAGGTTAGCATTTCTCCCCTCCCGGGGCTGTGGCTGAACTGCTTTTTAATAACGCAGGATATCCTGCCACAACCTGCCCTATAGAGGCCAAGAGTTGGGTTGTTTTTTTTTTTTTTTTTTCTATCTTGCTGTCCCAGTCTACCACTGAGATTAACCCACGCGTTGCTACTGGTGGTGTCCTGGAATGGAAGAGGACGAGAAATTACATTTACCAGTGAGTAGACAAATTTCCCTTCTTTAAAATAACAACTGATAAATCTTTCAACAAGTGCTGTTCATGATCACATACAGTTAGTTTATTTTTGTTTCTGCTACTGCTACCCATATGCTCTATACTTTTTGTCTTAGTTATGAGATACGTTTCCACCCTACATGAAAACGCATATAATTCCATTCCTGTGAGCCATGCTGATCAATAGGAAGCAATCATTTTAAAAGCTTCAAGGAATCAATATTGATTGCATTATGTGTTGTCTTTTCCGTTTACATGTGGTTAATGTTAATCAGAATTTAGCTCTAAAAATAGGCTTCCCTGTGCTAGGAGTTTTAATTTCAACCATGATCCACAAATCACATGCAGACCTGTGCCATTTTGATATATGAACTTATTAACTGAAACTGTAAATCAGGGGGGAGATAATTGTTTCAGAATTTAGCAAAGAATAATGTTTCTACCTTGCCACAATACATGTGCTTAATGACCTGTATTTAAGTTGATCTTATCAATTTTAAGTTCAAGATTAACGCTGCACTAATTTTAAATTATTTTTTTTTCAAATCTAAATGGTCAGTGTGCAAATATTGCTAATACTATCAGCTTCTTGGGCTTCGATACGTTTTTATTAAATATAGAATTAAGGTATGAAATAAAATAAAACCGCTGAAAAACAACTGACAAAACCATGTGGGCCAAATCTAATTACAGATCACCTCTATAAAAGTTGCACTTAAAGTGGACCAACACCCAGGATTTTGTCTATCCTGGGTCTTCCCTGGGGCACCCCGATCGGGGGTGCCCCGCTATGTGAAACCCCCCAGATCGCAAATAAAAATTTGCCTCACCCCGCGCCTACGGTGCATGAGCGGCCTCTCGTCCAATCACAATTCCCGGGTCGATCATGCTGGGTGTTGTTCCACTTTAAGTATAACATTTATTGTTCATTGGTAAGCAAGATTAAAAATAAGTTGGTTTTTGAGGTAAAATAGTCATGTACTGTCACTTAATCAATCATTCTCCAACCTTAGAACGAGGAGATGAAACCCCTCTCCAACCTATAATATTGCAGAACAGGCCATTGTTGCAGTCAGTATGATTTATGGACCGCAAACAATTAAATAAGGCACATAAGTATTGTGGGGGGCAAACATTAAATGACCAACAAGACAAGTGAACAGACCTATATACAATAACCAACATTCATTCCTCACACAGAAGCAGAGCCATGAGCAAAAGACTGTCCTTAAAGTGAAATTGCAGGCAAAGGTAATTGTTACACCATTTCGTTGGGCTACATTTGGCACTGTACTAAACTGTTTTCCATTTTTAAATTGAAGCAGAAATGGCCGAAATATCGGGGCTTATGGGTTCATCCAATGACACTTTTTTATCCTGTCCCCTATTCAGCTCAGCTGAGTGGGACAGGGTTGCTGGTCCCTCCCTCCTCCCATGCTTCCCACCGCCTCCTTCTCCAAATTCATCACATTTCTGTCAGCGCAGAGCCTGCCTATTATGCTGATTATTCTGCAGCATCAAAGGTCCACCTCCAATTTATTCTCATTGTGCCACACACCCCGCTTCCCCTTTAATTCTTACGATCGGGTTACTCCACCAGCAGGTGGCGACGTTGCAGGGAGAAGTCTTGAAAACGAGCCCCTTCCGGCCTACATATACCTGGGACCTCCCACTTAACACCAGTTTTTTTTTTTTTTTTTTTTTTTTTCTCTCTGCATGAAGCGACAAGACAGAAGAAAGAAGTCTCCTGCTTGCAAGTAGCCGGGGTCAAACCCGGCATCCCCTTTTGGTCTATTTCTGCCCAGTTCTATTGTGTTGTTTATGCCTAGTTAAACGGAAGCCTCCCAGCCTAGGCTGCTGGCTGGGCAAAGGTAGATGGCACTTTAGGTGCCTAGGAGCTTATCTCCTCCGCTCGACCCCACTTGTGGGGCAATGCGGCTATCTGGCATGGTGATCCGGATTTGGGATGCCCCTGTCCCGATGTTCCCTTTAGGTCACCTTCTCCCGCTCGGTCCCTTCTCCCTTCGCTAAATGGGGGGGCGGGGAATGCGTGTTGCATGAGGTGCTTTACTTAGTGTTATGTGTGGAAGTGCTTTGGCAGGGCAGCGCTGCGGTGGCGGCGCGTGGCTTGGGCTGCTGGGGCCTTTGTTTGTGTTGCACTTTCAAATTTCCCCCCTTTTTTGCTATGTCCGGGCCCGCCCTTCACTTCCCGTGTCTCATTAGAGACAGGTGTGCTGAAGCCAGTGGGGGAAGAGGTCCAGTGCGGCTTGAGCTGTAGAGGTAAACGGTCCCCACCATCGCGCACGTGGGCCCGTCCTTGTACTTTGTTATTGCCTGCCATGTATAGCGTTTTTTCCTGGGGCACTTCTGGTTATGTATGGGTCAAATGCCTGTATTTGGGTATGTGTGGTTATATATATATATATATATATATATATTTATGCAGGTATATACTCTTATTTTTTATTGATGCACTCTCTGGCTTTGCCTTGAAATAGCATGTGTCATGTATATTTTATTCATTATGTTTAAACTATTCATATGTTTGCCTTGTTGGTTATGTATGAATGTGGTGCATACTGGTTGGGGGACTGACTGTGGTCTCTTTTCCCCCACAGATTCTGGGATCCCCTCACTGCAGTGGCTCTCCCGGTCTGTTATACCTGGCTAGTCTTAGTCTCTAAATTGGGATTTTCCTAGGCTTAAAAAAAAAAAAAAAATCCTCCCACTTCCGGGACTTTAATTACAAAGGGGCATCCCAGGTTGCTTAATGCGTAAAACCCTGGGTTGTTGCGAATACCACAAATTCACCATATGGAGGCTTCCAACGTTACCGGAAATGGCTCTTCGGGGCTATCCAGGCTGTGTGGGGGTTGTGGGGCTCCGCTCCCAGGCGATGATGTCATATTATGCATTCCATGTGCAAGGCAGAACATTGCGCGCCAGTCCGTGGCTCCGGTTTCTGGCTCCTCGCAACTTCCGTCCTCTCCTATCCCCCCCCATCCTATTCCGGACCCCGTGTGACATTGTCAAAAATGGGGATTCGCATTCCGGGGTGCATGTGCGGTTAGCCAACCTCGAGAAAATAATTTCCGCTTCAGTGGCTCAGAAGGCTACGGCAAAGCGGAAGCACCTTTCTCCGGCAGTGCCTGCTTCGGAGGGTGAGGTACCTGAATTTTTGGATTGGTCCAATTGTCCCCCTGATGAGGAGGGGGAACTCCTTGAGGAGTCAAATGAGCCTGCAGACCAGCTATTGTTTGACACTGTTGGTGATCAGGCTGTGGGGGTGTCCATTGACACTCCTTCCATTTTGGCTCAAATGTTTAAAGTTTTGGCCTTGGATCCGCCTGCGGTGGTCCCTCTGCCAAAGGGTGAGATGTTTGACGTACCCCAGCCGCGTTTGGTGTTTCCCAGGCAACAGCACTTTGAGAGGGTTGTCCTTAAGGAATGGGAACAACCCGCGCGCCTGGTTGGAAATCCTCCTAATTGGGATAAGCGTTATCCCTTTCCGGAGGACTTGGTGAAGCTTTGGTCAGTGCCCCCCGACGTCGATACCCCTGTGTTAGGGCTGACTGGCTCGGCTGCGTTGCACTTTTCTGACACCACTACCATTAAGGATGGTAAGGATCGTCGGATTGATCAATTGGCTCGCCATGGTTTTATCAGTGCCGGGTCGACACTACGGCCAATTTGTGCTTCGGCGCTTCTTCTGCTGGCAGTTAGATCCATTATTAGGGGTCTGCACGCAGATCTTGATCCCGCTTGTGATATGTTTAGTTCTCTCAAGCAGTGTGAGTCGTTTGTTTCTTTTGTCCTGACCGCTCAGGACGATGCTCTGGCGACGAGTAGCAGGACAGCGGCATTGCTGGTGGCTATTCGTCGGTCTATATGGCTGCGCCAGTGGACGGCGGACATTAACTCTAAGAGGGCGCTTACAGCGCTTCCTTTCCTAGGTTTACGCCTTTTTGGCGAGAAATTGGATGCTGTTACCAAGGATGGTAAGTTGCCTCAATTCAAGAAGCCTCGTTGCTCCTTTCGGGGTGCGAGTTCCTTTAGTCCCTCCTTTTGAGGAGCCAGAGCGGGCAGAGGGGCTTCCCTTCCCGTCACCGGGGGTGTAGGTTGGTCCCGGGGAAGAGGTCGTGGCCTTCCCGGTCAGTCCTGGGGCGCCAAGCCCAAACCTACTGCTAAGCCCGTTCAGCAATGAGGGGCTGCCCTCACCCATGCGGGTGGGGGGACGATTGCGACACTTATCCCTGGTTTAAGGCCGCGAGATTCCGGACACATGGATCTGGGAGGGGGTGTCGCCCGGTTACAAACCGGAGTTCGAGTCTCGCCCTCCTTCACGGTTTTTCCTGGAAATGGCGGGCATCCGGCCGGTGCCGCGCTTAGAGGTGGGCCTCGGTTTTTGCTCCATTCTCGTCGCAGCCCCCAAGAAGGACGGGTCGGCTTGCCCCATCCGGCATCTGAAGTTTTTCAACCTTCCCAGGTCCTCCCTTGCTCAGGCCAGGGTGGTGTCCTTTCTGGGAATGCGGTCGGATTCCGGTCAACACAGGGTGTTTCTCACTCAGTCCAAAATTTGTCTGATTCAGGAGTTGGCTTGGGTCCTTCTTTCCAACCATCGGCCGTCTGTTCTGGAGCTGAGAGCCTTCCTTCTGGTTCTTGCTCTTTTGTCTCATCAGGGTCTGGGCCTTCTGGTTCAGCTGTGCTCGGACAATCAAACAGCGGTTGCTTACATCAGTCATCAGGGAGGGACTTGCAGTCTGGGTGCCCTCTGAGTGGTGTCCCTGATCCTGACCTGGGCGAAGGCACATGTTCCTTGTCTCTCGGCAGTCTGCAGTCCGCTCTGGTGGGGGACACCGGAGGTGGTCCTGTTTCCCTTTCATCACAATTGCAGGCTCCCGATCTTTGTGTCGCTCTCCCAGGATCCTCTGGCTCTGGCGGCGGAAGCCATATCCCTGAGCTGGGGGGACCCGGGGTTTCTGTGCCTGTTTCCTCCGATACCCATGCTACGCAGGGTGGTACGGAAGCTGGTTCTGGAAAGGGTGTCCGCCATTCTCGTGGCCCCAAGATGGCCAAGACGAGTATGGTGCGCAGACATCATTTGGCTGACAGTGAATCAGCTCATTCTGCCTCTTCGGCCCGATCTGCTCACTCAGGGTCGGCTGTCTTACCCCAATTTACTAGCGCTGGGTTTGACGGCTTGGCTGCTGAGACCTCCATCTTGAAGGAGGAGGGTCTGGCTGACTCGGTTATTAAAACTCTGATCGGTGCCCGAAAGAGGTCTTCTTCTATCACCTACTATAGGACTTGGAAAGCCTATATCGCTTGGTGTGAGGTTAGATCTTTTCCTTGTAGGGTCTTTTCGGTCTCCAGGATTCTGGAGTTTTTACAATCAGGGCTGGACTCTGGTCTTCAGCTGAGTACTGTGGAAGGGCAGGTTTCTGCCTTATCTATCTTTTTTCAGAAGCGTTTTGCGCTTCATCCTTTAGTTAAAACTTTTTTCCAGGGGGTTACGCATGTGCGGCCTCCCAGGAAACCATTACTCCCTGTTTGGGACTTGAATTTGGTTCTTTCTGCTCTTCAGGCTCCTCCCTTTGAGCCTTTGCAAGAGATTGTCTTCTTGGTAGCTATCACTTCGGTTCGCCGTGTCTCGGAGTTGGCGGCCTTGTCTGTTCAGGCGCCCTACTTTGAGAGGCATCAGGACAAAGTGGTCTTTCGGTTCAAACCGGACTTTCTTCCTAAGGTTGTTTCTGCTTTTCATTTGAATCAGGATATTGTTCTTCCCTCCCTGTGTCCTAAGCCTAGGAATGACAAGGAGAGGGTTTTGCATTGTTTGGATGTAGTACGCTGTGTTAAGTACTATTTGATTATTACTTCTCCTTTTCGTAAAACTGATGCCTTTTTTGTTGTGCCCTGTGGGCCTAGGAAGGGTTTGGCGCCGGCCAAATCTTCCATTAGCAAATGGATACGTCAGGCCATTATTGCGGCCTATTCTGCTAAGGGGAAAGTTCCCCCTTTTCGTATCACTGCTCATTCTACTTGCGCCGTTGGAGCGTCTTGGGCTTTTCAGCACCAAGCTTCTGTTGAACAAGTTTGTAAGGCCGCTACTTGGTCTTCTGTTCATACTTTTTCTAAGTTTTACAAGGTTGATGTGCGGGCCTCAGCGGATGCTGTGTTTGGCCGCAAAGTTCTGCAGACTGCAGTCATTTAAGTTATGCTTCACCTTGCCTTTGGATACCCATCCCTTGCGGACACTGCTTTTGGATGTCCCGATCGTAAGAATTAAAGGGGAAGCTGGGTGTGTGGCACACTGAGAATAATACCATTTTGTGAGTACTCACCTGAAAAATGGATATTGTCAGTGTGCCACACACCCCGCTTCACCTGCCCTTTTTGGTATCTTGGATCCTTTATATGGTGAAGCTTTTCTTTATTTTGAGGTTACCGTTGGATTTCCTGGTACCTTGTCTTTCTGCTTTTCAAATCACTGGTGTTAAGTGGGAGGTCCCAGGTATATGTAGGTCGGAAGGGGCTCGTTTTCAAGACTTCTCCCTGCAACGTCACCACCTGCTGGTGGAGTAACCCGATCGTAAGAATTAAAGGGGAAGCGGGGTGTGTGGCACACTGACAATATCCATTTTTCAGGTGAGTACTCACAAAATGGTATTTTTTCAGGAGAGAAATCATGAGGTGAAACTGTAAACCTCAGTATCTCGACCATTTCTACTTCAATTTAAAAACCAAAAACCATTTAAAACAGTGCCAAATGTAGCCTGACTTAATGGAGTAACAATTACCTTTGCCTGCAGTAGCACTTAAACTTCCTTCAGCAACAATTTCACTGTCCTTCAAGCTCTAGCTAAAGTCTGACGGCAATACATACAAATATCATAAAACAAATTTGTGTGTTTGGAAGTTCTACCAGCCTCAAAAGGATTCTTCCTAAATACCTGCCCCAAAGTGCAATAAATCATTTGGTAAGCCCATGTCCACAAGGAGTGAACCATCAGACAATCCCACCACTGTGACAGAATGAACAGTCTGTGTCGCATCCTCAGAGATGCTCAGCTTTTCAATGATGAAAAGTTGAGCAAAACATCATACATATACACTTCTGATCCTACAGTTACTCATTTTATATTGATGCTCAGTTTGTTTTAAAGGGACCCTTGTGTCTCTCCTCCAATTTACTGCAGTGCAGGTTAGAAGCCGAAACAGGGCTCCATAGTTTTGTCCTTTTCGATTTCATTCCTCTAGGACCACACAAAAAAAATGGTCCTACAGCTACTCTGTGCCTTGGAGCTCTCAGCTTGAGTGAGCTTAGCAAGCCACAGTGGTCCTGCATCTCTCTCTGACCACAGCAGAGCCTACAACACTCAAATCTGCTCCATGACCTGCCCTTCCCAGCTCAGCCACCACCCAGAAATTGAAGCAAATAAATCACTTTTGCCTAGAATATAATACGTGATTTTCAGTTGCTTTGAAATGGCTTGTTGTATAATGCTCCAAAGTGCGATTAAGGGGGGAGAAAGTTAGTGTGTGGCTGGACAAGATGCTGGCTCAGTACAAGATTATTATCATTCAGTAGGTCTGAATTAATCTATTGCATCGTGGGCTCTATTCATGTGCCTAAATTCATTAGGTTCTTAATAACAGTCCTAAAGTCTGAAAAGGGTTTTTAGGCCTGCCTAATTTTCTCCCTGTGGAGTATTCTAATTTGGGATGCCCCGAAGTGTAAAATGGGGGGGGGGGGGGGGAATAGCCCAAGGGGTGCAGACTACACATGCACAGATCACTGAGTAAACCCTGCAATCCCAGGGGCTTAACACATCAGAGCATACACGTCTGCGGTTATGGAATCTACTGGCCCTAGATTCTTTTAGAATCTAGTTCAATCATCCAGTTCAAATTGTTGATAGCTCCATTGTCGTTATCTTTCGTAGCAATTTACAAGGTAGTAGTTTTCAGGCAGGGTAAAACATAAAGTACACAAACTGAGGAAAAATAATTTCACCAAAATGCACTGATTCTCTGGATGTGAGGAAATAATCTTATCATTTCACAGATGGCCTACTGATTGCAGGTTGGTAAACACAGGCCTGACAGTGCTCGGCCTCAATGGACCTCGCTTGTATCGTTCACACCTGCAATTACCTGGCCAGAGCCACAGCTAGGCCGGCAGAAAACCCCCTGCCAGGCAGCTCTGCTTGCTGGACAAAATTAAACAAATTCCTGCAGACTTCAAGCGGACCTTTAGTATCATTTAATGAACTGCCCAAACCCTTAAACTATTACCCAGCATCTAAAAATTAATATAATGTTTTTAATCACCTACGTATTATTCTTTCCCCCACTGGCCTGCAACTCTGTTCAGCACTCGGGCGCCACCATCTTGGCTCAGTAATATCACATCCTGAGGAGAGGGGTCAAAAGTGCAGGGGGCGGGGTTATAGCTGTGCTTTGTACAGACAGAGCAGAGCTGGGGTCAGAAAAAGGACAGCAAGCCCAGAATGCAAAGCACTTCCTGTTTGCAGGCAGCCTGAAGCTCCATGAGCCGACATCTTGGATGTTTAAAGGGTGATGAAATGCAGTGGATGCAGGTAGGATGGTTTTTAATGTGGGCAATCTGTATGTACAGCGTGGGGGAAACAAATAAGATAGACTCTTATTCAGGGTGAAGGTCCGGTTTCAGTACTGCATTAAACCGTGTCCGTAAACCACGCCCGTTTTTACTCTAACTAGTGTTGGTCCCGCTGTCTGCTGATAAGAAGCTTGGGGGGGTGGGACATCCAGAATGCTGGACCCCCCTTGCACCTAACCGCACACAAAGCTCATAATACCTTCAATACGAGCCAGTGCCGGGAAAAGAGTCCAGCGTTTGACCACCAGGCGGTCATGTGGGCGGGTCCTGGCGGCGGACAGCACATAGACTCTGACTACGGCCCACGTGACCGCTCGGCGGCCGATCGCGGGATGCTGGCTTGTAATGGAGGGGAGTATTACGAGAATGGTGTGCAGTTAGGAGCGAGGGGGCTCCAGCTTTCTGGATGCCCCCCGAGCTGCTGTCTATCAAAAGACAGTGGAACCAACACCCGTTAAAGTAAAAATGGGTGTTGGTCTGGTTTAAGGGTTATGATTATTTCACGTGTGGTAGCCCCAAATCAAATATTTGGAACTTTGAGACCATACCTCATGCATTCATGGGTACCCTTGGGGGCTGCGATATTGAGAACTCAATTCAAAAGCCAGATAGGATAGCTGCATTTGGTTTCAAAGCATGCCCAGAACCCGTTTGGGCCCAATACTAGAATCGGCCCTCTGACTGTCCACTAAAAATGTATGACACATTAGTACATGTTAGGACTTAAAGTGATATTTCAGGCATAGCTAATTGTTAGACCATTGTGTTTGGCTATGTTTGACACTGTACTAAACTGTATCCCGTTCTTCTTTTTTTAATTGTAAATTGTAAATTTTTATTGAAGAAACACATGTTACAGGCCATGTTCATCACAGTAATACATGAAAAAAAACCAATACAATGGTATTGAACGGGCAATTCTACAAACAAACCCCAGTTCGCTTGCATCTGAAAGTATTCCCTGCTACAAAAGCTCAATACAAGGTCTACGCAACGCTGGTTAGTAGTGACCAATATCTATGGATCCGTTCCCCAACCCTTCTTCACTGCGGGACCATCGGAACCAACTATTTGTCCGCCCCCACCCACTGAAAACAGTATAGTAAATAAGCATGATGCCTGCCAGGCTTGTCTCTTTGGAAACATAAATATGAACAACCTAGACAAAATACGTACAAAACAAGGGGGAGGGGATAAAACATATAAACACATTGGACAAACGAGTGGGGGAGGGAACAAAATGGTGCGGGAAAACGGGGGCAGGGAGGATGGACGGGGAAGGAAAGGAGGTAAGCGTTGAGGGATGGACTGGGGGGGACAAATCCCCTCAGGTGCTCAGTCGACTACTCCTTTAGAAAGTCAAGATATTCTGCTGAAAAAGTGAAGCGATCCCACTCCCGCCAAATCTCCTATGCTTTTCAAAGTTTCCTTTTAACGAGGCCTTTAGCTCCTCCATCCTGCCGATATCCCTGACCCTGGAGAGCCACATCGCAGTAGTTGGGGGGTCGGAAGATTTCCAGCAAGCCGGAATGCAAGTTCTAGCTGCATTCAGGAGTGGGGCCAGTAAGGACTTGCCTCGTCTACGGATAGAGGTAGGGGCGAGATTGAGGAGATAGCTTGCCGGATCCTCACCCAAATCAATGTCCGTTAAACTCATCACTATTTTCCTGACATTAATCCAGAATCTGGAGAGGCCCTCGCACTCCCAGAAGATGTGCATCATTGTACCCCTAGCCCGCGAACATCGCCAGCAGAGAGTGGAGGAGGAGGGGAACATTCTCAATAGTCTGGACGGAACCAGGTACCACCGTGTCAGGATTTTATAGGAGGCTTCCTGATATCTGCAAGACATTGAGGTTTTGTGGGCCAGTTGCAGCATGGTTTGCTTTTGCTCAATCGAGAATTTCCTATTCATCTCCCTCTCCCACCCCCCACCCCCCCACGAATGGGGGCTCGTAGGACTCTGGGGGGCACATCACCAGGGAGTATGCGTAAGAACGCCCCTCTGAAATGACCACTTCCCACGCAGGTGCGTTCGAAGGGGGTCAGGGGTCTGACGGCCTCCGCCACACGGACGATAGAATTTTGAAAGTGAGATAACTGAAGAGTCTGCCAGAAGCTAAGCGGTTGCAGGGCGTACCTTGAAGCCAGGCCCTCCGCCCTACACCAGCCGGACCTATCCCGCAAGTGCAAATGTTTCTGTTTCACCCAAGCCCGAAAAGCTCCATCTGAGAGGCCTGCTGGGAAGTCCGGGTGACCCAGGACAGGGGTCAACGGCGATAAGGAAGGGGAGATGTCCTGCTTTGGGAAAGTCCTACCCACCACCCTCCGTGTAGGACCCACTGTTGGGTGCTTGTTCAGAACCGTCACTCGATCCAATGGTATCCAAGGGAGACCTGAAAGGGGGGTAGCTGATACCTCCTGCTCGATGAGCGTCCACTGCTTCGGGTTGGAGTGCCTGCACCAATCAATCACCCGAGCAAGATGTGATTCCCACTTAAAAGGGAAATTTTCTGAGATCTGCTTCAACCATTTTGGAGGGATGTTGATATTTAGGGCGGATAATTTATCTTGTAGTTGGACAGTGCTTGGAATGCTCGAAGTTCAGCCAGCAAGATGGGGAGAGTCGTTTCAGGTTTAGTGATGAAAAATATCAGGTCGTCGGCATAGGCCGCCGCCTTAGGCACCCCTTTCCCAACCTGGACACCTGCGATATCGTGGTTCTTCCTCACTGTACGCAGGAAGGGTTCCAATGTAAGGATAAATATCAGGGGAGAGAGGGGGCAACCCTGTCGTGTAGCATTCACTAGGTTGAACGGCTTGGAAGCTAGCCCATTCACCACAATGGGCGCCGAGGGGCACGAGTAGGAGGCCATGATCCAGCGGGACATATTCTCCCCCAGGCCAACATGTTTGAGGGTTGCGAAAATGAAATCCCAACTGACCCTGTCGAAGGCCTTCTTGGCGTCCGTCGAGAGAAGCATCGAGGCCGAGCCCTCCAGATGTGCGTGATGTATCAAATTAATGACTCTGGTGGTATTATCCCTACCCTCCCTCGTGGGAACGAAGCCCACCTGGTCCCAGTGGATGAGAGAAGGAATTAAGGGGGGCTAGTCTATCTGCTATTATTTTATTGAAAAGCTTTGTCGCAAATCAATAGGGAGATCGGTCTGTAACTCCCACATTGTCCTGGGTCCTTACCTGCCTTGGGGATAACAGTTATGTTAGCTCTTAAGGTATCCCTAGGTGGTGGTAGAACCTCCCTCAAGGATCCGAAGGAGGCGATAAATTGAGGGGCGAGAATCCCTGTGAATTCTCTGTAATAATCCAGGCTAAAGCCGTCGGGGCCCGGTGCCCTTCCCGGCTTGGTGTTTTTAATGGCTCTCAAGAACTCGTCTATCCCAATTCCCCCCTCAAGGGCATCCACCACCTCCTGTTCGAGTCGCGGGAGGCCCGACTCTCTAATATAGGCCTCTGTTAATCTGATGGGAGGTGGAGCGATCCTGCGGCAGGTTGTAGAGATTTTCGTAGAACTCTCTAAAGGTCTTTGTTATGTTGGCCGTCAGACAGTGCCTATTGCCCCCCGAGTCCTGAATGTGTGGGATGTAATTCCTGTTATGCTGTGCTTTTCAAGGCCCTGGCCAGTGCCTTGCCGCACTTGTTACTGTACTCGTAAAAGAACCTCCGGCATCTGACCGCTAGGTTCTTGGCATCAGCAAAACAGACGTCTCTGAGGGACTCCCGCAAACCAACCAGTTTGGCACCCAGAGCTGCGTCCAGTGTCTGCTTGTGCATGTTTTCAATTTTAAAAATTTCTTGGGTCAGAAGGTCAATTTGTTTGCTCCGCTCTTTTTTGAGCCAACTCTATTCCCTCACCCGACCACATAACATACCAGGAGGTAGGCAAAACATCACATCACAACAAGATATTATTAACCTCTCCCAACACGAGCTCACGAAAGAACAACAAGATCTTTTGAGATTGGGTTTGAATTTTTGCCCGTCAAAGAAACTTGACGTTTTTGAGGCGGTCAAAGATGTTCATTTATTTGCCAGAAAAGTGCTATGTAAATACCACTTTATGAAGAAGGGAGATGAACTCATTACATCTACCCAGGAAGAATCTGTGAGTAGCACACAACTGGAGAGAGACATTATAGAATTAGGTTTAGAGGTGGCAGGACATACAATAAGTAATCCCCCTGACATGAAATTTAAAAAACCTTCCACTTTTTACCCTGCCGTGGGCATAAATCACAATGTTGCCACCTTTGTCGATATGATAATGACGGACTTGGAGACACTTGCTGGAAGATCGGGTTATCAGCCCAATATTGATGAGCGAATGCAGCGAGCGGTGAGAGAACTTGAAGAAAACCACGACCTGGTTATTAAACCGGCAGACAAGGGTGGCAACATTGTGATTATGTCCACGGAACAATATAAGAAAATGTGCATGGATATTCTCAAAAACAAGGAGTGGTATGCACGGGCCTCCATGTCCAGACTCGCCAGGGATGACCAGGAGTACCATCTACTCATCCGCCAGGCCCGAGATGGTGGGGTGATCAATCCGCATGTGGCTGGGTTCTTGGAGTCCCCATGCCCGAAAATACCAACATTCTACGCACTACCTAAAGTGCATAAGTCGACCACGGTGCCCCCGGGTCGTCCAATAGTTTCGGGCATGGGGGCTCTGACCGAAAATGCCAGCATATATGTGGATCGTCACCTCCAACCACTCGTTACTGGTTTACCGTCGTATGTCAAGGACTCAGGACATATCCTGAGGATCTTAGACGAGATTTGGGTGAGCCCGGAGTCTACCCTGGTGACTCTGGACGTGGAGGCCCTATACTCGAGCATCCCACACCAAAAAGGTATTAGGGCGGTCGAGTATTTTCTCAACGAATTGGACATTTCCCACCATAATCACAACCTCTTCCTGCTTCGGCTCCTCAATTTCGTCCTCACCCACAATCTGTTCCTCTTCAAAGGCCAGCTATACCACCAGATACAGGGGACCGCGATGGGGACGACATGTGCCCCATCGTTTGCGAACCTGTATCTGGGATGGTGGGAGAGGCGATTGTGGGGTGAGGACGAAATGGCCAAATACCTGTGCCACGTTGTGGCGTGGCACAGGTATATTGATGACATCTTGGTCATATGGGAGGGGCCGAAGCAGGAATTGGAGACATTTGTGAAACAACTTAACAAGAATGACGCTAATCTCAGATTCACGTGCAATTATGATCAGCACAAAGTCACATTTTTGGACTTAGAAATCACTAAGGCCCCCAACGGTCAGATCATAACTAATCTGTTCCGTAAAGCAACCTCTGCAAATAACATGTTGCGAGCCACCAGTTCCCTTCCTGCACATCTTCTCAAAAGCATCCCATTTGGGGAATTTATTCGAGCTAGGCGCAACTGCGCCACCAACGAATTATTTGAAGTAGAAGCATCAAATATAAGAGCTAGACTCAGGGAAAGAGGGTATAAAGCCAAGGTCCTTAGATCAGCCTACAAGAAAGCTAAAAGCCTGAATAGGCAAGAATTGTTATATAGACCAAGAATAAATAAAGAACAACCTGGACCTGCCCTGATCATGACCTATACGGGGGCTCACGACCGTATAAGACAGATACTACAAACTCGTTGGCCAATTCTCCTGAATGACCCACACCTTCGGACCTTTCTTCCAAAGGTACCAAAGGTCATATATAGAAGGCCAAAGAACTTAAGGGACACCCTTGTCCATAGCCATTATGAACCGAATAGAGCAACGGTCTGCTGTAAAATCATGGGCACCTATAGATGTGGGGGGTGCAACATGTGCAAATATGTTAAAGTGGGCCCAACAGTGTCCGTGGGGGGACATAGAACACAGAAAATACAACATTTTATAAATTGCAATACAGTGAATGTAATTTACCTGTTGAGCTGCACCTGCGGGTGCTTCTATGTGGGAAAAACTAACCGCCCTTTAAAGAAAAGAATATATGAGCACCAGTATAATATACGAACGGGCTCTAATAAAACTCCAATAGGTCGCCATTTTCTCAGACATCATAACAAGGATCCAGGCTCCCTTCAGGTACAGGGCCTGGATAGATTACACCCAACAACCCGTGGGGGAAACATTGAGAAATTAACCCTCAACTCGAGACTAGATGGATCTACAGACTGGGAGCATTCAGATATCCCGGTCTTAACGAAACCTTGAGCTTTGCTCCTTATCTGTAATAACACGAAGAGGAGCGAGGCCAACGTCAGTATTACTACGAAAGTCCACCTAGAGTCATGGGTAAAAACAGCTTCTAATATTCTCCCCTTGCTCTTAATTCCTAACAATTTATGGGACATAATGTAACATAGGTAAAAAGATTGTACCATAAACCCTGAAAAAAGCTCCATAAATGTATGTGATGTAAAGAAATTCTCTTAACATGACTTTACTCTTTAATGTTACATAAGTTTATGAGTGGTAATGATCTGGTGATAGTGATAATATGTACACCCAGGGGAATCAGTGGAGTGCTGCGTTAAATGTAAAAAATTGAAAGTGCAATCAGGTCACCATTTGGTGCCTGTAGGAAACTACATAAATACACTTTAGGTTGCATGTGTCCCCGTGAGATGTAACAACTTTATTGTAAGATGAATGTCTCCAGCTGGGCAGTTCTGGCTCCACAAGTTACTTCACTTAAATAAAAGTCTTTCTTTTCCTTTTGCCACTCCCTAGGACAATGTCTTAGGTGAGTGGCACCATAGTGACTGAGTTTGGGTGCCGATTTGAGTGGGCCCCGCTTCTTTGCCGGGCGTGTAGTTCACGCCGGAGCGGCATGTCTCCAGAAAGATGGCACCCCAATGTAATGCTATGAGCTGTGGAGCTGGACCGGCGGCGCTGGCCCTTCTAACACTTCCGGCTGAAGCCGGCTTTTGGGGTTTGTGCGTTCCACGATGTGGTGCGCACCGTCACTTCCGGCGGAAGCCGGTTAATGACGGTGATGCGCCCTATGTGTGGTGGCGCGCCGTGTCGCTTCCGGCGGATGCCGATTCTTACGTTGGTGCGCTCCACGCGTGCGCGCGCTCCGTCATTTCCGGCGGAAGCCGGACGTGTGGGCAGATGCATTCCCACTTAGCTCGGGCGCATAAATGAGCGTCGCTGGCGCGTTGTCAGGTAAGTAACCACCTGGCGGAATTGAGACATAGTAGGGACGTTTTGAACGCGGGGGAGCCACGCGAAAGAAACTTTGACACAGGACAAAAGAATGCATACAAACGCCTGCATCTGCCTTGGTTATTGAAACTTACCTGCCACCGCGACTGCCCAATAAGGGACTTATCTTCAACATACAGGCAAGTTATAAACTAATTAGTCCTACTTAAACTGCTTTAATAGTCATATAGGCAACTGGGAATGACTCCCTTTTCCCTGTCTTTTTTAAAAACACACAGAGCTCACGGTGGGGGCATGGGACCTTCTCTGATTTGAAAATTGCTCTTTGTGGCACTACCTAGAGGAGATTACAACTATACCAGGTATCTAGACTCAATAGCAACCATGAGGTCACTTTCTGACAACATCAGTGTATTTTTTAATAATAATTGGCATGGGATTTAACAAACAGGAGAGCGCACACCACTGGTTCACCTTGTGAAAGATGCAACTCATATGTGAGATATGATCATTACGTGTGAAAAACATCAGAACCAGGTACTGTCATGTTCTTTACTGAATTCCTAAATGAATATAGCAAGAAGTTACTAATACTGACTAATTGTCACTAACCAATTTACTAACAATATGGAATGTCTATCTGCTTGTTACATACAGAGGGCATTGAGGAAGCCGTGTAAGGCGAAACATGATACATGTCTGCCCCATTGAAAAACTGATGACACAATGTATCCTATATCCATGAGAGCTTTTTTTGTAACAAGGAAAGATAGGTTTTTATGTGTTATTGTAATGTATATTGTATATTGTGAACACTATGAATTGTAAATATGGACACAGATGTGGACAATTGGTTTTTTACATACATGTATATAAATGCATTTAATAAATTGAGATAGAAAAATATATCAATTCATTGGTGTGGTTATAGTCCTGAGCCCAAAAAAATTTTCCAGGTTGACCTAGCCTGGAACAAAGCTGTGCCTTTTTTGAGACGAGCCATGTTTGATCAGGAGACCCCTAACTACGCATTTGTGGGCCTCCCACAGAGACATCTGCGACACCTCCCCCATGTCATTCGTCGTAAAGAAATCTGTGATGGCCTTTTGGATATCCGCCTTGACCCCTAAGTCCTGTAGGAGGGAGCTATTGAGCCTCCATTGACCTCTAAGGGGGGCGTGTCGGAATAGAGATGGTCACGGAGACTGGGGCGTGATCGGAAATAGTTATCTGACCAATGTCCATGCCCACTATTAGGTGCTGGAACTTGTGGGGGACCAGGAACCAATCGATTCATGAATATGAGTTGTGAGCGGCTGAGAAAAAGGTGAAGTCCCTTCCCCTTGGATTAAGAGTCCGCCCGGCATCCATTAGTTGGTGTTTAAAGAGCAGGGTTTTGAGTTTTTTTTTTTTTTTTTTAGAGAGGAGAAAGGGGAGTGGGAAGACCCGCGGGACGTATCCACAGCAGGGTCCAGGACCATGTTGAATTCGCCCCCCAGCAGGAGAACCCCCCCCCCCCCCCCCCAGCAAAGGCAGCCAATTTACCCAGTGTGGAGCGGAGGAATTTATGTTGATTGGAGTTGGGGCAGTAGCATGTTGCCAACGTCCTTCTCAAAGAAAAGAGAGTGCCCTTTACAAACAGGAACCTCCCCTCCGGGTCCTGACAAGTCTCCAGGTGTGTCCGCGGCAAGGATCCCGCTAGGAGGATGGCGACTCCCCTGGACTTTGGATCCGGGGAGAGGCTGTGGTATTGTGTTTTGTAAAATCGATTGGCAAGGTTATGGGTCCTCCCCTCCTTAAGGTGAGTCTCCTGCAGGAAGGCGACCTGCGCTTGTAAACGCTTCAATTCTCCAAGGACAGCAGACCTCTTAATAGGGGAATTGAGACCCTTGACATTAAGGGATGTGCATTTTACCCTAGACATGTCGGGTTAACTGGTCTCTTGAGCTCTGCACCTGAGAGGCACTACAAGGCGGGGTACGGGGGGAACCGGATGGAAGGGAAGAGAAACTCAGGGGAGATGGGGGCGAAGGGAAAATTGGGTAAGAAGGGTTAACCACGAAGGGAGGGAAAGACAAAAAACAAGGGTTAAACACGAACACTAACACAAAACTCACTTAAAAGTGAACTTATACAAATAGAACAAACCTAAGCAGGAAATACACTTATGTTTCCCAATCACGAACCCCACCCCGCTCTCCCAAGGGTTCTGGCCTACTGTGGAAGCGAAGCGGACCGGAGGGCAAGAGAGGTTCCCCCCAGCCGACCTCCAAGATAAATCACAGCCCCCAGGTGGCCATATTGACCATCCCGGGGGTCAGTAGCCCAAGGTGCCACCCACCCAAACTGTGAAAAACAATACCATGACCCCCCTCATCCTACCTAGCCCGTGGGACCAGCGCGGGGACCCCCAGGCTGTGCAAGGAGGAGCTAATGGAAGGCAAATTCTAGAGAAGAAAAACACGAAAACATATCACGTCGATCTGCTGGCAGGAAGGATATCAAGATATCTGTTCGGACCAAATCAAGACTTGTTGACCATGGGTTGCGGCCACCTAGAGATCGTCTAGCAATTCTTCCCCGTGCAGCGTTGGCTCCTCTTGCCTGGTATGCCCTCTGTGGTTGCCCCCCCCCCCCCCCACCAGAATTGGGGGAGGAAGCGGGGAGGAATCAAGCCAGTCCGGGACCTCCATCGGAACAAAGTCCAAGAAAGTGAACAGGCCCGGGAGGTCGGCATGGGACCTCAGAGCGTAGACCTGCTGACCCTTGCGTACGAGCAGGTGAAAAGGATACCCCCAACGATAGGAGGCGCCACAGTCCTGGATTTTCGCCAACAGGGGTTTCAGGATACGTCTCAATTGTAGTGATCTTCTTGACACATCTGGGAACACCTGCAGCGTCGTTCCGTCGAAGCAGATCCGATCTCTCTCCCAGGCCTTTGGGAGGATCTCCTCCTTCACAGAATAGTAGTGTAGACGGCAAATCACGTCTCGCGGACGGTTAGGGTCTGCCGATCTAGGCCCAAGTGACCTGTGGAGCCGGTCCATAACTATTTCAGTAGTGGGTGGACGGTTGAGGATCTCATTAAAAATGTCCGTGACTGTAGGTAGCAGTTGGTCTTGCCCCGTTGCCTCACTCTAATGTTGTTACGCCTGCTCCGGTTTTCCAGGTTGTCCAGGTGTAAGACCGTTGCTTGGGATATGGCACGCTGCAGCGACATGCTTTTCTCCAGGGCCTCTACTCTTTGTATTGTCGAGAGCTGAGATTGCCCCAGGCCAGAGACTTTGGCATCTAAACAACCCACTGAGCTCTGTAGATCTGAAATGTCCTTCTTAAATGTACTCTCTACTCTGAGGATAAAGGATTCTAAGTCGGCTTTAGTGGGGAGGGCTTTCAGTTCGGCCTTGATGTCTGCCAGCATCGAATCCTGCGAGGCTCGAAGGTGTGTGGAGGACCCAGTGTCGGTGCCCCCCCCACCACGACCGACCGTGCGACACCTGGAGGGCAGATCTCGCCCCATGCAGGCCTCTGGTCGTGCAGCGGGTCCGGCATCGTCCCGGAGAGTCCGCCTTTTGTGGTGGCCCTTGCGAGTATGGCTCAGCGGGGTCTGTTGTTTGGTCGCTGAAGTGAGAGGGCGGGGGACCGGACCCCGCCATGTCTGGACCGAATCCCCTCGAATCCGGGTCATCCGGCCATGTGTTGCCAGTAGAATCACTTCTCAAGGGCCAAGTGGGAGACGGACGGGCCCAGGTGTGTTCCTCAGGGGAAAACCAGTCTCCTGTCAGGCTTTGGGGGGACTCCGAGGAAGCCAGGGAGCCCGGCCCTGGAAGGGGCATTGCGGTTGCATCCAATGAGCAGTGCAACCTGGGTGAAGGTGAAGGGTCTCCCATCACATCAAAATGGGGCTCATCTCACACGTAGGGGTAACCCCACCATGCTGCCGAGTTGACGAGGCGGAGGCCCTCCTCAGGCCACCCCCTATGCTCATATCACTCTCTCTTTAAGGCGGCTGGTCTCTTGTGAGAGGGGGTGCCCCCTTGTGGTTTGGGGTCTTGGGCGCAGGGCAGTCCCTCGGGGGCGGGAGAGCTCTAGCCGATAGATTATGTTCGGCGCCCTCCCCCCCCCCCCCTGGGAAGAGCTGCAGGGGTTATGTCCCCCCTGTGGTCTAGGCAAGACTGTCCCCTGTGATGCAGGCTTGGAGGGCTGGGGCAGAGCCCCATCGGGTCTCCCGCAGACGGCAGCATCATCCAGCCCCTCCCTTCCCTGTCAGCTGGCGTCGGGCTGCTACGCTCCATACCTCAGGCCTTCGGCAGTGAGATTCCCGCCGCGCCGCTCTCCCTCCTCCTCGCGGCCCCTCGCTCTAACACGGCAGCAGCCGCTCCTGCGGCCGCTGCTGTCCTTGTCCTTGTACCTCCGCCGACCTCTGGCTCGCGCTGCTGGCTCCCGCCCTCCTCCCGGCCACTCACTGCTGCGGAGGGGGGGCCCGCCACTGCCCGCTCAACTCCGGCCAATTCTTCGATCCTCACTGGACCCGCCGCTTCTTGCAATCGCCGCTTCACCTCCTCTGCTGACCGCAGCCCTCACCCGCTCCTCGGCAGCTGCCATCTTGGATGTCTCCCCTCTGCCACCTCTCGGGCGCTCAGCAGCCATGTAGGACAAGATCTTCCTCATCTGCGGAGGCGTAGCGTTTCGTGTCCCCCTCCTCCTCTTCGCCATCCTTTTGGGGTGTGGATCTGGGTGGCATAACCCCTATATTAAGCTCTTGATATGGGTCGGCTAGAGGGAGCTCACAAGAAGCACGTCCTCACCCTCTCATCGCCGGCCACGCCCCCCAATCCCATTTTTAAATTGAAGAAATGGCTGAGATATCAAGGTTTACAGTTATACCCCATTTTCTGATGCATGTGGGTGTGGCCCTTGGAGCTGTGATGCTGCATAATAATCTGCATAATGGGTGGGTCGAGAAGGCTTGGGAGGGAAAGAGAGAGGGTTTAGTTGAGCTTTATTGGCAGCTCTGCGAGTGCTATACAAGCCATCAATACAGAGGGGGCGTGGACTGGACTAGCTCCTCAAGGCAAGGTAATGCTGCTGTTTTTTAACCTTTTGCCTGAAAAATCCCTTTAAAAACTTGGTTTTATTGGCACTGCCGGACTTTTGAGCAACTTGGGTAGGCCCAATGTTTTATGATACTCAATGGGGTCTTTATTCTAAGTATACAGCACATCCTGTTGCAGAATATTCCTTACACATGGGTAATACATCCACAAGATGGCGCCGGACTGCAGAAAACAGCTTGTGGCTCCTCCCGGCCCTATATAAGTCAGGGACCTCCCACAAATTCCCCAGTTCTTTTCCACAGTCTGCGCTGAGAAGATAGACAGCTCTCTTGTGGCGCAGGTGAGCGGGGCTTATATGCCCGCGGCCCTGCAGGACTATTCCCACTTGTTCCGTCCCAGTTACTGCCTCCCAGCCTCGGCTGATAAGGTTCGGGTGAAGGTAGGCTATTGAAGCACTATGGTGCACAGGAGCTAGGCTCCTACCGCAATCCCTGCTCTAACAGGGTAGGCGGTTTAGGCTAATGGTGAGCCTTTTGGGATGCCCCCACTGCCTCATGGGTTTTGCCAGGTTTATCCTGTGCAGTTAAACCCTATTCCCATTTTCCCCCTCCACCCTCACTCCTCATCTTAGTCCCTGGGCGCCGTTTCTCCCTGGGAATTTTGCCGTTATCCTCCCTCACTCTCCCCTTCGGGAGATCTCTGGGGGGGGGGGGGAAAGGAGGGTTTGTCTAGTGGTTTAAGCCTGTAGACATATGTTGGGCTTTGTCACTTTTATTAAAATGCGCCGCCATGCGTTTGTACTGCACTCCTGCGGCTGCCAGCCCCATTCACCTCAGAGATGCCGGGCCGGATCACGTGGGTGCGCGTCACGCTCTACGGGGGGGATGGGCTCTGTGGATGATACATTTTACCTCACATCTCCACGGCACACCCCTCGAGGTTGCGGACGCCATTTTGTCTTCTTGCTGTTGCTCCTGGCTCCTTGTGGTCTGTGAGTATCCCTGGTGGGGTGATTTTTTTCAGTTTTATTCTTATGTGAATGTTTGATTATGTCTTTCAGGCGGGTTAAAGCTTCGGTCCTGTGGTTTCTCCCGGCCTTCTCCCCTCATTATCTCCCACTTCCCTAGCGGTTTATTGTGGGCATCCCGGGTAGCGTTAACCCTTACTGGCCTACTGTGCCATTCAAATCACCATATGGAGGCTTCTGGGAATAATGGGCCTGGGGTTCCTTCAGGGCAAGCCCGGCTATGTGTTGAGTGTGGGGTATCCCCAATCGCTGATGATGTTAGGGTATGTGTATCCTGCGCCCAGTAGGTACTTGCACTGCAGTCTGGGTTACCGGTTGCTGGGCCTGCGCCCCCTCTGGCTTCGCCTACCCCCCCACGCATACATCTGACCCCCTGCGAGGAGCATACCAGCGGGGAGTCTCAGCCTGATTTGGCTGCACGGGTGGCCAGCATTGAGAAACATTGCTGGGTCTGCCGTTTGCCTCTTTCCTGTGGAAGCTGAGGAAATTTTTGACACTACTGGTTATTCCCCCCTGGAGGAGGGGGAATTGTTCTCTGATTCAGAATCATCTGAGGAGCAGCCTAGGGTTTATAGTGGTACAGGGTGTCCCTTTGGGGAAGATCTATGGTCCTCAGATGACACTGACAGGCTTTTGGCTCATATTTTTGAAGTGCTCTGTATCTCCCCTCCTGCCGTGACTCTGCAGCAGCAGGGTGAGCTTTTTCATAGTTAAACCATGTTTGGAATTCCCAGAGCAGTCGCACTTTAATTATCTGGTGCTAAAAGAATGGGAGCGGCCTAGCAAGCTGCCAGGGGTGCCCAAGAGTTGGGACAAGAGGTATCCCTTTCCTGCTGATGTGATTAAGCGTTGGTCATGTCCTCCCAAGGTGGACGCGCCCGTTCTGGGGCTGTCCAATACATCTGTCATGCATTCTCCTGACACTACTACCCTGAGGGATGGTGAGGACCGGCGCATGGACCAACTGGCTTGCCATGCTTTTGCCTGTGTGGGGACCGCGCTACGCCCGGTTTGTTCCTCTGCCATTACAGCTATTGCTATTAAAGTGGACCAACACCCGGGATTTTCACTATCCTGGGTTTTGGTCCACTTCCGCGGGGCACCCCCAACGGGGGTCCAATCAGAGCGCTCAGAGCCGCTGTGGTATGTACGGACAAACGACGGACAACCACAGCGACTCTGAGCACACTGGAGGCCGCATCTCGCGCTTCCCTCTAACAGGAAGCGCGCCCGCGCCGGCCATTCACAAACGCCCGGCGAGGGTGCGCGCCCTGCTAGAGAGAAGCGTGAGATGTGGCCGCGGCTCGCGCATGCGCCGTTGGAACGTGGATAAGGTAACGTTTTCCGGCGTCCTGCTGGGTTTCACACAGTGGGACATCCCGAATTCGGATGCCCCGCGGGGAGGGATCTGATCGGCCCGGGAATCTTATAGATTCCTGGGCTGATAACCCCTGGGTGTTGGTCCACTTTAAGGGTTTGCATAAGAGTCTCTTAGAGGGGGCCTCTGATGACGCGGGAGGAGAAGAGTATAGATCTCTCCTGCTTCGCTATGAATTTGTTGCATATGTTCTGTCTGCCATGGATGATGCCATTAGAATGTGTGGTAGGACTTCTGCCCTGTTGGTGGCTATACGCCGCTCTGTCTGGCTACGTCAGTGGGTAGCTGATAATGCTGCTAAGAAGGCTCTAACTGGTTTCCCTTTCAAGGACCTGCGCCTCTTTGGTGAACGCTTGAATTTGTTTGCCAGCGGTGGTAGGTTACCTCAACGTAGGAGGCCGTCATGGTCCTTTCGGGGGATGGGTGCCTTTCTCCCATCCTTCCTTGGTTCCAGGACTGGCCGAGGAGTTTCCTTTACTGGGGTCCGTGGAGATCACTGGGGAAGGGGCAGAGGATGTGGCCGTCCTGGCCTCTCCTGGGGTCCCAAGACAAAATCCTCACCCAAGCCCCCTCAGGCATGAAGGGGCGCCCTCACCCATCCGGGGCGGGGGACGGCTTCGGCTCTTTCTCACGTCTGGAGGCTTCACGTCTCAGACCGGTGGATTCAGGAGGTAGTGTCCTCCCGGTTACAAGATAGTTTGCAGCCTGGCCGCCCCCAAGATTCATCAAATCCCGGATGGCTCAAAACCCCCTGTCAGCTCAGGGTCTGTGCCCTGCTGTCCAAAACCTTCTGGAGTTGGGGGTCATCTGCCAGGTGCCTTTGAGGGAAAGGGGCAGAGGCTACTATTCCAATCTTTTCACTGTTCCCAAAAAGACGTGTCCATCAGACCTATCCTGGATTTAAAGTGCCTCAACAAATTTGTCAGATTCAAACATTTTCGCATGGAGACTCTGCGCTCAGCTGTCAATTCACTACGCCCAGGGGACTTCATGACCTCTGTAGACATCAAGGATGCTTACCTTCATGTACCAATCTTTCCAGGTCATCAGAGATTCCTCGGGTTCGCTCTGGAGGATCAGCACTATCAATTTGTGGCCTTGCCTTTCGGTATCGCCTCGGCTCCCAGGGTATTCACCAAGGTGCTGGCGGGCATACTGGCTCTGCTGAGATTTCAGGGCATTCGCATCCTTCCTTACTTGGACGACATTCTCATCACGTCTCAGTCCCTCCAGCAGGCCGAGCTGGATACTCAGCTGGTGGTGTTCACACTGGAGTCCTTTGGCTGGATGATCAACCACCCCAAGTCTTTCCTGTCACCATCAATGGTGAGGTCCTTTCTGGGCATGACTCTGGATACATCTCAGGTCAAGATTTTTCTCCCTCAGCAGAAGGTGGAGAGTCTTCAGGCCCAAATCAGGTTCCTTATGTCTTGCCCTGATCCCTCCATCCGGCAGGGGATGCAGCTGGTGGGCCTGATGGTGTCTTGCTTCGAGGCGGTTCCATACGCTCAGTTTCACATGAGACCTCTTCAACTTCACCTCTTGTCAGTTTGGGATCGAGACCCTCGGTTCCTGGATCAGGTGTTAGCTCTGTCGCCTCTGGCCAGACGGTCTCTCTCATGGTGGCTGGACTCAAGAAACCTGTTGGTGGGCAGATCCTTTCTGACCCCATGCTGGGAGACAGTCACCACAGATGCCAGTGTGTCAGGTTGGGGGGGCTTCTGGAAATCCCTGAAATTCCAGGGTCAGTGGGGCCCTCAGGAGGCCCACACCCCTATCAACATTCTGGAATTGAGGGCGATAAGGTTGGTTCAGGTCCGCTCGGACAACCAGACAGCGATTGCCTACATCAATCATCAGGGAGGGACCCGGAGCAAGAGGGCCCTCAGGGAAGTGTCCCTGATATTGTCTTGGGCGGAGGAGAATGTTCCCTGCATATCAGCTGTGTACATCCCGGGGGTTTAGAATCTGGAGGCAGACTCCCTCAGCAGGGGGATCTCTCGCCTGGGAGAATGGTCCCTCAGCAGCAGGGTGTTTCGCTCCCTGTGCCACCACTGGGGTCAACCAGATGTGGATCTGTTTGCTTCCCGTCACAATCACAAGCTTCCAGTCTTTGTCTCTCTGTCCCAGGACCCTCTGGCCTTAGCCATGGATGCACTAGCAATGTCTTGGAAGAGCTTTCAGCTTCTCTATGTGTTCCCTCCTTTTCCTCTGCTGCGCAAGGTGCTGCGCAAGGTGCTGCGCAAGGTGCTGCGCAAGATTGTTCAGGAAGGGGTGCCAAGCATTCTGGTGGCCCCCTGTTGGCCAAGAAGGGTGTGGTTCGCAGACGTCGTGCTGTTGGTAGTAGATCAGTATGCTCTGCCCAAGGATCCAGACCTGCTCACTCAGGGACAGCTACGCCATCCCAATTTACGCTGGCTTTGACGGCCTGGCTGCTGAAACCTCCATCTTGATGTAAAAGTGGCTGCCTGCCTCTGTTGTTAATACCATGATTCGGGCTAGGAAAAAGTCCTCGTCATCCATCTACTATAGGGTCTGGCATGCTTACATTGACTGGTGTGAGTCAATGTAAAAGTCTCTTCCTTGTCGGGTGTGTTCTATCCCTTGGATTCTGGAATTCCTGCAACATGGTTTGGATTTGGGTCTTCAACTTGTTTCTACTTTGGCCATTTTTTTCCAAAGATCCTTTGCTCACCATCGTATGGTTAAGACCTTCTTCCAGGGGGTTACTCACGTACGTCCTCCACGTAAGCCTATGTTACCAGTCTGGAATTTGAACTTGGTTTTATCTGCCTTGCAGGGGTCTCCCTTTGAGCCTTTGCGTGAGGCCCCTTGTCCATTTTGACCCTTAAGGTAGTCTTTTTGGTGGCTATGGCGTGTTTCTGAGTTGGCGGCGCTTTCCATCAAACCCCCTTACTTTGAGAGACACCAGGACAAGGTGGTGTTTCGTTTTAAGCCAGATTTTCTGCCTAAGGTTGTGTCTGCTTTTCATCTGAATCAAGACATTGTTTTGCCTTCTCTATACCCTAATCCTAGTAATCCTAAGGAGCGGATGTTACACTCTCTGGATGTGGTCAGGACTCTGAAGTTCTATTTGGTCGCTACTGAATCCTTCAGGAAGACTGATGCTCTTTTTGTGCTCCTGTCTGGACCTAAGAAGGGTCTGGCTCCAGCTAAATCTACTATCAGCAAGTGGATTCGTCAGGCTGTGATTCAGGCCTATTCTGCTAAGGGGAAGAATCCTCCCTTCCGCCTTACTGCTCATTCCACTCGTGCTATTGGTGCCCCTTGGGCTTTTCAGCACCAGGCTTCTGTTGAACAAGTTTGCAAGGCCGCTACTTGGTCTTCTGTTCATACCTTTTTTAAGTTTTACAAGGTTGATGTTCGGGCTTCAGCTGATGCTGCTTTTGGCCGCAAAGTTCTGCAGGCGGCCCACTGTTACTTTTGGGGATCCCACCCTACCTTACGAACACTGCTGATGGATGTCCCAAGTGTAATGAATATTCTGGAACAGGACATGCTGTATACTTAGAATAATACAATTCTGTGATAACTCACCTGTAGAATTGGTATTATACGTATACAGCACATCCTGTTCCACCCCGCCCTTGTTATCATTATTTTTAGTTACCTCTTTATGGTGATTGTTCTTATGTTCAATATTTCATAATGGTTATAGTTCTCCTGGCTTCATTTTAACTGCTTTTCAATACTGGGGAATTTGTGGGAGGTCCCTGGTATATATGGGTCCGGGAGGAGCCACTTTTCTGTCTCTGCAGTCCAGCGCCATCTTGTGGATGTATTACCCAAGTGTAATGAATATTCTGGAACAGGACGTGCTGTATACGTATAATACCAATTCTACAGGTGAGTAATCACAGAATTGTATTTTTGTTGCTTTTGAGGAATTTAAAGTGCACCTATACTTGGAGGGAAGTTTGTCATCACCTTCCATTCCCAGCCCAGTGCTGTGCTGTGCACCTTTTTTTACAACTGAATTGCATTGAGAAAAAAATCATTATAAAAATGTTTTTCTCACAGAAAAATGTGAGAAAAAATACGGTGTTGAATCCCTAATGTGACAGTTTAGTTGTAACTGAACTAATTTGCATATGGCTGTCATTCACCATAGTACTAATTCCTGTTAGTTTTATCAATATTGGGCCAAAGCTTTAGTTAAAAATAAAAAGAAACAGGCTGTTTTGGGGCACTGGGCTGGTGAGTATCTGTGCACTTTAAGATGCAGACACGAATGAATATTTGTCATATAAAAGAAAGCAAATTCTTTACGTATTTATTACAGTGTATCCCCCTTTCTATCCCCCTGTACCTTCAGAAGCACGCACAAGGTAAACAAGATTGATCTTAGATGTCCCACGCAATTAGATAAGCTTGATAAATGGACACTGACTGAATCTGCTGCAGCTATCCACTTTGATGACAGATCTTGTTTTTTAGCCAAGGATTATAGGATATGGAGTGTTGTATCCATTGATAAAATATAGACAACGCTCAGAGGGATTTCTTGTAATACACAACAAAGTAAAGTTGTTCAGTTTACAAGTAAAGAGATCAGTATGGTGGAAAGTAAAAAAAAAAAAACTTGAAAATGTACCTATCAATAAGTGACGTTTTTGATCCAACAGTCTGCAGGATAGTACAGGAAAAAATCTCTCCCACAGTTAATCCATCTAGGCCTGCCGCTTTAAAGTTTGGAGGAGGATCCCTTCCCAGTCCGCAAGCTCATGCTCACTGGCCCCTTGTGCAGGCCACTGTGAGCAAAGAATCAGAAATAATCTCTCCCACAGCTAGGCCTGCTGCTTTAAAGTGGACCAAAACTCAGGATTTTGACTATCCTGGGTTTTGGTCCTTGACCCTGGGGCACGCAAATTGTGGGAAAACCCCCCAGATCACCCAAACAAACTCGCCTCTTCCCAGTCCTACGATGCATGCGCGGCCGCACGTCTAATCAGCGAGCTCGAATCCGCTTGAGCCCCTTCGTCCAGGAGCTTGTCTAATGCGAGTGGATCCGAGCGCACTGGTGGCAGCATCCCCTGCTACCCTCTAACAGGGAGAGTGCCATTCACAAATGCATGCGCCCTGCTAAAGGGATAGCAGGGATGCGGCTGCTGCTCACGCTCCTGCCAGTGTACCAGGAACGAAGGTGAGTTTTTGGCCGACCTGGGGTGTTTCACAAAGCATCGGGGTTTCACACATCCCAGTTCTGGATGACCCAAGGAAAGGGAATGATCCGGCTTTGGGCCGCACTAAGTTTCGAAGCCATTAACCTGGTTGGGTCATGGGAAAAAAAATAAAGAAATAAAAATAAATAAATAATATATATATATATATATATAATTTATAGTGGTAAAGTGTATGGGAAAGTCCTGAAGGTTGTATATTTTTCCCCTGCTTTGCTCAATCAGGCAGGATCCCAGTCCACATCCCCAGTCCTTTACAAGTTTTTTCTTGGTGTCCTGCTCGGGTCGCTTCATTCTTGACAATTGGGTTAACCGCCACATGGTGGCGCAGTTGACTGCAAGACGAAACTTGTGGCTCCTCCCGGCTCATATAAAGGCAGCTGTATCCCTAATAATCCCCAGAGTTCTCTTGCAGTCTGACTGCGAAGATAGATCTTTCACTCTCTCCATGTATATCGCAGATAAGCGGGGCATCCCAAACCTGTCGGCCACTGCAGCCCTATTCCCACCTGTTTTCAGTGGACCCTTTCTGCCTCCCAGCCTCCGGCTTCTGATCAGGTGATGGTAGGGAAACACAGAGGGTCAGGCGTTCGGCAGAGCTATGCTCTGGGCCGCAGACTCTGTCCCGAGGGGTAGCCGGCCATAGGATATGGTGAACCTATATGGGGGGGGGGAGGAACCACCTTGGGATCCATTATATTATTATGTCTCCCACAAGTTTTATTATTATGTTTGTTTGTGTGTGCACTATACTTATTTCATTCATTACTCACCTATTCTCAGTGTGCCACACACCCCGCTTCCCCTTTAATTCTTACGATCGGGTTACTCCACCAGCAGGTGGCGACGTGCAGGGAGAAGTCTTGAAAACGAGCCCCTTCCGGCCTATATATACCTGGGACCTCCCACTCAATCACCAGTTTTTTCTCTCTGCATGAAGCGACAAGACAGAAGAATGAAGTCTCCTGCTTGCAGGTAGCCAGGGTAAAACCCGGCATTCCCTTTTAGTCTATTTCTGCCCAGTTCTATTGTGTTGTTTTTTATGCCTAGATAAAAAGGAAGCCTCCCAGCCTAGGCTGCGGGCTGGGCAAAGGTAGATGGCACTTTAGGTGCCTAGGAGCTTATCTCCTCCGCTCGACCCCATGCGTGGGGCAATGCGGCTATCCGGCATGGTGATCCGAATTTGGGATGCCACTGTCCCGATGTTCCCTTTAGGTCACCTTCTCCCGCTCGATCCCTTCTCTCTTCACTAAAGGGTGTGTGTGTGTGTGTGTGCATGAGGTGCTTTGCTTATGCTCTGTGAAAGGCCTTGGCAGGTTTCAGTGCTCAGCGCGTGGCTGGGGCTGCTGGGGCCTGTTTTATCTATTGCATGTTTGTATTTCCCTCTTTTTTCTGTTGCGGTCTCGCCATTGGACGAGCCGCGTCACTAGGGGGCGGGGCCGCGCTCTCTGCGGCCTCACTCTGTGTTTAAGGGGGCGTGGCCGGGGCGCGCTGTCTCCAGGCCCGCCCTTCGCTTCCCTGGTCTCATTAGAGACCTGTACGCTGCAGCCGGTGGGGGAAGAGGACGTCTCCTGTGCGGCTGAAACTTTACAGGTAAACGGCCCCACCATTGCGCACGTGGGGCCGTCCTTATGCTGTGTGCCTGCTATGTGTAGCGTTTTCTCTCCTGGGGCATTTCTACTTATTGGGATGTTTTTATGTCTCCTTCTGGTATGTTGACTTAATATCACATGGCTGTGGGATATGTGCTCCAGTTTGTTGCGACAATGCACATTACCATTCTGATAGTGTGTTTATATGTATGTATATATGTTTGTATTTGCATATATATGTGTATATGTGTATGTGTATATATGTATGTATATATATATATATATATATATATATATATATATATATATGTATGTATATGTGTATATATATATATATATATGTGTATGTATATGTATGTATATGTGTATATATATATATGTATGTATATGTATGTATATGTGTATATATATATATGTATGTATATGTATGTATATGTGTATATATATATATGTATGTATATGTGTGTATATAGGCATGTATTCATACAGGTATGTACTCTGATTTTTATTTGATGCACTCTTTGGCTTTGCCTTGAAATTGCATGTGTCATGTATATTTATTCAAGATGATTAAGCTAGCCATATATGTTTGCCTTGTTGGTTATGTATGATTGTGGTGCATTCTGGCTGGGGGACTGACTGTGGTCTCTTTTCCCCCACAGATTCTGGGATTCCCTCACTGCAGTGGCTCTCCCGGTCTGTTATACCTGGCTAGTCTTAGTCTCTAAATTGGGATTTTCCTAGGTTTAAAAAGAAAAAAAAAATCCTCCCACTTCCGGGACTTTAATTACAAAGGGGCATCCCAGGTTGCTTAATGCGTAAAACCCTGGGTTGTTTGCGAATACCACAAATTCACCATATGGAGGCTTCCAACGTTACCAGAAATTTCTCCTCAGGGCTATCCAGGCTGTGTGGGGGCTGTGGGGTTCCGCTCCCAGGCGATGTCATTTTATGCGTTCCATGTGCAAAGCAGAACATTGCGCGCCAGTCCGTTGCTCCGGCTTCTGGCTCCTCGCAACTTCCGTCATCTCCTACCCCCCCCAACCTAGTCCGGACCCCGTGTGACATTGTCAAAAATGGGGATTCGCATTCCGAGGTGCATGCGCGGTTGGCCAACCTCGAGAAAATTATCTCCGCTTCAGTGGCTCAGAAGGCTACGGCAAAAAGCGGAAGCACCTTGCTCCGGCAGTGCCTGCTTCGGAGGGTGAGGTACCTGAGTTTTTGGATTATTCCGATTGTCCCCCTGATGAGGAGGGGGAATTCCTTGAGGAGTCGGACGAGCCTGCAGACCAGCTATTGTTTGACACTGCTGGTGATCAGGCTGTGGGGGTGTCTCTTGACACTCCTTCCATTTTGGCTCAAATGTTTAAAGTTTTGGCCTTGGATCCGCCTGCGGTGGTCCCTCTGCCAAAGGGTGAGTTGTTTGACGTACCCCAGGCAACAGGGGTGAGTTGTTTGACGTTTCCCAGGCAACAGCACTTTGAGAGGGTTGTCTTTAAGGAATGGGAACAACCCACGCGCCTGGCTGGAACTCCTCCTCCTAATTGGGATAAGCGTTATCCCTTTCCGGAGGACTTGGTGAAGCTTTGGTCAGTGCCCCCCGACGTCGATACCCCGGTGTTAGGGTTGACTGGCTCGGCTGCGTTGCACCTTTCTGGCACCACTACCATTAAGGATGGTGAGGATCGTCGGGTTGATCAATTGGCTCGCCATGGTTTTATCAGTGCCGGGTCGACAGTTCGGCCAATTTGTGCTTCGGCGCTTCTTCTGCTGGCAGTTAGATCCATTATTAGGGATCTGCCGCAGATCTTGATCCCGCTTGTGATATGTTTAGTTCTCTCAAGCAGTGTGAGTCGTTTCTTTTGTCCTGACTGCTCAGGACGATGCTCTGGCGACGAGTAGCCGGACAGCGGCATTGCTGGTGGCTATTCGTCGGTCTATATGGCTGCGCCAGTGGACGGCGGACATTAACTCTAAGAGGGCGCTTACAGCGCTTCCTTTCCTAGGTTTACGCCTTTTTGGCGAGAAATTGGATGCTGTTACCAAGGATGGTAAGTTGCCTCAATTCAAGAAGCCTCGTCGCTCCTTTAGGGGTGCGAGTTCCTTTAGTCCCTCCTTTCGGGGAGCCAGAGCGGGCAGAGGGGCTTCCTTTCCCGCTACCAGGGGTGTAGGTTGGACCCGGGGAAGGGGCCGTGTCCGTCCCGGATTCCGGTCAACACAGGGTGTTGCTCACTCAGTCCAAAATTTGTCTGATTCAGGAGTTGGCTTGGGTACTTCTTGCCAATCCTCGGAGCTGAGAGCCTTTCGTCTGGTTCTTGCTCTGTTGTCCCGTCATGGTCTGGGCCTTCTGGTTCGGCTACGCTCGGACAATCAAACAGCGGTTGCTTACTTCAATCAGGGAGGGACTTGCAGTCTGGGTGCCCTCAGAGTGGTGTCCCTGATCCTGACCTGGGCGAAGGCACATGTTCCTTGTCTCTCGGCAGTCTGCAGTCCGCTCTGGTGGGGGACACCGGAGGTGGTCCTGTTTCCCTTTCGTCACAATTGCAGGCTCCCGATGTTTGTGTCGCCCTCCCAGGATCCTCTGGCTCTGGCGGCGGAAGCCATATCCCTGAGCCGGGGGAACCCGGGTTTTCTGTACCTGTTTTCTCCGATACCCATGCTAGGCTGAGTGGTACGGAAGCTGGTTCTGGAAAGGGTGTCCGCCATTCTCGTGGCCCCAAGATGGCCAAGACGAGTGTGGTGCGCAGACATCGTTTGGCTGACAGTGAATCAGCTCATTCTGCCTCTTCGGCCCGATCTGCTCACTCAGGGTCGGCTGTCTTACCCCAGTTTACCAACGCTGGTTTTGATGGCTTGGCTGCTGAGACCTCCATCTTGGAGAAGGGTCTTTCTGACTCGGTTATTAAGACTTTGATCGCTGCCCGAAAGAGGTCTTCTTCTATCACCTACTATAGGACTTGGAAAGCCTATATCGCTTGGTGTGAGGTTAGGTCTTTGCCTTGTAGGGTCTTTTCGGTCTCCAGGATTCTGGAGTTTTTACAATCAGGGCTGGACTCTGGTCTTCAGCTGAGTACTTTGAAAGGGCAGGTTTCTGCCTTATCTATCTTTTTTCAGAAGCGTTTCGCGCTTCTTCCTTTAGTTAAAACTTTTTTCCAGGGGGTTACGCATGTGCGGCCTCCCAGGAAACCATTACTCCCTGTCTGGGACTTGAATTTGGTTCTTTCTGCTCTTCAGGCTCCTCCCTTTGAGCCTTTGCAAGATATTGCTTTGTCTACCCTGACTCAGAAGATTGTCTTCTTGGTAGCTATCACTTCGGTTCGGCTTGTCTCGGAGTTGGCTGCCTTGTCTATTGAGGAGTCCTACTTTGAGAGGCATCCGGACAAAGTGGTCTTTCGGTTCAAACCAGACTTTCTTCCTAAGGTTGTTTCTGCTTTTCATTTGAATCAGGATATTGTTCTTCCCTCCCTGTGTCCTAAGCCTAAGAATGACAAGGAGAGGGTTTTGCATTGTTTGGATGTAGTACGCTGTGTTAAGTACTATTTGATTATTACTTCTTGTGCCCTGTGGGCCTAGGAAGGGTTTGGCGCCGGCCAAATCTTCCATTAGCAAATGGATACGTCAGGCCATTATTGCGGCCTATTCTGCTAAGGAGAAAGTTCCCCCTTTTCGTATCACTGCTCATTCTACTTGCGCCGTTGGAGCGTCTTGGGCTTGTCAGCACCAAGCTTCTGTTGAACAAGTTTGTAAGGCCGCTACTTGGTCTTCTGTTCATACTTTTTCTAAGTTTTACAAGGTTGATGTGCGGGCCTCAGCGGATGCTGTATTTGGCCGCAAAGTTCTGCAGACTGCAGTCATTTAAGTTATGCTTCACCTTGCCTTTGGATACCCATCCCTTGCAGACACTGCTTTTGGATGTCCTGATCGTAAGAATTAAAGGGGAAGCGGGGTGTGTGGCACACTGAGAATAATACCATTTTGTGAGTACTCACCTGAAAAATGGATATTATCAGTGTGCCACACACCCCGCTTCACCCGCCCTTTTTGGTATCCTGGATCCTTTATATGGTGAAGCTTTTCTTTATTTTGAGGTTACCGTTGGATTTCCTGGTACCTTGTCTTTCTGCTTTTCAAATAACTGGTGATTGAGTGGGAGGTCCCAGGTATATATAGGCCGGAAGGTGATCGTTTTCAAGACTTCTCCCTGCACGTCGCCACCTGCTGGTGGAGTAACACGATCGTAAGAATTAAAGGGGAAGCGGGGTGTGTGGCACACTGATAATATCCATTTTTCAGGTGAGTACTCACAAAATGGTATTTTCCTCCTCTTCTCTCCTCTCCTTGCATCCATGCGAAGGGGGGACTCCGGCCGGTCCGATGACACAGAGGGAGCGAGCGTATGGGTGCCGCAGTGCGCTCCGGCGCGCCTGTCCTTCGTGGCTGCCCTGGCTGTTTTCCCTCCTCTCTTCTCGCTCGGTGGTCCTCACGCTGCGGCCTCTTCCTCCTCGATCTGTTGCTCCTAGCCCTGATTATCGGCTGCGGTCCGTGAGTCTTTTCTGCAAAATTTTTCTGTGTGCATGTGCTGTGGGATGCTTATATTTTCTTCTATGTCTTTCAGACGGTTCCCAGTCTATCCATAGGTGGTTCCTCCTGGTCTCTTCTCCCCCCCCCCTCCTCTTCCTGCCCTGTGCCTTAAGGGTTCAGAGGGTCCAAATTGGGGATTGTACGGTTCTGGGCTGTTAGTGCCTTGTGACCCGTTTTCTTCCGCCATAATCACCATAATGGAGGCTTCTGGGGATAGCGTGCTTGGGGCCCCCTTGGGACTGGTTAAGCTTTGTCTCTTGTTTGGTACCTGCCCCCTGAGCGGTCGCAGCGCTATTTGTGTACCCTGCGCCCAAAGCGTCATTTTGGAACAGGATGGGGCGAGCGTTGCCGGACCCAGTCCCATTTTACAGACGGCCTCGCCGACACCCCCGCGTCTGCATTTAGCTCCCAGTGAGGGGAAGCCAGCAGGGGATCTCAAACGGACTTGGCACTCAGAGTGGCCAGTATAGAGCGTCAGTTGTTGCGTTTGGCCGCTGGCAAGGCCACGTGTAACAAGCGGTATTTGAAGAAGGCTTCTGCACTTTTTGCCGATGATGATGACTATGAGGCCTTCGGTGGCCGAGATTCCATGGAGGAGGGTGAGTTATTTCACGATTCTGACTCCTCTGGGGACCCCGGGTCTCTCTGATGAGGACAGTTGGCTTCCTGATGACACAGAGAAGCTGTTGTTGGCGGTTTTTGAAACCTTGCACATTGTACCCCCAAAGGCGGCCAATAAGAAGCAGGAGGACCTTTTTCGGCCTGAGAGACAGCGTCTGGTCTTTCCTGAACAGGGCATTTCTCTAAAATGATTTTTAAGGAATGGGAGAAGCCTAATAAACTGCCGTCGGTGCCTAGGGGACTGGACAGACGGTATCACTTTTCGGAGGATTTAATTCGCCTCTGGTCCCGTCCCCCTGAGGTAGATGCCCCCGTTTTGGGACTCTCCAATACCACGGTTATGCCGTCTCCTGATACTTCTTCCTTGCGAGATCATGCTGACAGGCGCATGAATCAGCTGGCATGTCACGCTTTCACCTTTGTGGGCGTTGGTCTTTGCCCTGTCTGTGCCGCGGCCATTGTTTCCATTGCCATCAAAAATAAGGTGAGACGTCTTATGGATATAACCAGATCTCGCAAGCGGGCGGAGGAGTATAAGGATCTCCTGGCTTGCGTGGAGTTCCTTGCCTTTGTGATTTTAGCCATGGATGATACCGTCGGGCTTGGTGGCAGGGCTTCGGCCCTGCTGATCGCTCTTCGTCGTTCCCTCTGGCTGCGACAGTGGGCAGCGGACATAGCTGCCAAGAAAGCTCTCACTGGTATTCCCTTCCTGGGACTTCGGCTATTCGGGGAGCGCCTGGATCTCCTAGCAAAGGATGGGAGGCCTCCTCAGCATCGGAAGCCTGTGTGGCCCTTTCGGGGCTCTTCTTCCTTTCGTCCCTTTCGAGGGGGATGAGGATCTTCCTTGGTGGCCGCAGAGACTCCTGGGGGCGAGGTAGATCCCGCGGTCGTCCTGGTCCCTTCTGGGGGTCCAAGTCCAAGCCCCCTGCCAAGGCCCCTCAGGCATGAGGAGGCGCCCTCACCCATCCGGATGGGGGGGGCGGCTTCTGCTTTTTGCTCACGTCTGGAGACAGCACGTCTCGGACCGGTGGATTCAGGAGGTGGTGTCCTCCGGGTACAAGATAGAGCTGGCAGCTTGGCCGCCCCCACGGTTTCTTCGGTCACAAATTTACTAGAACCCCTTGACGGCGCAGGGCCTAAGATTGGCTGTCCAACGACTTCTGTCGTCCGCAGTGATTTGTCCTGTGCCTCACCAGGAAAGGGGTTGAGGGTTCTATTCCAATCTTTTCACGGTGCCCAAGAAGGACAGCTCTCTGAGACCTATCCTGGACCTGAAGGGTCTCGACAGGTTTGTCAGATTCAAACACTTCCGCGTGGAGACCTTACGGTCAGCGGTGAGTTCACTTCGGCCCGGCGACTTCATGACCACGGTGGACATCAGGGATGCTTACCTGCACGTCCCTGTATTCCAAGTATACAGCACGTCCTGTTTCAGAATATTCCTTACACATGGGTTATACATCCACAAGATGGCGCTGGACTGCAGAAAAAGCTTGTGGCCACTCCCAGCCCCTTAAATAGCCAGGAACCTCCCACAAATTCCCAGTTCTTATCTGCAGTCTGAACTGCAAAGATAGAAGATGGCTCTCTATACTGCATGGGGCTTATCAGCCTGCGGGCCTGCAGGACTCTTCCCACCTATTTCCGGACCCACTGCCTCCCAGCCTTGGCTGACTGGTTCGGGTGAAGGTAGGACAGCACCAGGGTCAGGTGCTGAGGAGCGCTGCTCCTACCGCAATCCCTGCACTTACATGGGTAGACGGTATAGGCTTATGGTGAGCCTTGTGGGATGCCCCTTCCTGCACTCTGGGTCTTCCTTACCCAATCCCCCCCTCTCCCTTCTTCACTTTATTATTGTGTTGCGGTGCTTTTACTTAATACGCTTGCTGCCGCGCCGCTTGTTCAGCGTTCCACGGACGGCGGCGATATTGCCTCAGCTGTTGCGGCGCCATCATTGGACGGTGAGATCACGTGGGACGCGTTTCGCGCTCTTGGGGGGGGGGGGGCGGGCTCTGCGAATGATGCTTTTGGCGTCACACCTCCGCGGCCCGCCCCTCGAGGTCTGTGCGGGCGCCATTTTACTTCTTTTCCTCCTTCGCTCGTGCTGGCATCCCGGGTGGCTATTACTAGCCTTAACCCTATACTGGCCTGTTGTGCCACTCAAATCACCATATGGAGGCTTCTGGGGATAATGTGCCTGGGGTTCCTTCAGGACAGGCCCGGCTGCATGTTGCGGTTGGGGTTTCCCCGGAGAGTGACGATGTTGGGGTATGTGTAAGCTGCGCCCAGCAGGCACTTGCGCTGCAGTTCGGGCTGTCTATTGCGGGCCCCGGTGTTGCGCCCCTTTTGGCTTTGCCTACCTACCCCCCCATGCTTACGTCTGACCCCCAGTGAGCAGCACACTAGCGGGGACTCGCAATCTGATTTGGCTGCATGGGTGGCCAGCATTGAAAAACATATTACTGGGTCAGCCCCGCGTAAGGCTTCTGCTAAGAAGCGGCATTCATCTCCCTCTGCTTTCCTCTTCCCTGTAGAGGATGAGGCACCTTTCTCACTTTCTGGCCCTTACCACCCCGAGGAGAGGGAATTGTTTTCTGATTCAGAATCCTCTGAGGAATAACCTAAGATCTATGGTGGTACCGGCTCTCCCTTTGTGGAAGACCCATGGTCCTCAGATGATACTGACAGGTGCTTTGTATTTCTCCTCCTGCAGTGGCTCCGCCGCGACAGGGTGAGCTTTTTGATACGGTTAAGCCACACTTGGAGTTCCCTGAGCAGACTCACTTTAATAATCTAGTGCTCAAGGAATGGGGACGGCCTAGTAAGCTACCTGGGATGCCCAAGAGTTGGGACAAGAGGTATCCCTTTCCTGCTGATATTGTTAAGCGTTGGTCATGTCCTCCCGTGGTGGACGCACCCTTTCTAGGGTTGTCAAATACATCTGTCATGCATTCTCCTAACACTACTACCCTGCGGGATGGTGAGGACCGGCGCATGGACCAGCTGTCCTGTCATGCTTTTGCCTGTGTGGGATCTGCGCTGCGCCCGGTTTGTGCCTCTGCCATAACGGCTATCGCTATTAAAGGGCTGCTTAAGTGTCTTATAGATGGGGCATCTGATGACGCGGGAGGTGAAGACTATAGATCTCTCCTGCTTTGCTATGAATTTGTTGCATATATCCTCTCTGCCATGGTTGATGTCATTAGAATGTGTGGAAGGACATCTGCCCTTTTGGTGGCTATACGCCGCTCTGTCTGGCTGCGTCAGTGGGTAGCTGATAATGCTGCTACGAAGGCTCTCACTGGGTTCCCCTTTAAGGGGTTGCGCCTCTTTGGTGAATGCTTGGACTTGTTTGCTAGGGGTGGTAGGTTACCTCAACGCAGGAGGCCTTCTCTGCCCTTTCGGCGGTCTGGTGCCTCTTTCCCCTCCTTTCGGGCTTCCAGGGCTGGTCGGAGTTTCCTTTGCTGGAGCACGCGGAGTCTATTTGGGCAGGGGCAGGGGACGTGGCCGCCCTGGCCTCTCCTAGGGTCCCAAGCCCAAATCCTCCCCCAAGCCCCCTCAGGCATGGAGAGTCGCCTTCACCCATCCGGGTGGGGGGACAGCTTCGGCTCTTTGCTCACGTCTGGAGGCGACGTGTAGCAGACAGGTGGATCCAAGAGGTGGTTTCCTCCGGTTAAAAGATAGAGTTTGCAGCCTGGCCGCCCCCAAGTTTCATCAGATCCCGGATGGTTCAAAACCCTCTGTCAGCTCAGTGTTTGTTCCTTGCTGTCCAAAACCTTCTGGAGTTGGGGGTCCTCTGCCCGATGCCTTTCTGGGAAAGGGGCAGAGGCTTCTATTCCAATCTCTTCACGGTCCCCAAAAAGGATGGGTCCCTCAGGCCCATCCTGGATTTAAAGCGCCTCAACAAGTTTGTCAGATTCAAGCATTTTCGCATGGAAACCCTGCACTCAGCAGTCAATTCACTGCACCCGGGCGATTTCATGACTTCTGTAGACATCAAGGATGCTTACCTTCACGTACCAATCTTTCCAGGTCATCAGAAATTCCTCAGGTTCGCTCTGGAGGATCACCACTACCAATTTGTGGCCTTGCCTTTCGGTATCACCTCGGCTCCCAGGGTATTCACCAAGGTGCTGACGGGCGTGATGGCTCTGCTGAGATCTCAGGGCATTCACATCCTTCCTTATCTGAACGACATTCTCATCACGTCTCAGTCCTTCCAGAAGGCCGAGCTGGATACCCAGATGGTGGTGTCCACACTGGAGTCCTTCGGCTGGGTGATCAACCATCCCAAGTCTTTCCTGTCACCGTCAGTGGTGAGGTCCTTTCTGGGCATGACTCTTGATACATCTCAGGTCAAGGTTTTTCTCCCTCAGCAGAAGGTGGAGAGTCTTCAAGCTCAGGCCCAGTTTCTGCTGTCTTGTCCTCATCCCTACATCCGACAGGGGATGCAGCTGGTGGGACTGATGGTGTCTTGCTTCGAGGCTGTACCCTATGCTCAGTTTCACATGAGACCTCTTCAGCTACACCTTTTGTCAGTATGGGATCAGGACCCTGGGTCCCTGGATCAGGTGTTTGTTCTGTCCCCTCTGGCCAGGCGGTCTCTCTCGTGGTGGCTGGACTCAAGGAACCTCTTGGTGGGCAGGACCTTTCTGTCCCCTTGCTGGGAGACTGTCACCACGGATGCCAATCTGACAGGCTGGGGGGCTTCTGGAAGTCTTTGAAATTCCAGGGTCAGTGGGGCCCTCAGGAGGCTCATATCCCTATCAACATCCTGGAACTGAGGGCGATAAGGTTGGTTCTTGCCCAATTGACTCATCAACTTCGGAGTCGGGCTGTTCAGATCCGCCCGGACAACCAGACGGCGGTTGCCTACATCAATCATCAGGGAGGGACCCGGAGCAAGAGGGCCCTCAAGGAAGTGTCTTGGGCAGAGGAGAGTGTTCCCTGCATCTCAGCTGTATACGTCCCGTGGGTGGAGTATCTGGAGGCAGACTCTCTGAACAGGGGGACTTCTCGGCTGAGAGAATGGTCCCACAGCAGCAGAGTGTTTCGCTCCCTGTGCCACTGCTGGGGTCAGCCGGATGTGAATCTGTTTGCGTCCCGTCACAATCACAAGCTTCCAGTCTTTGTCTCTTTGTCACAGGACCCCCTGGCTTTGGCCATGGATACATTAGCAATGTCTTGGAAGAGTTTTCAGCTCCTCTTACGTATTCCCTCCGTTTCCTCTGCTGGGCAGGGTGCTGCGCAAGATAGCCCAGGAAGGAGTTCCAACCATTCTGGTGGCCCCCTGTTGGCCAAGAAGGGTGTGGTTCGCAGATGTCGTGCAGTAGATCAGTTTGCCCTGCCCAAGGATCCAGACCTGCTCACTCAGGGGCGGCTACGCCATCCCAATTTACAATTTCTGGCTTTAACGGCCTGGCTGCTGAAACCTCCATCTTGATGGAGAAGGGCCTGCCTGCTTCTGTAGTTGATATAATGATTAGGGCTAGGAAGAAGTTCTCATCCTTTATCTATTATAGGGTATGGCATGCTTTCATTGCCTGGTGTGAGTCTAAGTCCCTTCCCTGTAGGGTGTATTCTAAGTATACAGCACGTCCTGTTCCAGAATATTCCTTACACATGGGTAATACATCCAGAAGATGGTGCTGGACTGCAGAAAACAGCTTGTGGCTCCTCCCGGCCCTATATAAATCGGGGACCTCCCACAAATTCCCCAGTTCTTTTCTGCAGTCTGCGCTGAGAAGATAGAAGACAGCTCTCTTGTGGCGCAGGTGAGCGGGGCTTATTTCCTGCGGCCCTGCAGGACTATTCCCACCCGTTCTGTCCCAGTTACTGTCTCCCAGCCTCGGCTGATAAGGTTCGGGTGAAGGTAGGCTATTGAAGCACTATGGTTTACCTGTTGCTGGGCCTGCCCCCCCCCCTCTGGCTTTGCCTACCCCCCCACGCCTACATCTGACCCCCTGCGAGGAGCATACCAGCGGGGAGTATAGCCAGCATTGAGAGACATATTGCTGGGTTTGCCTCGCGTAAGGCTTCTGCTAAGATGCGGCATTTATCTCCCGCTGTTTCCCTCTTTCCTGTGGAAGCTGAGGAAATTTTTGACACTACTGGTTATTCCCCCCTGGAGGAGGGGGAATTGTTCTCTGATTCAGAATCATCTGAGGAGCAGCCTAGGGTTTATGGTGGTACAGGGTCTCCCTTTGGGGAAGATCCATGGTCCTCAGATGAAACTGACAGGATTTTGGCTCATATTTTTGAAGTGCTCTGCATCTCCCCTCCTGCCGTGATTCCGCAGCAGCAGGGTGAGCTTTTTCATATGGTTAAACCACGTTTGGAATTCCCGGAGCAGTCTTGCTTTAATAATCTGGTGCTCAAAGAATGGGAGCGACCTAGCAAGCTGCCAGGGGTGCCCAAGAGTTGGGACAAGAGGTATCCCTTTCCTGCTGATGTTGTTAATTTGTTGGCCAGGGGTGGTAGTTTACCTTAACGTAGGAAGAAGTCCTAGTCATCCATCTACTATAGGGTCTGGCATGCTTACATTGACTGGTGTGAGTCTAAGTCGCTTCCCTGTCGGGTGTTTTCTATCCCTAGGATTCTGGAATTCCTGCAACATGGTTTGGATTTGGGTCTTCAACTTAGTACCCTCAAAGGTCATGTTTCTGCTTTGGCTATTTTCTTCCAAAGATCCTTTGCTCACCATCGTCTGGTCAAGACCTTCTTCCAGGGGGTTACTCACGTACGTCCTCCATGTAAGCCTATGTTACCAGTCTGGGATTTGAACTTGGTTTTATCTGCCTTGCAGGGGTCACCTTTTGAGCCTTTGCGTGAGGCCCCTTTTTATCCATTTTGACTCTTAAGGTAGTCTTTTTGGTGGCTATCACTTCTGTTAAGCGTGTTTCTGAGTTGGCGGCGCTTTCCATCTAACCCCCTTACTTTGAGAGACACCAGGACAAGGTGGTATTTCGTTTTAAGCCAGATTTTCTGCCTAAGGTTGTGCCTGCTTTTCATCTCAATCAAGACATTGTTTTGCCTTCTCTATGCCGTAATCCTAAGGAGCGTGTGTTACACTCTCTGGATGTGGTCAGGACTCTGAAGTTCTATTTGGTGGCTACTGAATCCTTCAGGAAGACTGATGCTCTTTTTGTTCTCCCTTCTGGACCTAGGAAGGGTTTGCCTCCGGCTAAATCCACTATCAGCAAGTGGATCCATCAGGCGGCGGTGCAAGTCTATTCTGCTAAGGGGAAGGAGCCTCCCTTCCACCTTACTGCTCATTCTACTCGTGCTATTGGTGCCTCTTGGGCTTTTCAGCACCAAGCTTCTGTTGAACAAGTTTGCAAGGCCGCTACTTGGTCTTCTGTTCATACCTTTTCTTCATCAAGTTTTACAAGGTTGATGTTAGGGACTCAGCGGATGCTGCTTTTGGCCGCAAAGTTCTGCAGGTGGCAGTGGCTTAAACTGCCCGCTGTAACTTTTGGGGATCCCACCCTACCTCACGGACACTGCTATTGGATGTCCCATGTGTAAGGAATATTCTGGAACAGGACGTGCTGTATACTTGGAATAATACAATTCTGTGAGTACTCACCTGTAGAATTGGTATTATAAGTATACAGCACGTCCTGTTCCATCCCGCCCTTTTTAGCATTGTTTTTGGTTGCCTCTGTATGGTGATTGTTCATTTTGTGTTTATTATTCTCCCGGCTTCTTGTATAACTGCTTTTCAACAGTGGGAATTTGTGGGAGGTTCCTGGCTATTTAAGGGGCCGGGAGTGGCCACAAGTTTTTTTCTGCAGTCCAGCGCCATCTTGTGGATGTATAACCCATGTGTAAGGAATATTCTGGAACAGGACGTGCTGTATACTTATAATACCAATTCTACAGGTGAGTACTCACAGAATTGTATTTTTCCGGGGACATCAGAAGTTCCTGAGGTTCGCATTGGAGGATCAGCATTACCAGTTTGTGGCACTGCCGTTTGGAATCTCTTCAGCCCCTCGGGTGTTCATCAAGGTGCTGGCGGGTGTCATGGCCCTGCTGAGGTGCCAGGGCATTCGTATTCTCCCTTACCTGGACGAATTGCTGATTGCTGCTCAATCTCTTCAGCAGGCCGAGTGCGACACTCAGAAGGTATTGTCCACTCTTGAGGCATTTGGTTGAGTGATCAATTATCCCAAGTCTTCGATCACTCCGTCATTGGTGAGGTCTTTCCTGGGCATGACGTTGGACACATCTCAGGTCAGGGTGTTACTCCCTCAGCAGGAGGTGGAGGGTCTGCAGACACAGGCGCAGGCCTTGCTGTCATGTCCACACCCATCCATCTGTCTGGGGATGCAGTTGGTGGGCCTCATGGTGTCTTGCTTTGGGGCTGTACCCTTCACCCAGTTCCACATGAGACCTCTTCAGTTGAATCTCTTGACAGTTTGGGATCGGAAACAGGAGTCCCTGGAGCAGGTGTTCACTCTGTGCCCTCTGGCCAGCCGGTCCCTCTTATGGTGGTTGGACTCGAGAAATCCTCTAGTGGGCAGGTCCTTTCTGACTCCGCGCTGGGAGATTTTCACCACGGATGCAAGTCTGACCGGTTGGGGAGGGTTTTGGCAATCGCTGAAGTTCCAGGGCCAGTGGGGCCCTCAGGAGGCTCATGTGCCTATAAATCTCCTGGAGCTGAGAGCGATCTTATTGGTCCTTTTTCAGTTGACTCCCCATCTACGGGGTCATGCGGTCCATGTCTGCTCAGACAATCAGATGGCGGTCGCCTACATCAATCATCAGGGCCGGACTCGGAGCAAGCGAGTCTGCAAGGAAGTGTCATTGATCCTGTTCTCGGCGGAGGAGAATGTTCCCTGCATCTCGGCGGTTTACATCCCTGGGGTGGAGAACCAGGAGGCAGACTCTCTGAGCAGGGGGACTTCTCGTCTGGGCGAATGCTGTCTAAGCAACAAGATCTTTCACGCCCTGTGTCGCCGCTGGGGTCAGCCGGACGTGGACCTGTTTGCGTACCGTCACAATCACAAGCTTGCAAGGTTTGTCTCCCTGTCAAGGGATCCTCTGGCCTTCGCCACGGGCGCTTCCTTGGACGGAATTCCGACTCCTCTATGCCTTTCCTCCCTTTCCTCTCCTGGGTCGCGTGCTGAGCAAGATAGTCCAGGAGGGGGTACCGACCATCCTGGTGGCCCCTCGTTGGCCAAGGCAGTGTTGGTTCGCTCACATAGTCCAGAGAATATCACTCAGGTACTATTACGCCACCCCAATTTACAAACGCTGGCTTTGACGGCTTGGCTGCTGAAACCTCCATCTTGACGGAGAAAGGACTGGCTGCCTCGGTCGTGCGTACCATGATTAAGCCTCGGAAGAGACCCTCCTCCATGATTTATTACAGGGTCTGGCATGTTTACATTGCCTGGTGTGAGTCTAGGGGTTTCCCTTGTCGCACATTTTTCTTTTTCTAGGATTTTGGAGTTCCTATAACATGGTTTGGATTCAGGCCTTCAACTGAGTACCCTCAAGGGGCAGGTTTCGGCCTTGGCTATTGTCTTCCACAGATCTTTCGCCAATCATCGACTTACCAAGACCTTTTTCCAAGGAGTCACTCATGTACGTCCTCATGTAAGCCTATGTTACCAGTGTGGGATTTGAATTTGGTGCTTTCTGCACTCCAGGGCCCTCCCATTGAGCCCTTGTGCGATGCTGCTTTATCCACTTTGACTTTAAAGGTGGTCTTTTTGGTAGCTATCACTTCGGTGCGTCGCGTCTCTGAGCTGGCGGCACTTTGTATTAAGCCTCCTTACTTTGAGCGGCATCAGGATAAGGTGTTTTTTCGTCTTAAACCGGACTTCTTACCCAAGGTTGTTTCTGTCTTTTATCTCAATGAGGACATTGTTTTGCCTTCTTTGTGTCCCGCACCTTCTAATTCTAAGGAGCGGACTCTCCATTCCCTGGATTTGGTCAGGGCACTTACCTGGTTGCTAAGGAATCTTTTAGGAAGTGGGATTCTCTTTTTGTCCTTCCTGACGGGTCTAGGAAGGGCTTGCCTCCAGCCAAATCCACTATCAGCAAGTGGATCAGACAGGCGGTGGTACAAGCGTATTCTGCCAAGGGGAAGGAACCCCCTTTCCGTGTTACAGCTCATTCCACTAGAGCTATCGGCTTCTGGGCTTTTCAGCACCAGGCTTCGGTTGAACAGGTTTGTAAGGCCGCTACTTGGTCTTCAGTTCATACTTTTTTCTAAGTTTTACAAGGTTGATGTTAGGGCCTCAGCTGATGCTGTTTTTGGCCTTAAGGTGCTTCAGGCGGTAGTGTCATGAACTACGTGCTGTTGCTCTCTGGGGATCCCACCCTTTCATGGACACTGCTTTTGGTTGTCCCAATTGTCAAGAATGAAGCGACCCGAGCAGGACACCAAGAAAAATACAATTCTGTGATTACTCACCTGTCGAATTGATTTTATTGGTGTCCTGCCCGGGTCGCTTTATCCAACCCTTGTTCTGTTATCCTCTTTTTGCCTTTTTATGGTGATTACAGTTTGAGAGAGTTTATTTTGGGGCTGTGTGATTTAACATGGTCTCTGGCCTCCCGGCTTGTCTTGTATTTACTGCTTTTCAACGCTGGGGATTATTAGGGATACAGCTGCCTTTATATGAGCCGGGAGGAGCCACAAGTTTAGTCTTGCAGTCAACTGCGCCACCTTGTGGCGGATAACCCAATTGTCAAGAATGAAGCGACCTGAGCAGGACACCAATAAAATCAATTCTACATTGGAGTAATCACAGAATTGTATTTTTCCCTAATCCCTGGTCTCACACAGGTGATGAGGCTAATTGCGGGGAAGCCTAAATAAAAGGAGCCGATGAGGCTTTCAGTTTGCTGGTGAACAGCCTGGGATGAGGAGCCCAGGCTGTACTGCTCACAGAGACTGAAAGCAGCTGAAGGACATTGTTTGCGTTCCCCGAACTTGGACTTGTGGATTAACAGCGTGGGCTTGTATGCCCTGTAAGCGGACCTGTTACAACGACTTGCAGTTTGCTGGATTATCCTACCCTGGACTTTACTAGAGCTGGTGAAGTAACCGCTTGATGTACTGCATTGTAGGCTGCAACCTTCTCTGAAGTAAGAGATTTTTGCTTTGTTGAATATTTTAGTTTCAATAAAATTGCTTTTGATTTGAAGAACTGTTGTCCGAGTCACTGGCGTTCGCCCCAGATCCCGATAGAGATATATATATATATATATATATATATATATATATATATATATATATATATATATATATAATTTTTTTTTTTTTTTTTATTAAACATAATTACCTTTTTTTTTTTGTTTTTTTTTTTGTTTTTTTTTAATTTTTGTTGTAATCTCAAATTTTCTGCTCCTATACATTTTGTAGAAGGAGGGTCATTTAGTAAGAAGAAATGAATGGTGAAGGCTCTAAATATTTTTTGCTCATGAATGCAAGATATCTCAACACAGAAAATCAAGACAAAAGATGCTCTTTGAATGCAGTCGTCACTTTCAAGCTTGCTTATCCCTTCTTTCTGTTTGATGGATAGAGCTGTCTGGTATCATGCGTCATGTGTTGGTTTTGTATGATTTGATGAACTGTCAAGCAGAAGGTTTTTAAATAGTGGTTGGTGTCATCCCCCCGCATCTTGTTGAGACTGTCAGACAAGCTTGATCATTAATTTAGGAGAAGCTTGGTACAAAGAAGTAGGATCATAACTTACAATATACGGTTTAGTTACTGTTGACTCCCCAAAATGCATTTTTCTTTCATTCCAAAAAGCAGTGGCCTGCTTAAAGTGGCACTACACCCACAAAGTAATCAGTAATTGTTTCCCTTAAATTCTGTATTAGCCTCCCAATTGCAAATACAATCCTTGTCTTTATGCATCAAAATGCTGTTTGTCCACCCACTAGCCAATCAGTATAACCAATATAGTGTGCAGTAATCTGGCAATGACAACAAGGAAAAAAGATGTGGGGGTAGCCCAGATACCCCCTGTATTTATGCCGGAAATACAACCGCACCACTAAACGATTCAAAACTCCATATACTTTTATTATTCAAGGCAAAAACAACATACATAGACAGTTCTAAAATCCATTCAAATACATAAACACAGTATGACACAATCCAGAGGGGCGCTGCCCAATTCCTCCCAAAGCCTATCCTAAGTATGGTAAATCCTCTCACCCCTTAATATAAACCCACACATATCTCTAGTGTACCACAAAATATCCAAAAGTGCATAAATACTGCTGTTTCTTAATTAGCTTGCTATAGCCAATAAAGTGAATGTGCCATAAATAAATAACAAAACTAAATTCCTTTACTGTATCATCCCCAACCATCCTGAGACACCCTGCCCTGAGAAATTGATGGGTACAGGCTGTCACGGAACGCGTGGGCCAGAAGGGTGCACTGCCAGGAAAGAGGTCTGCTGGTGATGTATACTCATAATAGTAAATACTAATTATCTCCTCATTCCCCTTGTCCTCCTCTATTCATTTTGGCACTTTAATAATATATAGGTATTTATATGGGCTAAGTAGAATTTGGGTGGGGATGATACACATTGTTCTGCTTTAAGAGTGATAAAACCAGCCCGCTGGCTGCATCAGCCTATAGGGCACATGAGGAAGTGGGCAGTAGAAGTGCCGTGGGACCAGCCGTGAAAGGTGAGTTTCCCACCGATTCTGGGAGGGTGGGGGGTCCACACAGTTTAACATCTTGATTTGGGATGCCCCAGGGGAAGGTTAGCAACTTGCCCTAGAGAATTTTGGTCCAATTCAAGTGGCATTTTTAATTTTTTTCCCATTTTGTGATGTCTACCACATTGAAATAAAAAGGTGATCTCCTAATTGCTTTAGTAGAGCAAATGTATGCAGAATAGATTTTACAATGATTGCTGCCACTGATGAGGCATCTAACCATTAACTACTGGCCTCTGGCACTAGAGGTGCATATGTGTTACAAAAAGGAGGAAATGGAAAATCTCCTAGAATGGAGCGTGCACTACGGTCTTATCCCCACTCACCCCGATCCCAGGGGATACATGCGTCCCAATTATGGATGCGTATAGAAGGAAACCACTGGCCCTAGAGCGCCTTAATGATGATGGCAATTTCTTTTCCCCCGTCCACAGTATGCTGTTCAGACGAGGAGTGTTTCTATGGCAGCACAGAGAGGGCATAGTTCCAGCTAGTGTTTGGAGTTCAGAGGTGTTGGTAAAAAAAAAAAGTCTCCCAACTGTAGCTCAGACCCCTATTTTATGTTTCGCCAGCTGAAACACTCCGTTTACCAGCCTCCAAGTAGTGTCCGAATCTCATTTCTGCCATTCACATCTTTGGGGCTGGAAGTTCCTCTCTTATGGGACAAGGGAACAACATTCACACTAAGTTGTCAAGTTTGATTCCTTAGAGGACTGTATGTTTCCTGGAAATGTTTGTTTCTGTGTTCATATATACGCTATTAAAGGCCCATCCATACCTTTTTCTTTTCTTTTTTTTTTAGGTAATGGAAGACGCTGAAAGAACTCATCTATTCAGATCTATTCTTCCTGACATGGTTTCATTGGCTCTAAAGCTTCCTAAACTTTGCACACAGGTAACAGTTTTTTATTCTAAGTATACAGCACGTCCTGTTGCGGAATATTCCTTACACATGGGTAATACATCCACAAGATGGCGCTGGACTGCAGAAAACGGCTTGCCCTATATAAATCAGGGACCTCCCACAAATGACCCAGTTCTTTTCTGCAGTCTGCACTGAGAAGATAGAAGACAGCTCTCTTGTGGCACAGGTGAGCGGGGCTTATTGCCTGCGGCCCTGCAGGACTATTCCCACCCGTTCCGTCCCAGGCTGATGGTGAGCCTGTTGGGATGCCCCCACTGCCTCATGGGTTTTGCCAGATTTATCCTGTGCAGTTAAACCCTATGACCATTTTCCCCCTCCACCCTCACTCCTCATATTAGTCCCTGGGCGCCGTTTCTCCCTGGGAATTTTGCCGTTATACTCCCTCTCTCCGGGGGGGGGGGGGTTGTCACTTTTGCTTTCTCACTTCTATTAAAACTCGACGTCACGCGTTTGTACTGCGCTCCGCTGATGGCAGCCCCAATCACCTCAGAGATGCCGGGCCTCTACTGGCCGGCCGGATCACGTGGGTGCGCTTCGCGCTTTTCAGGGGGGCGGGCTCTGTGGATGATGCATTTTACCTCATATCTCCATGGCACGCCCCTCGAGGTCTGCCGACGCCATTTTGTCTCCTGCTGTGTGCTGCTGCCTCTCTGCGGACCGTGAGTAACCCCGGCGGGGTGATTTTTTCTGGGTTGTTCTTATGCCTTATTCTCATGGGAATGTTTGATTATGTCTTATAGGCGGGTTAAAGCTTCGGTCCTGTGGTTTCTCCCGGCCTTCTCACCTCATTATCTCCCACTTCCCTAGAGGTGTATTGGGGCATCCCAGGTAGCTCTTTAGCGTTAACCCTTACTGGCCTACTGTGCTATTCAAATCACCATATGGAGGCTTCTGGGGATAATGGGCCTGGGGTTCCTTCGGGACAAGCCCGGCTATGTGTTGTGTGGGGTATTTGTGTGGGGTATCCCCAATCGGTGATGATAGTCAGGGTATGTGTATCCTGCGCCCAGCAGGTACTTGCACTGCAGTCTGGGTTACCTGTCGATAAGCCTGCGCCCCCTCGGGCTTTGCCTACCCCCCCACGCCTACATCTGACCCCCTGCAAGGAGCATACCAGCGGGGAGTCTCAGCCTGATTTGGCTGCATGGGTGGGCAGCGTTGAGAAACATATTGCTGGGTCTGCCTCGCGTAAGGCTTCTGCTAAGAAGCGGCATTTATCTCCCGCCGTTTCCCCCTTTTCCTGTGGAAGCTGAGGGAATTTTTGACACTACTGGTTATTCCCCGCTGGAGGAGGGGGAATTTGTTCTCTGATTCAGAATCATCTGAGGAGCAGCCTAGGGGTCATGGTGGTACAGGGTCTCCCTTTGGGGAAGATCCATGGTCCTCAGATGACACTGACAGGATTTTGGCTTATATTTTTGAAGTGCTCTGTATCTCCCCTCCTGCTGTGATTCCGCAGCAGCTGGGTGAGTTTTTTCATACGGTTAAACCACGTTTGGAATTCCCGGAGCAGTCGCACTTTAATAATCTGGTGCTCAAAGAATGGGAGCGACCTAGCAAGCTGCCAGGGGTGCCCAAGAGTTGGGACAAGAGGTATGCCTTTCCTGCTGATGTGATTAAGCGTTGGTCATGTCCTCCCTAGGTGGATGCGCCCGTTCTGGGGCTGTCCAATACATGTGTCATGCATTCTCCTGACACTACTACCCTGAGGGATAGTGAGAACCGGTGCATGGACAAACTGGCTTGCCATGCTTTTGCCTGTGGCACGCCTGGTTTGTGCCTCTGCCATTACAGCTATTGCTATTAAGGGTTTGCTTACGAGTCTCTTAGAGGGGACCACTGATGACGCGGGAGGAGAAGAGTATAGATCTCTCATGCAGCACTATCAATTTGTTGCCTTGCCTTTCGGTATCACCTCGGCTCCCACGGTATTCACGAAGGTGCTGGCGGGCGTTATGGCTCTGCTGAGATCTCAGGGCATTCGCATCCATTCTTACTTGGACGATATTCTCATCATGTCTCATTCCCTCCAGCAGGCCGAGCTGGATACTCAGCAGGTGGTGTCCACACTGGAGTCCTTCGGCTGGGTGATCAACCACCCCAATTCTTTCCTGACACCATTAATGGTGAGGTCCTTTCTGGGAATGACTCTGGATACATTTCGGGTCAAGATTTTTCTCCCTCAGCAGAAGGTGGAGAGTCTTCAGGCCCAGGCCAGGTTCCTTATGTCTTGCCCTCATCCCTCCATCCGGCAGGGGATGCAGCTGGTGGGCCTGATGGTGTCTTGCTTCGAGGCGGTCCCATATGCTCAGTTTCACATGAGACCTCTTCAACTTCACCTCTTGTCGGTTTGGGATCGGGACCCTCGGTCCCTGGATCAGGTGTTAGCTCTGTCCCCTCTGGCCAGACGGTCTCTCTCATGGTGGCTGGACTCAAGAAACCTGTTGGTGGGCAGATCCTTTCTGACCCCGTGCTGGGAGACAGTCACCACAGATGCCAGTGTGACAGGTTGAGGAGGCTTCTGGAAATCCCTGAAATTCCAGGGTCAGTGGGGCCCTCAGGAGGCCCACACCCCTATCAACATTCTGGAATTGAGGGCGATACGGTTGGTTCTCACCCAGTTGACTCCACACCTTCGGGGTCGGGCGGTTCAGGTCCGCTCGGACAACCAGACGGTGATTGCCTACATCAGTCATCAGGGAGGGACCCGGAGCAAGAGGGCCCTCAAGGAAGTGTCCCTGATACTGTCTTGGGCGGAGAAGAATGTTCCCTGCATATCAGCTGTGTACATCCCGTGGGTGGAGAATCTGGAGGCAGACTCCCTCAGCAGGAGGACTTCTGGCCTGGGAGAATGGTCCCTCAGCAGCAGGGTGTTTCGCTCCCTGTGCCACCGCTGGGGTCAGCCAGATGTGGATCTGTTTGCGTCCCGTCACAAGCTTCCAGTCTGTCTCTCTGTCCCAGGACCCTCTGGCCTTGGCCATGGATGCACTAGCAATGTCTTGGAAGAGTTTTCAGCTTCTCTATGTGTTCCCTCCTTTTCCTCTGTTGGGCAAGGTGCTGCGCAAGATTGCTCAGGAAGGGGGTGCCAACCATTCGGGTGGCCCCCTGTTGGCCAAGGAGGATGTGGTTCGCAGACGTCGTGCTGTTGGCAGTAGATCAGTATGCTCTGCCCAAGGATCCAGACCTGCTCACTCAGGGGCAGCTACGCCATCCCAATTTACAAACGCTGGCTTTGACGGCCTGGCTGCTGAAACCTCCATCTTGATGGAAAAGGGGCTGCCTGCCTCTGTTAATACCATGATTCGGGCTAGGAAGAAGTCCTCGTCATCCATCTACTATAGGGTCTGGCATGCTTACATTGACTGGTGTGAGTCTGTCGCTTCCCTGTCGGGTGTTTTCTAGGATTCTGGAATTCCTGCAACATTGTTTGGATTTGGGTCTTCAACTTAGTACCCTCAAAGGTCATGTTTCTGCTTTGGCCATTTTCTTCCAAAGATTCTTTGCTCACCATCGTCTGGTTAAGACTTTTTATCCAGGGGGTTACTCCACGTATGCCTATGTTACCAGTCTGGGATTTGAACTTGTTTTATCTGCCTTGCAGGGGTCTCCCTTTGAGCCTTTGCATGAGGCCCCTTTGTCCATTTTGACTCTTTAAGGTAGACTTTTTGGTGGCTATGGCGTGTTTCTGAGTTGGCGGCGCTTTCCATGAAACCCCCTTAAATTTGAGAGACATCAGGACAAGGTGGTGTTTTGTTTTAAGCCAGATTTTTTGCCTAAGGTTGTGTCTGCTTTTCATCTCAATCAAGACATTGTTTGGCCTTCTGTATGCCCTAATCCTAGTAATCCCAAGGAGCGGGTGTTACACTCTCTGGATGTGGTCAGGACTCTGAAGTTCTATTTGGTAGCTACTGAATCCTTCAGGAAGACTGATGCTGTTTTTGTGCTCCCGTCTGGACCTAAGAAGGGTCTGGCTCCAGCTAAGTCCACTATCAGCAGGTGGATCCGTCAGGCTGTGGTACTGACCTATTCTGCTAAGGGGAAGGAGCCTCCCTTCCACCTTACTGTTCTACTCGTGCTATTGGTGCCTCTTGGGCCTTTCAGCACCAAGCTTCTGTTAAACAAGTTTGCAAGGCTGCTACTTGGTCTTCTGTTCTTACCTTTTCTAAGTATTCTAAGTATACAGCACGTCCTGCTCCAGAGATGATTCCTTACGTTTGGGTTATACATCCACAAGATGGCGCTGCAATGGACTGCAGAGACAGCAAAAAAGTGGCTCCTCCCAGCCCCTTATATTCCAGGGACCTCCCACAAATTCCCCAGTTCTTCTCTGCAGTCCGCGCTGCGAAGGCAAGAAGATGTCTCTCTCTACTCGCAGTTGAGCGGGGCTATTAGCCTGCGGCCCTGTAGGACTATTCCCACCCGTTCCTCTTTTTTCTGCCTCCCAGCTTTGGCTGCACTGGTTGGGTGATGGTAGGCAGCACCGTTGTCCCCCACCAAAGGGTAGGCGGTATAGGCCCATGGTGAGCCTTATGGGATGCCCCTCCCGCGCTGTCGCCCCTGTCCATCGGTGGGCTTCGGTTAGGTTGGCCGCTGCCCTCCCTCTCTCTCCCTGGCGGTTTCTGGAGGGGTGTGTGTGTGTGTGTGTATGTGTATTCTTCACCCCTTGGGAGTGTATCACGTGGTATGCTTGGCTTGTGTGCAGCGTGTGTTGGTTGCACTGGTTGCTTTTTTAAAAAATGCCGCCGCCATGTGCGCTTGTACGGCGTTCCACGGTTGGCGTCGACATTACCTCAGGCGCTGCTGCGCCATCATTGGCTGACATGTTCACGTGGGCGCCCTCGCACTCTTGGGTGGGGCGGGCCTTGCAGATGGCGCGTTCCGCATCACTCAAGGTATCTGCCCCCGCCCCTCGAGTTATCTGCGGGCGCCATTTTGCTCTCCTCGTGCTGCGTGGCTGGCGTCTACCTACCGCGGTCCGTAAGTGCCCCTGCGGGCTGGCTTATATCAATCTATCTATCTATCTCTATCTATCTATCCCTTACGGGACTTTTCTGTTTGTCTTGCAGGCCGGTCAAAATTAATTGTGGTTTCTCCCGGCCTATCCCCTCTATTTAGTTGCTATTAGAGGCCTATGGAGGCTGAGGAATTCTTTGGCCTGGCCGGCTATACCCCCCTGGAAGAGGGGGAGTTGTTTTCTTATTCAGAATCATCTGATGAGCAGCCTAAGGGTTATGCTGATTCTGGTTCTGACCCATGGGCTCCAGATGATACTGACAGGCTTTTGGCTCACATTTTTTAAGTACTTTCGATCTCTCCTCCTGCTGCGGCTCCTCGGCAGCAGGGGGAGTTGTTTCACGCTGCTAAGCCACGTTTGGAGTTTCCTGAGCAAACTCACTTTAATAATCTTGTGCTCAAAGAGTGGGAGCGTCCGAGCAGGCTCCCTGGGGTGCCTAAGAGTTGGGATAAGAGGTATCCCTTTCCTGCTGAAGTGGTTAAGCGTTGGACGTCCCCTCCCGAAGTGGATGCACCAATTCTGGGGTTGTCCAACACTTCTGTCATGCATTCCCCTGACTCTACTACACTGAGGGATGGTGAAAACTGGCGCATTGATCAGCTGGCTTCCCATGCCTTTGCCTGTGTGGGTTCCGTGCTGCGTCCGGTTTGTGCCTCTGCCATTACAGCTGTGGCTATTAGGACTCTGCTCTAGAGTATTTTAGATGAGGCTCCTGATGATGCTGCTAGTGAAGAGTATAGAGTCCTTCTGCGTTGTGAGGAATTTGTTGCATATGTCCTCTGCCTTGGATGATACCATTAGAATGTGTGGCAGGGCTTCTGCCTTGGCGGTGGCTATACACCGCTTGGTTTGGCTGCGCCAGTGGGTAGCTGACAACGCTGCCAAGAAGGCTCTGATTGGGTTCCCCTTTAAAGGACTGCGTCTATTTGGGGATCGCCTGGACTTGTTTGCTAAGGGAGGCAGGTTACCCCAGCGCAAGAGACAGTCTCGGCCCTTTCGGGGTTCAGGCTCCTTTCTTCCCTCCTACCATGGGTCCAGAATGGGAAGGGGAGCTTCATTTGCAGGTGCCCGGGGAGATTTCTGGGGCAGGGGCAGAGGGCGAGGCTGCCCTGGCCCCTCCTGGGGTTCCAAGTCTAAGTCTTGAAGGGGCGCCCTCACCCATCCGGGTGGGGGGACGGCTTTGGCTCTTTGCCCACGTCAGGAGGCGTCATGTCTTCGACCGGTGGATTCAGGTGGTAGCGTCCTCCGGTTACAAGATAGAGTTGGCAGTCTGGCCGCCCCCAAGATTCATCAGATCCCGGATGCCTCAAGACCCCCTGTCAGCTCGAGGCCTGTTGCTGGCTGTGCAGAATCTACTGAAGTAAAGAATTTACCATTAAAAAATTCCTTACCTGCAATAGTAGAAATAAAGTGTATGCCCTTGAGTGCCCTTGTGGCAAGCAGTACATTGGAAGAACAGGACGTCCCTAATATCCACTTAAGGGAGCGTATATACAATATAAAAAAAGGATATGAGCTTCACAGTGTGTCTCTACATTTTAAGATCCAGCATAATAGTGATCCCACAGGTATTACATTTTGGATCATTGACCAAATAGAAAAACATTTTAAAGGAGGGAATATTTTAAGAGAGGTATCCCGTGAAGAGTCAAAATGGATTTATCTGGTGAAGACTCTACAACCTGATGGGTTGAATATAGAATATGATTTAAATTGTTTTATAGGGGATGATTAGGGGCTAGTATAAGTTATTTAGGGTTAAATTAAACTTACAATAGAGTTGTAAACTATATTGGAATTGTGTTAAGTTTAAATTAGATTTCTTTTAATTGTGGTGGTTGATTTTATTGTATTTATTTTTATTTCTACAATTTTTGAATTGATTATTAAATGATAATGTTTATTATGTTGTAATGATCTGTTTAACGTGGCTGCCTCCCTTGCAGTTAACCGCCTGCCACGTAAATTTTACGTGCCTGATTTACCCACTTACAGCAAAAAAAGTAAAAAAAAAAAAAGTAACTTACCTGACCCCTTGTTTGATCCGGCCGTGTCTCCTCTTCAGCCAGAGGGGCTCCGATCACCCATTGGGAAGAGGGGGGGGGCAGGGGGGTGCCCAAAATAGGGTGCCCCCCCCCCGTTTCAGCAGCCGCCGGGATTGCCTGCAAAAAAAAAAAAAAATCAGTTACTTACCTTTGTGCCCGCCGGCTCGCCTCTTCACGGGGAGGGGTTGCCTCCGATCAAGAAACCCCGCCCCCTTCCGTCTTCTGGAGGGGGCAAAACAGCCCTGCTCCCTCCGATGGCGGCCACCATCTTGAATTCTGGCCCCGCCCCCTCGGGGCCCTCCTCCGATCGCCTGTCTCCCCCCCTCCTCTGCCCAGCCGTCACCTGCATGTGATCACCGCGGGACACAGGAGACGAAGATCAAAGGTGAGTAAAGTAAAAAAATAAATTATTCTTAGTATACAGTACATCCTGCTCCAGGTATAGTACTTACTATCGGGTATTACTCCGCCAGATGGTGCTGGACTGTGCCCGGCCCCTCAAATACCCAGGGACCTCGCACAAATCCCCAGATTTTCTCTGCAGTCTGAACTGCGAAGGACGAGAAATGCTCTCTCTACTCGCAGGTGAGCGGGGCTATTAGCCTGCGGCACTGTAGGACTATTCCCACCCGTTCCATTAGTAATATGCCTCCCAGCCTTGGCTGCGCTGGTCGGGTGATGGTAGGCATCACCGCTGTTAGGCGCTTAGGAGCGCTGCTCCACCGCAATCCCCCACCAAAGGGTAGGCGGTTCAGGCTTATGGTGAGCCTCGATGGGATGCCCCTCCTGCACTATTGCCCTAGGTGGGCCCTATTTAAGTGGCCGCTGTCCTCCCTTATTCGCCACGTAGCCTTCGGGGGGAAAAGAGGGGGGGGTTGTGTCTGTGTGTATGCTATCTATTCACGTGTATTGGCCTTATGCCTTTTTTCATTCTGCTTTGTAGTCAGCCGCCGCGCTGACTTGCTTTACTATGTCCTTATTTAAAACTGCCGCCGCGCGCCTTTTGTCATTATGTTCCGCGCTTGGCGGCGGCGTTACCTCAGTCGCCGACGCGCTGTCATTGGCTGCTTGTCACGTGTTGGCTTCGTGCTCTTCAGGGGGGGGCGTCTCTGGCGTGTTCCGCGTCATTGCTGTTGCCGGCCCGCCCCTCAAGGTATACCGACGCCATTTTGTCTGCTTGGTCGGCTTATGCGTGACGGATCTCTACCTACCGCGGTCCGTAAGTGCCCTCGCGGGCGGCTTTATTTACACCTTTTTTATTACTGTCTGCTTACGGCCCCTTTTATTATGTCTTTCAGGTGTCAGGTTGGGGGGGTTTCTGGAAGTCCCTGCAGTTCCAGGGGAGGTGGGGCCCTCAGGAGGCCCACACACCTATCAATGTCTTGGAACTGCGGGCGATCAGGTTAGTTCTGGCTCAGTTGACTTCTCACCTTCGGGGCCTGCCTGTTCAGGTGTGCTCGGACAACCAGACTTCAGTGGCCTACATCAATCATCAGGGAGGGACCCGGAGCAAGGGGGCCCTCCAGGAAGTGTCTCTGATCCTGACCTGGGCGGAGACCAATGTTCCCTGCATATCAGCTGTGTACATCCCTGGCAGACTCTCTGAGCAGGGGGACCTCTTGCCAGGGAGAATGGTCCCTATGCAGCAGGGTGTTCCAATCTCTGTGTCACCATTGGGGCCAACCAGATGTGGATCTGTTTGCGTCCCGTCACAATCACAAGCTACCGGCCTTTGTCTCCCTGTCCCAGGATCCTCTGGCCTTGACCACGGATGCTCTAGCAATGTCATGGCAGGACTTTCAGTTTCTGTATGTCTTCCCTCCATTCCCCCTGCTGGGCAGGGTTCTGCGCAAGATTGCTCTGGAGGGGGTGCCAGCAATTCTGGTGGCCCCCAGGTGGCCAAGAAGAGTGTGGTTCGCAGACGTGGTGCAGCTGGCAGTAGATCAGTACGTTCTGCCTAGGGTGCCAGACCTGCTCACTCAGGGTCCCTTACGCCATCCCAATTTACAAACTCTGGCTTTGACGGCCTGGCTGCTGAAACCTCCATCTTGATGGAGAAGGGGCTGTCTTCCTCTGTTGTGGATACCTTGATAAAGGCCAGGAAGAAGTCGTCTTCTTCCATTTATTACAGGGTTTGGCGGTCCTACATTGACTGGTGTGAGTCTAAGTCTCTTCCCTGCCGTATGTTCTCTATTCCCAGGATTCTGGAGTTCCTACAGCATGGGTTGGAGATGGGCCTCCAGCTTAGTTCTCTAAAAGGTCAGGTTTCTGCCCAGGCTGTTTTCTTCCAGAAGTCCTTTGCTCAGCATTCTCTGATTAGGACTTTTTTCCAGGGGGTGACTCATGTGCGTCCCCCACGTAAGACTATGGTACCTGTTTGGGATTTGAACATGGTTTTGTCAGCCTTGCAGGGTACTCCTTTTGAACCTGTGCAGGATGCTTCCCTGGCCATCCTTACCCTCACAGTTGTTTTTCTTGTGGCTATCCCCTCTGTTAGGCGTGTGAGTTGGCGGCGCTTTCCATTCAGCCCCCCTACTATGAGAGACACCAGGACAAGGTGGTGTTTCGCTTCAAGCCAGATTTTCTGCCTAAGGTAGTGTCTGCTTTTCTTTTCAATCAGGACATTGTTCTCCCTTCATTGTGCCCTAATCCTAGTAATGCTAAGGAGAAGGTCTAAGGTCTTGCATTCTTTGGATGTGGTTAGGTGTCTGAAGTACTATCTGGTGGCTACTGAACCTTTCAGAAAGACTGATGCTCTATTTGTAGTCCCTTCTGGTCCTTGGAAGGGTTTGGCTCCTGCCAAGTCTACTATCAGCAAATGGATCCGTCAGGCTGTAATTTAGGCCTACTCTGCTAAGGGGAAGAATCCTCCCTTCCGCCTTACTGCTCATTCTATATACTAATAAGAGTGGAACCTAGGGTCAAATAAACCACCAGGAACCACTCACAAATAGGAGCACTACCAATGAACAATATATGAAAAGATTTTGTTTTAACATCAAAAGACAAAACATTTAAAACCAACAATAAAGACACCTAAAAACATCACCCCTCTAATAGTCCTATAATATTAGAATAAATGTTCATGGTGAAAAAATATATAATCCGTCCTCAAAACAATATTGCATCCATAAAGTGCTAGTTGCTGCTATAATTGAGGTAACCAAAGCTAAATATATATATATATATATATATATATATATATATATATATATAAATATATATATATATATATATATATATACCAAAGTATTGGGGGTGCCCTCCAAGAACCCCCCACTAAATGGGCCCCTGGGGTCTGACAATTGCACTCTCAAAACAGAGAAAATATAAAGTAATCTTTATTGAAGGTCATCACATTAAAAGTAGTTTAAAAACTAACATTATCCCAGTGCTGTTTACATGACCAGCCACATGGGGGAGCCATCCTGCCAGATACAGTCTATTACAATGTGCAATCAATTAAACTAAATCCAAAATACACCATACATGTACAATAAAGTGCTAAGTGCTGAATCAGAAGTGCGTCAATAAAAAAACGGATATCTGAGTGAAGGTAAGCCCAATCAGGGAATCGCAAGTGCAAGGCATATAAAATAGACATGAGAGACACAAGATAAACTCCTTACTGTATTGCTGACAAGATGGCGGCCCTGCAGCGAGCCCACGCGTTCTGAGCCACTAGGGCTCTTCCTCAAGGGCACCCCCAATCCTTTGGTTTTAGTGTGTCTTGTAGGGTTCCCTATAGGGGCAGTGCACCTCATATTACTGCTAAATGAAATAGAAGGTGCCACCCGCAGTGTGTTATATATATATTTATATTATAACAATACCCTATGTGCCGGCACAAAAAATTATCTAAATCAACAAAATAATAAAAAAAAAAAAAAGGGGGTCCAACTATCACCACAAAAGTTACCCTATATAGACCTAACCATTAGAGAAAAAGAAATATTTTTTATATATATCTAATTAAAGTACAAAACCTTAGTCGAAATATCCAGAGCAATACAAGAAAAGTGCATTGTGCAAAACATCATTAATCATATTTTTAAAAGAATTCATTCAACAAACCCATTTAAGCTGACAAAATGTATCTAATAGTGATGCGCAACATGCGACCAAACAAATGAAACATGTGAGACACAAAGATAAACAAAGTATATATAAGTATGTACAAAGAAGAGATACTCAGCTATATTCCTGTGCAGCAAGCAACAATGATGACAGACAGGACAAAGGGGGGTGCTTCCACCTGCGCTTCACGTGTAGGTAAACCGCTTCTTGCTTGGGTAAGACACAGTATGTTGTTCCTCCTGCCCTTATATACAAAACAATTATGTGTACCTGCTCCTGCCGTTCAAAGTATTGCCGCGCCAGATCTATACAACGTGCAAAGACGTGCACTCCAGCCCGTCACCGCCGGAAATGACACGGCCGCAGTGATGAGATGCTTGGGCCCGCCGCGCCACCGTCACGACGCGGCATCCCAGGCTCTTGTTGTCAGGGACGCTACCATCCACCTGTCACTCAGATAGGACGGCCCCCAATACACAGCATAGCACATCGCTGTATAGATGAGGCTAGAAACACTTATATTACATATCTGAGATTGAGAACAGATAATTAGATTGTGAAATCGATATGAATGAATCTAAAAAAAGGGGGAGGGGAAACCCAGGCGGAAAAAACCCGCATTGATTCTTTTTGTCCAGTGGAGCATATGTCTTCTAAAGTATGTACATTAAAGTATAATGGTGGAACTATTCTCCCAGCATTGAACCCCCTCTGCTGATACATAGGAGGGAAATTAGATAAATATGGAGAATGTACATCTAACCCAATCAGGGTGTCACCAGACAACCTGGTGTGTTTTCGTCCTATCACGTATCCCACATCAAAGAGTCTTAGTCGTTTAATCATTTACTAAACATATTTGATGATAACATAATGTAGTGTGCGTCCCATCCTTCTTGCCTCCAGGTCCCTATGATATATGGATGCATTCCTTCTTCCTTCCTCCAGCTGTCTTTAAATCAGTCGATTAACAACCGGTGTGCCGCGACACATGGTCAGGTGTGCCGCGGGGAAAGTTCCCCAAACTAAGGTGCCCCCTGTTCCCCGGCAATGCGCAGCGATGCGGCTTCCGCACAAGGAACAGGGCCGTATTTGCCTTAAGGCAATGCCTGTGAGGAAGGCACTGTCACCTGGCCTCCTCGCCACCCATCCCCCCCATCAGCTGCTCCGGTGCCCACACACAACTTGCCGGCTTCCTCGCTACTCGCCCCCCCCCCGATCAGCTGCTCCGGTGCCCACCCACGGGGGTCGCTCCGTGCTCCTCACTAACCCCCCCCCCAGTCCAGTACCAGCGCGGGACATGTGAGCGGGATGCCAGGCTCTGGCCACCCGCTGATTTCATCACTCCCAGACGCGTGACTGCTGAGGACCCCGGAGGATAAGGTAAGGAACTTTATAATATTTTATATATATAAAAAAAATAAAAATAAATTATGATTTTGGAGTGTGTGTGTGCTTGCTTGCATGGCAGAGGGCAGCCTTACATGACTGCAGCAAGCAAAAAAATCTTTTTTTTTTTACAGTTCGGCCATGGGGCTCCCGCGCGTGTGCCCGCAGGAGCGCACATGCCCCGTGAAGTAAATCTGGCCAGCTGGTGTCAGCAACCCCTCAGCGACTCCAGCGCCCTTCCCCAGGGGAATCCCGATCTGGAATGCCCTGGGCGGAAGGTCAGAGGCCAGCCCCCACAACACCCATAGACACTCACCTTTTCCCGGTCCAATGGTGCATGCGCAAGCTCTGGTCCAGTGAGAGCCGGCCACTGTCACTAGGTAATTCGGCAGGTGGCTTTCATTAGAATCAATAGGGATCCCAGCCTGTTGAATTACGCAGTGACGGTGAGCGGCTTTCATTGGACCAGAGCCCGTGCATGCACCGTTGAAGCCAGGTAAGTGTTAACTGGACTTTCTGGGGGTTATACACAGCAAGGTATTCTAAACTGGTATGCTCCACTGGGTAAATCCCCCCCCCCCCCCCCCCCCCCAGAAGCCCCATTTCACTCACCTTGTCCCAGAGCCCTCACCACATATCTGCACAGCGGCCGCATCCCGGCTCACCTCTGCCCGAAACTGCGCTTGGCCTTTCTGAATGGGTGCACCACCCACACGTCCACCGCACATGCAACGGCTGATAGGTGAGCGGGGAATGCGGCTGGATGCGCACTCTGCTTCCTTTGGCTGCTTAGCCTTCAGTGGTGCCAAAGGGAACCAAGTGAAAGGCGCTCAGGCTATCAATCAGTGCGCTCGTTCTGACCCCAGTCTGGGCTGTGGGAGCAACAGGAAGCAGGAAGGTGAGTGAATAGGGCAACCTGGGAGGGTATACAGTGGGGCATCCCAAATCAAGATGCCCTCACCGAGAGGAACACCACCAAGTGAAACAAGTGAAAATCTTTAAAGTGGACCAACACCCAGTATTTTGACTATCCTGGGTTTGGTCCTTTCCAGATCGGGGTGCCCTGCTATGTGAAACCCCCCAGATCGCAAGTTACAACTCACCTCACCCTGCTCCTACGGCGCATGTGCGGGCACTCGTCCAATCAGCGCGCTCTGAGCCGCCGTGGTATGCGCGTGAATGAGACGTCTTACCGCAGCGGCTCCGAGCGCGCTGGCTGCTGCATCTCACGCTTCCCTCTAACAGGGAGCGCGCCCTCGCCGGCCATTCACAAATGTGAATTCACAAATGTGAGCTGGGCTTCTCAAGCTTGACTGCGATAAAAACTAAAAACAGGGAGAGACTGAGAACTGTTGAGGAAGAGCTTCGTGTGTGTCTTTCCACCATTCCTGCCAGGATATCCCTTTTGTGTTCATCGAAACAGGCCCAGGTTTCACACTGAGTGGTAAGAAATACATTTAGAATCTATATTATTAACTATATGTATAGTATGTACTGTTTTAGTGTCATTTTGTGCCATTTTGGTTGGTGGTGTGCCACGGGATTTTTTAAGTATAAAAAGTGTGCCGCGGCTTAAAAAAGGTTGAAAATCACTGGATTAACTGGCCCGATATCCATGCACTCTTCGACCATATTTGTGTTCTTATCCCTACCCACAGTGCTTCTGTAAACACATAAAGCATATATATATAAACAAACACACAGTCCAACTATAAACGTGATGATCCGATCCTCCAGGTTTAGGGACAAGTTATGTTACTATCTCTTGATGTCCCAAGGACAACGGATCATCGGATCATATAAACCACTGTGCTCATCATAGCTAACAATACCAAATAGTGCCCACATTACATGGCAATGTCATATCCAACTTGGTGTGCATCGACATGATTTGAAACCAAATACCAAACTATAACATACAATTAAAACCCCCCATGGTGAGGCGTGTACCAGCTTATTCTCGATTGATTTCACAGAGGAAAGATAAAGGATAGTAAAGACTATAGATAAAAATCAAGGATTAATCAATAAAGAAAGAACGATAAGCATTAAAACTTAGGAAAATCCCTAACTATCCCACAAAGGGAGCGAACGACCAGTCCTCATTCATCCCTATCGGAGACTTACTGCTCAGTTGAAAAATCCAACGTAACTCCCTTTTGAGGAGTAATCTTTAGGTCACCGCCACGGGGCCCCAGACTTACTTTTTCGATTCCTACCACTCTCAATGTAGAGGGATCTCCTCCGTGCACTTCCAAAAAGTGCCGTGCTACTGGCGAGATTGTCTTACCTGCTAGGGTGTCCCGTTGTGCTAAACGAATGTTCGAAACACGAGCCTGTATGCGTGTACGTAGGGCGTTTTTCGTTTCTCCCACATACGCCATTGGACATCAACACTTCAATTGATACACCAGAGATCGCGTCCTGCAATTGATGAATTGTAAAATTTTAAATTGTTGCCCCGTTTCAAGATTAGTCACCGTATCCGTTTTATCCATAAGGCAACAAATAGAGCAACTCCCACACGGGGCACAACCATTTAGGGCCATTCTAGAAAGCCATGTCTTTGCTGGCATAAAATGGCTATGACACAGCTTATCCCTAAGGTTGGGAGCCCTTCTATCAGTGATCATGGCTCTCAGTCCTACTAGTGGGAGAAGAGTGGGATCCGTACTTAGGATAGTCCAATGTGTTGAGATAATATCTCTAACCTTGTACCACTGTTTGCGGAAATCCATAATCAATCTTACTGGACCACCCTTCTTGGCCCTGACAGTATTGGCCTTGTCATCCTTCGTAATATTCTGTACCAGGTTCTGGGATCGTTTTGTTCCCTTTGCTCTCTGATAGGCTTCTTGTACCACCCTCTCCGGGTAACCTCTAGCCTGAAATCTACCTGCCAGATCAACTGCTTGATCCTCAAAGTCCTGATCCTTGGAGCAATTCCTTCGTACCCTAAGGAATTGTCCAATTGGAATACCATTCTTAACATGTCTTATATGTGCACTCCTATAGTCTAAAAGACTGTTTACCGAATTAGGTTTTCTAAACAGTTTGGTATTGATCATCCTGTCCTGTTCCAAAGCAATTACCAAGTCTAGGAACATCACCTCCGTAGAAGAGATCTCATAGGTCAATTTGATGTTCAAATCGTTCCGGTTTAGTGTGTCCAGAAAGTCACGACAGCTCTCCTTGGAGCCCTGGCAAAGGAGAAGAACATCATCAATATACCGGTGCCACCCCAATACTGTGGGGTGGCACCGCTCTGATTCAGAATAGACCACGTTCTCCTCCCACCACCCCAAGAATAGATTTACTATTGATGGGGCACATCTAGCCCCCATCGCTACTCCTGAGATCTGTCTAAATATCTGTCCATTGAAAGTACAGATGTTATGACTTAGAACAAAGTCCAGGAGGGGCCACAATGAATCTATGTAATGGTTCCCTGTCCCTGGACTCCTTGCTTAGGAAGTAGCATACTGATCTAATTGCTAAGTGATGTGGTATAATCGTATATAACGATTCCACATCACAGGTCACTAGACAGGTTCCGACAGGTACTTGTATGTTATCCAATTTCCTAAGTAGATCTCCCGTATCTTTAGTATAGGAGTTCAGACTTGTCACATGGGGCTGGAGAAACGTATCAATGTAGGTTCATAAGGGTTCCAATAGACTCCCTATCCCAGATACAATAGGTCTGCCAGGTGGAGAGGATACATTTTTATGTATCTTTGGTAATACATAAAAAGTGGGCATGATCGGGTGTATCACCGTTAGATATTTAAATTCCTGCAAATTTATAATGCCCTCCTCCTTGGCCATCAGTAATAGCAGATCCAATTCAGCTTTATTGTCTGGGAATAGGATTATTGGGAAGTTTTTGATAGAATCGCGTATCACTGACTTGTCGATTTACTTCCTTCACATAATCCGTAGTCTGCCACACCACCACATTGCCCCCTTTATCCGTCTCCTTTATTGTGATTGTTGGATTCGATCTCAAATCTCTGAGGGCTTGTTGTTCCTCTTTTGTGAGATTCATTCTCCCATACATTGGTTCTAATCTAATGATTTCCCTCACTACTTGGTCAAAAAATACCTGTACCGGCGGTGAGGAGCTTAAGGCGGGGCAGAAAGTAGACGGGCGTTTAAGCCCACTAGAAATCCTTACTAAGGAGGAATCCAAGGTGAGTGTCGGGTCCTGTTCTTGTAACAATGCCTGGAGGCCTAGCAATGCTTCTCGGTCCTCTGGGCCCAGTGTTATCTGGTCATTCCCTATTTGTCGGGTTCCAAAATATTTCTTGAGTACAATCTTTCTACAAAAAAGATAGATGTCTTTAATTAAAGCAAACTTGTCAGGACTTTTGGTCGGCGCAAAAGATAGACCTCTTGATAATACTGACATCTCGGGTGGTGTTAACGTATGTGATGAGACATTCACTATTTGGAGTGCATGCGTCCCACCCGGTCCGTTCTCCCCGTTAGGCGCTTGTAGCCCCATCGGTCCCTGCTTCGGAGGGACCTTTGGGCGCCGCCGACCCCCCCTCCTTGTTCTCTGTCTGCCTCTACGGTAATTACCACCGTGTTGCCATTTGTAAGCTCGATGATTGGCATAGTCTGAGAGATCTCTATGTAATTTATTTCTCTTAGTGTCCATCGTCACTTGTTCAAATTTAGTCAGCTCACCTGAGAGTGAATCCAAAAATGGCTTGACCTGATGCTCTAGGTCAAACTTGTCAAGTTTGGATTTTAATTCCTGTAATTTCTCTTTGGTTGAGCTGAGAAGTTTTTTGTCATGTTCAATAAGCATATGAATAAGAATATGGGATGCCTTTAATAGACCATCCTCCCAAAAGTCTCTGAAGTCTGCATCCGCTTCCATGTTGGGAACAATTGAACTTGCAGCCCCCTGGGACAAATGTTTTGTGCAATGTACATTTCCAAGCTCTATATATTCCACCATAGTCTCGTGTAATCTTTATGCGCCTGCCTAATTTCTCTAGACAATAGCAGAAAATCATTAGATATGTCTAGAGGGATACCGGTAGTGTGCCCTAATAATAGATTCTGAAATTTGTCATTCCAAAGTATTTCTCTGTCCTCAAAATTAAAAGTCATTATGGTGTGCACACATAAACCAATCCACAGAAAGGGTAAAACTCCCTCTGTGCAAACCACTCTACTAGCCAAGTATGGTGCACCACTGATAAAGTAAGGTAAGGGCGTGCTCTCTTCAACACAGCTATATACTAATAAGAGTGGAACCTAGGGTCAAATAAACCACCAGGAGCCACTCACAAATAGGAGCACTACCATTGAACAATATATGAAAAGATTTTATTGTTTTAACATCAAAAGACAAAACATTTAAAACCAACAATAAAGACACCTAAAAACATCACCCGTCTAATAGTCCTATAATATTAGAATAAATGTTCATGGTGAAAAAATATATAATCCGTCCCCAAAACAATATTACATCCATAAAGTGCTAGTTGCTGCTATAATTGAGGTAACCAAAGCTACAAAAAAAAAAAAAAATATATATATATAATATATATAACAATACCCTATGTGCCGGGACAAAAAATTATCTAAATCAACAAAATAATAAAAAAAAAAACACAAAAGTTACCCTATATAGACCTAACCATTAGAGAAAAGAAATATTTTTTATATATATCTAATTAAAGTACAAAACCTTAGTCGAAATATCCAGAGCAATACAAGAAAAGTGCATTGTGCAAAACATCATTAATCATATTTTTAAAAGAATTCATTCAACAAACCCATTTAAGCTGACAAAATGTATCTAATGTATCTAATAGTGATGCGCAACATGCGACCAAACAAATGAAACATGTGAGACACAAATATATAAGTATGTACAAGAAGAGATACTCATCAATGATGACAGACAGGACAAAGGGGGGTGCTTCCACCTGCACTTCGCTGTGTAGGAAAACTGCTTCTTGCTTGGGTGAGACACAGTATGTTGTTCCTCCTGCCCTTATATACAAAACAATTGTGTACCTCCTCCTGCCGTTCAAAGTATTGCCGCGCCAGATCTATACCACGTGCAAAGACGCGAACTCCAGCCCGTCGCCGCCGGAAATGACACGGCCGCAGTGATGAGATGCTTGGGCCCGCCGCGCCACCCTCATGACGCGGCCCGCTGCTCATTCTACTCGTGCTATTGGTGCTTCTTGGGCCTTTCAGCACCAGGCTTCTGTTGAACAAGTTTGCAAGGCCGATACTTTTTTTTTTTTTTTTTTTTTTTTACTTTTAACCCTTTGTGAACTGGCATGTGACCCCTATACCAGTTCACAAGGCTCGGGGGTCTGGCAAGTCACCTGTGGCTAGCGGGTGACTTGCCATTAACCCAGAGACCCCCCATTACCTGCCTCCCAAAAAATCCCTTAAAATTCCCCTAAGAAATGGTGCCCCCCCCCCCCCCCCCCCCCGTGAAGAGGGACCCCACACCAATTTTTTTTATTTAACCCTTTATTATTTGGATAGTAGTTGTATTTTATTTGTAAATGTTCTAAAGTTCTTCTTTTAAGCTTAGGGGATCACCTGGACCGGAACGGGGGGCTACCGATACATATGTGGTATCATTGTAATCGGGAGAAATGGGGCTTTCCCATGCAATATGGTTTTATTTAATAAAATAAATGTTTTTTTTAAAATAAAGGAGACAATTTAAAAAATATATATATTTTTTTTTTTTACTTATTTACTTAACAATAATTAAAAAACAGTAGAAAAAATACAAACAAGACATTTCATGTTAAAGCCTAAACTCTGCCACAAAAAGAAAATATGCCATTTTCTTGGAAATTTCTGCAAAAATCACAGTTAAACATCACGCAAAATGGTGAAAAATATCCTGTCAGCAGAGGGTGACAAAATTTCAAGTAGGCTGGCAGTTAAAAGGTTACAGGTACCTATGCATGTTGGGTATTGTTCTGCTCGGGGGACCTTGCGCTTTCAGATTTAGCTTGTTTTTTCTTCTTTACATATTGATATTTTAGGAAAAAGTGTGTTTTATTCTGCTTTTTTATAAATTTTTTGGGAAACCCTGTGCAACCTAAGAATTCTTTGAGATATTACTTCCAGAAAGATGAGCCTACTACAACAAGATGGGTATGCTTAGAAATCTTAACATGTGTACTTTCAGGGAATATATGGTTTATCGGGGATATTCCAAATGTAAAGGGTTGTTTTGGTAGAAAAAGCACAAGGTGCTCACTTTGTCTGCGGAGCTGAAATTTTGAAGTAAAATTACCGTTATGCGCATGCTTTACTTTGGTTTGTTTGGCAACTCTTTCCTTGACAGAACCTATGCATGTTGGGTATTGTTCTGTTCGGGGCATGTTGCTTTTTCAGATTTTCAGTTTTTTTCTGGTTTGCATATAGTTTTTTTTAGGAAAATGTGGTTTTGATTCTGCTTTTTTATTTATTTTTAGGGAAACCCTGTGCAACCAAAGAATACATTGAGGGATTACTTCCAGAAAACTGCATCCATGTCAACAAGCCTGGTACGCCTAGAAAGCCTGAGGTGTATACTTCTAGGGAATATCTAGTTTGTCAGGGGTATTTCAAATGTAAAGGGTTGTTTTTCTTGAAAAACTGCAAGGTGCGCATATTGCATAGCATAGTTGTATTTTATCTGAAAATCTCCTAAAGCGTTGTTTCAGTTTGGGGGAGTCTCCTGGGCAGGAAAGGGTGTCTACCTATACATATGTGGTACCGCTGTAACCGGGAGAAATTGGGGTTTCACACGCAATAAGATTTTATTGACAAACTTACATTTTTTTATTACAAAAAAACACTACAAATTGCAAAAAATAGTTTTTTTTTATTTTTGGCACAATTTACACCCAAAAATATTGAGAATACACTTAGAAAATGACAAACAAGACATTTCATGTTAGGCTCTGCTGAAAAAAACAATATATCACTTTCCTGGGAAATCCCTGGAAATCCCTTCAAAAATCACAGTTGAACATGGGGAAAGCAAAATAGTGCAAAATGGTCTGGCAATATAGGGTGACAAAATCTCAAGGTAGGCTGGCGGTTAAAGGGTTAAATGTGTTGAGATTGGAAGGAGGCTAGAGCGATCTGGCGTTCCTCTTTATTTAGTTCAGTTAGTGATTGGTGGCAGCTTATATGAAGACATAGCCTTTGGGAAGATAAGGAAACAGTTAAAATTAGAAATCACGTGATTTGTAGGCCTTTAAATAACGTGCTCCTGCGAGGCTCTTGTTGCCCAATAAATAAGTCGGTGGATGATGACGAAACGCGCCAGGCGGAGCTACGCAGGATCACGTGATTGTCTAAAACTATTGAAGCAGCGTCGGGACCCGCGGCCGAGGGAAAGGCGCGATTGCGAGGGGAGACGTAAGAGTTCGCTCTGCCCTACCTTCTAATTCATTTTATGCAAGTTATGTGTTCTGGTGAGCATTTTCTTGGAGGCCGCAGGATAGTTTTTGAATTTGTGTCAACAGTATCACGCTATGTGCGGTTTTTATTTCCCTTTTCTTTTTCATGTCATTTTAATAAATTGAGGATGATTTTAAATATTGCCTGAGTGTTGGCTATTTGGATATAAGTCTGGCTGATGAGAATAATACTGAGACCAAAGTGGATATAGCGTTTAATAAAGCTGGCCGAGCCATTAAAGCGGAGCTACATTGATCAACACGATTTTTATATTGTGGAGCTGGTACATGATTGAATCTATAGGTGGAGGGATTTGTTTGCACAAAAGTTAATTGAAGATTCACAAGATAATAATCACTTCGGGTGTTAAGAAAAAGCTTTATGCTAATGAGCTCACTGAGCGTTTACATATGCTTACATGAAAGTTTTTGTGTGACGTATATGTCTGCTGATTCCTGTATGAAGAGAACCGGATGTGACATCGGTCTATAGCTTGGAGCGGGACTTTATTCTGCCTTCTCTGTGCCCTGATCCTAGTAACCCTAAGGAGAGGGCTCTACATTCCTTGGATGTGGTTAGGAACCTGAAGTTCTATTTGGTGGCTACTGAGCCCTTCAGGGACTGATGCTCTTTTTGTGGTCCCTTCTGGTCCTAAGAAGGGTCTGGCTTCAGCTAAGTCTACCATCAGCAAGTGGATCTGTCAGGCTGTGATTCAGGCCGATTCTGCTAAAGGGAAGGATACTGCTCATTCCACTTGTGCTATTGGTACCTCTTGGGCCTTTCAGCACCAGGCTTTTGTTGAACAAGTTTGCAAGGCCGCTACTTGGTCTTCTGTTCATACTTTTTCTAAATTTTACAAGGTTGATGTTAGGGCTTCAGCTGATGCTGCTTTTGGCCGCAAAGTTCTGCAGGCGGCAGTGGTTTAATCTGCATGTTGTTGCTTTTGGGGATCCCACCCTGCCTTACGGACACTGCTATTGGATGTCCCAAACGTAAGGAATTATCTCTGGAGCAGGACGTTCTGTATACTTAGAATAATACAATTCTGTGATTACTCACCTGTAGAATTGGTATTATACATATACAGCACGTCCTGCTCCACCCAGCCCTTGTTTTCATTATTTTTAGTGCCTCTGTATGGTGGGCCGGGAGGAGCCACTTTTTTGCTTTCTCTGCAGTCCAGCGCAGCGCCATCTTGTGGATGTATAACCCAGACATAAGGAATTATCTCTGGAGCAGGACGTGCTGTATACGTATAATACCAATTCTACAGGTGATTAATCACAGAATTGTATTTTTACAAGGTTGATGTTAGGGCCTCAACTGATGCTGCTTTTGGTCGCAAAGTTCTGCAGGCGGCAGTGGTTTAAACTGCCCGCTGTTACTTTTTGGGGATCCCACCCTACCTTACAGACACTGCTATTAGATGTCCCATGTGTAAGGAATATTCTGGAACAGGACGTGCTGTATACTTAGAATAATTCAATTACTCACCTGTAGAATTGGTATTATACAAATACAGCACGTCCTGTTCCATCGTCCTGTTCCATCCCACCCTTGTTATCATTATTCCTATTTACCTCTGTATGGTGATTGTTCATATGTTCATTTTTGAATTCCTGTTCTTATTGTTCTCCCAGCTTCTTGTTAACTGCTTGTCAATACTGGGGAATTTGTGGGAGGTCCCTGACTCATATAGGGCCGGAAGGAGCCACAAGCTGTTTTCTGCAGTCCAGCCTCATCTTGTGGATGTATTACCCATGTGTAAGGAATATTCTGGAACAGGACGTGCTGTATACGTATAATACCAATTCTACAGGTGAATAATCACAGAATTGTATATTCCTAGTATGTCACACACCCCACTTCCAAATATTCATGACACTTGGGAACCCGGCCTGTAGAGGGCGATCTTGCAGAGATGACATGGAAAAAGGAGTCCCTCCTGGTCCATAAGTATTGGGTTCCTCCCACTATTCCTCAGTCTTTTAGTCTCTGCAGTCGGCGAAGCATTCAGAAGATGACTCTCCTTCAAGCTGCAGGTAGCCGGGTTTGCTCCCGGCCCCTTTTTTTTTCTCTATTTCTGTCTGAAACTCTTTAAACCTGTTTGGTTATGTTGTAAGCCTCCCAGCCCTGGCTGTATGGTTCAGGCAAGGGTAGATACATACACCTTCTGGTGTATACAGGAGTTTTACTCCTCCGTGAGACCCAAATGTGGGTAGGCGGTTTCCGGGTTGGTGTTCCCGGCATGGGATGCCCCTGTCCCTTTATAATCCCCTTGTGCCTTATGGGTGCATTTCTATCCTCTCCCCTTTAGTTCTCCTTTACCCTGCTGGGGTAAAAAGGAGGGGGTGGGGGGCGTTATCTGGGCTTATTTGTCACCATGCACACAAATAAAAAAAAAAAAAAAAGATATATAAAATAAATCTTTATTACATATATATTATTATGTATGTTTACTATACTGTTTAATAGGATATGTTTTATTTAGATTTTACTATTTCTGTCTAGGCAGCATTCTTTTTTGCTTACCTTTTAAAGCTCTTTGTCTGGCTATGTTCAGATTTGAATTTCCCTCCATTCTTGGTCATGTGATTCTGGGGGTGGGCGGGGCTTAGGCAAACAGCATCATTTCATTCCCAGAGCTCCCTGGTGTGCTCTGTTTCTCTGCCTGGCTCCTGCGGCTTCCCTATGGTCTTCCCTCATTGTGCTTGCTTCGGCAGCACATATACTAAAATTGGAACAATACAGAGAAGATTAGTATGGCCCCTGCACAAGGATGACACGCAAATTCGTGAAGCGTTCCATATTTAAAGGTGCTGTGAGTACCCCTCAGCTTGCTGAAGGGAGTTTTCTTTTTTTTTTTTTCATGCTTTGTCATTTATTGTATTGTGTGCATTGGTGACTGTTTGTTTTCTTTGTAGGTGGAAACTCTTTATTTTAAAAGGGGTTTCTCCTGGTCTTTAGCCCTTAAAGCCTTATTTGGGGGTCCCTTTGTGTTAATATCCTCCCACTTGGGACTATTTAAAGGGGCATCCCGGGTAGCAATTGCGTATATATACTTGGCGACTATAATCAATTATAGTATAATACTAAACACCATATGGAGGCATCTCAGGACAACGGGCATGCAGTTCCCTCTGCACAGACTCGGCAATGTTTTGGATGTGGGGCATCCCTTGTTGGGGATAACGCAATTCTTTGCATCCCTTGTGCTCAATTAACTATTATGCAGCAAACTGGGTCCCAGGCTTCAGCGTCTGCGGCTTCTGCCTTATCTCCTACTCCGCCATGTCTTGTCCGTACCCCCAGTGATATTGTCATGGGTGGTGAGTCGCATTCTGATTTATGTGCCAGATTGGCTCATCTTTAAAAATTAATGTCTAGCTCTGTGGCCAAGAAGACCTCAGCTAAAAGGAAACATTTGACTCAGGCCATTCCGGTAAGTGAGTTGGATAACTGTGAAATGCTTTTATTGGTCTGATCCTTCTCAGTTAGAAGGAGGAGAATTATATGAGGAATCAGATGTTTCTGATGAACAGCAATTTGTTGGTACTGTGATTGAGCAGGGTGAAGCTAGTGTTGTGGATACCCCAAAGGCTCTTGCTCAGTTATTTGAGGTTTTGGTTATCACTCCTCCTGAAGTAGTCCCTCCTCAAAAAGTGGAATTCTTTGGAGTCTCTAAACCTAGTTTAGAATTTCCAAATCAAAAGCATTTTGATGAAATTATTCTTAAAGAATGGGAGAAGCCTGCGCGGCTTCCTGGCATTCCCTTGGGCTGGGACAAGAAATATCCCTTCCCAGCTGATACTGTTAAGCGTTGGTCATCACCACCTGTGGTGGATGCCCCTGTGCTTAATTTATTCAATTCTTCTGTGTTGCATTCTCCTGACTCCACTACACTTAAAGATGGAGAGGATAAGCGTATTGATCAAATGGCGTGCCACGCTTTTTCCAGTGTGGGCTCGGCCTTGCTGCCTGTTGGTGCTTCAGCGCTCATGACAGTGGCTATTAGGTCTGTTGTGAGAGACCTAATGAATTACTCAGGGCTTGATCTGCCCTCTGATGAGTACGCCGCTCTTAAGCGATGTGAGATGTTTGCATCTTTTGTACTTTCTGCCTTAGATGATACTCTGCTCATGTGCAGCAGAACCTCTGCCTTGTTAGTCGCCATGCGGCGGTCAGTATGGTTGCGGCAGTGGGCAGCTGATATTGTAGCCAAGAAATCGCTTACAGCGCTCCCTTTTGTGGGATTGTGCCTCTTTGGAGAAAAATTGGATTCTGTCACTAAAGGAGGTAAACTACCTTCCTTTCATGGAGTGGCCTCTTTTAACCCTTCCTTTCAGGGGTCTAGATCCGGTAGAGGATCGGCCTTTTCAGCCCCTAGAGGGAATGCATGGAATAGAGGAAAGAGACGTGGCCGTCCAAGTCAGAATTGGGTGTCCAAAACCAAATCTCCCACTAAGCCTGCTCAACAATGAGGGGACACCCTCACCCTTACGGGTGGGGGGACGGCTGCGGCTCTTCTTCCAGGTCATGGTTCAGGAGGTATCAGACAATTGGGTTCTGGAAGTAGTCTCTTCCGGTTACAAACTGGAATTCGAGTCCCGGCCTCCTCCCAGATTTTTCATGTCCCGGATGCCGTCAGATCCGGCAATTGCGCAGGGACTGCGGGCAGCAGTAGCGAATCTGTTAAACATGGCTGTCATCTGCCTAGTGCCTCCAGCGGAAAGGGGTTTGGGGTTTTACTCCAACCTATTCACGGTACCCAAGAAGGACGGCTCTGTTCGGCCTATCCTAGACCTAAGGAGACTCAATCAATTTATCAGTTTCTGAAAATCCTGCATGGAGTCTCTGCGATCAACGATCGATGCTTTCTGTCGGGGAACTTCATGACATCCATAGACATCAAGTATGCTTATTTGCACATTCCTATTTTTACGGGTCACCAGATATTTCTCAGGTTCTCGATAGAAGACCAGCGTTATCAATTTGTGGCCTTACCTCGGCCCCAAGAGTTTTTACCAAGATGCTGGCTATAGAGTGATGGCTATATTCAGGGTCCAGGGCATCCGCATTGTGCCTTTTCTGGATGATCTTCTTATCGCGGCCTCCTCCCTCGAACAATCAGAGTTGGACACCAGGACTGTGATCTCTATGCTAGAGAGGTTCGAATGGGTAATAAGTTACCCCAAATCCTCTCTCTGTCCGTCCAGGGAAATTTCCTTCCTGGGCCTGATTCTGGATACATTTCAGGCCAAGGTTTTTCTTCCTCAGTCCAAAATGGTTCTGATTCAGGACTTTATTCCTCTATTCTTGTCCAACCCTCGTCAGTCTATCCGTCTAGGGATGAGACTAGTGGGATTGATGGTAGCTGCATTCGAGGCAGTCCCGTTTGCCCAGTTTCACATAAGGACGCTTCAGCTCTTCCTCTTGGCAAAGTGGGACATGTGCCCACTATCATTAAATCAGACTTGTCTATTGTCTCCCCACGTTTTGCAGTCCCTTCAGTGGTGGTTAATATCGCACAACCTCCAGAAGGGCAAGTCATTTCTGACTCCGCGTTGGGAACTAGTTACCACGGATGCCAACCTGGTGGGCTGAGGGGGCTTCTGGAAGAAGCATCAGTTCCAAGGATTGTGGGGGCCTCAGGAGGCTCATTCTCCAATCAATGTATTAGAGCTTCGGGCCATACGTCTTGTTCTCCTTCGACTGACCCATTCCTTACAGGGTCTGCCAGTTCAGATTCGGTCAGACAACCGAACAGCTGTTGCATACATCAATCACCAGGGAGGGACTCGCAGTTGGGGTGCCCTCTGGGAAGTGTCTCTGATCCTTCAGTGGGCAGAGATCAATGTTCCCTGCATATCAGCAGTTTACATTCCGGGGATAGAGAATGTGGAGGCAGACTCCCTGAGCAGGGGATGTTCTCGCCAGGGAGAATGGTCTCTCAATCCAAGGGTCTTTCAGTTCCTCTGTCACAAGCTGCCAGCTTTTGTGTCTCTATCCCAGGATCCTTTGGCTGTGGCAGCGGATGCCATGTCTCTGGCCTGGAAGGATCTGGGGTTCCTATATCTGTTTCCCCCATTCTCCATGATCAACAAGGTGGTGCGCAAGTTAGCACTGGAGGAGGCGCCAGCAATTCTGGTAGCGCCAAGGTGGCCAAGACGTCTGTGGTATGCAGACGTCGTAAGGCTGGCAGTGGATCGTTTCCATCTGCCTCTTCTTCCAGATCTCATCACTCAGGTTCAACTTTGTTACCCCAATTTACAAATGCTGGCTTTGACGGCATGGCTGCTGAAGTCTCCATCTTAAAAGAAGAAGGTCTTTCTGATGCGGTTATTCAGACTCTTATTAGAGATAGGAAGAAGTCTTCCTCTGTCATTTATTACAGGACTTGGAGTTCCTATATTGATTGGTGTGAATCCAGGGCTTAGCCCTGTAGAGTATTTTCTATTCCTAGAATTCTGGAATATCTGCAACGAGGTCTGGATATGGGATTCCAGATTAGTACTTTGAAAGGACAAGTCTCTGCCTTGGCTATTTTCTTTCAAAGGTCGTTTGCTCTTCATTCTTTGGTTAAGACCTTTTTCCAAGGAGTCGCGCATGTGCGGCCTCCCAGAAAGCCTATGCTTCCTGTTTGGGACCTTTAACCTGGTGCTTTCAGCTATGCAGGCTGCTCCCTTTGCAGGATATTCCTCTTCCTATTCTTACTCAGAAGGTTGCCTTTTTGGTTGCTATTCTGTCCGCCGAGTTTCTGAACTGGTGGCTTTGTCTATTCTAGCCCCTTATTTTGAGAGGCATCAAGATAAGGTTGTTTTCCGTTTTAACCCGGATTTCCTTCCTAAGGTGGTGTCTGCTTTCCACCTAAATCAGGATATAGTTCTTCCTTCCTTGTGTCCTAAACCTAGTAACGACAAGGAAAGGGTCTTACATTCTTTGGATGTAGTTCGTTGTGTTAAGTATTATTTAGTTACTACTTCGGCCTTCCACAAGACGGATGCCTTTTTTTGTTGTGCCTTCTGGGCCCAAGAAGGGTTTTGCTCCTGCCAAATCTTCCCTTAGTAAGTGGATACGTCAGGCCATCATTGGGGCCTATATGGCGAAGGGGAAGGGTCCCCCTTTTCGTGTCACCGCTCATTTTACTCGTGTTATTGGAGCTTCCTGGGCTTTTCAGCACCAGGCTTCTGTTGAACAAGTTTGCAAGGCTGCGACTTGGTCTTCTGTGCATACTTTTTCTATGTTTTACAAGGTTGATGTGCGGGCCTTAGCGGATGCTGCTTTTGGCCGCAAAATTCTGCAAGCTGCAGTAATTTAAGTTATGCATTATTCCTTTGGGATCCCCACCCACTATAGACACTGCTATTGGATGTCCCAAGTGTCATGAATATTTGGAAGTGGGGGGTGTGACATACTAGGAATAATACCATTTTGTGAGATACTCGCCTGTAAAATGGTTATTACGAGTATGTCACACACCCCACTTCCCCTGCCCTTTTTTGTTCTAAGGCATCCTTTATATGGTGATTATTATTTTCAAACTATTTTTCAATTATTGAATATAATTTTCTCTTCCTGGTTCTTCACTGCTTTTTAAAAAGACTGAGGTATAGTGGGAGGAACCCAGTACTTATGGACCAGGAGGGGCTCCTTTTTCCATATCATCTCTGCAAGATCGCCCTCTACAGGCCGGGTTCCCAAGTGTCATGAATATTTGGAAGTGGGGTGTGTGACATACTCGTAATAACCATTTTACAGGTGAGAACTCACAAAATGGTATTTTTCTTTAACTCTTTGTGAACTGGAAAGGGGTCCATGAGGAGGGTTTATATATGCCTGGACTTCAGCTTTAACACGCGGTCATAGGGAATTGGGAAACTTCCCAAGCGTTTAAAAATGTGTCTTCATTAGCCGGGGCGGCTCCAGAAACACAAATTGTTGGGTCCTGGCACACCACATGAGGGGGACTTCCAGTCCATACTTTCAGTATCTGTATAGTGCACCCACTCTCTCTAGGTTGCTGCAAATGTCTCTCCTTTTTTTGATTGTCTTTAAATATTCATTTTTCCACCGCCAATGACAGCTACTGGACGCTGAGTGGCTGGCAAATCGGGAAGCTCAGATCAGCTCCCGAACGAGCAGCGCTCGCTCCCCCTTACAACTGAGCATGTACAATCGACACTTTCAGAGCCAGTTTGAGTGCGTTGAATGACTAGGAGTGGAGCACAGCTTAAAAAGAGGTGTGACATGTCTCTTTTGCAGCAATCCGGCTAGCGCGGGTGCACTACTTAAATACAGAACGTTTCAGGGGGGTGTTTAACCACATACAGATGTTGTGGACTAGGTGTGCTCCTAGAATTCTATTGGAGAGAACCTTCTTTCTACACACCCTCAGCTCCCAAGTAGTTTATGAGCACAGAATCTGCATTCTATTCCATAACATCTGTGTGGGATTAAAGTAGACCAGAACCCTGGTCCGACGGCTCTGGAATCAATTAGATTCCAGGGCCACTTGAATTTCTTCCACCCAGGGCATCCAGATTCGGGATGCCCCGCTGTGTGAAACCCTTCAGTTCCCCTGGTAAACTCGCCTTCGCCCCTCTCTAACGGCGCATGCGTGAGCAGCGGCCGCTCCCTTAGCAGGGTGCACACCTACTCCAGGCATTTGTGAATGGCAGGCACAGACAAGCTCCCTGTTAGAGGGTAGCAGGGATGCGGCGCCGGTGTGCTCTGGTTCACTCGGCTTAGACGATTCTTAGACAAATGGCCGGGAGTGGATCCGAAGGGGGGTTATATTGGGTGACCTGGGGGGCTTCACACAGCGGGGCATCCCCGATTGGTGGACGCCTGGAGACAAGGACCAAAACCCAGGATAGTCAAAGCCCTGTATTATAGCTTAGGTCACTGATTGGTAGGGGGGGGGGCGCTTAGGGGTGCAATTTACAAAGCTTAAATTGTTTGACAGGAGGTCCGCTTTAACCTAACCTAAACTAAAGAAAAAAAAGGGCAGAACAATTTTTGGGTTAAGGGCTACACTGGTTGGGAATAGTGTTGATGTGCAGATGTAGCTGCTGAAGTAGTGGGAAGAGTGGAGTCCTTTGCGAATTTGTTGTGCTTTTTATTGGGATTTAACCAGATGTGCATCCCAAATCTGAATGCCCCAGGCATCGGGGAGTTCCACCTTAATTTAGTCACTTGTATTTCATTTCCGTAGCCGAATTATTCCTCCTAAATTATTGCACCTTGATCCAGTTTATAAGAGCATAAATTATAAAAATGTTTTTTGTTTCTTATTGTGATAGCTTTAAATATACACTGCAAAATGTTCTTATGTCTTAAATAGTTAATTTATTTGCCTTGCTACAGCATTCATGCAAATGTACTTCCATATTTTAGTATTAATATACATATTTATGCTTGTTTTTTCAAATTACTTCTGTCAAAGTGGGAAGGAAAACAGACAATTAGGATATTTGAGAATTTGTTGGCACAGCATCTAATTCAGCATCCACAGCGTCATTTTTATCAGGCCTGACATAAACTAATGAAGCCTAAGACCTTTCTCTGAGTCAGGTTCCTGTTTCACTGCTGGAGTTCCAGTCTTGTCAGTATACGGTCTGCAGTTGTAGAGTTTCTGTTCCTTTTTGACACTTAGAAACAACTCTTTGGTTATGATGTCTGAACTATCAAAAAGACTTGAGTCACACTTGAAAGTCCTTCCAGCATACAGTGTCCGCAATTATAGATTTATAGCGATAAAATGTATCCCATGTGTGTTAAACATTATGGAAAAAGTATTTTACATCACAGAAAGCAGGGATAAGCTGGTTACATTTCATGAGCCTTTTTTCAGTACATCCAAAACCCTTAGCAGAAAATTGGTTTTATGAGAGTAACTCCTTTAAATTGTATTAATATAATTATTATTCCTGTTGGTGAATCCACAGCATTCATTTAGTTACACTGGGGGTGTCAGGGGCCCACCTGAAAAACACACTCTGGGTGCCTACCTTACAGTTAAATGCAGATATTACTGGCGTATGTTTGTTGGCATGGTGCACTATCGCTTTTGAAGATAGGGGGCTACCAAAGTTTCTCCCAAATAGACCATCGCTGGATCTAAGCCCCTGGCCACCCGCCCCATTGCACATAACTCCCTAGTGTTCCGACAGGGAATACCCCCTCCACCATCGTCGCTGTAAGCTGGCATGCTCTCCTCCATTGACTATAATGGAAAGGGGAGTGTGAAGACCTAACATGCCTCTTTCCATTGCAGTGAATTGGGGGGGTGCCAGCTCACGGTGCCCCATCGGAGCCAGAAAGATGCAACTAGGGACCTAGATCCAGTATTTAGGTAAGAGCTGCAGCCCTGGACTAGGAGAGATGGTCTGCGTCGAAGTTGAGTATAGCCTTTATGTGGTAACTGGCAAAATGTTGGAATGTGCTCCTAAGCAAGACAGCCTGCTGGTATTGGGTGGGACTTCAGACTAATGGTACAACCACCTGCCAGCAAGAAGGGAAGGACAAACAAGGTCAGAATGTCTCTTACTTAGAGAGTGTAATGCCTTTCCTTCAGGGCCAGGATGATGGTTGAGAAAGAAGATGAGGCAGACAAGTCTCAGCTGGAATTTTTATCCAACTTCATCCACTCAGAGATGTATTAAGATGCCTACTGTCCCAACGTGCTAGCTTGATCTCTACTGGCATCTCTCCTTGGCCCCCAGGTCGGGCCCTGTGGAGCTTTTCCCTAAACTTTAATTTTGCAAGTCTTTGTCACATGGAACAAATCTGATAAGTTGACTGAGGTGTCACAAAAATCCTGGCACCCTTTTCTGGCAAAAAGAAATTGGGGGTGAGTAAGGTTGCTGTCCTTTAACATGGCATTACCTTTCCTGCCGTAGGGCCAAAAGATCCAGCCAACAAGCGTATAGAAGGGTTATTAAAATACCTCCATAAACAGGCAGAGAAAACTGTGAAGTGTACACTTGCAGCAACCCTATTAAGCAGGGCTTATAAAGACCGGTTAAGTCCATCTTCTGAGTTCACACCTCTGTTGCAATCTGTAGTCTGATCACACAAGGTCGCTCCTATCTCTCAATCCCATGAGACATTCTCCCCACAGATCCCAGCGTCTTCCATTCAACGCCCTGGATCTTCAGGCCATTCTACTGACTGCTGCGCCACTTGTCTTAACCACTAAAGAAGATAAAAGCCATGGTGCAGTCAGACATTGCCAGTGCAGTAACTAACCTAAATCTTTAAAGAGGAACTTTGCATTCGAGTTTCACTCCTTGCAGCATCCGGGCTGGTCACAGCTAGATGTTTAACCTGGCTTATGTTTTTCCTCTCTGCTCAGAAGCCATCCCAGCCATAAATCTTGGTAGGCAGGTTTTATCAATCTGGCACTTCCCAGACCATTCAGGCTGCCCAGAATCCAGATCTACTTTCAGGATTCTCTCAGGTGCATGGCTGTTGGAGCCAGCAAGCCAGAGGGCTCTTTCTCCAATCGGAATTACACTTCTGAGTGTCCATAGATCATCATCTGCTCAGGTTAACCATGTTTGGATATTGGAAGGCTTATTTAATTGTGTGATAAATCTTGAGCTCCCACAAAGCTTTGTAACGGTCATAAGGGTTTTGGCCTTGTTGCGGTCATGCTTGACTCTTAGCACTCTAAAGCACATGTATTAAACTCTGGCCCGTGGAACAAATCTGGCCTACAGCGTCATCATAGGCCAGATTTGTGGGAATTACCTTTAAACTAGACCAACAGCTGCACACTTTGTGTCCAGCACTGCTTAGTGCCCGAGAGGCTAGTTAACGCCCCACCCAGTGGCCGGATTGCACTGCGTCCACCGCGTTTGCGGGATGGGGCTTTGATGTAAACCCTGCCACTATGATGATGTAGTAGGGAAGTACTTACCCCAGTGGTAGGCCAATGCAGCTGCCAACCAGGAATCCATATCCCTCTACGCAGGATGACGTCAAGCCGGTTCAGCCTGCCAGTGACTATGAAAAGAGACTGCTTGAGGTAAAGGAGGGCAGAGAATTCTATCCTATCATGGAAAGTGCATTAAAGAGGACCAACCATATATTTGGCTTGCCCTGGAGTCTAAAAGACTTAGGTCTGGCCTATGAAAGTGGACCATACTCCTGTTCAAAACCCCCAGATAAACAGTAAACCGTACCTGACCAACGGCGCTTCCCGTGGTTGCTATACCTTTAGCCAGGCATGTTCCAGAGCCAGGTATTTGTGAATAGCAAGCACGCCCCCAGTTTCGAGCAGGGGGCAGCCAGTGGTTTAATTTGGCCCTTAGTTGTATACTGTCACTGTGTATTTGTTTCACGTCCCTAAAGGTATGTAACAGCTTTAGCTATCCTATTTTTACTTTTATTCTTAGTATACAGTACGTCCTGCTCCAGATAGATTACTTACACTTGGGTATTACTCCGCCAGATGGCGCTGGACTGCAGAGACATCGAAAATAGGCTCCTCCCGGCCCCTCAAATACCCAGGGACCTCCCACAATCCCCAGATCTTCTCTGCAGTCTGGACTGCGAAGGACAAGAAGGCTTCTCGTAGGTGAGCGGGGCTATTAGCCTGGGGACCTGTAGGACTATTTCCACTTGTCCCATTATTAATGTGCCTCCCAGCCTTGGCTGCGCTGGTCGGTTGATGGTAGGCAGCACCACCGTAATCCCCCACCAAACGGTAGGCGGTATAGGCATATGGTGAGCCTCTATGGGATACCCCTCCCGCACTTTTGCCCCTATCTATCGGTGGGCCCTATATTAAGTGGCCGCTGTCCTCCCTCGCTCTCCTTGTAGCCCTCGGGGGAGGGGTGTGTATATGTGTATTGGCCTTGTGCTTCACTACATTTTTTATTATGCTTAGCGTCAGTCGCCGCGCTGACTTGTTTGCACCTATTGTGTTTTTAATATTGCCACCGCCGCAGCGCGCGCTTCCACTGTGTTCCGCGCTTGGCGGCGGCGTTACTGCATACGCTGGTGCGCCGTCATTAGCTGTTTGTCACGTGTATGGGGCCCGCTTTTGGCGCGTTCCGCGTCACTGTCCCTGCGGCCCGCCCCTCGAGGTATGCCTGATGCCATTTTTTTTTTCTTTGTTCCGGGCGGCTTTATTACCGCTGTTATTGTATGCTTACGGCCCCCCTTTGCTTATGTCTTTCAGACGGGCCGAACCCTCTTGGCTTCTCCTGGCCCTATTCCCTCTATTTAGTTGATTAACTTGTGAGGCCTAGTGTTAATTACTCCCACTTCCCTAGCGGGTTATTGGGGCATCCCGGGTTGCTTTATAGCGTCAATCTCTATCGGCCTATTGTGCCGATCACCATCATAATCACCAATATAATCACCATATGGAGGCATCTCAGGATAATGTGCTCGGGGTTCCTTCGGGACAAGCCCGGCTGTGTGTAGCTTGTGGGGTGTCCTCTATTAGTGCTGAGAATACGCGGGTCTGTGTACCTTGTGCCGAGCAGGTGCTTGCGCTGCAATCTGGCCTTCCAGTGGCTGGGCCTGCGATTGGTTTCACTTCACCTACTCCCCCAAGCTTAAATCTCACTCCCACTGTGTTGCATACAAGGCGGGATTCTCAGCCTCATGTGTCTTCTAGACTGGCTAGTGTTGAGAAGTTAATTGCTAATACCTTGGCGCATAAGGCCTCTGCAAAAAAGCGGCACTTAACGCCTGATGTCACTCTTTTCCCTGATGGAAGCTGATCAGTTTTTGGAACTGTCTGGCTATACCCCTTTGAAAGAAGGGAAGCTATTCTCCGACTCAGGGTCATCTGATGAGAGGCCCAGGGGTCATGACTATTCTGGTTCTGACCCCTGGGCCCCAGATGATACTGATAGACTGTTGGCTCAGATTTTTGAGGTTCTGTCTATTTCTCCCCCTGTTGCGGCCCCCAGGCAACAGGGGGAACTTTGTCATACTGCTAAGTCACGCTTGGAATTTCCTGAGCAAGCCCATTCCCAAGGAATGGGAACGCCCCAGCAGGCTTCCCGGTGTACCTAAGAGTTGGGATAAGAAGTATCCCTTTCCAGCTGATGTGGTGAAGTGTTGGTCATCCCCTCCTGAGGTGGATGCCCCGGTCCTAGGGTTATCTAACACCTCTGTCATGCACTCCCCTGACTCTACTACCCTGCGGGATGCTGAGGACCGGCGCGTTGATCAGCTGGCGTCCCATGCCTTTGCATGTGTGGGGATGGCGCTGCGCCCGGTCTGTGCCTCTGCCATTACGGCTGTGGCTATTAGGACCCTGCTCAGAAGTATCCTTGATGGTGCCCCTGATGATGTGTCTAGGGAGGAGTTTAATGCACTCTCTAGTTCTGATGTTTTTGTGACCTATGTCCTCTCTGCCTTGGATGACACCATTAGAATGTGTGGCAGAACCTCTGCCCTTGTGGTGGCTATACGCAGCTCGGTTTGGCTACGCCAGTGGGCTGCTGACAATGCAGCCAAGAAAGCCCTCAATGGTTTTCCCTTCAAAGGACTACGCCTGTTTGGGGACCGCCTGGACCTGTTTGCTAAGGGAGGCAGGTTACCCCAGCGCAGGCGGCAGTCTCGGCCCTTTCGGGGTCAGGGCTCCTTTTCCTCCCCCTACCGTGGTGCTAGACAAGGGACCGAGGAGACTTCTGGGGTAGGGGCAGAGGACGTGGTCGTCCTGGCTCCTCCTGGGGCTCCAAGCTTAAGTCCTCTCCCAAGCCCCCTCAGGCATGATGGGGCGCCCTCACCCATCCGGTTGGGGGGACGGCTTCAGCACTTTGCTCACGTCTGGAGGCTTGTCATGTCTCAGACCGGTGGATTCAGGAGGTAGTGTCCTCCGGTTACAAGACAACCCCCAAGGTTCATCAGATCCCGGATTCCTCAGGACCCTGTGTCAGCTCAGGATCTAGTGCAGGCGGTGCAAAGCCTCCTGGAGCTGGGGGTCGTCTGCAAGGTCCCTTTAAGAGAAAGGGGCAAGGGCTTCTATTCCAACCTCTTCACAGTGCCAAAAAAAGATGGGTCAGTCAGGCCCATCCTAGACTTGAAGATCCTCAACAAATTTGTCAGGTGCAGGCGCTTTCGCATGGAAACTCTGCGCTCTTCCATCAGTTCCCTGCGCCCAGGGGATTTCATGACGTCTGTGGACATCAAGGATGCTTACCTTCATATTCCTGTATTTCCAGGTCATCAAAGGTTCCTCAGGTTCGCTCTGGAGGATCAACACTACCAATTTGTGGCATTGCCTTTTGGTCTCATTTCAGCTCCCAGGATGTTCACCAAGGTGCTGGCGGGAGTGATGTCTCTGCTCAGGTTTCAGGGCATCCGCGTGCTGCCCTACCTGGATGACATTCTCATCACTTCCCAGTCTCTACATCAGGCAGAGTTGGATACTCATCTGGTGGTGTCCACCCTGGAGTCATTTGGCTGGGTGATCAACTACCCCAAGTCTTCTCTGTCTCCCTCCTTGGTGACTTCATTCCTGGGAATTAATCTGGATACAGTTCAGGCAAAGATTTTTCTTCCTCAGCAGAAGGTGGACAGTCTGATTGCGCAGGTCCAGTTCCTGCTATCTTGTTATCATCCCTCCATCAGGCAGGGAATGCAGCTGGTGGGCCTGATGGTGGCGTGCTTCGAGGCGGTCCCTTATGCTCAGTTCCACTTGAGGCCTCTGCAACTCCACCTCTTGTCAGTATGGGACAAGGACCCTGCGTCCCTGGACCGGGTCTTTGCGCTTTCTCCCCTGGTCAGGCGGTCCCTCTCATAGTGGCTGGACTCCAGGAACCTTTTGGGGGCAGTTCCTTTCTGACTCCCTCCTGGGAGACGGTCACCACGGATGCCAGTCTGTCAGGTTGGGGGGGTTTCTGGAAGTCCCTGCAGTTCCAGGGGAGGTGGGGTCCTTAGGAGGCCCACACACCTATCAACGTCTTGGAGCTGCGGGCGATCAGGTTGGTTCTGGCCCAGTTGGCTCATCACCTTCAAGGTCTGCCTGTTCAGGTGCACTCGGACAACCAGATGGCAGTTGCATACATCAATCATCAGGGAGGGACCCGGAGCAAGAGGGCCCTCCAGGAAGTGTCTCTGATCCTGACCTGGGTGGAGGCCAATGTTCCCTGCATATCTGCAGTGTACATCCCGGGGGTGGAAAATCTGCTAGCGGACTCTCTGAGCAGAGGGACCTCTCGCCAGGGAGAATGGTCCCTCTGCAACACGGTATTCCAATCTCTGTATCACCGTTGGGGCCAACCAGATGTGGATCTGTTTGCGTCCCGTCACAATCACAAGCTCCCGGCCTTTGTCTCCCTGTCCCAGGATCCTCTGGCCTTTGCCGCGGATGCCCTAACAATGTCATGACAGGACTTTCAGCTCCTGTATGTCTTTCCTCCATTCCCCCTGCTGGGCAGGGTTCTGCGCAAGATTGCTCTGGAGGGGGTGCCAGCAATTCTGGTGGCCCCCAGGTGGCCAAGAAGAGTCTGGTTCGCAGACGTGGTGCAGCTGGCAGTAGATCAGTACGTTCTGTCTAGGGTGCCAGACCTGCTCACTCAGGGTCCCTTACGCCATCCCAATTTACAAGCTCTGGCTTTGATGGCCTGGCTGCTGAAACCTCCATCTTGATGGAGAAGGGGCTGTCTACCTCTGTTGTTGATACCATGATAAAGGCTAGGAAGAAGTCTTCTTCTTCCATTTATTACAGGGTTTGGCGGTCCTACATTGACTGGTGTGAGTCTAAGTCTCTTCCCTGTCGTGTGTTCTCTATTCCCAGGATCCTGGAGTTCCTGCAGCATGGGTTGGAGATGGGGCTCCAACTCAGTACTCTGAAGGGTCAGGTTTCTGCCCTGGCTGTTTTTCTTCCAGAAGTCCTTTGCTCAGCATTCTCTGATCAGGACTTTTTTCCAGGGGGTTACTCATGTGTGTCCCCCACGTAAGTCTATGTTGCCTTGCAGGGTGCTCCCTTTGAACCTGTGCAGGATGCTGCCCTGGCCATTCTTACTCTCAAAGTTGTCTTTTTGGTGGCTATCACCTCTGTTAGGCATGTGTCTGAGTTGGTGGCGCTCTCCATCCAGCCCCCCTACTATGAGAGACACCAGGACAAGGTGGTGTTTCGCTTCAAGCCAGACTTTCTGCCTAAGGTTGTGTCTGCCTTTCGTTTGAATTAGGATATTGTTCTTCCATCATTGTGCCCTAATCCTAGTAATGCTAAGGAGAGGGTCTTGCATTCTTTGGATGTGGTTAGGTGTCTGAAGTACTATCTGGTGGCTACTACACCTTTCAGAAAACTGATGCTCTTTTTGTGGTCCCTTCTGGTCCTAGGAAGGGTTTGGCTCCTGCCAAGTCTACTATCCGTAAATGGATCCGTCAGGCTGTGATTCAGGCCTACTCTGCTAAGGGGAAGAATCCTCCCTTCCGCCTTACTGCTCATGCTACTCGTGCTATTGGTGCCTCTTGGGCTATTCTTGGTGTGCCACACACCCCGCTTCACTTCTTAAATATTCATTACTCATGGGTTAATCACCTGCAGGTGACGTAGTGCAGAGAGGAAGTCTTGTAACGAGCCCCACCTTCCGGCCTATATATACCTGGTACCTCCCTTCAATCACCAGTATTTTTCTCTCTGCGTGACTAGCAGAGGTTGGAAGTTTCCTGCTTACAGGTAGGTCGGGGCTTACCCCGCCACCCCCCTTTTGGTCTATTTCTGCCCGGTTTGAGTTGTATACCTCTATGGTGGATAGGAAGCCTCCCAGCTTAGGCTGCTCACCGGGTAATTGGTAGATGGCACAATTGGTGCCCAGGAGCTTATCTCCTCCGCTCATCCCCCTCTTGTGGGGGCAATGCGGCAGTCCGGCATGGTGATCCGGAAATGGGATGCCCCTGTCCCGAGGGTCCCCGTAGCCCTTTCTCCCCCGCTCCGGTCCTTTCTCCCTTCACTTGGGGGGGGGGGGGGTGTATGAGGGTGTGCTTTAGTAGGTGTGTTTCACTTGTATCACTGCATGTTAACATATGTGTCATGTTTATGCATTCACTGTAGCATGTGTATATTTTTGGGTCTGCTTTAAGGGCAGGCTGCGCTGGGTAAAGGCTGGCCACTTCTCTTGCAGTTTTGTTGCTTTGTGGCCCCCTCTCTCCCCTCCCTCCCCCTCCCCTCTCCTCGCCTGGCATTCATGTTTGCATTGTACACCACCATGTGGTTTTTACCCTCCCCCCTCCGCCGCCTGAGCGCACGTGTTGTGGCCCAGCTGTAAGTGATTCCAGCTGATCGGCGTAGGGGGGGGGGGGGGGGGGGCGGGCCCGCTGACGCGCGGCGCCGACGTCTGCGGCGTCTGCGGCGGGCCCAGCTTTTTGCTTCCTTCAATGCAGGAAATCGCATGGGCGCACGGCCGCACTTTGTCTTCTGTGCTGGCTGCTGGCTGCAGTCTTGTTCCGGCTGCTGCCTTTGCTGTCCAGGTAAGCGGCCCCTCCCGTTGGGGCCATTAAATGGGGAATGCATTCCTTGCGGTAATACAGTGGGGACTCACTCTGTATTAAGGGGGCGTGATTTAAGGGCACTTTGGTGCCATGCTTATGTTTGTTTATACACATGTGAGGATCTGATGGTTTTTCCTTGCAGATCCTGGGATCCCTGCTTATGGCGGCCCTCTGGCTCTTTGTGCCTGGCTAATTATTGGGATATCTTTGTGAATGTATATATACATAGACTATATATAAATATATATATATATATATATAGTTCTTTAAAGGGGACCTTAACTTAACTTAAAAAAAAAAAAAAAAAAATTTAAAAAAAAAAAAAAAAAATCCTCCCTTCCGGGACATTACTAATAAAGGGGCATCCCGGGTTGGCTTATGCCTTAAAAGTCCCAGTATTGCGAATACCATAAATCACCATATGGAGGCTTCCGTAATTTCCGGAAACGGTTCTGTGAGCCGTTTGGGGGGTGCGTAGGTTATAGGGTTCCACTCCCAGCTGATGATGTCTTATTTGCATCCCTTGTGCAAACAGACTGTTGCGCGCCTGTCCGTTGCTTCGGCTGCGAGGCCGTCGCATCATTCATCTTCTCCTACCTCTCCCTCCCTATTTCCGGACCCCGCATGACACTGTCAAAAGTGGGGATTCGCATTCCGAGGTGGCAGTACAGCCCAGCCCCCGGAAAGTAATGCCCGTTAAAGCAGCGTTTAAGGCCGCTGCAAAACGAAGGCACCTGACTCCGGTACCTTCGGCTCCACAGGGCCAGTTTTTGTGTACCTGTGGAATGGTCCGATGGATCCCCAGACGAGGATGAATTCCAGTCTGAGTCAGATGAGCCGACAGGTCAGCTTGTGGCTGATGAGATTGGCGATTGGTCAGAGGGGGTTGTTTTGGACACCCCCTCTATTCTGGCTCAAATGTTTAAAATTTTGAGTTTAGATACGCCTGAGGCGGCTGCCCCGCCAAGGGGTCGGCACCTCCCTGAATGCGCCCGATCTCGTCTGATCTTGGAGGCTAAGCAGTGTCGGGCCTGGTCAGTACTTGGATGGGAGACCGCCTGGGGTTACCCCTGTACTAGGGCTCTCCAGCTCGGCTATGGTACAATCTGCTGAGACCACTGTCCCCAAAGATGGGGAAGATCGTCTGATTGACCAGATACGCTCGACATGGTTTTAATCTATTCCGGGTCAGCATTGCGCCCGGTATGTGCTTCAGCCCTTCTGCTAATCCTTAATTCAAGGGCTATAGGAGGATCTTAATCCCGCTTGCAAACAGTTCACTGCGCTTAAGCAGTGTGAATCTTTTGTGGCTTATGTCCGGGCTGCTCAGGACGATGCGCTGACTATGAGTAGCAGGGCGGCAACTATGCTGGTGGCTATTTCGCAGGTCAGTATGGCTGCGTCAGTGGCCAGCGGACACGGCTTCCAAAAGGGGGTGCTCACAGCTCTCCCCTTTTTGGGGTTGCGTCTGTTCGAGGAGAAAATTGATTCTGTCGCAAAGGGTGGTAAGATGCCGCAACACTAGAGGCCCCGTGGTCCCTTCAGGGGAACAAGTTCCGGTAGGCCTTCTTTTCGAGGATTCAGAGCGGGCAGGGGTGCGTCCTTTCCCGCTACATGTGGCGCAGGTTGGACTCGGGAGGGGCCGTGGCCGGCCCACTCAGTCCTGGGGCACCAAGCCCAAAAGCCTGCTGATAAGCTCACTCAGCAATGAGGGGCTGCCCTCACCCGTGCGGGTGGGGGGGACTATTGCGACACTTCTACCATTGGAACCAAGTGGTTCCAGGCAGATGGATCCAGGAGGTAGTGTCGCCCGGTTACGACCGGAAATTCGAGTCTCACCCTCCTTCACGGTCCGTTCATGGGTCGGTTCATCCTGGCCTGAACTCTCATCAAGACAGAGTGTGTCTTTCTTTTGCCAAATTCACATGAGAACGCTTCAGCTATTTCTGTTAGCGTGTTAGGATCAGCAACCTCTGTCGCTGGATCAGTCCTTCCAGTTGTCCTCCCGTGTACGGCAGTCCCTCCTGTGGTGCTTGGTCCCGACCAATCTTGTGTAGGGCAGGCTTTTCCTGACCCCCCTTTGGAAAATTGTCACCACGGACGCCAGTCTGTCGGGATGGGGCAGATTCTGGAAGGAGCTGCGGTCTCAGGGGCAGTGGAGGGCTTAAAGGCCCCACTGTCCCATCAATATTCTGAATCTGAGAACCATCCGTCAGGTGCTGGCTCTCCTGACTCAGTACGTGCTGGGCCTTTTTGGTCCAGATGTGTTCAGACAATCGATCAGCGGTTGCTTATGTTGGTCTTCAGGGTAGGACGCGCAGTCTGAGTACTCTCAGAGTGGGGTCCCTGATCCGGACATGGGCAGTGTTCCATGTTCCCTGTCTCTCGGCGGTTCACATTCCAGAGGTGATGAAACAGGTAGTGGGCCGGTTGAGCAAGGGCTCTCCCCGCCTGGAAGAATAGGTTCTCCATCCTCGGGTGGTTCGCCTACTGTGTCTCCAATGGGAGTCCCCGGAGGTGGACCTGTTGGCCCCTCATCACTATCACAGGTTCCCGAACTTCGTGTCGCTCTCCCAGGATCCTCTGGCTCTGGCAGTGGACGCCATGTCCCTGATCTGGGGCGTTCTAGGATTTCTATACCTGTTTCCTCCGATGCCCATGCTGGGCAGGGTTCTTCAGAAGTTGGCTCTGGAAAGGGTGTACGCCGTTCTCGTGGCCCCAAGGTGGCCAAGACGAGTGAGGTTCACAGACATCATTCGGCTGGCAGTGGACCAGTTTGTTCTGCCTATTCGGCCCGATCCGCTCACTCAGGGTCAATTGTGTTACCCCATTTTACCAGCGCTGGGTTTGATGGCCTGGCTGCTGAAACCTCCATCCTGAAGGAGGAGGGTCTTTCTGATTCAGTCATTTAAGACTCTGATCAGTGCCCGGAAGAGGTCTTCTTCCATCACCTACTATAGGACTTGGAAAGCCTATATCGCTTGGTGTGAGATGAGATTTTTCCTTGTAGGGTCTTTTTTTTTTTTTTTTTTTTTTCGCTCTCCAGGTTTTACAATCAGGGCTGGACTCCAGATAAATATCCGGGTCGAGCATACAGCACAACATGCAGGGACGTGTA